>CM050323.1:131681147-131701669 GCA_027475135.1 Bactrocera correcta
ACCAAAGGACACAGTCACTGTAGCCCCCTTACCACAGGCTTTTTCATTGTGCGCCTTGAAATTGAGCCTCGTATCGATCATAAAGCCAAGGTACCTCAATGAATTTTGTGTTGCAAAGTTATAGTCACCAATGTTCAAGGTGACCGTTTTAAGCCTTTTTCTGCTCGTGATGAGCACTGCCTCTGTTTTTTCATGTGCAAGCTGCAGCTTAGTACTCGTAAGCCAGTCTTTAATAGATCTTGTAGTACTTGTAGTTCTTTAGCTACGCCCCGTTACGGCAATGCCGTCCTAAGAGCCTTGTGGTACTCCACCTGTCACCATGTCGGTTTTTGGCAGCAGTCTGTCAGACAAATAGCAGCTAATTGTCCTCAGCAGATACCCCGGGGTGTTTCATGCCTCTAATTCCCTCAATATACTTAGGTGGCCAGTATGCCAGTGGAAATGGGGCTTCACGTCAAGCGTAACAACTGCGTAGTTTTTGTTTTCTCCACGCATCCATATAGTGCCCGCTATGGCCTTGACCTTGACTTTTCCAACTGCGTCTAATGTGGACCGATGTCTTCTGAATCCAAATTGGTTTTAAGACAACCCAGGAGACTCTTCTTCTAGGTGACGTTCTAAGCGTGTGCAAATCAGTTTTTCCAGTATTTTGGCCATCGTGTCGATCATGCAGAGGGGGCGATACGCACTCGGCTCTCACGCTGGTTTGTTTGGCTTTTGAAGAAGAACCAGCCGCTGTTTCTTTCAAACTTTCGAGAAAACTCCTTCATTTAGACATCGACAAAAACCCTCTTGCTATGGTTGATGGCGATTTTCAGTGCCTTGTTCGGGATGCCATCAAGTCCTGGTGCCTTTGCGTTGCCAAATCTCTCCGCCACTTCCATTACCTCCTTCTCGTCGACTGTTGAAGTTTCCCAGCACGATTGGTATCGTTCTACTTCATTAGGGGTCTTGCGTTGAGAAAAGCGTTTTCACCACCTTTTCTAGGATAAACTCACATCTCGTCACTAGTATGAATGTTGGGTCTTCAGCTACGTTGTCCAGCATCTCTTTTGCGATCTCTAACCGTTGTCGTTTTTGGTACGAGTCGTGAATTGACAAGCTTTATACCCAAAATATTAAACCCAAAAAATATTGAGTTGATCAATAAGAAAAAGTGTTGAGATCTTCTGCTATCTCTGATGATGCCAACTCGTTGCTAACAACAATAATATTGACAGACGACAGACAGAATTTAATTTTTTAAAATTTTGTAAAACTGTTAATGATATTGATAACTAAAACATTTTCTTTAAATTTACTAAACAGGACTCTTTTTACTCCTCTGCTTCCTATTATTCAACTATACATTTGTCGATGAGAATAAAGATATTGCTGCTGTGGTCGAAAAGCGGAGATACTAAGAAAAGAATTGGAAGACCCAAACCTTTTGAATGAGTTACGAGTGCTATTGCCGAGATTTCTATATAATGGCTACTTTGAAATATAATAAATATAAAAATAAATGTAGAAAACTTTAAATTAAAAAATTAGGTTGTTATAAAAACATGCGATTATTTGTGATTGTGATTGTCGTGTTATTAAGGATTATGAAATAATAAATAAGTGAAGTTAGCCAATTTTTAATTTTGGTTTTATTTGGACTTTACATATCTCCAAAGGAAAAAAGGCTTACGATGATGTCACACCGATTTTAGAGGCCACTCGTCCGGCCCAAAACATGACATTATCTGCTCACCGAAGTGTTCTCTCAATAAACCCATTTATTGATGCGATGTGTGAGAAGTAGACGTCGTCTTTTTGAAACCAAAATGTTGCCGAGATTAAGAGCTTCAATTACAGTAATGAACTAGGCGGTTATCATGGTGTGTTATGCCACCGGCCCACAAACAATACCAAACCGTTGTTTTTTCAGGACAAAATGACAGCTCTTGAATCTGCGGCAATTTTGACAGCTCAGAAAAAATTCGCTGAACAAAATTTGGCTCTAAAACGTCGAATCTTCTTGGTACATTTCAAGTGCTCATAGAGCAAAGTGATGCCGCTTGGGAAGGTCGAGGGACTTCAAAATGCGCCAAGTCGTTGCATACGTCAGTCCGTGTTATTACGGCGCGGAATCGACTCTCTATATTCTACGCGTAAAGCTGCTATATTTTCTTCACTGCGCACTGGATGTGGTCCACTCGGTCGAATATTATGCAATAATTAATGAGGGGTCTCTAGATGCGTTATGGTGTTGTAAAGAGCACGCCCAGTAGGCCGATTATGTTGACCATAAATTGAGCAAAGCCCACGAAACACATTACTAAACGAAAATAACATTACAGCTTGACACGACTCACTCTTAATCTGTCAAAACAGAGTATTGAAAAAAGTACCGCTACTTGGTTCACCCAAAATGTAAAAGCCGTTTTTTCCTAGTAAATTTTGTGACCGTTTTTCTCTTTTCCAAGTAGTCGATGATGATCGCACCTTGTGAGCTCACAAAAATGTTGGCAATCTCTTTCCGTCAGGTAACACAATCTGTGATAGGTTCGCTGGCAAATCCAATTTCATGGACTGTTCCTTGAATGACATCATTTTTAAGAAATGGCGCGAAGTTTTACGTTTTTAAAAACGCCACCAATTTGTCATTTTTTATCCGTTTGTCATTGGAGAGAAGCCGACTAACAACGGTTTCGATGAAAACTACTACTTCCTACCTAAATGCGTCAGCGACATTAAATTTAATTGATATAGTAGGGCTTTATAGAAGCCGGAGGCCAAAACTGTACGATGCGCGAGACACTGCCCTCCTTTAGGTCAAACCCCATATCTCCGGGCCTGCCAGACCAATTTCAACCAAATTTGATATCCAACAGTAAGGAAAATCTGTCGGAATAAAATTTTTCAAAAATAGTGTACAACAATTCTTGTCCCCAGATCCCGAATATGTCGACCCCCGCTCTTGCATTGAACAGTTTATAGAAAATATCGGTCACATTACATTACATTATTGCAATCAATAAATCATTTTCTGATAACAATGTGTGTGTGAAAAAATTAGTTGAATGCGAGGAGGAGAAGTTGAATGCGTACTTTTTGCCGGGTATATATAGTATTACAGTGATCAAATTGAAAGCTGAATTTTTAACTTATACTTTACGTGTTTTTTGATTCGAATTTTTTTCTCTGTGAATTGGTAGTACTTTTAGTGACATCTGTGTTAAATTTCATGTCATTCATTCATTAGCATTTGAGATACGCATCGTTTTGTGAGGCTCTGAGAGTGAATTCTTAGATTTTTACTATGTCTGAATTTATTGAACAAAGAAGTACGATAATGCACCATCTCATACTGCATTGATTATTATTGATAACATCGCCACATTTTCAACTAATATCGTGCCGCAACCAGCGCATTCGCCTGATTTACCTTCGTGTAACTTCTGGCTATTCAGCAAATTCACATGACCACTCCGAGGACACCATTTTGACTCAACTTAAGTTAAAAAAGCTGACGACGGCGGATTTTTGCTACGATGACTGGAAAATTCGTTGGCATAAGCGGTTGCGGCTGCATTGCAGCGAGAGGCGATTACTTTGAAGGAGATAAAATGAACAAAATTCACTTTTCAATTTGATCACTGTTGTACATTAGGGTGAAAAAAAAAAAATTTCGTTTGGTACTCTGAAAAATAGGTTCCTAGACACCACTAAGAAAGCCTCTCCAAAAACCTATGAGTTTCATCATTCATAATAATATTTTTCATTGAGTTATATAATTCATAAGAAATAAAAAATTTTCCCAAAAATAATCAAACTTCAACCGTTAATATCTTTTAAACGGCTGGGTTTACGAAAAAATGGAGAGTTTTTTTGTAGAGCATTCAATTTCCTACAAACTCTAAGGAACAAAATACTTTTTAAAATTTTTTTTCAAATTTTTCTATCTGATGATAAGAAAAAATAGAAAACTGTATGTAGGAGGCCCTTTCCCCGTTATAATTAAGCACTCATGCTTGGAGGGGCTTTCTTAGAGGTGTCTACGAACCTATTTTTCCGAGTACTAAAAGAAAAAAAAAAATTTTTTTAATCACCCTATTGTACATACGTAAGTAGTAAAGCACGAATAAGATGCTCACAAATGAATCCATAGTAAATACAATAATATACAAGTATGTATGTAGCTATGCTTGTATGCGAAGTTCAATTGTTTACAAATTACTTTGATTTACGCCACAACAAATCATTTCGAAACAGGTAAAGCTTCAAGTGTAAAAAGTGAAATATTGTATAGGTATGCAAATCCTCATGCATGTAGAATCTATATACATATGTACATAAGTACCTATTTGTATGGTGTCATATTATTGCAACTGTTTTGAATATTTTTCGCATTAAAGGAATTGTTTTTTTTGTTTATTGTTTTTTTTTAAGAAAACTTATCACTCCTATTGGAAAAAGTCGTAAAAGTAACTTTTTGAACGCCATTTAGCAGATCTTAGACAACCTTATCTGTACTTTACATTCACAGCAATAACAAATGATTGTAACCGCAGAAACATTTTTTGTATTACATACTTGTAGGCTGCTATATATATTTCTGGACTAGGCAACACTAAATGTTGCCAGGTGCAATCTGACAATGGAAAGTTTGACAACTTTTGACGTGGATTATCACGACAAGAGTGCATTGATGAACTAAAATCTTTGTATGGCTATGAAGCACCATCCTATAGTACTGTGAAAAACTGGTACAACGAATTCAATCGTGGCCGACGCTCGCTCAAAGGCGAATTCCGTGAAGGTCGTCCAAAAACAGCCGTTGTGCCAGAAAACATGGATGCCGTACGTGAACTGATAATGCAAGACCGTCATGTAACATACCTTCAGATAGAGGCATGCCTATGCATTTCTCCCACCAGCATACATTCGATATTGCATGAACACCTGGCCGTAAAAAAGATTTGCTCTAGTTGGATCCCGCACAATTTGACAATCGCTCAAAAAAAGGCACGTGTGGATTGGTGTAAAGAAATGCTGAAAAAATACGATCACGGTGCTTCAAAAGACGTTTATAAGATCGTCACAAGTGACGAATCATGGATCTATGCGTATGAGCCCGAAACAAAACAGCAATGGACGTTATCAGTGCGAAAATGAGCTTCGAACAAAGGGCCAACATTAAACTTTGTTTTAAAATTGGTAAAACTTTTACCGAAACGTTTCAATTATTAAAACAAGTTTATTAAACAGAGTGCATGAGTGGTTTCAACGTTTCGTGGAGACATAAATGACGATGAACATGTGGGCCAATCAGTATCCGTGATCACCGGAAATTCCATCGAAACTGTGCGTGAATTCATCAAAAATTGGCCGAAATCATCATTGAAATTCATGGAAATGGAATTGAACATCTCCAAAACATCGATTTAGCGCATTTTGACCAAACATTTGGGCTTACGAAAGGTACGGTTGTTCCGCACAAATTGACTGACGACCAAAAATTGCTCAGAATCCAGCATTCGAAGGACATCATTAAAGAGGTTAAAAAGGGCAAAAACTTCCTGTACGATATTGTGACTGGTGACGAAACGTGGTGTTTCCAATACGATCCCTAAAAGCCCGAAAAAAACTCCAAAGTGCTGAATGGAGGGCACCGGACGAGCCGAAACCCAAAAAATCGTGCATGGAGAAGTCAAAAGTAAAGACAATACGGATTTGTTTTTATGATTCCAAGTGTATTGTGCACAAAGAATTTGTTCCCCCCGGACAAAGCGTTACTGCGGTATTCTGGCTTGGAGTTTTGAAGCATTTGGTGCGCCGTATTCGACGTGTTCGGCGCGAATATCGCGAAGATGAAGGCTGGCTTTTGTTGCACGATAATGCGGCGTCTCATCGATTGACGCTAGTTACTTCGTATAATATATATACTATATATATTCATATATTCATATATATATTATGTGTATACTTATGTATTGAATGTATCTGCAACCTTTTCGAAAACGCGTTCGACGCCATCCGCGTAAGTTCGTATTAACAACACACATCCGCTTCCGGGTTGACTTTTCCCACCAATCTGTTGGTAAATGGTGCAAGCTAAAATGCCTAAAGCATTTCATACCTGTTTATATGCATTAGGGTGGTACTCATATATCTACACTAATATTATAAAGGATTTATACCTATTTTTGTATGTTTGTAATGAATAAGCTCAAAAAGTGCTGGGCCGATTTAAAAAATTATTTCACAAATAGAATGCTACATTGTTCCAATTTGACATAGGCTGCATTTCATTTTGAAAAAAATTAGGTATCCTTGGTAAAATTTGAACAATGTAACCGAGGTGTAGAAAAATGAGTCTTAAAATGTCTTTCGTCGAATGCGCTGCCGAAACTATTAGCGATAGAACAAAATAATGTACAACAATATTGAAGAACATCATAATGTCTACAAGAAACTCCCCCTTAGCATATGTCCAACTATTGTAGTTATGTCACTACAACAACTTTTTTCATTTTAAACATTAATGAAAATGCTAACCAAACTCAAATCATGCTACTTATGTGTTTATATTAATCCTTATCCAAATAAATTATTTTATGGTCAAGACCATTCTACCTATAAAATAGTTTTATTTATTATTTATTTGGGCTTTCCATTAAAAAGATATTACGAATTAAAAAATTCAAACAGTAAACAAAACCGCCATAGCGCCGTGGCCGTTGGGACACGTTTTGGACAATCTACTTTATCACGAACGCCAGTATTTGAGTAGCACAAAGCATTCAGAGAAAGTCGTAAATTTATCAAAAACTAGTCTCACGTAAGTAGTCCACCTATTCTCGAAAATCATTGTGCTAGAATTGTTGAGATAGCGGGAGGACATTAACATCTACTATGGATACACTAAACTATTTTGGTTAAGGTTATGAGTAAGAAGCCTGTAAACATCGAGTCGCGTTCGCATAAGATATGCTTGACAACGTAGCTGGGCACCCTACATTCCTCAAATGCCTTATTACTGGGAAAGAGACGTGCAAAATGTTGTCTAAATGGTCCGAATATACAAATATTCGTCAAAGCCTCTATAGGCCATTGCTGCTCAGGCTTAAGACAACTGCATGGAAAATTAGGTTAAAGGTTGGCATATTTGTTTTGGCTCAAGAGCCTAATCGAAGACGATAATACTTGTAAAGATTTGTATTAAAACACGATATTGGATAAAAATTATAAGAAATTTTTGAAATAACTTTTGAGGCACTAACCGTTTTTGTGAGTTTTCAAAAAACCCCCCATTAACAGCAAAATTATCTGTGGCAATAACGTCTGAGTTGATAAGACTTATAAAACATATTATACATTTCAGG
Organism: Bactrocera correcta; assembly: GCA_027475135.1. Taxonomy (NCBI): domain Eukaryota; kingdom Metazoa; phylum Arthropoda; class Insecta; order Diptera; family Tephritidae; genus Bactrocera; species Bactrocera correcta. The sequence continues at coordinate 131,688,503 of CM050323.1, forward strand.
TACCACCCTATTATACCAAGGTACATAATACCCACACATGTCAGAACGCCGGCAGCACTCGCGAGCTAACAAATAATATTTATCTTCGTCACCATAAGTTTGCAAAATCCGTAGCAGGTACCACCACATCCAACATTTTCTCATACACTTGCTTCTCTTTTGAAAATATTTGGAGGACTGATTTAAGTAGGGGAGGCGAACTTGCTGTTTACAACAAGTCTTGCAAATCTTGTGTACGCGGAAAATTGTGTGCAAATTGGGAGACATTATCTGACACATACAGTTGTGTGTATGTATTTACAAAACATACACATATAATATATATTTGTGCATATGTGGGGCGTGTAGGATGCTTTATTCGATTGTAACGTCTCGTTTTACCTCCTTGGGGGTTTGGTTTGCTCGTGTGTTGGTTTGTATGTGTGTTGTATTAGTGCTTCTGTAGGCGTTCAAGCGTGAAGATAAATTTGTTATGCACCACTACACCGTCTGTCGATAAATAAATAAAACAAAAATATTTTTACCAACAATTTGGATTATTTACTTGAAATCTGCTCATTGTGTTCATAAGCGAGATTTCGTAAATTACAATCATTAAGTTATAGGGCGAGCTGCATTTTCGACGCCTAACTAATTTCGTATAGAGAAGGGAATTCTTTAAATTACTTTTGAAAATCTTTGGGCATTAAAATTACTCTATAAATTTAAAACTCAAGACACAAAATAAATATACTGAACCGTTTACAGTGGATGTAGAAAAGCAAAGGTACCAAATCCAAGCCCTATAAATTTGGCTTCTTAAGGGGGTAATCTACTCTAAAATTTTTGAAAAATTCGATTTTTTTTCACATATTTAAAGTTTAGACCCTTAAGAACATATCCTTCAAAGAATTTTTTAAAATTAAAATTATTTTAAGAGCTACAGTTACTTTAGTGGCTCTGTACCTAGCCCGGTAGGTAGGTAGACTCACTTCTTAAACGCGTTTTTCTGGAAACTACTTTTTCCACACGCCACCGGCATTATCTCAAGTTCATACAACCGATTTACTTGAAATTTTGTGTAAACCTTCTTTATATAATCCTTTATCGTTCCCACCAGCATTGTGTCAAAATTTTTGTTTTTAATGTTTTAAAAAAATTCAGGAATTTCAAAAACAAGCGTAAGAATGATTTTTATTTTCAGGCAGTCGCCATTTTTCAAATTTTTTTTCGTATTCTATGATTTAGGGCCTATAACAGCATCCTTACTGATAAAGAAGTTCTTTTAATTTTTTTTCAGACCACCAGGAGAGTCAGGATCAATGTCACCAGGATGTGCCATTTTTTTTACTCCTGTCTCTCCCCTCTCTAATTATTTTTAAATTTTTTAAAATTTTTTTGTAAAATTTTTTTTTCTGTATTCTTAAAATATCAATAAAAACACCATAAAAAAATGGATGGTAAAATTTTTTTTTTTTTTTTTTAATAAAATTCAAAAAATGCCAAAAATTTGATTTCTAGAGTAGAATACCCCCTTAAAAGTTGTTAGAAAACGGTGGTTGTTGCCTTGCAGCTTCTAGTCCCCATATATCGGTTATTTTGAGTCAGAAGCTTTAAACTGACAAAGTTTTAAATGTTGTTTAAACATTTCACCCTAAAGTACATAAACCAAAAATCCAAAGCCTGCTTCAGATGCTTAAAAAAACGATTTTCTTAAGGATTTTTTTGGAAGGGAAAGAAAAAACTGATTAAAGCGAAATTTCTAGGGCTTATATCTATATATTTAAACATCATTCACACATTTTTTGGATACGATATCATTGATATTCTGCCTTTGGGAAGCAATTGCCCGATGCATCTCGCATGTACATTTGTCGGACGGCGGACAGGACGCAGGTCACAATTTCTATCGGAAACAAAAAGTTCAAAGAGATTCATATTTTTTAAATATTTATCTTCTAGTTAAGCTAAAAAAGTTCTAAAAAAAGTGTAAAATTTTACAAAATTTTTAAAAATTAAAAAAAGTGGTTATTGGTCAAACTTTACTTTTTGTTGTTTAAAAATATGTTCAAACATGACTTTTTTTTTTGTTTTTTTTTTTCAGTTCAAATAGAAGATAATTTAATGCCAAAGATAATGAACTTTGCCACAACTCCATTCGACGTATAGTTTTTTCCAGTTAAGAAAAATCGTAAAAAACTATGCCCAATCGCTCACATATCTACTAAACGCTCGGTCACTATTTCCCTTCTACCTTCGAAAATATTTCGAATTGCCATCTTTAACTTTGGGGACACAGTTTTAAATTATTTTTTAAAGAGATTTAAGCAAAAAAAAATCGATTTTTTGAAGCTTCTAAAGCTAAATTGTCCAAATTGAATTAAGCCTTTCAAGCCCCAGATACTGAAAATGTGGACCACAGTGCCAATGGCTGATTTTTTACAGAAAACATCAAACAGTTTGTTTGGATTCAGAGAAAATCCTTTTAATTTAACTTAATTTAAGCTTCATTTAACAAAAAATTCGCTATATTTTGAAATTTTTGTAAAAAAAAAGGGAAGAATGCCACTCAAGACACCAATGAAATTTGTAAAGCTTACGAAGGGGATGCTGTATCAGCACGTGGAAATTTAAATGTAAAAGATGCACCTCGCTCTGGTACCTAGCTTTGTAAACGTCGATGAAATTATAGAAAAGATTGACCGGGGACCGTCACATAAGCAGCCATGACATCGCTAAGAGACCTAACATTCGTCATCAAACGGTTTTGAACCGTTTAAAAAAGGTTAGCTACAAAAGAAGATCGATGTATGGGCAACATATGCATTGTCTGTGAAAAATTTAATGGACCGAATTAACATCGGCGATTCTTTGCTGAAACGAAATAAAGGGTGATTTTTTAAGAGCTTGATAACTTTTTTAAAAAAAAAAACGCATAAAATTTGCAAAATCTCATCGGTTCTTTATTTGAAACGTTAGATTGGTTCATGACATTTACTTTTTGAAGATAATTTCATTTAAATGTTGACCGCGGCTGCGTCTTAGGTGGTCCATTCGGAAAGTCCAATTTTGGGCAACTTTTTCGAGCATTTCGGCCGGAATAGCCCGAATTTCTTCGGAAATGTTGTCTTCCAAAGCTGGAATAGTTGCTGGCTTATTTCTGTAGACTTTAGACTTGACGTAGCCCCACAAAAAATAGTCTAAAGGCGTTAAATCGCATGATCTTGGTGGCCAACTTACGGGTCCATTTCTTGAGATGAATTGTTGTCCGAAGTTTTCCCTCAAAATGGCAATAGAATCGCGAGCTGTGTGGCATGTAGCGCCATCTTGTTGAAACCACATGTCAACCAAGTTCAGTTCTTCCATTTTTGGCAACAAAAAGTTTGTTAGCATCGAACGATAGCGATCGCCATTCACCGTAACGTTGCGTCCAACAGCATCTTTGAAAAAATACGGTCCAATGATTCCACCAGCGTACAAACCACACCAAACAGTGCATTTTTCGGGATGCATGGGCAGTTCTTGAACGGCTTCTGGTTGCTCTTCACCCCAAATGCGGCAATTTTGCTTATTTACGTAGCCATTCAACCAGAAATGAGCCTCATCGCTGATCGGACGTAAAGCGCGAAACACATTTCGAACCGAACACTGATTTTGGTAATAAAATTCAATGATTTGCAAGCGTTGCTCGTTAGTAAGTCTATTCATGATGAAATGTCAAAGCATACTGAGCATCTTTCTCTTTGACACCATGTCTGAAATCCCACGTAATCTGTCAAATACTAATGCATGAAAATCCTAACCTCAAAAAAATCACCCGTTAAAATCGAACCTTTTCTGAAACGAATGGTAACAGGAGACGAAAAAAGTATCAAGCCGAATGCCCTTGTTGCTAGCGCTGCTAAATATTTATTTGTTAAATAATTTATTATTGTACAAATTTCTTAAAAATAAAAAATAAAAAAAAAATAGAAAAGTGTATCAAATAGGACAATAATAAATGAAAAGGATCATCCAATGTCGTATTTTAATACAAATCTTGGTGAAGCTCAACAAATTGTCGCCAAGCCAGGATTGACCCCTCGAAAGATTATGCTGAGTGTTTGGTGGGATTGGAAAGGAATCATTCACTATGAGATACTCCAGCCTGGTCGATCGATTGATTCTGCATATGACTGTCAACAACTGTTGAGATTGTAGCAAGCAATCGAAAGAAACGGCTAGAACTAATCAACAGAAAGGGATTCGTCTGCCATCAGGGCAACGCTAGACCACACACATCTTTGATGACTCGGCAAAAACTGGGAGAGCTTGGCTAAGAATTTTGATGCGAAAAATGGCCGACCAAAATGGTACATATTTGATTCATTAAAGTTCATTATACATATAAAATAAAAATAATTTGAAGTTTGATTAGAAATACGAAAATATTTTTTCGACTACCCAATATAAATCTTAGTGTGATTCAGAAAAAAAAAATTTTATTTTCGATTGGTACTCGCAAAAATAGGTTCCTAGACACCTCTAAGAAAGCGTCTCCAAAAACCTATGAGTTTCACCATTCACAATGATTTTTTTTCATTGAGTTATAAAATCCATAAGAAATCCCAAAAATAATCAAACTTTAACTATTAATATCTTTTAAACGGCTGGGTTTACGAAAAAATCATGGGAGACCTTTTTTGTAGAGCATTCAATTCCCAACAAAATCTAAGGAACAAGATATTGTTTCAAGTAGTTGGAAGCGATATATAAATTTTTCTATCTAATAATAAGAAAAAATAGAAAACTGTATGTAGGAGGACCTTCCCGTTACAATTAAAAACTTTCTTAGAAGTGTCTATGAACTTATTTTTCCGAGTACCAATCGAATAAAAAATTTTTTTTTTTTGAATCACCCTAATAAATATTTTCGAACTTTCTATTGACTTTATACCATACAGCTCATAGCATAATGCCGAAGAATATTTTCGAATATACTTCAACAATGCCAAAATTTAAGGAGTACCCCTAACCTAATTTATTGAAAAATACACAGTAACATTTTTAAAGAAAAAATAAATATTTTTCGAGTTATCGACTTACTTCAATGGCCTACGATCGTGAAACAAGAATTTTTTTAAGAAAGGTTTTGGTTAATTTTGACTTTCCACAACTCAGATAAAGAAAAGAGTTTAATATTCATCGGATCATTTGTTTGTAATCTCTCAAAGAAATGTGTAAGTTTTGAGAAAAATACGTTTAAGAGGTTTATTCTGTTTTTTTTTTTTGATTTTTTTTTTTGTCCTTTCACATATTTTTTATAATAAAGTGAAAAAACACAGAACTTTCAAATATTTACTACACATTATTTTAGCCTTAAGATGTAATTATGAATGTTTGAAAGTAAAAATATTTTGTTTATTCCGAGATTTACCGCTTCAATAGCACCTGTTACGAAAAAAGGTAGATAAACAGCGTCCATGATTTCAGCAAACTGGTTAACCTACAATCAAAAAAAAGAAGCAGATTGTATGTTAATCTGTGGCTATCTCCGAAACTAGGTTATTTTCAAAATTTTGAAAACTCAAACGGTCCAAGATTATTCAAAAATCCTAGTTCAGGCGATAACCACATGTGTGATGGATCTATCACTGAAATCTTAAAGCAGACGATGGAACCGTTTGTGAAATCGTGAACGCGAATTTAAAAACCGTAGTTTAGAGAAAAATAACTTTGAAAATTTAGGTACGTAGATTACGTGCTCTAACAACCCTACTTTCTCACTCGAGTAACTTTCCAAGTGCATTCATTGTCGGTACCTCCTACCTACCTGCACAATCAATGAATCTTCTATATTGAATTAATGAAAAAAATCATATTGTTTGAAACCGTCAGACGAGTATCTTTATCCTAATGATAAATTGATAGCGCTGGTTGTATTGAGCAGCAGCTTTGGTTTCCTGAAAAGTTTTTTTTTTTTTTTTTTTTTTTTTTTTTTTTTTTTTTTTTTTTTTAAATTTTGGTATGTTATTTAACCGGTATAACCTACTCTTAATATGAAAAAACGATATTGGGATTTCCCACTTTCTAGCTGTTTTAAAACCATTTATGTTTATTCAAACATTGTGTGGTTTATCCGTGATTATGAACGCTGTTTATATCTCTCGCCCTTGGAACAAGTTCTTAAAATAAAAACTTTCATGCGTTACTTCCGTGCTGGGCTCGATTTTAAGCTAAACCAAAGTTAGAAGAAGAATATGAGTACTCATTAAAGTTGTATAATGTCTTCCTACCCCATCTGTATTCGATCATGAAAGCATAAGTAGCTACATATGTGATTTATTCCAGTTGTTTGTCTATGGCCAAGTTTACAATTTAAGGGGTTAGGGGTAGTTAGGATTTTCAAAAAATTGCACTTTCTTTAAGTGTAATATCTTAAAAATATTCTCTGAAAATTTCACGTTGATCCGATAATTATTTTTTGAGTTATTCGAGCAATAAGAAAGAGAGCTGTAAAGCTGTAAAGCTGTGATTTTTTCGCAAAAATTTAGAAAAAATTTTCCTGAGGCCGCCATTTTGTTAATTTTGTAAAAAAAAAGATGAATCTCCAAGGGCTTATGCTTGTCACCGAAGGTCCCTTTTTTTTGGAACAGGGTCAACACAAGCAACTATAACTTTGTAAATTACATTTTTTTTTTTGAAATTTTTGTGACTTCAAATCAACACATTCTATAATAATGCCATTTTACTACTTTTGTAAAATAACATGATTTAATAGCAAAAAAAAAATACTGAAAACTCGATTTTTTTCATGTATGTGACTACCCCTAACCCCTTAAAGGCAGCTTACATCACTTTTTTACGGTTGATTTGAAAAATATGCTAGTAAGTAGAGGATTGATGGCGAATATAGCAATCCATCGCCTGCGAATCGACTACTTAATAGTACGATTTTTCGAAAATACGCAAGTAAAGACTGTATTATTTATACTTTTTTTATAAACTCACTGTCACGTTGTGTGAAATATATTTATACCAAGTAGTTAATAAGAGGCAATGCTTTTGAAATCAATTGCCTACTTCTTTACTACTTAATATAAACAAATTCTTAAAAATTATTTCCTAATATATTTTCACTTCTCCATGAAATGTTCACTGTTGATCAATCAATTTGTGAATGATGATCCTGAACAGAACACCAAACTAATTTATACACAAAAGAATGTGAGCTACTCTGTCCGAAATCTTTGTTAGCTAAAGATCGCACTTTGACAAAAGCAACAAGACACGCTAATCAATGCACTTGAAAAATAAAAGAACAACAATAACCTTATCATATATGTTTTGTTGTTGACCTTTGTCGCTGGCGTTGTTGTTTACGCATGCGTCCAGCAGAAAAATAATCCACAATGTAAAGGATCCATTTGCAGAAATTATTTGTTCTTTGTTCGTATTTTCAAAACATTAGAAAATATCACAAAGCAAATATTTTTGAAGTGTTTGTTTGCACTTTTACTCGCATATTATAATAATGATGAGAAGAGATTAGGAGACGCTCTCATAATTGTTTGAAGACATTAAAGTGTTATTTAATATAATAATAGGTTGTCAAAAAAGTCTTGCGGTATATAGACTCCAAGCTTTTTCAAATGGTTTATAACGGTTTAATGACTATTATGCTGGTCTCTTTCGACCAATTCAGCGATTTTATCGCAATTTTCGACGACAGGTCTTCCGGAGCGTGGCATCTTCGACCACCTCTACACCAGAACGAAAACGTTGAAATCATCGTTGTGTGGTGGAAATAGAAACTGTATCGGGTCCATAAACTGCACAAATTGAGATGCATTTTTGTCTTTATCGTAGTAGTACTGAAAAAATATGCCGTTTTTTCTCTTTATTTTGCTCCATGTTTGCGGCTCTATAACTCACGAACGACTTAAAAGAAACGACAATCAATCAAACACGTGTTAGCGCGTGAAATGAGCTTTCTAAAAAGGTATAGCATGATTCGATGAGACGAATAAAACTAGAACTACGCGCTTTCAGCGCCAACTAGTGAAAATACGGCAAGACTTTTTTGACAAACTAATATTACTTTTCAAACAAAAAAAAAACAATGTTAGGAATAACACGTTCAATATTGATTTCTTAAAGAGAGTCTGATTTATTGCTAAAGACCCAAAACCTTCAAATAACCCCACATAATGGTGTTAAATTACAACTTCTTGGAGACCATTCAATAACACAATTTGTTGAAATAATTGAATCCCCGAACTTTTCTCGTAATAATTCGGCTGTGGCACGTAACCCCGCCTTGTTGATTAACATCCAGGCCAGAATTCAAAAACGCAATTACTTCAAGCCCTTTATAGCTAATTTGTATTTTTCTCTTATATTGTACAGTCAGTCTCGTGCACAAAATTTTGCATGGATTACTTGCACAATGAAAAAAATCCGTAAATAATAACAAACTGTCAACAAATCAATAAATGGCTACAGTAAAGCTAATTAAAAGATCACTTTGACTTATAGCATCGATAAGGTCACAAGTGGAAGATTGAAAAAAAATAAGGCAGCTAAAATGACAACGACGTGATACTTACGGCTCAGTGGTCAAATGGCACCAAACAACAAAAGCGAAGGAATAAAAACAACAAGACTGTCCATCTCAAAGGAATTTTCGTAACGAGAAACAAATGTGATGGTAAGCGAGTGTGGAATGTCAGAAAATATCTTTGCTGGGGGTCTTTAGGAGCGACGATAAACCAACGCAGAAATTAGTTATGAAAGCAAAAGCTTTATATAAAAACTTATGGGGCGTAAATTAGGGGCTTAACTAGCGACATCATTAGATGACTATAGCAACAATTTTATTGAACGACGAAATTGAGTGACAACGACGAAAACAATCAAGACATTCTAGGACATAGACAATGACATTACAATTGAATCAAACGATGGCAGAGAAGAGAGCGCTTAAGGAATAAATGTGTATATGTAAATGTGTGGACTTAGGAGTAAATGTAGTTCTCAGTGGGAGGACAGCATTCAAAAACAATACGCTGCCGGCAACTGTAAGCTAGCTGACTGTGTTGCTGCCAAAAATCAAACTGATAATGACATGGAAATAATTTCGAAAATATGTTTGTCTCATAAAATAAACAAATATACATACATAAGTACATACATAAATACACAAAATGAATGAATGTGAACCAGCAAACTGGCGGCAACATTGTAAACGCTGATAATGACACAATATATGTAAGTAGATGACAATGACAAGGGCGAAGGCGAAGGCACAGTTAACAAAGCAGACAGTGAAGTGATGAGCCTGACAATTCAACAGTGAACTGCACAGCATGGCGCCTATACTCGTGCAAAGAATGGGTGAGAGAACTCTTAAGAAATTTGAGGAAAGGCCCAGTCATCTTTGATGAACTTGTTTAGGCATTTAATGGAAGCTGTATGAAAGTAACGACTCAATATGGTCACAAATCATTCATACATATGTACATACTTATAATTTATATATACTTGTACTACATATGTACATATGTATATTTTGACAACCCCAACTAAGCTAGTTGACTACAAATATAGTTCTTTAAGCTACAATTATGTCATTCGCTTTCACCTCCCACTTTAATTAACTGCTTGCCATAAATGAAATGTCCATCACGAGAAAGCAACCACATTTAAGCTACCTTTATCTACCTCCTCGCATTCACCTTTATTTGCCCGCTTGGGTTTCTTGTAGCACAGCTTGCTGCTTAGCCTACTCTAGCATATTTTGTGAAGTTGTCATCAATCTTTACGCTTCAACACCTACTGCCTATAATTGCAGATGATGAGCAGCGCGTTTGCTCTTCCTGCCGCGTAACTGTCACTCAGTCGTGGCATCCATTCTGCGCGACTCATTGTAGATGTGAGTGAGTGTGTTTTTGGTAATGACGAAGGTCGCTCATCTCTCAAACTGTTGACAGCTGCTTGACGTTTTATACTTGCATTTTTTAGTTATTTATTATGTTGAAGTTATTATGAATTATTGTAAATCAATTTATTTGTTATTACACACTTTCACTTGGATATTAAACATTAGTAGGTGGTGGCACAGGCTTTCGCGTTATAGACATACACCAAATGGGCTGAAAAGTTTTTGGGCTTAGATGAAGAAATGGTTTTCATGGTTCTCATTAAAATACGGCTTTGTTCTTCGATATAATCCCCTTCTAGAGTAACACATTTGTGTGAATCTTCTAGGTCTCCAAAAGAGCCACTTTCTCTAGAACCTCAAGAGATATTAAGGTAATATTTTCTAAGCGAAAATTTCCCTGATGCAAATAATACTTTCGAGATATTTTTCCACTATCCAATGACCCTGCTTAGTGGTAAAATATAAATATGCTCTACTAAGGACAATCAATTCTCAACCCTGAACAATATATCCTGGTTTTTTATTACATATTTATTACCAATTTTTTAGAATACAAAGTTACGAAAACTTTAAAATGCATGCATCAGCTTCCTTGCAAGATAGGGCCCGGTTGAAAGCATGCCTGATGATTGAAATCCCAGTGTGCTCCCCCTAACCCATAAAAAGGAGGACCCCACAATCTGCACCAACTACCGTTTGATAACCCTCCTCAACATCGCTTGTATGGTTCCATCGAGCGTATTGTGTGAAAGACTGAAGCACACCGTCAACAAACTGATTGGACCTTATAATGTGGCTTTAAACCTGGAAAATCTGCTATCAACCACATTTTCACCATTCGCCAAATCTTGAAAAAGACCCTTAAAATAAAGACACATCACCTCTCCGTCGATTTTAAAAACATCTTCGACAGCACGAAAAGGAACAACCTCGATGCCGCTTTGTTTGAACTCAGTATTCCTGAAAACCCTAATCCGCCTGTGTAAGCTGACGTAGAGCAACCCCAAAAAGCTCCGTCCGGATTAGGAAGAACCTCTCCGAGCCGTTAATACCAAAAGAGGTTTCAGACAAGGACTGAACGCCTTAACATGGAACTTCTTCAACTTCGAAAAACTAAATATAGAATGTACAATCTTCTATAAGAGTGTACGCTGATATTGATATTATTATCTCCAACAACCGCAACATTACTTCTTCCTTCTCCAGACTGGACAGTGAACGAGGGCAAGACGAAATACTTATGTATCTCCTGTCATCAAACAAACAGCCTTACCCGCAAGTAGGCTCCCACGTCACTGTTGACAGTCAGCACTTTAAAGTCGCAGTTATCTATCTTGGATCCAGTATTGACACCAACAACTATGCCAGCCTCGAAATCCAACGCAAAATAGTTCTTTACAATAGATGCTACTTCGGACTGAGTAGGCAATTGGTAGTAAAGTCCTCTCTCGACAAACAAAGCTCAAACTTTACAAATCCCCCTTTATTCCCGTCCTGCTAACGGGTGATTTTTTTGAGGTTAGGATTTTCATGCATTAGTATTTGACAGATTACTGGGATTTCAGACATGGTGTCAAAGAGAAAGATGCTCAGTATGCTTTGACATTTCATCATGAATAACTTTCTAACGAGCAACGCTTGCAAATCATTGAATTTTATTACCAAAATCAGTGTTCGGTTCGAAATGTGTTTATCGACAAATTTTGTTCAGCGATGAGGCTCATTTCTGGTTGAATGGCTACGTAAATAAGCAAAATTGCCGCATTTGGGGTGAAGAGCAACCAGAAGCCGTTCAAGAACTGCCCCTGCATCCCGAAAAATGCACTGTTTGGTGTGGTTTGTACGCTGGTGGAATCATTGGACCGTATTTTTTCAAAGATGCTGTTGGACGCAACGTTACGGTGAATGGCGATCGCTATCGTTCGATGCTAACAAACTTTTTGTTGCCAAAAATGGAAGAACTGAACTTGGTTGACATGTGGTTTCAACAAGATGGCGCTACATGCCACACAGCTCGCGATTCTATTGCCATTTTGAGGGAAAACTTCGGACAACAATTCATCTCAAGAAATGGACCCGTAAGTTGGCCACCAAGATCATGCGATTTAACGCCTTTAGACTATTTTTTGTGGGGCTACGTCAAGTCTAAAGTCTACAGAAATAAGCCAGCAACTATTCCAGCTTTGGAAGACAACATTTCCGAAGAAATTCGGGCTATTCCGGCCGAAATGCTCGAAAAAGTTGCCCAAAATTGGGCTTTTCCCAATGGACCACCTAAGACGCAGCCGCGGTCAACATTTAAATGAAATTATCTTCAAAAAGTAAATGTCATGAACCAATCTAACGTTTCAAATAAAGAACCGATGAGATTTTGCAAATTTTATGCGTTTTTTTTTTAAAAAAAGTTATCAAGCTCTTAAAAAATCACCCTTTATATGGAATGACATCATCTGATGACTCGGCCTTATGAGTTTTCGAGAGCAAGATTTTGCGAAAGATTGATAGTCTTTTTCCCGTTGGCCACGGCGAGTGCCGCAGTCGACGGAACAATGAGCTGAACAAGACATTAAACTTAAAAAATTTAAAATTTGAAAAAGGTTTGGGTCCATCCATTACAACGCTTTATAGTATTGATTTGAAGTCGATGCACAAAAAAGTAATCAAATCGTCAAATTCTCAAGCTTTCTTACACAACAGTGGAATGAATACACCTCTCCTCTGAAATATCTGTTATCACAAAAATATTTTCTCTGAATTTCAATTCTAGAACTCACAAACTGACCAATATTTTCGTTCTGGTGTCCCTAAATGAAAGCCTATTTCTGTAGAGACAAATAAACTCTTGACTACAACTTACAAAAATAATAAATTTAATATAAATATAATAAAAATTTTAATTTTTAATTATTTCACTTAAAATTTAAAAAACATTTTTCTTATAAACTGAATAATAAATTAACATGCGTGTTTTTTTATCTTTTTGTACTATTTTAATAATGTGCGACGAAAAACATTCTCCAAATATATATTTTTCATGAACGTTTCCGAGTTCACGGTGTTCGCTTTGGCTCAGTAGACCCGTCTATATAAATCTTCATACTTGTATATAAAAATTACGTGTCACGTTGTTTGTCCGCGATGAAATCCTAAACTACAAAACCGATTGCAGCAAATTTAAACACACTACGTCCAGTTCGAGCCAACTTAGAAGATAGAATAATAAAAACAATTCATAAATAAAAAATACAGTGAAAGCTCGGTTAAAT
>CM050323.1:131702669-131731489 GCA_027475135.1 Bactrocera correcta
AACTTCGGCTATAATCGCGTAAGCGGTGTCTACGCCAATTAAGAAGAAGAAGAACACAATCTATATCAAATGGATAGGTTCGCTTGCAAATCCAATTTCTTGGACTGTTCCTTGAATGACATCATAGTTTGTCATATTTATGACAACGATTTTTATGAAATGGCGCGAAATTTTACGTTTCGAAAAAACGCCGCCATTTTGTCTTTTTTTTTTATCCGTTTGTCATTGGGCAGAACACAAATCCTACAGGCACTTCTTACAATAGGGTGATAATAAAGGAAACCGACTAATAACAGTTTTGATGAAAACTACTACTTACTACCTAAATGCGTCAGCGAGATTAAATTTAGCATTCGAGATGATATAGTAGGGCTTTATAGAAGCCGGAGGCCAAAACTGTACGATGCGCGAGACACCGCCCTCCTTTAGGTCAAACCCCATATCCCGGGCCTGCCAGACCAATTTCAACCAAATTTGATATGCAACATTATACTAACAGTAAGGAAATTCTATCGTAATAAAACATTGCAAGAATGGTGTACAACAATTCTTGTCCTCAGATCCCGAATATGTCGAACCCCGCTCTTGCATTGAATATTTTATAGAAAATATTGGTCACATGACATTACATTATTGCAATAAATAAATCATTTTCTGATAACAGCGTGTGTGTGAAAAATTGATCGGATTGGTTGAATCCGATAAAAGCTTCCCTTAGCCGCCATATATGTACCTAATACGAGGTGTGTTCAAAAAGTATCGCGAATTTTGTGTTTTTTTTTTTTTTTTTTAATTATTTATTTATTCATGAACATCTATTTTTTCCCCTTCAAAGTTATCCCCATGAGATATTATATACTTGTCTCAACGGTTTTTCCAATCTTCGAAGCACTTCAAAAAATCATTTTTTTATCTTCTTCAGCTCCTCCTTCGATGCCGTCTTTATCTCGTCAATAGAAGCGTAACGTCGTCCTTTCATTGGCCTCTTCAGTTTAGGAAACAAGAAAAAGTCACAGGGGGCCAGATCTGGGGAATAGGGTGGCTGCGGCATCATTAGTGTGTTGTTTTTGGCCAAAAGGTCTCGCACAAGCAACGATGTGTGTGAGCAGGGGCGTTGTCGTGGTGCAAAAGCCAATTTTTGTTCTTCCACAAATCCGAGCGTTTCTGGCGGATTGCTTCGTGCAAATTGCGCATAACTTGCAGGTAATATTCCTTATTGACCGTTCTTCCCTGTGGCAAGAACTTATGATGCACCATGCCCCTGCAATCGAAGAAAACTGTCAGTTACGATTCGCGATACTTTTTAAACACACCTCGTAAAAGATTTTTGAACTTGCGGTTTTTTTCTATACTAGCATTAAACAGAGGTAAAATTTGATTGTTTGTTTGCATTGAATAGGCTCCCAAACTACTGACCAATGTGAAAAATTCTTTCACTGTTTTTGGGAAGCTACACTATCTCCAATGAACATAGGCTATACTGTATCTTCAAAAAAGTTAGGAATTTTGGAACTGAATATAAAAAACATTAAAAGTTCGAAGTTAACATCTCATCGTCATTTCCCCAAGTGGGATAGCAAATGAAGTGATCTGCTGATCTGTTTTAATAAAACTAAGTGAGTATATAACCTTCTATATATGTATGTACATACGTTAATAGGATACTAAATATGATAGTAATTCATTCACGACTTCGTCTAATGAAGAATGTTGAATTCATTTACACCATTTTTTAATAAAAACTTTCACCAACAACTGAAAGTAGTATTTCGCAGGCTTTAATCCTTGCAAGTTTCAAGAATTTAAAATGTTCCGATTAAACTGGAACATAGCCCTTCCTGGTTTGCCATATGTTGCTAGTGTACATACATTGTAACCAATGGCGTGGTCTTGTCCTAGTACAACATTGTGGTCCTGCTTTTTACCGGGTATATATGGTACTACTGTGACCAAACTGAAAGCTGAATTTTTATACTTTGCGTGTTTTTTGCATCGAATTTTTTTTTCTGTAAGTTGGTAGTACTGTTAGTGACTTGTATGTTAAATTTCATGTCATTCATTCATTAGCATTTGAGATACGCATCGTCTTGTGAGGCTCTAAAAGTAAATTCTTCAATTTTTATTATGTCTGAATTTATTGAACAAAGAAGTACGATAATGCACCATCTCATACTGCATTGATTATTATTGATTTTATCGCCACATTTTTAACTAATATCGTGCCGCAGCCAGCGCATTCGCCTGATTTACCTTCGTGTAACTTCTGACTATTCAGCAAATTCACATGACCACTCCGAGGACACCATTTTGACTCAATTTAGGTTATAAAAGTTGATGAAAGGATTTTTGCTATGATGACTGGAAAATTCGTTGACAAAAGCGGGTGGGGCTGCATTTGAAGGAGATGAAAAGAGCAAAATTCATTTTTTAATTTGATCACTGCTGTACATTAGGGTGAAAAAAAAAAATTTCGTTTGGTATTCTGAAAAATAGGTTCCTAGACGCCACTAAGAAACCCTCTCCAAAAACCTATAAGTTTCATCATTCATAATAATATTTTTCATTGAGTTATAAAATTCATAAGAAATAAAAATTTGTTTCTAAAAATAATCAAAGTTCAACCGTTAATATCTTTTAAACGGTTGGGTTGACGAAAAAATCGTGGAGAGATTTTTTGTAGAGCATTCAATTTCCTACAAATCTATGGAACAAAATATTGTTACAAATATTTTTTCAAATTTTCCTATCTGATGATAAGAAAAAATAGAAAACTGTATATAGGAGAACCTTCCCGTTACAATTAAGAACTCATGCTTGGAGAGGCTTTCTTAGAGGTGTCTAGGAACCTATTTTCCGAGTACTAAACGAAAAAAAAAATTTTTTTTTGAATCACCCTATTGTACATACGTAAGTAGTAAAGCACGAATAAGATGCTCACAAATGAATCCATAGTAAATACAATAATATACAAGTATGTATGTAGCTATGCTTGTATGCGAAGTTCAATTGTTTACAAATTACTTTGATTTACGCCACAACAAATCATTTCGAAACAGGTAAAGCTTCAAGTGTAAAAAGTGAAATATTGTATATGCAAATCCTCTCGCATGTAGAATCTACATACATACATACATATGTACCTATGTATTTGTATGGTGATATTATTGCAGCTGTTGTGAATATTTTTCGCATTAAAGGAATTATTTTTTGTGTTTATTGTTTTTGTTTTAAGAAATCTTATCACTCCTATTGGAAAACGTCGTAAAAGTAACTTTTTGAACGCCATTTAGCAGATCTTAGACAACCTTATCTGTGATTTACATTCACAGCAATAACAAATGATTGTAATCGCAGAAACATTTTATGTATTACATACTATGTAGGCTGCTATATATGTACATATATTTCTGGACTAGACAACACTAAGTGTTGCCAGGTGCAATCTGACATTGGAAAGTTTGACAACTTTTGACGTGGATTATCACGACAAGAGTGCATCGATGAACTAAAATCTTTGTATGGCTATGAAGCACCATCCTATAGTACTGTGAAAAACTAGTACAACGAATTCAATCGTGGCCGACGCTCGCTCAAAGACGAATTCCGTGAAGGTCGTCCAAAAACAACCGTTGTGCCAGAAAACATCGATGCCGTACGTGAACTGATAATGCAAGACCGTCATGTAACATACCTTCAGATAGAGGCATGCCTATGCATTTCTCCCATCAGCATACATTCGATATTGCATGAACACCTGGCCGTAAAAAAGGTTTGTTCTCGTTGGATCCCGCACAATTTGACAATCGCTCAAAAAAAGGCTCGAGTGGATTGGTGTAAAGAAATGCTGAAAAAATACGATCGCGGTACTTCAAAAGACGTTTATAAGATCGTCACAGGTGACGAATCATGGATCTATGCGTATAAGCCCGAAACAAAACAAAAATCGTTATTGGAATTCATGAACATGGAATTAAACATCTGCAAAACATCGATTTAGCGCATTTTAACCAAACATTTGGGCTTACGAAAGGTGTGTGTACGAGGTGTTCCGCACAGATTGACTGACGACCAAAAATTGCTCAGAATCCAGCATTCGAAGGACATCATTAAAGAGGTTAAAACGGGCGAAAGCTTCCTGTACGATATTGTGACTGGTGACGAAACGTGTTGTTTCCAATATGATTCCGAAAAGAAACTCCAAAGTGCTGAATGGAAGGCACCGGACGAGCCGAAACCCAAAAAATCGTGCATGGAGAAGTCAAAAGTAAAGACAATACGGATTTGTTTTTATGATTCCAAGGGTATTGTGTACAAAGAATTTGTTCCCCCCGGACAAAGCTTTACTGCGGTACTCTAGCTTGGAGTCTTGAAGCGTTTGGTGCGCCGTATTCGACGTGTTCGGCCCGAATTTTGCGAAGATGAAGGTTGGCTTTTGTTGCACGATAATGCGGCGTCTCATCGATTGACTCTTGTTACTATGTATAATATATATACTATATATATTCATATGTATATAGTATGTACATACATATGTATTGAATATATCTGCAACCTTTTCGAAAACGCGTTCGACGCCATCCGCGTAAGTTCGTATTAACAACACACATCCGCTTCCGGGTTGACTTTTCCCACCAATCTGTTGGTAAATGGTGCAAGCTAAAATGCCTAAAGCATTTCATACCTGTTTATCTGCATTAGGGTGGTACTCATATATCTACACTAATATTATAAAGAGGAAAGATTTGTACCTATTTTTGTATGTTTGTAATGAATAGACTCAAAAAGTACTGGGCCGATTTAAAAAATTATTTCACCAATATAATGCTACATTCTTCCAATTTGATATAGGCTACATTTCATTTTGAAAAAAATTAGGGATGCTTGGTAAACTTTGAACAATATAACCGAGGTGTAGAAAAATGAGTCTTAAAATGTCTTTCGTCGAATGCGCTGCCGAAACTATTAGCGATAGAAGAAAATAATGTACAACAATATTGAAGAACATCATAATGTCTACGAAAAACTCCACGGTAGCATATGTCCAACTATTGTAGTTATGTCACTACAACAACTTTTTTCTTTTTAAACATTAATGAAAATGCTAACCAAATTCAAACCATGCTATTTATGTGTTTATGTTAATCCTTATCCAAATAAATTATTTTATTGTCAAGACCATTCTACCTATAAAATAGTTTTATTTATTATTTATTTGGACTTTCCATTCAAAAGATATTATGAATTAAAAAATTCAAACAGTAAACAAAACCGCCATAGCGCCGTGGCCGTTGGGACATGTTTTGGACAATCTACTTTATCACGAACGCCAGTATTTGAGTAGCACAAAGCATTCAGAGAAAGTGGTGAATTTATCAAAAACTAGTCTCACGTGAGTAGTCCACCTATTCTCGAAAATCATTGTGTTAGAATTGGAAGTATATTAACATCTACTATGGATGCACTAAACTATTTTCGTCAAGGTTATGAGTAAGAAGCCTGTAAACACCAGAAGCTATGCTTGACAACGTAGTTGAGAACCCTACATTCCTCAAATGCGTTGTAACTAGAGACGAGACGTGGGTTTATGAATATGATGTCGAAATGTATTTGCCATTGCTGCTCAGGCTTAAGACAACTCCATGGAAAATTTGGTTAAAGTTTGGCATATTTGTTTTGGCTCAAGAGCCTATTTGAAGACGATAATACTTGTAAAGATTTGTATTAAAATACAATATTGGATGAAAATTATAAGAAATTTTTGAAATAACTTTTGATGCACTAACAGTTGTACGAAATCCTCAATAGCCTCCCATTAATACCAAAATTGTCTGTGACAATAACGTCTCAGTTGATAAGACTAATAAAACATATTATACATTTTTGGTACCACCCTATTATACCCAGGTACATAATACCCACACATGTCAGAACGCCGGCAGCACTCACGAGCTAACAAATAATATTTATCTTCGCCACCATAAGTTTGCAAAATCCGTAGCAGGTACCACCACATCCAACATTTTCTCATACACTTGCTTCTCTTTTGAAAATATTTGGAGGACTGATTTAAGTAGGGGAGGCGAACTTGCTGTTTACAACAAGTCTTGCAAATCTTGTGTACGCGGAAAATTGTGTGCAAATTGGGAGACATTATCTGACACATACAGTTGTGTGTATATATTTGCAAAACACACACACTCATATATATTTGTGCACATGTGGGGCGTGTGGGATGCTTTATTCGATTGTAACGTCTCGTTTCACCTCCTTGTGGGTTGGTTTGCTCGTGTGTTGGTTTGTGTGTGTGTTGTATTAGTGCTTCTGTAGGCGTTCAAGCGCGAAGATGAATTTGTTATGCACCACTACACCGTCTGTCGATAAATAAATAAAACAAAAATATTTTTACCAACAATTTGGATTATTTACTTGAAATCTGCTCATTGTGTTCATAAGCGAGATTTCGTAAATTACAATCATTAAGTTATAAGGCGAGCTGCATTTTCGGCGCATAACAAATTTCGTAAAGAGAAGGGAATTCTTTAAAATACTTTTGAAAATCTTTGGGCATTAAAATTACTCTATAAATTTAAGACTCAAAGACCCAAAATAAATATACTGAACCATTTACAGTGGATGTAGAAAAGCAAAGGACCAAATTCAAGCCCTGAAAATATGGCTACTTAAGGGAGTACTCTACTCTAGAATTTTGAAAAATTCTATTTTTTTCACATATTTAAAGTTTAGACCCTTAAGAACATATCCTCTAAAGGATTTTTAAAAATTAAAATTATTTAAGAATTTTTTATACGCGCTTTTCTCGAAACTACTTTTTTGCACACGGTACCTTCATTATCTCAAGTTCTATACAACCGATTTACTTGAAATCCAGTGTAAACCTTCTTTATATAATCCTTTATCGTTCCCACCAGTATTGTGTCAAAATTTTTGTTTTTAATGTTTAAAAAAAATTCAGGAATTTCAAAATAAGCGTAAAAAATGATTTTTCTTCTCAGGCAGTCGCCATTTTTCAAAAATTTTTTTTTCGTATTCCCTGATTTAGAGACTAAAACAGCATCCTTACTGATTAAGAATTTCTTTTGATTTTTTTTCAGACCACCAGGAGATCAATCAATGTTCAGGATGCGCCATATTTTTTACACTGTCTCTCCCTCCCCTCTCTAATTATATTAATTTTTAATATTTTTTGGTAAATTTTTTTTCTGTATTCTTAATATATCAATAAAAACACCATAAAAAATGGATACTAAAAATATTTTTAGTTTTTTTTTTTAATAAAATTCAAAAAAATGCCAAAAATTTGATTTCTAGAGTAGAATATCCCCTTAAAAGTTGTTAGAAAACGGTGGTTGTTGCCTTGCAGCATCTAGTCCCCATATATCGGTTATTTTGAGTCAGAAGCATTAAACTGACAAAGTTTTAAATATTATTTAAACATTTCACCCTTAAGTATAATACATAAACCAAAAACCAATTAAAGGGGGAGCCTGCTTTAGATGCTTAAAAAAATCGATTTTCTTGAGGATTTTTTTTGGAAGAGAAAGAAAAAAATGATTAAGCGAAATTTCTAGGGCTTATAGCTATATATGTAAACATCATTCACAAATTTTTTGGATACGAAATATTTGATATTCTGCCTTTGGGAAGCAATTTCCCGATACATCTCGCATGTGCATTTGTCGGACAACGGGTAGGATGCAGGTCGCAATTTCTATCTGAATAGAAAAGTTCAAAGAGATTCATATTTTTTAAATATTTATCTTCTAGTTAATCCAAAAAAGTGTAAAATTTTACTAAATGTTGAAAAATTAAAAAAACAATTTTTTGTTGGTCAAAATTTACTTTATGTTGTTTAAAAATATGTTCAAACATGACTTTTCTTAGTTTTTTCAGTTCAATTAGAAGATAATTTAATGCCAAAGATAATAAACTTTGCCACAACTCCATACGAGGTTTAGTTTTTTTTTCTATCCTGCTCGCCCGAGAAATCGCGCTTCAAAGTTTTCGCTGTTTGCCCAATCGCTCACATATCTAGTACTAGACGCTCGGTCACTATTTCCCTTCTACCTTCGAAAATATTTCGAATTCCCATCTTTAACTTCGGGCACATAGTTTTAGATTATTTTTAAAGAGATTTAAGCAAAAAAAAAAACGATTTTTTGAAGCTTTTAAAGCTAAATTGTCCAAATTGAGTTGAACCTTTCAAGCCCCAGATACTGAAAATGTGGACCACAGTTCCACACAGGGGTGACTTTTTACAGAACACATGAATAAGTTTGTTTGAAAGGGTGAAGCCCAAAAAATGGTCGCAAAGCCAGGATTGACGCCTCGAAAGGTTATGCTGAGTGTTTGGCAGGAATGGACAGGAATCATTCATTCGATTGATTCTACATTTGACTGTCAACAACTGTTGAGACTGAAGCAAGCAAACGAAAGAAACAGCCAGAACTGATCAACAGAAAGGGCTCCGTCTTCCATCAGGACAAGGCTAGACCACACACATCTTTGATGACTCGGCAAAAACTGGGAGAGCTTGGCTAAGAAATTTTGATGGGAAAAATGGCCGACCAAAATGGTACAATTTGATTCATTAAAGTTCATTATAAGTATAAAATAAAAATAATTTGAAGTTTTTTTAGAAATACGAAAAGACTTTTTCGACTACCCAATATAAATATTAGGGTGATTCAAAAGAACAATTTTTTTTTCGATTGGTACTCGGAAAAATAGGTTCCTAGACACCTCTAAGAAAGCGCCTCCAAACACCTATGAGTTTCATCATTCACAATGATTTTTTTCATTGGGTTATAAAATCCATAAGAAATAAAAAATTTTCCCAAAAATAATGAAAATTTAACTGTTAATATCTTTTAAACGGTTGGGTTTACGAAAAAATCATAGGAGACCTTTTATGTAGAACATTCAATTCCCTACAAAATCTAAGGAACAAGATATTTTTTTAAGTAGTTGGAAGCAAGATATAAATTTTTTTATCTGATAATAAGAAAAATAGAAAACTGTATGTAGGAGGACCTTCCCGTTATAATTAAAAACTCATATTTGGAGAGGCTTTCTTAGAGGTGTTAGGAACTTACTTTATTTTTCCGAGTACCAATCGAAAAAAAAAAAAATTTTGAATCACCCTAATAAATATTTTCTAACTTTCTATTGACTTTATATTATACACCTCATAGCATAATGCCGAAGAATATTTTCGAATACACTTCAACAATGCCAAAATTTAAGGAGTACACCTGACCTAATTTATTGAAAAATACACTGTAAACATTTTTAAAGAAAAAATAAATATTTTTCGAGTTATCGACTTGCTTCAATGGCCTACGATCGTGAAACAAAAATTTTTTTAAGAAAGGTTTTGGTTAATTTTGACTTTCCACAAGTCAGATAAAGAAAATAGTTGAATATTCATCGGATCATTTGTTTGTAATCACTCAAAGAAATGTGTAAGTTTTGAGACAAATGCGTTTAAGGGGTTTATTCTGTTTTTTGTTTTTTTTTTTTTTTGTCCTTTCACATATTTTTTATAATAAAGTGAAAAAACACAGAACTTTCATATATTTACTACACATTATTTTAGCCGTAAGATGTAATTATGAATGTTTGAAAGTAAAAATATTTTGTTAATTCCGAGATTTACCGCTTCAATGGCATCCATGAAGAAAAAAGGTAGACAAACGACATCTATTATTGCAGCAAACTGGCCAACCTACAATCAAAAAAAAGAAGCAAATTGTATGTCAATCTGTGGCTATCTCCGAAACTAGGTTATTTGCAAAGTTTTGAAAATTCAAACGGCCCAATATTATTCAAAAATCCTAGTTCAGGTGATAACCACATGTGTGATGCATCTATCATTGAAATCTTAAAGCAGTCGATGGAATCATTTGTGAAATCGTGAGCGCGAATTTAAAAACCGTAGTTTAGAGAAAACACGTTTGAAAATTTAGATCAACCTTACTTTCTCACTCGAGTAACTTTCCAAGTGCATTCATTGTCGGTACCTCCTACCTATCTGCACATTAAATGAATCTTCTATATTGAATTAATGAAGAAAATCAATTTTTTTGAAACCGTTGGGCGAGTATCTTTATCCTAATGATAAATTGATAGCGCTGGTTGAATTGAGCAGCAGCTTTGGTCTTCTAAAAAGCTTCTTTTTTTATTTTGGTATGTTAGTTTAACCGGTATAACCTACCTTAATATGAAAAAACGATGTTGCTGATTTTAAACCGTTTATGTTTATTCAAACATTGTGTGGTTTATCCGTGATTATGAACGCAGCTTTTATCTCTCGCTCTTAGAACAAGTTCTTAAAATAAAAACTTTCATGCGTCACTTCCGTGCTAGGCTCGATAAATTATTATTTTTAAGCTAAATCAAAATTAGAAGAAGGATATTAAGTAGCTATACCAGTGTGACAGTTTCAAAAAAAAATTGTTTGCCTTTTCGGTAGCTCATATATTCAAGAATATCCTGTGAAATCGGCAAGGTCGTAGCTTGAATAGTTTTTGAATGGCAGCGTTCTAAAGAGCGACCGCTCATAGGTGCAAACGTATAACTGTAAGTGAAGGTTTAAACGTTTTTCTCGAAACGACATTTTTCAAAATTGCTGATATCATAACTCAACGAGAAATTGACCGATCGACTTCAAATTAAAACTGGGTATAGTTGAATACATTTGCTATACAATGGTCTACGATCTTTTTGATTGGTTGAAAATTGTCAATTTGGCATAAAAAACGACCATGTTTTCGTAAAAAAACGATTTTTTTTTTTAAATTACGCCATTTTTTTATTTTTGATCATTTTCAAAGATCGTAGTTCATTGTAGGATATAGGTATATAGGAAATATATTTAAGTTTAATAAACATTTTGATTTTTTTTGTTTCAGCTACTCATTCGACCGGAATCATGGCCGCAGTTAAGGCACTTTTTTTCGGAACTTCCGCAGACATCACATAACTCCATTATTTTTCAATATTTTTGTAAAAAAAAAAATTTTAATATAGCTAAAAATATACTTTATTACGTCCATAGAACGTCGAAACATTCAATTTAGTATTTTCTTTTAAAAAAATGCACGAAAATCGCCTAAATTTTCGTCGTCACACTGTCCCTTAACCCATTCCTTCCCACTGTCCTATTTATAGGACACCATAGTAAATATTTTTTTTTCAAAACTGACCGCTTATTTTAATTATTTCTGTAGAAATTTATATTCATGTACTATTTTCCTATTACAATATTATTTTCTCGCTATTAAAAGTATTAACATTATTTTAATATGAATTTTTGAAACTGGTCACTACATGATGAAGAGGGACAAGCAGAGGCATTGTCAAGGACTAGGTTGTAAGAAAAAACCTCTTACCTTTTGTGTCAAATCCGATAAAACACTTTACAGTGATTGTTTTATACCTTTTCACACAAAATAAGCTTAAATGCGATGATAATTTTCATATAAAGTTGATTTTCTTATAAGTGTTATTTTTCATTTTTTCTGAGCATATATCCCCAGTGTTCTATTTATATGACAAGGTATTTTTTTATTTATTTTTTTTTTTTATTTCATATTCTTCTATCTTAACGTATTAAGAGCCCAAGTTACAAATTTCAACAAAAAATTCCAATGATTTCGATGCTTGGGAAGTAATGGGTTAAAGTTGTATAATGTCTTCCTACGCCATCTGTTTTTGATCATGAAAGCATAATTCAGATTACAATTTAAAGATCGCTTATATCCCTTATTTACGGTTGATTTGAAAAATATGCTAGTAAGTAGAGGATTGATGGCGAATATAGCAATCCATCGCCTGCGAATCGACTACTTAATAGTACGATTTTTCGAAAATACGCAAGTAAAGACTGTATCATTTATACTTTTTTTATAAACTCACTGTCACGTTGTGTGAAATATATTTATACCAAGTAGTTAATAAGAGGCAATGCTTTTGAAATCAATTGCCTACTTCTTTACTACTTAATATAAACAAATTCTTAAATAATTTTTTCCTAATATATTTTCACTTCTCCTTGAAATGTTCACTGTTGATCAATCAATTTGTGAATGATGATCCTCAACAGAACACCAAACTAATTTATACACAAAAGAATGTGAGCTACTCTATCCGAAATCTTTGTTAAGCGAAAATCGCACTTTGACAAAAGCAACAAGACACGCTAATCAATGCACTTGAAAAATAAAAGAAAAACAATAACCTTATCATATATGTTTTGTTGTTGACCTTTGTCGCTGGCGTTGTTGTTTACGCATGCGTCCAGCAGAAAAATAATCCACAATGTAAAGGATCTATTTACAGACATTATTTGTTCTTCGTCATTGTTTTGAAAATATCACAAAGCAAATATTTTTGAAGTGTTTGTTTGCACTTTTACTCTCATATTATAGGTATAATTAGTAAATAGTATACTCGTAAGTAGACATTCACATAATTGTTTGAAGACATGACAGTGTTATTATTATAGTCAAAAATATACATTTAATTAAAAAATGCTACATACTATAGAAAACATGTATGTATATGTAATTACTAACTCCTAATTAAACTATAATCATACTGTTTCCATTAATATTTTACGAAATAATTACATGGGACAACTGTTTTCCCTAACTTTAAAAAATACGGTCTGTTTGGTTTTTTGAAGATGACAAATCTAAATTTATCTATTCCTTTTGGATTGCTTGGGGACTCGCATATAAAACGGTAATGGGAAAACTTTGTACTGGCGGACCAATGCCAACCTCCCCTCAACAAAGATTCGGTACTCTTCCCTATCCGACGCAGGTTATACCGGCTGTTTCGAATGAAGAAGTCCGAGAAGCAGGCAATCGGTTAAACCCATCTAAACCCCAGGGACCAGATGGAATTCCAAATATAGCACTAAAAACAGCGATTGTTAGAAACACAGACCCTTTTCGAACAATATACAGGGTAGGCCATTTAAAGTTGACCCATTTGTTTCTAAAAAAAAAAGAACAAAAGAAAACAATGTTTTTTGTTCATTTCAAAAATAATTTATTTTGGTCCAAGGGGATTTGTTTCAGCTAATATTTAAAAATTAGATCGCGTAAATGGGCACCTTTAGCTTTGACAGCTAAATGCACTCTTTTTTCGACATTTTCCATGACTTTGGCCAATGTTTCGGATGATATGGCGGCTGTTTCACGTCGAATGTTGGCTTTCAGTTGAGCTAAGGTCTTTGGCTTATTAGCGTATACCTTGGATTTCAAATAACCCCAGAAATAAAAGTCTGGTGGCGTCAAATCTGGTGATCTCGGTGGCCAGTCAACATCACCATTTTTCGATATCAATCGCCCGGGGAAAAATGGTCGCAATAAATTGATTGTTGGTCGAGCTGTATGGCATGTAGCCCCGTCCTGTTGAAACCAGAAGTTATCCATGTCATTTTCGCGAATAATGGGTATCACAAAATCCGTTATCATGGCTCGATAACGCTCACCATTGACTGTTGTCGTGGCTCCATCATCGTTTTCGAAAAAATACGGTCCGATGATCATATTCGCGCAAACACCGCACCAAACTGTTACTTTTTGGTCGTAAAGAGGCTGTTCTTCAATTAATTGAGGATTTTCGGTGGCATAAAATCGGCAATTTTGCTTGTTTACGCCTCCATTCAACGAGAAATGTGCCTCGTCTGACATGATGAGTTTTCGCCAAAAGTCAAGTTCGTTTTCAGCCATTTCGATGGCCCATTTGCCAAAATTAAGGCGTCGCGGATAATCAGCTGGGTTTAGTTTTTGTGCCATTTGAATTTTATATGGAAACATCTTCAAATCTTTATGAATTATGCGTCGGAGAGTGGTGCGAGAGATGTCTAATTCCTGAGAGCGGCGATAACTCGATGTCGATGGAGTCTCCTCAATACTGGCTCGTACAGCTTCGATATTTTCATCAGAACGTCTTGTGCGTTGTCTGGATGCATGACTGGCATTACTGAGATTACCGGTGTTCACAAATTTTGCGTATAAAGACTTAATTGTGTTCTTAACTGGAGCACTTTTCACTTTATTTTTTTTGCGAAACGCACGTTGAGTTAACACAATTGAAAAGTTATTTTGAATATAAAGCTGAGCAATTTCAGCGCGTTCTTTTGGAGTGTACTGTTCCATGGTATAAATTGTCTTCGAATGACGCTTCTAACGCGGTATGACATTAGCCGATTTGTCAGCGCTGTTAAAAGTTACAGCGTTGCCAGATGGGTCAACTTTAAATGGCCTACCCTGTATAATATATGCACTGAAGAAGACCGCTTTCTCACCATATGGATGACTAACGACAAAACCGTTCCACTTCCTACCTATGTTAGACTCAGCTGGAAAAGTTTTGGATCGGATCATATACCAACGGCTAAACAAGGCAATCGACTTTTTCGGTGGACCATCACCAAACCAATTTGGATTCAGAAATGCAAAATCCACAATAGCAGCTTTAACCCTAGTAAAGACCCTGTCTGTACGGGCTATAAGTGGGAAAAAATGGAAAGGAGGCACAACACAGTACTGTATGCTTCTCCGTGCCTCATACTATACAACACAAAAGAAGGCTCTAAAAAATGTAAAGTCACTGTGGAGTGAAGTGGAGTACTCAAAGGATCTGTACTTGGGCCGCTACTCTGGAACATCATGTTCGACGTCCAAAAGTACGTTCACATCATTTGGTTCGCAGACGATATCGCTGTCGTGGTTATAGCAAAACACATACACGATATAGTTACGATAACCAACAGGACAATAGCGATAAAAAGCGATTGGCTCGAACTAACGCATTGAATCTAACAGAGAGCAAATCCGAAGCGGTACTTCATTGTCATACACTTTCTATGATAGAATGCCCCATACATCAAACCTTTGCTTTGCAAAAATCCTCAAAGTCGATGCCGCTCTATGCATTGATGCGTTATCGTGTTGGAAAAGTCCATGTTTCACACCAAAATTGGTCACTAAACTCCAATACTCGTAACTCGTTGTCCAGAATCTTTAGGTAATTTGCTGAATTTATTTGTAGGACACAAAACAAACTGGAAAGATTCTATTGATTCCACGAAGTCTAAATGCAGCCCATATCATAAGCGATCCTCCTTAAAAATTTCCAGCAAATCGAATTTCTGTCTCTCGTATGTCATGACAAAAAGTACTGAGAACCTTCGGGTCCATTTAAATTAAACTTTTTTTGCCACTAAATATGACCGATTATCACTCGGTGTTTAAAAAAGGTACTTTTCAGCAAAGTCGCCACAACTCGTACCTTGCAAAGGTCTGGGCTTAACGCTTCTCTTTGCATATCGAATGATGTTATTTGCTCTCAGAATTTGTTGGACGCGTTGACCATTCACAAAAAGAGACAACTGAGTCCAAATTTGCGAGGGGGCTTTGCTCTTTTTAACTGCCAAACGCCTGATCTTACACATAAGGTGACCTGTTCGAAGGGGTTTTACCGTAGTTCCTTTCGATCCCGTACAGAAAATTTTTAATCGCATTCTCATTCCTTTTCATCCAAGTTGCAAATTTTTATATATACAAATTGATTTGAGGCAGGGGATTGAATTTATTTATGCGAATATTTGTATTCTTAAATATAAACAAGCAAACAAACACTTATTGCCCAATATATTTTTTTCGCTCACTGTATACGTATGTTATTTTTTTTTAAAAACCCATTCAAACTGAAAAAACAAAATAAATTTACTAGCTTTTTACCCGCGACTTCGCCCGCAGTGGAGCCATTAAATAAGTATGAGAAATAAAAGGTAAGGATATAATAATAGAAATGTGTCAATATTATAACTAAATTTTATTGCTTGGCTGAGATCAACAATTTTTAAAAATTACTACAGACAAAGAAGTTTAAACACCTTATAATATGCGTATTTAAATGCAACAGCAAATGTTAAAATATATTTCACCGTAACAAAAATAAATAATTCTGAATTCTAACAATTTAAAAAAATAAAATACAAAGTATTAATCTAGGACATTTTTGTAGACAATTTCATAAGTTTTAACGTCGGGTGCAAATATGTGAAAATTCCGGGCTTTAGATACACGTGAACAGGCTACATAAAGTTGACAATGAGAGAAGCATTGGATTTCTAAATGCACTCCTGCTACCTGTAATCTTTGTCCTTATGCCTAGTTTATAGTAACAGCAAAGCTAAGCTTGACGGGAAAATGAACCCTTTTAAATTGGAATGGAAGGACAGTGGGAATAATTGGTATCCGAGGTATTATAACCTTTCCCTTACCGGCACCTGTTAAAATAGTACCACCAGGTATATTCTGTCTTAATTTTGTTATCCGAAGCTCTGTTCCATTACATCTAGATTTCGTATAAGCATTACTGGTACATTTAGTTTCAATTGAAGTTTATGTGACGGTACATCCGATAGTTCGAGTGAATTTAAAAACTTCACTGGATATGAAGTACGTAGTTCCGTATCTATAATTGTATCCATTGACAAATATTCCTTAATTTCTCCTTGAACCTCCTTGAACCTCGTTTAAAATGTCAGTGTTGATCCTATTAATAATTGAATTTATTGGTGCTAATATTGCTCTTGCACACAAACCACTGATCACTACACAAATTTTGTTGCAATTCCGGAAAAACATTATCAATGAGATCCACATCACTTTCTACTATATTACAAAATTCTCTTGACAGTAATTTGTAGCCTTCAGCATCAACATCTAAACAACCTTTCACCAATTTTCAACAACATTTCTGCGTAAAGTCCTGAATCCACGTCATTATGAAGATGCTCTCTCATATTCGCTTTCAGGCGAAGTTTTTTAACTGTCGACCATAAGCTTGATAACTAATTAGGGTTATCTAAGGGGTCTACTGGTGACCCCTTCTGAATCACTGGGGGGGGTTTGACGGAAATCACCAGCCAATAAAACTATCATGCCTCCCATTATATCTGTACTATCTCGCAAGTCCTGGAGAGTCCGGTTCAAAGGTATGTAGCCTTCTTGTAAGAAATTGAACTTTCATCCCACACTAAAAGCTTGCAATCTCGCAGCATCCTACCTCGTGAACTATTTTTAATAAAATCGAATCTTCCTGTGCCAAATTCAATGGTAATTTTAAAACGGAATGCGGCGTACGACCGCCGTTTAATAGCGTCGCGGCAATACCTGACGAAGCTACAGCAACTGCAATATTTTGGTGTTTTCTGACAGACATTAATAATTAGTTAAGCAAAAACTTTTTTTTCAGTTCCTCCTGGTACGTCGAGAAAGAAAAGTCCACCACTGCTGGAGTCTATTTTACGAAAAAATAAATAAATATTTGATAATTTTTTGACAAACAATTTATTTATCTTTTTTTAATTTTTTTTGTTTAATGTAAAGTACTCTATGTTACTTCCAACATCTTCAAGAGTATATGTACAAAGTTTCATGATGAACGGTTAAGTGTTTTTTGCGTGAAAGCGTAACAAACAAACTAACATTAAGCTGTAAGCCTTATGGATTTTGCTTAAACTAGTATAGAAGAGCAATTCGTATTGGTACAAAACTAAATTTTGATGCGACTCCTGTTCCGACTAACTTAAACTAAATCTTTGATAGCAAACGTCCCTCGAAAGTCAAGGAATATTGGCATCATCGTTTTATCATATTAATGCTGGTGGAAAGTGTGGAGCCGGGTTAACGTTATGCTATGCGAAATATTATTCAATAATATAATTTTACTGAAACAACTCGCTCTCCGATAGATATGTACAGAATAAAGCGAACTTGGAAATATTTGGTCTGATATACAATACACTTATTCCAATTATCATAATTTGTTTATGAGAAAGCTCTGTGCAAAGTGGATGCCGCACAAGCTCTCTTTTGATCGAAAACAACGACGAGTTGAGGATTCCGAACAGTATTTGGAGATATTCAAGCATAATAAACCCAAGTTTTTGCGTCAATATGTGACAATGAAAGAAGCATGGCTGCATGTTTTCCCACTCCAAAGTCCAGTCGATAGTATCCGAGTGAACTAGAGATAGGAACTTTTCGTCGAATGAAGAGATGATCGCGGAAACTGAAGCCTATTTTAAAACAAAGGCCGAGTCCTACTACAAAAATGATATCGAAAAATTGCAGAATTGCTTTAATCTGTGTATCACTTTTGACGGGAATAAAGTTACGAATCTTGCCAAAAAAAACCAGTTTTACTATCGTAGCCGGGGGGCTATTCAATTGACCTCTTATTACAAATTCGTAAAAAAATCTCAAGGCATAGGATTTACATTTATCTATACGCTTTTCCAATAAGAGTGATATTATTACTTTAAAAAAAAAAAAAAAAAAACAAACAAACAACAATGTCATGAATAGCACATTTAATATTGATTTCTAAAACTTAAAAAGAGTCTTGTTTATTGCTAAACACCAAAACCTTCAAATAACCCCACATAATGGTGTTAAATTACAACTTCTTGGAGACCATTCAATGCCACAATTTGTTGAAATAATTGAATCCCCAAACTTTTCTCGCAATAATTGGGTTTTGTGGCACGTAACCGCGTCTTCTTGGAAAGAGATGTTGTCAAGACCTACTTTTTCCAAATGAGGTCATAAAAAGTTGGTTATCATCGATCTCTCCATTTGACAGCAACGGTATTATCAACTTAATTTCGAAAGAAGTGCGTACTAATGATTTCTAAAAAAAAAAAAAAAAAAACAAAAATCACACTAAACTGTCAATTTAGGTGAATGTAATGCTTGTTCCTGAATTTCGTGAATAATTTGTGGATTTTCTTCGCACCATAATCTCAGTTTTGTTTATTTATCGCGCCACTCAGATGAAAGTAAGTCTCAGCAGGGAAGATGATTTTCTTCATTATTTCCAATTATTTTGATAACAAAATTGAATAATTCCTAAACGTTGTACTTTCGTTAATCTTTCAATGTCACTAAGTCATGGAAAAGTCGTATGAACCTATACAACCCAGGCTAAAATTCAAAAACTAAATTACTTCAAGCCCTTTATAGCTAAATTGTATTTTTCATTTATATTGGACAGTCAGCCCTGTACCCAAAATTCTGCATGGATTACTTGCACAATGAAAAAAATCCGTAAATAATAACAAACTGTCAACAAATCAATAAATGGCTACAGTAAAGCTAATTAAAAGATCATTTTTGACTTATAGCATCGATAAGGTCACAAGTGGTAGATTGGAAAAATAGGGCAGCTAAAATGACAACGACATGATACTTACGGCTCAGTGGTCAAATGGCACCAAACAACAAAAGCAAAGGGAAAATAAAAACAACAAGACTGTCCATCTCAAAGGAAATTTCGTAAAGCAAGAAGTAATTTTGATGGTGAGCGAGTGTGCACTGACAGAAAATATTTTTGGGGGGGGGCTTTAGGAGCGACGATAAACCAACGCAGGAATTAGTTATGAAATCAAACAGCTTTATATAAAAACTTATGGGGCGTAAATTAGGGGCTTAACTAGCGACATCATTAGAGGGACTATAGCAACAATTTTATTGAACGACGAAATTAAGTGACAACAGCGAAAACAATCAAGACATTCTAGGACAAAGACAATGACATTACAATTGAATCAAACGAAAGCAGAGAATAGAGCGCTTAAGAAATAAATGTGTATGTGTTAGTGTGTGTGTTTCTGAGTAAGTATAGTTCCCCAGGGGGGAGGACAGCATTCAAAAACAATACGCTGCCGGCAACTGTAAGCTAGCTGACTGTCTTGCTGCCAAAAATCAAACTGATAATGACATGGAAATAATTTCGAAAATATGTTTGTCTCATAAAATAAACAAATACACATAAGTACATATATAAATGCACAAAATGAATGAATGTGAACCAGCAAACTGGCGGCAACATTGTAAACGCTGATAATGACACAATATAAGTAGATGACAATGACAAGGGCGAAGGCGAAGGCACAGTTAACAAAGCAGACAGTGAAGTGATGAGCCTGACAATTCAACAGTGAACTGCACAGCAAGGCGCCTATACTCGTACAACGAATGGGTGAGAGAACTCTTAAGAAATTTGAGGAAAGGCGCAGTCATCTTTGATGAACTTGTTTAGGCATATAATGGAAGCTGTATAAAAATAACGACTCAATATGGTCACAAATCATACATACATACTTATAATTTATATATACTTGTACTACATATGTAGATATGTACATACATTTTGGCAACCCCAACCAAGCTAGTTGACTACAAACAAAGTTCTTCAAACTACAATTATGTCATTCGTTTTTCGCCTCCCACTTTAATTAACTGCTTGCCATAAATGAAATGTCCATCACGAGAAAGCAACTACATTTAAGCTACCTTTATCTACCTCCTTGCATTCACCTTTATCTGCGCGCTAGGGTCTTTTGTACCGCTGTTTAGGTTACTCAAGCATTTTTTTGTGAAGTTGTCATCAATCTTTGCGCTTCAACACCTACCGCCTATAATTGCAGATGATGAGCAGCGCGTTTGCTCTTCCTGCCGCGTAACTCTCATTCAGTCGTGGCATCCATTCTGCGCGACTCATTGTAGATGTGAGTGGGTGTTTTTGGTAATGACGAAGGTCGCTCATCTCTCAAACTGTTGAAAAGCTGCTTGACGTTTTATGCTTGCATTTTTTTAGTTATTTATTATGTTGAAGTTATTATGAATTATTGTAAATCAATTTATTTGTTATTACACACTTTCACTTGGATATTAAACATTAGTAGACGGTGGCAAAGGCTTTCGCATTATAGATATACACCAAATGGGCTGAAAAGTCTTTGACCTTAAATGAAGACATGGTTTTCATTAAAAATCGGCTTTATTCTTCGATATAATCCCCTTCTAGATTTAACTCATTTGTGTGAATCTTCTAGGTCTCCAAAAGAGCCACTTTCTCTAGAACCTCAAGAGATATTAAGGTTAATACCTCGAATATTTTTCCACTATCCAATGACCCTACTTAGTGGTAACACATAAATATGCTCTGCTAAGGACAATTAATTCTAAACCCCTGAACAATATATCCTGGTTTTTTATTACATATTTATTACCAACTTTTAGAATACAAAGTTACGAAAACTTTAAAATGCATGCATCAGCTTCCTTGCAAGATATGGCCGGTTGAAAGCATGCCTGATGATTGAAATCCCAGTGTGCTCCGCCTAACCCATAAAAAGGAGGACCCCACAATCTGCACCAACTACCGTTTGATAAGCCTCCTCAACATCGCTTGTATGGTTCCATTGTGTGAAAGACTGAAGCACACCGTCAACAAACTTATTGGACCTTATAATGTGGCTTTAAACCGGGGAAAATCTGCTTTTCAACCACATTTTCACTATTTGCCAAATCTTTGAAAAGAACCGTGAAAGAAGGATTGACACATCACACCTTTTCGTCGAATTCAAAGCTGCTATAGACACCACAAAAAGGAGCTGCCTTTATGTCGCGATGTCAGAATTTGGTATCCCCGCAAAACTAATCGGCTTATGTAAGCTGACGTAGAGCAACCCCAAAAGCTCCGTCAGGATCGGGAAGAACCTCTCCGAGCCTTTAATACCAAAAGAGGTTTAAGGCAAGGAGACTCCTTATCGTGTGACTTCTTCAACTTCAAAAAACTAAATATAGAATATACAATCTAGCTGTTGGCGTACGCCGCTGATATTAATATTATTATCTCCAACAAACGCAACATTATTTCTTCTTTATCCAGACAGGAAAAGTGAACGAGGGCAAAAAAGAAATATGTATGTCCTGTCATCAAACAAACAGCCTTACCCGCAACTAGGCTCCCACATCACTGTTGACAGTCAGCACTTTAAAGTCGTAGATATCTATCTTAGATCCAGTATTAACACCAACAACTATGCCAGCCTCGAAATCCAACGCAAAATAGTTCTTTACAATATATGCTGCTTCGGACTGAGTAGGCAATTGGTAAGTAAAGTCTTCTTTCGACAAACAAAGCTCAAACTTTACAAGTCTCTCTTTATTCCCGTCCTGCTATATGGAATGACATCATCTGATGACTCGGCCTTAGAAGTTTTGCGAGTAAGGTTTTGCGAAAGATTGTTAGTCTTTTGCCCCTTGGCCACGGCGAGTACCGCAGTCGATGGAACAATGAGCTGAACAAGACATTAAACTTAAAAATTAAAGTTTGAAAAAGGTTTGAGTCCATCCATTGCGACGCTTTATAGTATTGATTTGAAGTCGATGCACAAAAATGTAATCAAATCGTCAAATTCTCAAGCTTTCTTACACAACAGTGGAATGAATACACCTCTCCTCTGAAGTATCTGTTATCACAAAAATATTCTCTCTGAATTTCAATTCTAGAACTCACAAACTCACCAATATTTTCGTTCTGGTGTCCCTAACTGAGAGCCTATTTCTGTAGAGACAAATAAACTCTTGACTACAACTTACAAAAATAATAAATTTAATATAAATATAATAAAATATTTTAATTTTTAATTATTAATTATTTCACTTAAATTAATAAACATTTTTCTTATAAACTGAATAATAAATTAACATGCGTGTTATTTTATCTTTTTGTACTATTGTAATAATGTGCGACGAAAAGCATTCTCCAAATATGGTATTTTTCATGAACGTTTCCGAGTTCACGGTGTTCGCTTTGGCTCAGTAGACCCGTCTATATAAATCTTCATACTTGTATATAAAAATTACGTGTCACGTTGTTTGTCCGCGATGGACTCCTAAACTACTAAACCGATTTCAGCAAATTTAAGCACACTGCGTCCAGTTCGAACTCACTAAGAAGATAGAATAGTAAAAAAAAATTCATAAATAAAAAAAATACAGGATAAATGGACGCTCTATTAAGCGGGGCATCTCCATTAACCATGCACATTTGACAGTCTCACAATTTGGATAACTCTATTAACTGGACAGAAAGGCTGGGGAACCAGACATTTAGAAATCAGCCTTAAATTCATTATTTTTTCCAATAAAATTTATTTGTGTGAACATTTAATTAATTAAACAATCCCTTGGATTCTTATAATGACAAAAACTTTTGCGTCTTTATTAGTAAATAAAACTTTCACTCTATTGAATTTTTATACTCTCGCAACAAAGTTGCTAAGGAGAGTATAATAGTTTTGTTCACATAACGCTGTTTGTAAGTCCTAAAACTAAAAGAGTCAGATATAGGGTTACATATACCAAAGTGATCAGCGTGACGAGTAGAGTTGAAATCCGGATGTCTGTCTGTCCGTCTGTCCGTCCGTCCATGCAAGCTGTAACTTGAGTAAAAATTGAGATATCATGATGAAACTTGGTACACGAATTTCTTGGCTCCATAAAAAGGTTAGGTTCGAAGATAGGCAAAATCGGCCACGGAAAACCTCTAAGTGTCATAACTAAGCCATAAATAAAGGTTTTTTAAATTAAATTTGGCACAAAGGATCGCATTAGAGAGAGGCATATTTGGACGTAATTTTTTTTTAAAAAGTGGGCTTACCCCGCTCTCTCCTAAGTTTTTTTTTACACACCTCGGAAACTACTATAGCTATGTCAACAAAACTCTATAGAGTCGTTTCCTTCAGGCATTTCCATATACAGTTCAAAAATGGAAGAAATCGAATAATAACCACGCCCACATCCCATACAAAGGTTATGTTGAAAATCACTAAAAGTTGACCGACTAACAAAAAATGTCAGAAACACTAAATTTTACGGAAGAAATGGCAGAAGAAAGCCCGCACCCAGTTTTTTTTTTAAATTTTAAAAAGGGCGTGGCGTCGCCCACTAATGGACCAAAAAAACCCTATCTCAGGAACTGCTTGACCGATTTCAATGAAATTTGGTACATAATATTTTCTGAACACGCTGATGACATGTACGAAATATGGGTGAAATTGGTTTACAACCACGCCTTCTTCCAATATAACGCTATTTTGAATTCCATCTGATGCCTTCTCTGTATAATACATATATACATTAGGAACCAATGATGATAGCGGAATAAAACTTTACACAAATACGGTATTTGAGCTGAGGTATCCCTTGTGGAAAAATTGTCGTGATCGGACTATAACTTTTCAAGGTTCCTGATATCGAACACGAAGAACTCAGTGCCTAACCTAACCTAACCTGATTTTTCACCGAAAATATCGGTAAATCTCTCAGATATTTTCATGTAATTCAGAGGGCCTAATTTTTACACTCTCGTAGGATACGTTTTGCTATTTGTAAAAACATATCTTTAGAATTTAAAAAAATAACATATAATTATTAAAATATATAATACTTATTACTTCTAAGTCAAACAAATATAATCTCATTCATGTAAGAAATAAAATGTGCATTAACTTCGGAAAACAATTGTTTTTGTTTTTTTACATAGTCCTCTATACAGTTAAAATAAATGAAAATACAATTCAATACTCAAAGTACACAAATTGATCTAATCTAATTATTTTGACAGCAAAATAAAAAAATATCTAAATGACGGATAATGAAATCTCGATTATCACTTTATCATGCGAGAGTATAAAATGTTCGGTGACAGCCGAGCTTAAACCCTTCCTTACTTGTTTATATGAATAATAGTATAAAATATTTACCATGGCAATACATGGCCGGATCCACTAGCATACTATATATATGAGAAAATATTTAGAAAACGTATTTTGACGGTATTTAAAGTCAAAGTTTTTTGTAGGAAGATGAGATAGAAATATCTCGATATGCTTCACAGTTTTGAATGTCCATTGAGGTTAAAAATATCTTCAATGTCACACTTTCAGTCAACCGGATGTTTGGGGAGCTTGTATAAAAACTGACTCAGTATATTTATGATAGGCTCAAAGCGATTCATCTGTTTATGAAAGTCCTTAGATACATATGTACATGTATTAAAGTCTGGCAAAAGACTAGTGTTTCAACTGTTCCAGTGTTATCCTCGTAATCTTCTTGGAGGAATCAGCTCCGAAACCTACCATCAACCAGTCGAAAATTCACATTTTGTTCACTAATGCCATAAACTTAATAGCATTTTCTTTGCACACAAATAAAGGGTGATTTTTTAAGAGCTTGATAACTTTTTTTAAAAAAAAAACGCATAAAATTTGCAAAATCTCATCGGTTCTTTATTTGAAACGTTAGATTGGTTCATGACATTTACTTTTTTTAAGATAATTTCATTTAAATGTTGACCGCGGCTGCGTCTTAGGTGGTTTCCCTTCGGAAAGTCCAATTTTGGGGGAACTTTTTCGAGCATTTCGGCCGGAATAGCCCGAATTTCTTCGGAAATGTTGTCTTCCAAAGCTGGAATAGTTGCTGGCTTATTTCTGTAGACTTTAGACTTGACGTAGCCCCACAAAAAATAGTCTAAAGGCGTTAAATCGCATGATCTTGGGGGGCCAACTTACGGGTCCATTTCTTGAGATGAATTGTTGTCCGAAGTTTTCCCTCAAAATGGCAATAGAATCGCGAGCTGTGTGGCATGTAGCGCCATCTTGTTGAAACCACATGTCAACCAAGTTCAGTTCTTCCATTTTTTTGGGAACAAAAAGTTTGTTAGCATCGAACGATAGCGATCGCCATTCACCGTAACGTTGCGTCCAACAGCATCTTTGAAAAAATACGGTCCAATGATTCCACCAGCGTACAAACCACACCAAACAGTGCATTTTTCGGGATGCATGGGCAGTTCTTGAACGGCTTCTGGTTGCTCTTCACCCCAAAAAGCGGCAATTTTGCTTATTTACGTAGCCATTCAACCAGAAATGAGCCTCATCGCTGATCGGACGTAAAGCGCGAAACACATTTCGAACCGAACACTGATTTTGGTAATAAAATTCAATGATTTGCAAGCGTTGCTCGTTAGTAAGTCTATTCATGATGAAATGTCAAAGCATACTGAGCATCTTTCTCTTTGACACCATGTCTGAAATCCCACGTAATCTGTCAAATACTTTAAAGCATGAAAATCCTAACCTCAAAAAAATCACCCTTTACATACAGATATTTGCAAACAATAAAAGAATTTTTTTTCCCAAAAATGACACCTTCGACGCTGTGCCCTTGTGTGCGCCTGAATGTGCATATTTGCAATGTAATAAACAAACAAAATCTATTCACCTGTAAAGTAAATATTTTCTCAATAAATAATCACCCAAAGATAACAAGAAATACAAATAAACATTTTTCTTGGCAGCGGCAGACAATGGCAAAACATGCGAAAGTACAATGCAAAAAGTGAGAAAATAAAAAGCACAATCCACAGAAAAAGAGCACTGCAGAACAAAATGAAGAAAAAAGAAAGTAAACGAGCACGTAAATGGTGTAAAATTGACACACGCATTGTTGCACACTCAAACACTCATGCTTTTACAAGTGTCTTTACATTGTACATACACGCATACCTTCACAGTTTATACCCCTATCTTCGGTTGTATGGCTGTTGGAGTGTAAAGCGCATGTTGAGGGATTTAGTTGTTTTGATTTTTCGCTTTTTTTGAAGTGAGTAAATCGTGAGAGACTTGGGTTCATGACTTCACTGAGCAGCGTCGCCATTGTTATTGTTCACCGTTGTTATTTGTAATATTTCTGCTCCCGGCTACATTATATTTTATTATCCTGTTTCGTTGTTGTGTCGCTAAACCTTGGCTTTCGCTTGACATCGTGCCACTTTCGACGCGCTCTTTAAAACCAGCTGCGACAATTGCTGTAAGGTGTTGCCATATTTTAGTAATTTTTGGAAAATTGTTATTACATTTTTTTTTTTTTTATAATACTAGCAGCTTCTAGAGATATGTTTTTGTGTTTGTGTTGGCATAGTAAAATGCTGCTACTAGCTACTGCTGTAAATCTGCCACATTGACTATTTTTTCACATTCCTTCATCGCTTGTTGTTATTATTACAATTTATACATTTTTTTAGAGCTTCCAAAATATTTTCTTTTACACAATGGGGTTTGTGATAAGTTTATAAACGTGCTCATATATAGAAAATGCTGTATGTGTGTGTTGAAATTTTATGCTTCAAGTAGACGTGACCATCCGCCAAACTTCTAACTGAACCAGAACTTCTTCAAACTGAATATTTTGAAAAGCTACTGTTTATAAGGACAATCTTTATATTGATGTACATAAACGAGGGGGTTGATGGATAATTTGTTAGAAAGTAAATAGAAAGATCAATATTACCCAAAGAAGTAAGTTACACGAATTAGTCTCACCTTTTAAAGCTGAAAGCAGTGAAGCAAATTTATATAATTTTAATTACTTGAACCTGTGAAGTCAAAGGTAGTGAAAGAGTATTTTTTCTCACTGGTAATATGATCCAGCTACTTTATTAAAAAAGTCAAATAGCTCGAAAAACAGCCTTATCACGCTCTCATCGGAGTGGAAACGAGTGAGATCTCAGTTGTCAACTTACCCTCAAACACTCGGCATATGGAACTCACGGTTGCTTAGCGTTG
The DNA here is from genome assembly GCA_027475135.1 of Bactrocera correcta. Classification (NCBI taxonomy): domain Eukaryota; kingdom Metazoa; phylum Arthropoda; class Insecta; order Diptera; family Tephritidae; genus Bactrocera; species Bactrocera correcta. The sequence goes on from CM050323.1 coordinate 131,730,199, forward strand.
ATTGTTGACCAGCTCATATGCGACTGCAAATTTATTTTGACCTAGAGTAAAACGCAGGAGATCTACTGAAATATTTTGCCTTATAACATCTCATCTTACCGCAATTGTCTGAGTTCTAACTAGACATTGTTCGAAAGTTATTCATGCTATGAGGCTAAAGATCTTATCGGACGCAAATTGTCAAAGTTATGCGAAAGAAGGTGAGGTGTATAAATCCATGCACTTGCTGCTCCATTATCAAGCTTCTATAAAGCTGAAGTTGTAACATCTCTCAGCTATATCTTCGGTGAACTAGGAGACATAGCCAAAATTAGCCGCCTGAACAAATTAGTGACAGGCTTAAAGCGCTTAAAGAGTCAGAAGAAAAGTCTTAAGCAAGGTCGGCATTTTAATTTCATACAACACACCTGCACATTATTTAGAAGGCTAGTAAGATACTATTGAAAAAGGTACAAACCTGTTAGAGCACTTCACTTCCGGCAGTGTCGGAATATATAGTTCTTTTAGATACCCTTCAAGCCACATACTTAACAACCCACACACTTATTAGTAAAGAACATATCTACAAAATTAATGAAAGCAGTACCGTATTTATATTTTGCAAAAACAAAACACTTTCGATGTATTGAAATCAGAAAAATAATTGGGCAGAATATCTTAGGGAAAAGCTTTAAGCATAACTAAAAAAAAACTGTTCATTTAAGAAAATATATTCTTCTTCTTCACTGGCGTATAAACCGCTTACACGGTTATAGCCAAGTTAACAACAGCGCGCCAGTGGCGATTCCTTTTTTTGCTACGTGGCGCCAATTGGAGGTTCCAAGTGAAGCCAAGTCCTTCCAACGGAGTGGAGGTCTTCCTCTTCCTCTGGTTCCCCCGGCGGGTACTGTGTCCAATATTTTCAGAGTTGGAGTGTTTTCGTCCATTCGGACAACATGACCTATTTCAACGTCGTCGTATAGCTCATACAGCCCATCGTTCCATCGAATGCGATATTCGCAGTGGCTAACGCACAAAGGACCATAAATCTTTCGCAGATAGTCAATTGGGAAGAAATATTATCTACACCAACAAAAATTACACCTTACAAGTCTCTCTTCAAGTCCCCCGTATTACATCGTGTAGAAGCGCGAATCATGACGACACCCAATTTATGATCCCCCGATCATTTGATAAAAAATTATGTCAACTTCCAATGAATAAATATTAAGGTGTCTGAGACATAGTACTAGATAGCAGCTAAAAAAAGGTGACTTCTTATACGTTGAAATATCAAATTGAAAACGAGCTC
>CM050323.1:131732489-131747717 GCA_027475135.1 Bactrocera correcta
AGAAATCAAAGAGTGGTTATTATATTTGAGTTTTTATTTTGAATACAGATAGGGAACGCCTAAAAGCTCTGAACTATTAAATAGAAAATTTTTGAAAAAAAAATCGTAATATGATGAAATCCTTCGTAAAGGAAATATAAAAAAAAAAATCGTGGTATGATGAAATCCTTCGTAACGGAAATATAAAATATCGAAGCTTAATGTAACAGTCTGGTAACTTGAGTTCAAAAAATCTAAACTTTTTTTTGCTTAAATTTAAAGTACAATGTCTTGAGAATATACTATGACAATTTCAGACAGAAATTCGAATTATTTCGGGAGTTATAACAAGTTTCCTAGAGCGCCTCGGAGTCCTCTCTCTCTGAGTTATTGAACTTTAAACGCGTTTTTCTCAAAACATTGGTCGGCCCGGGTCCTAACTTTTTTCTACTGAACCGATTGCTTTCAAATTTTAACAGGCTGTTTTAAACGCTTATAGTTCTCGTCGGTACTAACGAAAATTTTTTTCACCCATAACTTTTTATTTTTCAACCCTTTCTTTGCTAAAATAAAAGGACTTTTTTTCAAAGTCCGCCATTTGGTTATTTACTCTTGAAATTTACCTTCAGTAGTTCCGACCAGAATGACATGTCTGTAGATTAAGGATAAACAAGAATATTTGATTTCAGATAACCTCAAGAGCCAAAATCACCCGAGCCACCCACGTACTTTTTTTTGAGGTCCCAACTTCGAGTGACAATAATAATAGTAATAAAATATTAAATTTTTCCAAATACACTTTTTTTATAATTTCAATGTGTAAATAAAAACACTCTAAATATTCAAGACAATTCATTTTTATTTTCCTATAAAAAACCAGCCTCCTGAAAATAGGCAAAAGTTATCAGACTACTTACCTTAAGGGAAAAATAATTTACGGACGACCTTAGGTAGGAAGAGGAAGGGATGTGGTTAAATTAGGGCTACTGTTTAAAGTGGTATTTTTTTTTTTTTTTTTTGATTTCATACTATAAATTTCCTTCACCTTTTACCATTTTCAGTGGTTTATTTTTATAATTATATTTCATAAAATAAAACGAAATAGTTTTGGTTTTCGAAAAATATTAATTTTCAAAAATAAAAAAAACCATAAATTAAAACAAAAAAAAAAAAACATTCGTCACTTAGAAGCTTGTGCCATGTTTCCGCCTGCTAGTGAATCTCAAGAAAACAGTTAATCCGAGGAAAATTTTTTCAAATATTTTGTCGTACTTTCTGAATATCTTATTTAAACCTAAATGTTGCTGGTGTTTTTGCCGTCAACGCGAAATTTCACCATAATCCACATATATTTTCACATAAATAACTATGAATTTTAGTTAGATTACGAGATTTTCTAAGATACCCCACCCACACAATCTTCTAAATCTCACCACTCGTGAATTTATAGCCAGCTCTCAAAAGCGTAAATTACCAAAATATGCGCGACAAAGCCGTTCACATGTCTAACGACATCAAAGCAGCTGCTTCGTGGCTTGTCATGCCGCGTGCGATAAATTAAGGTGCTTGTGCCTGTCGTAGATTAAATGGTGGTTTAGTGAGGTTTCGGGTAGCATTATAAAAATGTATGTATGTATAGAAATAGAGGCCACTAGAGGTGTCTATATTTATGACGTTTGAGAAATAACCAATTTGGGGAAATCCTCAAACACTGTTCGAAGATTTATGAACCTTGAGAGCTTCCATCGATACTTCAGATAACTGAAAGTAGCGAAAAGAACAAGCAACTGGTAAAATGCAAACAAAAGATATTAGCGTTAGCTAATTAGTGTTTACAGCGCGTTAATGCCGCCGAGTTGATAATTCTTCATCGGATAAAAATGAGGGTACATTCTGCTTATATAAACTCGAGAGTCGTGGAAATGGATTTCAATGAAAAATCAACTGATATGCTCTCTTAAATTGCATTCAATTAGATAAGAGATTTATTATCAAATATACGGTCACTGCTTTCACATACAAATTTACAGCAAATAACAATGCTCAATTTAGTCGAGCAGAGCAGTATCGAAACGAGCGCCTATTATTCATGCGAAAGCTCTTTCTTTAACAGTTTAGTAGAGTTCATAAATTGATCTTCGGTTATTCCTTAGCATTTCTTCTCTAATCGCTCATATCAAATATCACAAAAACAATTCCAGAAGCTATTTCACCCTCTTCTTATCTCGCAAATTTTGGTGTTTATACCCTGAATGTATGTAAATCATCTCCGGTGTGTTCATAAACAACAATCAACGACGTTGTAGGCTCCGAAAAACTCACTGAGCACTATTACATAACTATACTAAATTCTCAAGCGCTAGTGGGTAGTGGTGGGTAGCCGTAAGCACTCATAGCCATACTAAAGTTCTGGGCTATAACTCTTTGTTGCCATTGTTAAAGTGAAATATTAAAATTTAGAATCTTCTGCCGCTGCCAACGAAACGTAACCGAAAGGAATATTAATATTAATATGTGGAAAAAAGAAGAAGTCCGAGTAACTACTGCACACTGTGTACTAACAACAACTCAAAATTCCGCAAAAGAAAATTAAAGAAATATAAAAACGTGGCAGCGCCAGCTAACTGAGCGGCACTTGCACACACACACATAGCCAGACAGCGGCTAAACAACAAACAAATGCGTTATTTACGATGCTGAAAGTTGTAAATCATAAAGTAATAACAGCAACGCCGTGAACAACGAGCGAAAAGCAATTCCATTGTTTATATGCTGGCTCACATACACATCTACCTAGGCATGAATATGTGTGAGTGTTTGTATCCGCACATTTGAAATTTTTGCAAAAAGCAAAGAAGTTGGCATAAACGGAAAAAGTAACAGAGGATATAGATATATATAGACGTAAGTATGTATTTTTAACGTGTGCCGAGATATGCAGGTCATACATAAATTATGAGCTTAGCCACAAATCTATAAAGACCCGAATTTGTATGTATGTATGTATACTATATAGTTATGTATATTACTATATGGTATGAATGCCCAATAAAACGTAAATGCGATTTCATTAAGTGCGTGTCTTTGAAATAAAAACAAGAAAAAACTTTGACTTCGGTTACACCGGAGCTAAAATACTTTTATACGACTGCTATTTGTTATTATGTATACATATACATATATATTATATGTCAGATCTGAAAAATTTGTTCGCAGTTTAAAGCGTTATTTATGAACATTCGAAAGGACATTATTGCCAGTAATTTTTTGAAGACTATCTCTCGCGAATCAATCGCGTGATGTTTTGCTCCAAGGCCTGAATCGAAGAGGGATTGTTCACATAGACTTTAGACATTACATATATGAGTATGCACAGGAAAAAGTCTTTCGGGTTTTTGGGAAATGGCGTCGTCTTGTTGAAACTAAATGTCGCTGAGATCACGACCTTCAATAGTGGGCTATCATTGCGATAACGGTCGCCATTGACGGTTACGATCTCACCAGCATCGTTTTTGAAGAAATACGACCGATGACTCCACTGACCCTCAAACCATATCACAGCGTTATTTTTTTTATGAAATGGCAGCCCTTGAATATCTTCAGGTTGCTCTTCGTTCAAATGTGGCAATTGCTTTTTTATACATACCCATTGAACCAGAATGCGGCCCATCGCTGAACAAAATTTGGTTTGAAAACATCGGTACTTCTTGTACTTTACAAGAGCCCATAGATCGAAGCTATATCGCTTGGGAAAGTCATATTTTGCACTAGCTGTATTTTGTTCGCTTTCAATTTAAGATCGCGGCGTAAAAGGCGCCAAGTCGTTCCACATGTCGATCCGAGTTGTTGCGAACGATGCGGAATCGGCTCTACACGGTCTTCTCTCTTCTCTCAGCTACGGTTGTTATATTTTCTTCACTGCATGCTGGAATGGTGTATTTGGCCGAATATTATCCAATAATGAATGTTGGGTCACAAGGCACGAGATGGTGTTGCGATTAGTACGCTCAGTGGGCCGACTATGTTGACTATAAATTAAGCGAAGACCGCCAAACACAGTCTTTACAGAACGTGAGTTTTCGTGATAAAGTTGAACGATTAGTAAATGTTACTCATTCGTAAGTCTTTCCATGATGAAATGCCAAACAATACTGCAAAAAAAAATAAACATGACAGCTCGACCCGCTCACGCGTGATCTAACAACAAAACTATTCAAAAAAGGACCTCGACTTTACTATGCCCAAAAAATAAGGTGACTATTTTTTTTTTAGGTTGGTGGTACTGTCAGTCACATGTACGTCAAATTTCATGTCAAACTATTCATTAGTGTTTGAGATACGTGTCGTCTTGTGAGTTGCTAAAAGTGAGTTTTTTGCGATGTCGAAATTTGTTGTGCAAAGAATTTGCATTCAATTTTGTTTGCGAAATCAATTTTCTGCTGCGGATATATTGAGGATGGTGCAGAAAGCCTTTGGTGATGAGGCTATGTCTAAAAAAAAGTTTGCAAGTGGTAGAGTGAGTTCCAAGCCGGCCGTGAACGAGTCGAACGAACGACCATCAACCTCAACCGACGAAGATCACGTTCAACAAATTAAAGATTTGGTGTTGAAAAACCGTCGATTAACAATAAGAAACCTTGCTGATGAAGTTGGCATATCGAAGGGCTCAGCCAATACCATTTTGAAGGATGTTTTGGGCCTCAAGCGCGTTATGTCTCGACTGGTACCGAAAACATAGAATTTTTTGGAAAAAGGGCATCGCGTTGAAGTGTGTGAAACGATGCTTTCCGACTACCAGGGTGTCATGAAACGCATTATAACTGACGATGAGAATTGGATCTATGCTTACGACTCCGAAACAACCGACCAATCGAGCGAATATCGTGCCAAAAGAGAGCCGAGACCAAAACAATCGAGCCAAAGTCGCTCTAAAATCAAGGTCATGTTGACTATTTTCTTCGATTATCGTGGTGTTATGCATTATGAATTCTTTCCAACCAAACAGTCAACAAGGAATATTATTTGAACGTTATGTTTCATTTTCGTAATGCTATTTGCCTAAAAAAGCCGGAATTGTGGAAAGACAATTCTTGGTTTTTACACCACGAAATGCACCATCCCATTCTGCCCTCGTAATTCGTGATCATTTCGCCAAAAACTCAACCCATATCGTTCCGCAACCACCATATTCACCTGATCTGGCGCCGTGCGACTTCTGACTGTTCACCAAGCTTAAAAGACCGCTCCGGGGACAACCAGTGCTTCGAAGATTAGAAAATCCGTTGGCATAAGTGCATTGCATCGGGAGGGGATTACTTTGAAGGGAATGAAATTGATTTGGAAGAATAAATAAAAAATTTTCAAAATAAATACAATGTCACCTTATTTTTTAAGCACAGTATATATTGGTAGAGACGACCTCAAATAGAAAATATTGACTTTTACACCCATACAATCTCGGTTTCACATACATTCCGAATTTGTTATTGTGGGATCTGAGCGAAATGTATCATGTCTCATCAACTCTAAAGACTTCAATGATTTAATAAAAGACTTAAACTATAAAAAAATTATTAAGGGTTCTTGCTATCGCGATTAAAATGATATAACCAAAAATTAAATATTTGGAATACAAGTGAGAAGTTGGGAGATTCCAAGATGATGGGCTTTTTGACTACTTCAAAACTATATTAATGCTGTAATTGACTAAATGGCTTTTTTTAACAATTTGTAATCTTAGCCATCTGTCCGAAGCTTTCACGTCTGCAAGAAACTCTTTTCAAAGCTTTCACATGCGAAAATAAAGGCTGGTATCTTTATAGGCGCTGAATAATTATGGATTGTGATATTCTTCCGAAGTTATTTATGTATAAAAGAGGAGAACAAATCTGAGAACAGTTTCAAGGAGTGGTGCATGGTAATATCTTTCAAAGTTGCATTTCTTATAACATAAAAGTATGTACAAAGACCCTTATCTTGATTTTCAGGAAATGATTTGATTGGAGGATGGGGTCGTGTGTAGAAGTTCACGCAAGTGAGGAAAGTTCTCTGATCGCCATTCACTTGGGAGTGGCCAGAAACGATTCTTTTACATATGACTCAAGCAGCTCACGACTTCCGGTCTTTGACCAAGTATCCTCTGGGTAGCCTAAGAATATTCGTTTGAAGGCGAGCTAAAGTGAGAAGGCGAAACATCCCCTGCATAGGGTTGTGCGCTGGGTTTGGGACCCGCCACGTAAAAAAACACCCTCAATGAAAAGGAAAAAACAGCCTCGGATGAGAGACCCCCCTTTTGATGACGACCACGGCAAACGAAATAAGGACTATGATTTGAGGGCATGCACCTGGAATGTCCGGTCCCTTAATTGGAAAGGTGCCGCTGCCCAGCTGGTAGATGTCCTTGTAAAGATAAAGGCTGACATCACCGCCATCCAAGAAATGCGATGGACGGGACAAGGACAGAGACGAGTAGGTCCTTGTGACATTTACTACAGTGGCCATATAAAGGAGCGCAAGTTTGGTGTTGGATTCGTGGTGGGAGAGAGACTGCGTCGCCGAGTACTATCATTCACTCCGGAGAATGAACGTCTAGCCACAATCCGCATCAAAGCGAGGTTCTTCAACATATCGCTGATTTGCGCCCACGCCCCGACGGAAGAGAAGGACGATGTGACCAAAGATGCCTTTTATGAGTGCTTGGAGCGCACTTATGAGAGATGCCCCCGCCACGATGTCAAAATCGTGCTTGGCGACTTCAATGCCAGGGTGGGCAAAGAAGGTATCTTTGGCACTACGGTCGGTAAATTCAGCCTCCACGCGGAAACATCCCCAAATGGGCTGAGGCTGATCGACTTCGCCGGGGCCCGAAATATGTTTATCTGTAGCACTAGATTCCAGCATAAGAAGATACATCAAGCTACCTGGCTGTCTCCAGATCGAAAAACCACCAACCAGATCGATCATGTTGTGATAGACGGAAGACACGTCTCCAGTGTTTTAGATGTGCGTGCGCTCCGGGGTCCTAACATCGACTCGGACCACTATATTGTTGCAGCCAAAATTCGCACTCGCTTCTGTGCAGCAAAAAACACACGACAACAAACACAAAGCAGGTTCGACGTCGAGAAGCTGCAATTACAACAGACAGCCGAACGAGAGCACTCATCAACAACTCGGTATAAGGGACCTGTGAGACGGTATTTCAAACTCCTTACGTACAGCTGCAACCGAAACCATTGGTTTTCGAAAAGTGCAAAAGAACAGCTGGTACGACGAGGAGTGCCGTGTCGCAGCGGAGAGAAAACAGGCTGCCTACCTCGCAACGTTACGATCGACCACAACACGTGCGGGATGGGATAGATACCGAGAGTTGAAGAGGGAAGCGAGACGCATTTGTAGACAGAAAAAGAAAGAGGCCGAAATGCGTGAGTACGAAGAGCTTGATAAGCTGGCCGACAGGGGTAATGCTCGAAAATTCTATGAAAAGATGCGGCGGCTTACAGAAGGTTTCAAGACCGGAGCATACTCTTGTAGAACCCCCAAAGGTGATCTAGTTACCGATGCCCAGAGCATACTTAAATTATGGAGGGAACACTTCTCCAGCCTGCTAAATGGCAGTGAACGCACAACACCAGGAGAAAGCGAACCCGATACCCCAATCTATGACGATGGAGCAGACGTTCCATTGCCCGACCATGAAGAAGTTCGAATAGCAATTGCCCGCCTGAAAAACAACAAAGCGGCAGGGGCCGATGGATTGCCGGCCGAGCTATTCAAACACGGCGGCGAAGAGCTGATAAGGTGCATGCATCAGCTTCTTTGCAAAATATGGTCGGACGAAAGTATCCCAATCCACAAAAAAGGAGACCCCACAATCTGCGCCAACTACCGTGGGATTAGCCTCCTCAACATCGCATATAAGGTTCTGTCGAGCGTATTGTGTGAAAGATTAAAGCCCACCGTCAACAAACTGATTGGACCTTATCAGTGTGGCTTTAGGCCTGGTAAATCAACAACCGACCAGATATTCACGATGCGCCAAATCTTGGAAAAGACTCGTGAAAGGAGAATCGACACACACCACCTCTTCGTCGATTTCAAAGCTGCTTTCGACAGCACGAAAAGGAGCTGCCTTTATGCCGCGATGTCTGAATTTGGTATCCCCGCAAAACTAATACGGCTGTGCAAGCTGACGTTGAGCAACACGAAAAGCTCCGTCAGAATCGGGAAGGACCTCTCCGAGCCGTTCGATACCAAACGAGGTTTCAGACAAGGCGATTCCTTATCGTGCGACTTTTTCAACCTGCTTCTGGAGAAAATAGTCCGAGCTGCAGAACTCAACAGAGAAGGTACCATCTTCTATAAGAGTGTACAACTGCTGGCGTATGCCGATGATATTGATATCATCGGCCTCAACACCCGCGCCGTTAGTTCTGCTTTCTCCAGACTGGACAAGGAAGCAAAGCAAGTGGGTCTGGCAGTGAACGAGGGCAAGACGAAATATCTCCTGTCATCAAACAAACAGTCGTCGCACTCGCGACTTGGCTCCCACGTCACTGTTGACAGTCATAACTTTGAAGTTGTAGATAATTTCGTCTATCTTGGAACCAGCGTAAACACCACCAACAATGTCAGCCTAGAAATCCAACGCAGGATAACTCTTGCCAACAGGTGCTACTTCGGACTAAGTAGGCAATTGAGAAGCAAAGTCCTCTCTCGACAAACAAAAACCAAACTCTATAAGTCACTCATAATCCCCGTCCTGCTATATGGTGCAGAGGCTTGGACGATGTCAACAACGGATGAGTCGACGTTGCGAGTTTTCGAGAGAAAGGTTCTGCGAAAGATTTATGGTCCTTTGCGCGTTGGCCACGGCGAATATCGCATTCGATGGAACGATGAGCTGTACGAGATATACGACGACATTGACATAGTTCAGCGCATTAAAAGACAGCGGCTACGCTGGCTAGGTCATGTTGTCCGGATGGATGAAAACACTCCAGCTGTGAAAGTATTCGACGCAGTACCCGCCGCGGGAAGCAGAGGAAGAGGAAGACCTCCACTCCGTTGGAAGGACCAAGTGGAGAAGGACCTGGCCTCGCTTGGAATATCCAATTGGCGCCAAGTAGCGAAGAGAAGAAACGACTGGCGCGCTGTTGTTGACTCGGCTATAATCGCGTAAGCGGTTTCTACGCCAGAAAAGAAGAAGAAGAACAAATCTGGGAACATTTTCAAGGAGTAGTTTATGGTAATATCTTTCAAAGTTGCATTTCTTATAACATAAAAGTGTGTACAAAGACCTTTATCTTGATTTTCATTAAATGATTTGATTAAAGGCAACTCGTCAGACACAAAAGTTTTCTATACCAGCACTGGTTTTTCATCGATGAGTTTGTATGATAGCTATACATATATATGCTATAGGTCTCCGGTAGAGTCAATTCCGACAAATTAGTAGATTTTTGAGAAGGAAAGAATGTCTGCGAAGTTCCAGATCGATATATCAAAAACTGAGGGACTAGTTCACTTGTATACAGATAGATGGTTAAATCGACTCAGATTGTCGCAAACTTGTGGCATGTCTTACAAACTTCCGAAAGTGGCAATGTTGCAAAACAGCTGTTCATTTTTCTATTCCCATCCCATTTAATTTTGTCGAAAATCACGATCAACTATTTTCTCATTTCTTCGCTGAAAAATAGAAAATGTAAGTATATTTATAAGTACATATATAATATTATAATATGAAAAATGAAGAGCAGAAGAGAACACGCATTAACGAAGAACAGCTGACTTATCAGCTTCACTGGTTGCTCTGCTTCGAAACATGTACAGGGTGGGCCAAAAGAAACCATTTTTTTCTTTCTAAATTTTAATCTATCGACTATTATTATATTCTTAAAAGAGTATGATCATCGTGCTAAAAGAAATAATTATAACATACAATAACAGTATTATTCACAGTGTTCTATCACCACTCAAAAGCTTGTGAGGCGACATAAACTGTGGTCTTCGTGCCTTCACAAGCTTAGACAGTTGTTTCTATCAAGAAATATAAAATATTAGTATATTTTAAATATAAATATATGAATTTAGCATGATTCATATACTATACATATGAATGGCATTAAGTTGTCACTAAATTAACTTGCAAATCTTTCACTCAAAGTCATTGTACGAATGTCATAAAAAGTGGCCTCAAAGCATTGCTGCTGTCATGAGAAGAGGCGAAATAAAACGAATGCTAAGTCATATCAAAGCGTAAAAAATATGCAATTAACCTTAATTTTTTAATATGCAAAACTTTTTGTCGCTACTCGGTGCAAAAAAAACACAAATAAAAAACGTATTAATAATAAATACCACATGTAAAAAAAAAACACTTACCCTACCTACATGGTGAGCTGGCGTGTTTTTAAATGATTTATGATGTCTGTGAATAATTAATTTTAATAAAAATCAAATAAACTAGACTTGACAGCTGTCAGTGTCATCATTTGTTTGCGCATTGCAATGCGAAAATGCGCACACCGAAAATCGCGGGCAAAGCAGATAAAGACGAGTCGCGACGAGTGAACGCACGAACGAGCGAACGGACCCGGTGCCATACAACACAAGTTACGCTATATGAAACAGCAACAACAACAGTGTTATTAAACAGCTAATGTATAGTACATGACAGTCGAGTGGCTACAACAAAAGCAATGGTCGGCAGAAATCATCATCAACGCGCCGTTAAATTACAGCTTGTTGATAATTTGCTGTCAGAAAGCGTATGAAAAATTGGACGGACGCGTACCAGCTGGTCACAAAGTATTTGTATTTATTATAATTTTAAAGTCGTCAAAAAAACCAAAAAAAAAAAAATGAAAGAAAGACATTACACAAACAAATTGCTATGGAATTGTAGAAAAAAGAATAAGCGCGACACAGAAATTAATTTCAATTTTTTTTTTAATTCATATGAAAGCGCTGAAAACGCGGTAAGTAACGAAGAACGAAAATAATGCTAATTGACAGACAGCTTAAATAGCTGTGCCAGCGAGTCAATAAAAGGCAAACATACAACAATAACGCACGCTTGACAGCAAAAGCTACAACAATATATGTAGTATACTCATGCGAGCATGCAAAGTGCAAATGTCAGCTGACTGCAGGAATCATTAATATAATTAAAGCTGTCAGTTTAATATCAGAGCAAGTTCTTTTTGAATTGCATGCCATAATGAACAACTAGGCAATAAAAAGGAAACACCCACATTTTAATGGATTAGCCACGCCTATTTGGTGTTAAATTATAAATTTCTTATTTTTAGATTAAAAAGAAAATGAAATTTGAAATTTTTACATATAAATTTGTTTATTTCCAAATGAAAAAATAAAAAAAAAATCTGCCTTGAATAACTACAAACAGGTTGCACCAACTTTTTTGAGAGCGTGTAAACCCTGAATAACTTTGATATTTACTCACCTCAATTATAAATCGCTAAACACTGCAAGAGCGAGATTTAGCATTAGCCTTTATATTGCAAATAATCATTCAGTTCTTAGAAAGACGGAGTTAGTAGGAAAAATTTGCATATTTGGTGCACCAAAAATATATTCGATCCCCTTGAAACACCATTCCGCGCAAGGTCTTGATCATTACTCTTTTCAACAAGTCGTGGCAGCATGCTCCACTGCGCTTTAGATTAATCATTTTTTTCCAGATTTTTTTCCCCTGACTATCAAAATCTTTAGTTTTAGACTATATAATAACAATTTTTTGTAGGATGGTTTGAAAAAAAAGCCAGGAAAACAATAACATCGTCTGTTCTGAAGCTATAATACCCTCTACAACTGCATTGTCTTGTGTCTTGATTTTGTTCGGTCAGTTTGAATAGCAGCGGCATGCTGTAGTGATCCGATCTGATTTATTAGAAATTGTAAGATTATCTTGAACAATAATCTAAACAAAAACTCTTGAACAATAATCTAAGAAAAAACCTTGATTTTCATCCGTCAGTTTGCATAACAGATAGTTGTCCGATATCGGTTGCACCAAGAAACGAATCTGTTTGAGAAGAAAGAACGTGCGAAATTTTTCGGATTGATATCTGAAAAGCTAGGGACTAGTTCGCATATGTACAGACGAACGGATTGGGTATGGCGACTCAGCTTCTTGCCTTCGTTCACTAAGTAATTTCGTTAGATGACAACAGCTGATCTTATTAAATTTTTCGTAGAATACATCACGGTGAAATTATGTGATAGGTACAGAGAAGATGTGTTGACCGAATGCCAAAATTAGTTTGCAAAATTTCATTAAGGCAATTTCGATCTTGAGAGTGCACCACGTCCTGGAAGAACTCTTAAGACCGATTTGGAAAAAATAAAGTTGTTTGTCGTTGTAGGTCGTCAAATAACAACTCCAGAGATTGCTGAAAGAGTAAATTTGTCTGACGAGACCGATCATAAGCACCGGTAATGTTTAGAATTAATTTCGAAGGTTCAGCTAAGGATTTCTCATGATTTTACAGAACGAAATTTGCTTCGTCACATTTTTACTGACGACCGAAACTGGGTTATTTGCAAGAATGTAAAGCGCAAAATATCAGGGTCTAACAAGGATTAACCAGCTCAAACTACTATAAAGAACGTTAGTCACCAAATAAAGTCCTGTTGTCTGTTTGTTGGGAGTTCAAAGGAATCGTTTATTTTGAGTTTATGCCTGACAATATTATGATTAATTTTAAAGAGCTCTATGATCAACTGGACAAATTGAGTGAAGCCCTCAAACAGTAGAAGCCAGAATTGATCAATTGAAAAGGTGTATTACTACATCAGGATTAATGGAAGGCTTCATACAAATTCGATTATTCGCCAAAGCTTTTACAGCTTGAATAGGATATGCTAACACACCCATCTTTTCTCATTCGGATTATTACTTGTTCTGGTCTGTGGAATTTTTTTTAAATTGGATAACCCTCACCTCCAACCAGGACGTCAAAAACCACTTGGATCAGTTTTTTGCTTACAAGGATCAAAATTTTTGTGAGCGTTGTATCAATCTCTTGCCTGAAAGATAGCAAAATGCTTATAAACTTCATTGAGCTTTGACTCCCTTGTTTCGCCGATGAAAAGTCCAATCTACATTGTTTAGAAGGTATTAACGTGTAAGTATTTGAAACTATTTTTAAAGCTTGCTTTTTCGTTTCTTTTCGTCAACGTAACTTTTTATTATGATCTTATATGTATGTAAATAGAGTAGACAAAGGTATACTCGTGTAAAATATATAACCGTTATATAAACATATTTATCGTTTTATGTCACAATATACTTATATAATATCGTATATTATATTCCACACCTTCATCTCCCAAAATGGAGTCACTGAAATATAGACGTAAAAATTACTTTAAAAAATAGCTTTAGAAAGTGCACCATTCTCTGCGATAATAGTCATTATTATAAGAAAGCACATAAATCGATAATAAATAAATGTATGTAAGCGGACAGCTGTGAAAGGTCTCACGGAAATACTGAATATCTATCACCAACTATTAATTAATACCACACAATGAATGTGTCATTAACACCTTTTCGCCTCCTTTGTTGTTCAGCGTTTTTTTTTTTTTTTTATTTTGTTCATTTCGAATTTATAATGCCTTCTTTTCACATTTTCCCTTTTGGGTTTTAACATATGTACATATGTGGGGTTTGCGTGGTCTCTGCTGCGTGATTTCTGACTGCTTAAATTATTTATTGCTAGCGCTCGGTTGCCTTGTACGTAATAACAACTAAAATTCTCATTAATATTGGCTGCGAAATGATGAGACTGACCATTAGCAGCTATCGAGAGCCGCGAAGCCGATCTATAGAGCACATAGTTGAGTTTTAGGATTCGAACATGATCACAATGAGCTAAATTTGTCTAACATGTGGTTGACTTTTGTTTACTTTTAGTTGCTAAGCGCCTCTTTCAGGATATAAAAGTCCGACTGAAAGCAAATTTCTTTTGAGATTTGGCTATTTAACAACTGCGTGTAGATGATATGGAGGATTAGATACTTTCACTTTACAATTCCGTATTTGTACGCTGATTCGTATATCCTTCAGTTCAGGGGATTGCCATTACACATAGATTTTTTTTTACTTTTTCTTTAGCGATCAGCGAACAGTAAAATATCGCTGAAGGACATTTTCGGAAAAGTTGGTGGATACTAAAGCAAGTCACATCTTAACTCAACAATTTTATTTGATATAGATTATGAGTTCTTCAGTACAGTTCAAATATTTTTAAATAATATACTCATGAGGAATGCGGAAATATTACCAAACTTACTAATGATAGCTTCGCTACTTGCAGAGCTCGAATAAAAAAGGCACAGTGTGCTACTAGCTCTAGTTTTTATAAAAAAAAAATTTCTTTCGATTCTTTTTCAAAGTAAAACTTACATTACGCCCTAAACATATGTATGTCCAACAGCTGAGCATTCTTTGACGATTAAAGAGTCCCGGGATATTATGGGGAGTGTATTCTAGAGGCTACTTTGAAGTCGTGAGCAAACAAAAATTTCGGTCGCAAGCCATGGACGTTTCAAAAAGATTCAGCACCGTCTCACAAAGCGCGAGTGAACCAAGAATGGCTGAAAAACAACGTTCCGAACTTCATTACGACCACACAATGGCTCTCGAACTCACCAGATGCGAATCCAATGGATTATTCTCTCTGGGCCATTTTGGAGAGCAAGGTCCGAAGTAAAAAATACACAAGTCTCGAGATGCTGAAGAAAGCCATTGTTCGTGAGTGGGCCAAAACACCGGCAAGTCACATTCGGGCAGCTTGCGATTCGTTTTTTGACCGTCTCAAGGCCATAGTTAAGGCAAAAGGTGGTCATATTGAACAAAAGTGAATTGGTCCTGAATTTATGATTATTTTTACACATTTTGTACTTTAAAATAAATAAAAATAATTTTCCAATCCGAATGTATGGCTTTTTTAATTGGTTACACTTCGAGTGCTCTGTAGGTTGAATATGTTTTATTCAATTTTATTGGTGTGCTCTCATTGCTTTAAAGCTAAAGCGTACAAACTATACTAAATATGTATGTTGTATAGAATAAGATAACTTTTTTGTTTGGGTTCATATAGCAGTATCTAGTTATAAGAATCAACGTCGGCTTTATCATCAAAGCCTTCTTCAAACAGATGAATCCAAATGTTAATCCATTCCTACAAAATATCACTAAAAATCTTCTTTTTTCAC
>CM050323.1:131748717-131773717 GCA_027475135.1 Bactrocera correcta
GAAGTTTAAGGAGTCGATGTTGTATCGGTTCGAGTTCACTCGCTTCCGTTCTGGAAATATCGAAATTTCGATTTACACTAATGAAAGTTTTACACTGATGGAATAATGTCTCTAGCGGAAAAATTACAAAAAATGGACGACCAAAATGGTACATATTTGTTTACATATTTATTAGTAACGGGTGATTTTTTTGAGGTTAGGATTTTCATGCATTAGTATTTGACAGATTACGTGGGATTTCAGACATGGTGTCAAAGAGAAAGATGCTCAGTATGCTTTGACATTTCATCATGAATAGACTTACTAACGAGCAACGCTTGCAAATCATTGAATTTTATTACCAAAATCAGTGTTCGGTTCGAAATGTGTTTTATCGACAAATTTTGTTCAGCGATGAGGCTCATTTCTGGTTGAATGGCTACGTAAATAAGCAAAATTGCCGCATTTGGGGTGAAGAGCAACCAGAAGCCGTTCAAGAACTGCCCATGCATCCCGAAAAATGCACTGTTTGGTGTGGTTTGTACGCTGGTGGAATCATTGGACCGTATTTTTTCAAAGATGCTGTTGGACGCAACGTTACGGTGAATGGCGATCGCTATCGTTCGATGCTAACAAACTTTTTGTTGCCAAAAATGGAAGAACTGAACTTGGTTGACATGTGGTTTCAACAAGATGGCGCTACATGCCACACAGCTCGCGATTCTATTGCCATTTTGAGGGAAAACTTCGGACAACAATTCATCTCAAGAAATGGACCCGTAAGTTGGCCACCAAGATCATGCGATTTAACGCCTTTAGACTATTTTTTGTGGGGCTACGTCAAGTCTAAAGTCTACAGAAATAAGCCAGCAACTATTCCAGCTTTGGAAGACAACATTTCCGAAGAAATTCGGGCTATTCCGGCCGAAATGCTCGAAAAAGTTGCCCAAAATTGGACTTTCCGAATGGACCACCTAAGACGCAGCCGCGGTCAACATTTAAATGAAATTATCTTCAAAAAGTAAATGTCATGAACCAATCTAACGTTTCAAATAAAGAACCGATGAGATTTTGCAAATTTTATGCGTTTTTTTTTTAAAAAAAGTTATCAAGCTCTTAAAAAATCACCCTTTATATAAAAGAAATTGAAGTTTGATTAGAAATACGAAAATACTTTTTCGACTATCATATATGCTCAAAGATTAAATAGTGGGAGCCATGGGTGTTACCCTGACTTCACCGGCTAAAGGTTTGACATTCGGAATACTTATGTTTTAACGTTACGTTGTATATTCTGAATTCTACGAACTCCTCTTTACTAAGTTTTGCCTCTTACAACCCGAATGAAAAGTCGCAACCTTATAAATTGTATATATATAAATGCTCAACGGGCCCATTCAGTCAGGTTCATCTCAATAATAATACAAACTTATCGATCAAAATTCAGTCCTTATAAGAAAAACTTTTTATTCTTCACGAAACTTGGTGTGGATCATTATCCAAGGCAACTGTAAAATCACAGAAGAAATTGCATATAGCTGCCATGAAAAGGGAAGTTTTAAAATAAAGATAGAGATCTTTTTATATTTTTTTTTGCAATAATAATGTCACTTGTGAAGGGTGCCAAAATAACCTTTCAATGTTTTTCGGCTGTAATTATAAAAGTATAAAAAAAAAAAATTGGTTCTGCTTGTGGATTATTTTTATTTGGTCTTTTAAATTCTTTTACATCAAGTGGAGAATATGATATCATATAAGTGGCCGCCGCCACAGTTAATTGTCAATTGAGCCTTTTTTATGGCATTTTCTATCACTTTGGCCAGAACTTCCGGCGTAGATCCTCACATTCTTGACAGATATTATCTTTAAAAGCAGTAAGAGTTTCTTGACATGAAACCGCGACTTCAAAAAGCCTCACAAAAGGAAGTCTGGAGCGGTCAAATCAGGCGATCTTGCTGGCCAGTACAAATCGCCAAAACGGGAGATTAGGCGCCCGGGCACCGCACAGTGGCACCGCTCCATATATTTTTTGGAAAAAAATAGAAAGAGTGGTCGTACAACAATGAAACTTTGCAGAAACACTTATCTGAAGTAAATTAAGAAATTTTGAAAAAATCTTGGAAAACCGCCCACTGCCACACCCACCTCCCATATAACTGTAATTGCCAAAATTTTTATTTTTGGACCTAGGGACTTGAAATTCGGGACACTTCTTAATTGAGTTCTGATGAAAAAAAAAAATTAAACTTAAACACAAAGTGACGTTATTTATACCTTTACCTTGATAAAAATCCAATATAATATGCAATGTTTTAATTGAAAATGTAACAGGAGAAAAATTGTGTTAGTTTTTATTTGTAAGATTATGCAAGCACCATATCTTTAACAATGGGATCTAGTTCTATGGAAATTTTGTTCGAATGACGCCTTAAGCTACTTATGTAAGGATCCGAAGTTATGAATATTGGAAGTGACTTTTGAAATTAAAATCGATGTTACTAAAAGGGACGGTAATTGGCGGTTGTTTTTTTTTTTAATTGAAAGTACAGACTCGGAACTTTCATTTTTTTACAGTAAGAGGGCTAAGCAAGGCAAAGCACATAAAGTTTTTTTCCATCAAAAAAAAAAAAGTTGGTATTTTTTAGTATAATTTTTGAAAAATTATAAAAATTAGCTTACTTTGAAAATTTCAATAAATTTTTTTTTATATAAACAAGTAGGTGCTATATTTTCACTAAAAAATAAGAGAAAAGCCATAGTTATAAACTTACACACAAAAAAAATTCTTTATTTGGACAATAATTTTAATCTGATTTTATTGAATAACTTTCCGTCGACTTCTGTTAGTTTTTTTAACTATAAAATTTCACTTCTTATAAAAAACCTTGCGGAATTTTTCTTATCCAAATATTTCTTTCCAAAACAAAGTCATTAAAGTTTTGAAATTGGAAAGTGGAAAAATCCTATTTTTTCCGCCGAAATGCCACTGTGCACCGTCCTGTTGGAACCACATGTTTTTCAACCCCAATGCATCAAGTTGCAGCAAAAAGAGCTCGTTGATCATTGCTCTGTAGCGCTCACCACTCTCAGTAACCGATTGGCCTGCGACGTCTTCGAAGAAAAAAGCTACGATGACTCCTCCAGCGAAAACAGCACACCATACAATGACTTTGAGCGAGTGTAATGGCTCTTCGTGGGTTACACGTGGATTTTCAGCGCCCCAGAAGATGAAATTTTGTTTATTTACGTACCCCCTAAGATGGAAATCGGCCTCATCGCTCATGATTATTTTTGATAAAGAATCATCTTCCTCTTGATGGTGATTAAGAATGGCTTGAGCGTATGTTAGAAGCGATTGGCGGTCAGCAGCTAACAGCTGATGCACCGTCTGGACTTTGTACGGAAAGATCTTCAAAGCTTGTACCTAAATTCGCTGTAAACACCATCTACTGATACCCATTTGCGTGGCACGTCGTATGGTCGATGTCGACTGCGCTTCCATTAGATCCTCGACAATATTCTCTGCAGAACTGCTACTCCGGGGTCTGACACGCCTGGCAGCATCTCGTGTTGTGCCAGTCTTTTCGAGGCAAGCGACTAAACGTCGCAGTGTTTCACCAGTAGGCATCGGACGGCCAGGAAATCTGCGACGAAATTCACTTTGTGCCAAAATCACCGATCGATTATTGGTCAAATAAAAGGTCACCTAAAATCCGCGTTCTGGAGCAGTGTAGCGTAGCATTGTTTATTTAAGTGTATTGCGCAGCCGTAGTTAACATTTTTTCGAGTTTCATTAAAAACTGATCAACCACATATTGAAAGGCGGTTTAAAAATCGTAAGACTCTCAATGCGATGTGGAATTTACTAAGATGTAAACTTCAAAAATTGAAAGTTTCGGACATTTAGCAAAGTTGGAAGGGTCTAATGATTTTCACATTACCAGATAATAAAATTTTGATACAAGTTTATTTTTATTTCAAGATTTCGAATAAAAACTATGTTCCATAAAATTTGACTTTTTGGCTTATTTCGATATTCAGCTGTTTGAAAGTATTTTATAAGTTATTTTGACAAAATTTTTAACTTGCTGAAATAAGATGAAGTTTACGAGTACGTGGTGAAAAATCAATGGGAAGCATGAAAGTCATTAATCGAGGATATGAATTAGATATCGACCGCTATTGATATCCATATTTGTAATATTTAAAAAGTATGCTTACTTTGTATTAAACATTATAAACACAAAAAGTTGATGGCGATCCATTCATAAGTATATGAGGATTCAGAAATATGTATGTGGGCTGTTTATACATACTTTGGATCCAATCCACATTGTGTGCTACAAAATATAGCCATCTAGTTTTAATCAGATATCTCTTGTGGACTAGTATAATGTCATATAGTCAACCGGAAGAATGGAAATTCCCCTTAATTTCGATCATTTGAAATAGAATTGCCACGATTTAGTTAAGTTGTATTCCGATACATGTGATGTAAATTGCAATGTTACCACGAAAATTCCTATAAGGGAATACTTGCGGGCAAAGAGCAAACATCAAAAAATATTATAATTAAGTATGTATATACAAAACAATTTCTTTGTCTTTTTATGTGTGGAATATACTATACTTATATTTTAATTGCTCTACTGGGTAATTAATAACAACAATCAGGGAAGCAGGCATCGACCGCCCATTTAACTTTATTTTCTAAAAAATAATTGTGACTACTTATTTATTAATATAAAATTGGCTAGAAACTAATTTTACTTCCCTTCAACATAACTGTTTAAAGTATTAATTCCCCCTTTTACACGTTTTTACTATTTCTTGCTGCATGTGTTATTAATTTTACCTTTATTGGTCGCTCTACTCTTATCTGCAACGTGTAGAATTATGATAATTTGTTGCTGTTGGACTCGCCGACCTGTCGGTTAGTGCTTATTAGACGCTGTCGCCATGTCCATATGATTATGTTAAATATGCACATACATATATTTTAATTGTTATGATTATTTTTAGTGAATATGCAAATGCAAAGTGTAGCAACTGACCCTAAATACTAACCCCTAACCAGCTGTGACCATAACTAGCCAGCATATAGGTATTAAAGTCAGGTAAATAAGTCAGGTTATAAAAAGGTGTTTTTTTTTGTGGCTGAGTTCAAATTTATACATGCTACTAACATATAACTACAGAAATAACATATAATCAACCTTTAATTTTCAACACAATGATGTTAGGCTATGGCGGCATGATAAACTAGTGGAAAGTCATAATTTTTCTACGCTTGTCACCTTTGTCAGCGGTTTTAATTGTCTGCCCATTTTGTTTTATGGCACATTTTTGTTTCTCTCTCCCTTTGTTTGTCTACGGTAGTGAATTAGTTTCCCTCCGACAGTCAACTAGTTAGATTATGTAGTTAAGTGCGTCACATTTTGGTGGCGCTGGTAGTTTGGCTTTCAACCATACCTTGTGCCTGCATACACCAGCTTGGTTAGCTAGTCCAATTAATTGCCGCAAACAAACAAAAAAAATTAATATATTATAGGCTGAAGAAATTCGCTGCTACTGAATATTTATGAATAACTATCTGCTACTCATTACCTTCAGCGCCTTTATGATGTCGCGCTTCAACGAATTGAAAATTTAGTGAAATTACTTTCTATTTATAAAGACAATGGGTAGATAATGACAGACACAAAGGACCCACTCAGTCACTCATTTATCGTATACGTTGTGCGGTAGTTATGCATAATTTGCTCATTTGTTCAGAAATAATGTGAGCAATTTATTACTTTTATCGGGGCGTGTGCGTGTGGTAGCTGAGAGAGAGAGAGGGAGAGAGAGAGATATAAAGCGATTGCTAGCAACAATGGTAACTTATTTGCATAAATATTCATATCTTTAGAGGAAACATCTGTTATGAATGGCAGTCCTATCAACGCTTATAATTTTAGTATGTCAAAGGGGAGGGCAATAACTTGTCTCACAATCATAAAAGTCAAGTTTGTTATGCCATTTTAACAAATGCTGCTAAGGAGCATTAAAAATGTTTGGCAATAAAACAATTTTAATTTAACAAGTGTCTTAAAATAATACAAAGCTTGTGCATATCTTTATGTTTTTATTACATTGTATAACAGTTAATTAATTCGTAAATAAAGTGTAATAATTCTTTGAAATTATAGCTCAAGAGAGGTTTTGTTCGAGGTTTAGTGCTATCTTTTCAATTAAACATTTACCAACTAGTCAGTCATGGCACAGAATTTGGTTTTGAAATGCATCACAAAAACTTGTATTAATCATAAAAAAATTGTTACTGACCACCTGACAATTTTTTGACATGTCTCGCACTAAAGACAAGTTTTGAAAAAAAATATACGTGCTTTAAAAACTTTTTTACTAACGGGTGATTTTTTTGAGGTTAGGATTTTCATGCAGTAGTATTTGACAGATCACGTGGGATGTCAGACATGGTGTCAAAGAGAAAGATGCTCAGTATGCTTTGACATTTCATCATGAATAGACTTACTAACGAGCAACGCTTGCAAATCATTGAATTTTATTACCAAAATCAGTGTTCGGTTCGAAATGTGTTTCGCGTCCGTGTCCGATGAGCGATGAGGCTCATTTCTGGTTGAATGGCTACGTAAATAAGCAAAATTGCCGCATTTGGGGTGAAGAGCAACCAGAAGCCGTTCAAGAACTGCCCATGCATCCCGAAAAATGCACTGTTTGGTGTGGTTTGTACGCTGGTGGAATCATTGGACCGTATTTTTTCAAAGATGCTGTTGGACGCAACGTTACGGTGAATGGCGATCGCTATCGTTCGATGCTAACAAACTTTTTGTTGCCAAAAATGGAAGAACTGAACTTGGTTGACATGTGGTTTCAACAAGATGGCGCTACATGCCACACAGCTCGCGATTCTATGGCCATTTTGAGGGAAAACTTCGGACAACAATTCATCTCAAGAAATGGACCCGTAAGTTGGCCACCAAGATCATGCGATTTAACGCCTTTAGACTATTTTTTGTGGGGCTACGTCAAGTCTAAAGTCTACAGAAATAAGCCAGCAACTATTCCAGCTTTGGAAGACAACATTTCCGAAGAAATTCGGGCTATTCCGGCCGAAATGCTCGAAAAAGTTGCCCAAAATTGGACTTTCCGAATGGACCACCTAAGACGCAGCCGCGGTCAACATTTAAATGAAATTATCTTCAAAAAGTAAATGTCATGAACCAATCTAACGTTTCAAATAAAGAACCGATGAGATTTTGCAAATTTTATGCGTTTTTTTTTTAAAAAAGTTATCAAGCTCTTAAAAAATCACCCGTTATAAGTCATTGAAAGGTAATTTGCCAAAGTAATACAGCAAATAAATGTTATTTGTGTAATTTAGCTGTCAAATAAATAGTAAAAATAAAATTTTAGATATTATTTGAAAGCAAATGTTTTTTTGTACTTCATAAAAGTTAATGTAACAGCTTTTTTTTAATATGTTCAGACAATCTTCAGTTGAATTGAGAATTATACTCCAAATAAAAAATTGTTAGTGTCCTCTTAATAGTTACCTGCTTGAAAAAGAACATTGAAATTTTTTTCTTGGAAACACTGTCACTTTGAAACTTATAGAACACCTCGAGAAATCCCAACAAAACTTTTCAAGAGCCCATAGAGCATAGCGATGTCTTTTATGAAGGTCGAGTGGCTTTAGTTCTTACACAAGCTGTATTTTGTACGCCATGATTTTCAGATCTCGATCTAAAATGCGTCAACGCGTTCCATACCTCAGTCAGATTTTCTGAGAACGGCGCCGAATTGACTCTCCACGGTCTTCGTGTACACTTTTACAGGGTCCGGCACTCGAAGTGCAATTAAAAAAGCCATAAATTCGTTTTGAAAATTTATTTTTATTTATTTAAAAGTACAAAATGTGTGAAAACAAATATAAATTCTGAAACAATTCACTTTTGCTCGATATGACCACCTTTTGCCTTAACTATGGCCTTGAGACGGTCAAAAAATGAAGCGCAAGCTGCCCGAATGTGACTTGCTGGTAATTTGGCCCACTCACGGACAATGGCTTTCTTCAGCATCTTGAGACTAGTGTATTTTTTACTTCGAATCTTGCTCACCAAAATGGCCCAGAGAGAATAATCCATTGGATTCGCATCTGGTGAATTCAAAAGCCATTCGTAATGAAGTTCAGAAAGTTGTTTTTCACAAATTCTTGATTCACTCGCGCTTTGTGAGACAGTCCTGAGTCTTGTTGAAATGTTCATGGTTTGCGACCGAAATGTCTGTTTGTCCACGGCTTCAAAGCAGCTTCCAGAACACTTTCCCGATAATATGTCGCATTTACTTTGATGAAAACAATTGGAGAGCGCCCATCTGCGGTGACAGCGGCCCAAACCATTATTTGTGGCGGGTGCTGTCTCATGGTGGCCAACCGATGATTTAGATTCTCGTATGAACGGTCGGTCAAGTAAACCCTATCGTTTTGAGAGTTTACGATTTGCTCAATTGGAAAACATTTTTTCGTCAGAAAACACAATATTCGGAATATGACCGCTTTCGGCCAAGCGACTGCTTCGCTCTCTTAAGTCTTACTTGTTGCTGCTTCAGTGTGAGATCATGGGCGTAATCTGTCGAAAAGAGGCTATTGAAAAAAGAACCTCAACTTGGATCATGTCTTATAAGAAATTTTAGCAACAAACCGTATTATTGTGTTTTATATACGAAGTGTGTTCAAAAAGTATCGCGAATCGTAACTGACAGTTTTCTTCGATTGCAGGGGTGTGGTGCATCATGAGTTCTTGCCACAGGAAAGAACGGTCAATAAGGAATATTACCTGCAAGTTATGCGCAATTTGCGAGAAGCAATCCACCAGAATCGCTCGGATTTGTGGAAGAACAAAAATTGGCTTTTGCACCACGATAACGCCCCTGCTCACACACATCGTTGCTTGTGCGCGACTTTTTGGCCAAAAACAACACACTAATGATGCCGCAGCTACCGTATTCCCAGATCTGGCCCCCTGTGATTTTTTCTTGTTCCCTAAACTGAAGAGACCCATGAAAGGACGACGTTACGCTTCTCTTGACGAGATAAAAACGGCATCGAAGTGCTTCGAAGATTGGAAAAACCGTTGGCACAAGTGTATAATATCTCATGGGGATTACTTTGAAGGAGACAAAATAGATATTCATGAATAAATAAATAATATTTGAAAAAAACGCAAAATTCGCGATACTTTTTGAACACACCTCGTATTCATAAAAACTTCTTTGGAACTGAATTATGTGGTGTATTTGAGGAAGACTTTTACAGCTACAATTTTACATTATATGTATACGTATTTTGTTAAGTTATGCTCGCATATCTTACTCCTTGCGTTCTTATCAAGGATCACCTAACTGTGTTTTATGTGCCCGGGTAGCTCAGTCGGTAGAGCATTGGACTTTTAATCCAAGGGTCCAGGGTTCAAGTCCCTGCTTGGGCGGTTACAACTTTTTACAGTTTATTTTTGTTATTTAAAATATTTAGACATTTCAACAAAATTTGCGCAACTAATTTTAACTAATACAGGCTGACTGAGCCAAAACGTGGTTTTGCTTTATTATGTATGGTATATTTTCATGAAATAAGGAACTTTGTCGAAAACGAAATTCACAATAAAGACGTAAATAACACAGTACAACAGCTAATCTGGGGGGTGAGAAATTTCAAGTCAGGGTGGTTTTAGTAGGTCAGTATAATAAGACCCTCAAAGGGTTTGGCGTTCGTATGTGTCAGTTTTTTTTTATGACCTTTTAAATTTTTTCCTTATCTTAATGTTTTTTCGCTTAGTGGCGCAAATGCTGCGATTTAAAAGTTGTAGCAATGCTTTGCGGACTCCAAAGCGACTATATAAAATATATGTGCCTTTTGTGCGATTGGGACACACGATTTTCCGGTGACCAATATGCATGCCACGGATGGAAACTCAGAGAGCACAGCAGGTTACAAACGGCCAATATTATTTGGGAGCCTCTAGTGCTGAAGAAGAAGATATTGCTGCCTCCACTGTATATTAAACTTGGCATTGTTAAGAATTTTATCAAAACTGTCGCCAAAAGAGAAGAAGTTTTCTTGTTTTTGAAACTACTTTACCCGAGACTCAGCGAAAGTAAAATTAAAGAAGGTAAGCTATAATATCACATTCATTTCCCATGGTTTTCCATCTTAACAAATTAATTTTTTCCAATCAGGCGTACTAAATGGTCCAGATATACGAAAGCTGATTAAAAGTGACGCATTCAACAATATTTTGATTGACGCTGAATCGCATGCCAGGCAATCAAAGAAGTAATAGAAATCATCGTTCTAACAATTACGATGTTTCTATCGCAAGGATGTTAAGAGCATTCTCGGAAATTAGTGTCCACATGTCCTTGAAAATCCATTATTGACATCATCATCTGGACTGCTTCAGCAAACAATTGGCTACCGAATCTGATGAACAAGGTGAACGCTATCATCAAGTTGCTATGCCATTTGAAATGAGGTAATACTGATTTTTAATTTTTTCAAACTCATTTTAATAAAACAAAAACTTATAGATATAAAGGCAAAATGTCGCCGAGTGCAATAATTGCGGAAATTTGCTGGTGGAGTAAGCTTGTGTGGCAAGACAGGGATGATCTTGATGATAAAGAATTTGATGAGAGATGCAGAAGGGCCAACAGTGGAGTCACACATTGTCATTATGTGTGGTTCAGAAACTGATGATAGCGATGAATTCGATGCCACTAGTTTTGAACAACCACCATCGAAAAAGTCTAGGCAATATTAATTAAAATAAATAAAAATAAATAAATAAAATAAAAATAAAAAATTATAAAAATTTTTACTTTTTTTTTTAGTAGTTTATGGCCAGAAGTCTGGAGCTATTGGGGAAAATTTGTAAAAAAGGCGATAAATGACACTTTTTTGAATAAAAACAAATATAAACAAATAGAAATTGTAATTCTTAATTATATATACTGACCTAGTACCATCACCCTGACTTGGAATTTCTCACCCCCCAGACAATAATCCCAAAAATGTTCCACAGTGTTCTTTGTTTTAAGCAATGACACCCAGGGAAATAGTTTATGGATAAAATTGGGTCGCTACTACCCCAAATCCCATGCACTACATATTTATAGTGATTTTCGTTTTTTAACAAAGCTTAAGTGGAATATGTCGGACAGTGTATGAGTTACATACAAATATGTATATGAAATTGCTTAGATTCCGATCCTCTGGTTGACGTTTTACTTCTTAAGACATTTCCCTTGTTTTGTTGCAAGTTGCAAGAGTATAAAATTTTCGGTAGCACACGAACTTAGCCCTTCCTTAATAATTACAGTTTGTAAACTGAAGGAGTCCCATAGACCTATCAACCTAATAACAGATGTAATGCTTTCAATACTTTTAAGAACGATACTATACTATAGTAGGGATCTAAATCAATATAGACCCAGTTTTTCTATGATCATAATTTGCGCTGAGCTCAGTAATAGGCTGTATGTTTTCCTTGCTTACCTACTAAGTATAAATATTATCTCTTAGTTATACAGAAGTGGCGGTATTGGAGCGAAAATAAAATATATGAGGCCAAAGAAATCAATAGTACAGAATTGCTTATAAAAAATGCATATTGTTGTTACGCAACAGCAATCACTACTTTTTCAGTAATTAAATACATGTATAATTTGTACCGTACTTATGTGGTATGAATTTCACGACATTTTGTTAGTATTTGGAAAAACTTTTTTACATGGCCAAAATTTTCATTCGAAAATTTGTATGCCTTGGAAAGTTTAAAAATAAATAAAAGTGCATATTCGATGGTCATAAATTAGCATTGTTGTTGGAATGTGGGTAGTAGGCGCACCATCTTTGCTGTAAAATGCGTTGAGGACATAGTACTTATATTGCCAGCTGTATTAGCTGCTCGGTTGCAGTGACTCCTTCACTCTGCTGCCTTGGCCGCTACACGACAGCCCACGAATGTGTGTGTTTGTGCTTGGCAAGTGCACATTTTTCATTTTATCCACCTCCCGAATTGCATTGCATTTGACAAATGATCGAGAGTCCTTCGAGTCGTTTGCAAGCTAAGCTACGCGAAGAAAGTGCCAGTGCCGGCACTGCTGGGAGTAGAGCAGCTGAGTGTGAGCATGAAAAAATATATATATAGTATATGAGCAAACAAGCAAGGCGAAAGGCGGGTGGTTGAATGCAAAGACGTGCGAAAGTGCTGCGATGGGCGAGCACTCATTTGGGGTAGGGAGTTAGCCATCAAAATAACAAATAACCTCGACTAGCAGAATTGATTGCATGTCATTAATTTTCATTTCAAATTACACTGGCAGTATGTCTTCGTTGTCAGTGCGACGACGTTAGCTACAAAAGACGACAGAGGCGTAACTGGGCAAAAGGGATGGCATGGCATGGCAATTGTATAAGAGCTGTAAAGAATTGTTGTTGGTCGGTAGAAAAGGAGACGACATTCGTTGCAAATGAAAGCTATATATACGAGAAATCGTACATAAATGAGTGAAAGAAAATGTTGATAAGTCAAAGCAAGTTTTGTTTTTGTTAACGATTTTATCTTAGTGTTAGCCTTTACTGTGGGAATTATTGTCGTTTACTGCAATTGTTGTTTAATATTATTAATTTTTGTGTCTATAATAATGTATTATAATTTTTAAAAAGTTTATGCTAATCAATGTCCAAGTACAAAACAGCCGAGTTCAGAAGGGTCATAAATGAGCCATATATGGACTTTATACGTTATGACTTAAATATCTATAATATTTAAATATGCAAATTATATACAAGTAAGGAAAAATGTGGAGCATGGAACCATGTATAGAACGCCGTTCAATGGGCAATGACCAGAAACGATTCTTTTACATATTGCTCGAGCAGCTCACAACTTACAGTCTTAGACCAAGTATCCTCCGGGTAGCTAAAAACCATCAATTTGAAGGCAAGCTAAAGTGAGAAGTCGAAACATATGAATTGTGTGAAAGATTATAGCCCAAAAAATGTTGGAACCTTATCAATGTGGCTTTTGGACTGGAAAATCAACAACTGCCTAGATATTCACCATGCGCTGGAGAAAATAATTCGAGATGCAGAACTTAATCGAGCAGGTATGTACATTCTTCTCTAAGAGTGTACAGATACTGGCGTATGCTGATGATATTGACACCATTGGCTTCAATAACCGTGCTATTAGTTCTGATTTCTCTAGACTGGTAGTGAACGAGAGCAAGATGAAATATCTCTTGTCATCAAACTCGCGACTTCCACGTCACTGTTGACAGTATAATTTCGAAGTTGTATATAATTTCGTCTATCTTGGAACCAGATTTTACACTAACAACAATGTCAGCCCCGAAATCCAACGCAGGATATATCTTACCAACAGATGCTACTTCGGATGAGTAGGCGATTGACAAGTAAAGTCCTCTCTCGACGAACAAAAACTAAACTCTAGAAGTCACTCATTGTTCCCGTCCTGCTATATGGTGCAGAGACATGGACGATGACAACATTTTATGAGTCAACATTACTAGTTTTTTCGAGAGAAGGATTTTGCGGAAGACTTATTTAGGTCCTTTGTGATTTGGCAACGGCAAATACCGCATTTGGCGGAATGATGAGTTGTAAGAGTTATATGACAACATTGACATAGTTCAGCCGATTAAAAGACAGCCGCTACGCTGGCGTGAACATGTTGTGCGTACGGACGCAAACACTCCAGCTCTGAAAGTTTTCGACGCATTACCCGCCGGGGGAAACAGACGGAGAGGAAGACCTCTACTCCGTTGGAGGGAGCAGTTGAATAAGGACCTGGCCTTGCTTGGAGTTTCCAATAAATTAAAATGTTGAAAATTCAACCATTGAGATCCTATCACAAAAGAAGAGCTTTCGCCGTTGACATCATGATTTGTTATTGGTTCATCTAAAATTTAAAAGCTGAACTATTTCGTTAGCATATACATATATAAATCTCGTTTTTGAACGAAGAAAATCAAAAATTACTAAAATTTTCTTTTTTCCAGACTGAACAAAATATCTTATTTTTTGACAAAATTTTCGCCATTTATTGGTAAAAAAAAATAAGTGATAATTTTATCTAACTAAAAAACACAGTTGCGAGAAACACCCGTTTATAGATGGCGCCTTAGCCTAGCTTGCTGTGAGCGCATAAGTTTTCAAAGCTGTATCTCCGAAACTGTTACTCCGATCAAGTTGAAAATTTAGGACAATATTTTTGAGGTGTTGTAGAATTTAACAAGATAAAATATAATATAACAATTTTTTAAAACTTTCAAACCCACCCCTTCAGCATTCAAAAACAATACTTTCTAGAGTTGGACTAATTATCATTGTCGCTTTTTCACGTTTATGTTCTAATTCTGGCTGGAGAGCAGAGTTCAATAATAATGGGCAAAGAAGTGGCGAATCGAAGACGCCTAGTATATGCCTCCAATCTTTTCATTTACTATAATTTTTATGTCTTATATAATAATTAATTAATTTTTCCCAAATTTGCTATTTTATGCATATCAATTTGTATATTACCACATGTACGCATACCAAAACTAATTCACGTATGTATCTAAATCAGCGGGAATACTCGCACATATAAGATATTTGTCAGAAATTACTTTAAAAACATGGTGTAAACTGTCAACTTAAAATCACAGCGATAATCTCAATCAATGTCAACAAGCATTTATCGCTTCGAGAAAACATACAGACAGCATCAATATCCACAGACTTACTTAATCGACACGTAGTATCTAATAAAACGCACATTCAAATAAGTAGTGCTGACAAATCGGCAGCGAGACACACTTAAATACTGTCACACACAAGCACGCACATGTAAATATGTAATTTTGTATATATACATTACAAGTTATAATACAAAAGTATACTCACAGTTGTAAGAAAGATTTACGCCCGTAGGCAGTCAAGCAGCTCAAAAGCAATTCATGAATTCATAAAAGGCGTCAATTGAATTGAACTTTGAACGGTTCGATGACAGAAATATTTATGTAAATGGAAAAATCGGTATACGTTTGTATGTGTATATGCATATTTGTGATAAGTAAAAATGTAAGGACGCAAATTTTCTACAAATTTTCCTCTGTAGTAATTTTATTGTTATGTGATTGCCGTTTGCCGCCTCAAATCGAAGGCATTCATTTTGCCGGCAGTGCAAATTCATTACGTTATTTCAGTCAGCAGAGTGCCGGCGGGCGAATATGGATGTTAAGCATCCGAGCTGTGCTGTTGAGTCACTGTGTGCTGATTGTTTGGTGGTGTGAGTAAAAGTAGAGATTGAAGTAAAAGTTTTATTTTAGCTTTTCCATCTGACTATTTCCTTCCGCAGCGAAGTGCGACAAAGTGTTACAGAGTCGAGTATTTCTGGGTGGGTTTGTGAGTTAAGTGACAAATACATTTCTATGTACGCAATATTTACAACTAGGCGACGTAGCGTAGTTCTCCAGCAAGCATGCCGTCAAAGGATATTTATTTGCGCTTCTTATTTGTGCGCTTGTCTGCATTTCGTGGCATCTGTATTTGTCTTGTGTTCTGTTTGTGCTTGTGCATTTCGTGACACTTTATTTGTCATGTTTATTTATGTGTGACCTTAAATTAGTCAGTGCACTTTGCCCTCCACACCTTCGAAATGCCTCATTTCCGTTCGCCTCACTTGCAATGAACTTGTCTACTTGTATGTATATTTACCGTTTGATATGTGGCTGGAATGAATTTTTCACATTTACCGTTGAGGTTAATTTATTGCACCTCGTTTGACACTTTGGCTATGTCGAAGATACTTGCAATGTGTTCTTTTGCTATTTATATTTGATGGCTGTACTTCTTACTTATTCTAGAATATTACTGAAGGATATCGTTGGGTTATAGATGATATACTTTCACGGCATATCACTCTTTGGTATTCTAAACGAGTTATCATTGAAAATATTGCAGATATTGTACTGTATCATGAATATATCTTGTCAAATAAAAAAGTTTCCCATAAAGGACTAGATTTTGATTGTTCAGTTTGAATGGCAACAATATATTTGTCAGATATTGGTTTACTATATATTGTTTGTGAGTAATTAAGTTTGCGAAAGGTCTACGCGAAGTGAGTATTGCAGGAGCTCACGATCTAAAGATTGCACGCTATCGTAAATCAATGAAAAAGGGCCAATTTGCTGCGAATTGCTGCTCTATCCGACATATACTCTGTTTCTGATCCACAGTTACCTTTTTTCTATTCTCATTACTCAAGAGAATGTTCGGTCAAAAAATACTTAACAACTTTATAGAGGTAACCACCAAAACTGAGACTTAAGGGGGTACTCTCATGTGAACGCATACATTTTACCACCTTTTAAGATTTGTTTTTTTTTATGCGACAACAAAATTCAATCATTTTAATTTTTTAATATATTTTTATTTGTATTTTGAAATGTACAAATTTTTTTTTCGTTTTTTTACATTTTTAATATATATATTTTTTGTAAATCAAAGTAGTCTCCAACAAAAAAAAAGTAGTTCACTGGTCATAGTGATAGCGGCTATTCATGTTGTCTGAAATAAAAAAATTGAATGGATTATTATTCAGTAGTTCTGCGGCTATCATTCCTACCAAATATAATCAATTTCATTAAAAAAAAGTCGAACTTCAAAAAAAGTCACGAAAATCTTATTTTTTTCGTTAAAAAACGTTTAAAAAAATTTGAAAATATTTTCGAAAATAAACAATTCTGGTAGGTACGATAAATATAAATGAGTAGAAAATCATATATAAATTTTAAAGCAATCAGTTCAATACTTTTTTTTTAAGACCATGACAGTTTCAGAAAATGATGAATCGAGAAAAATGCGTTTAGAAACGTAGCTACTGTAGACTTATCATGGCGCCTGGTAGACAGTCGCTTACGACACGTCGGCAACTATGAGCTGTAACTTATCAAAACTATGAATTTCAGTCTGAATTTTTCGCAGCATATTTTCAATAGGTTTTACTGTCAAAATAAAAAAAAAATAAAACAAAATTGATTTTTCGAAGTGATTACATAAGATTACCCCCATAAGAAGAAGAACAAGTAAGAAAGCTCTAAGTTCGGTGGCAACCGAATATTTTATACTCTTGTAAAACGTCAACCAGAGGATCGAAATCCAAGAAATTTTATATATACATATACCAAATACTTGTATAACTCATACACTTAAAGACATATTCGGTTTGTTAGAAAAACGAGAATGATAAACATATATTACCTGTATAATATATATTGGAATTTGGGGGTAGTGGGGACCCGATTTTATCTATTTTTCTCAATGCCACATACTAAAAAAACATTCATATATAATAAAGTCAGCCAGATGTTCGAAATTTTTTTTATCAAATTTTTACACAATTTTATCTATTTTTGGCAAAAAGATACAACGTCATGAGTAAAACACGTTCCCTCATTTTCGTTGAGATAACTCACGTATCAGCTGATATACGCGGCACAAAGTCGCCCGGAAGTTCAAAAATCCATATATTAGGTATATGGAAGCTTAGGGAAGAATTGGTGCGATTCAATAACCATTTTTGACATAAAGACATACCATCATTATAAGAAAGGGAGTATGCCTTAGTTTTAATTATATATCTCACGCATTGACCGAAATTGTCGATCAAAAGTCTACTATAGGTACCGCCGTCCAAATATTCGGTACCAAAGGCTGGAAAAAAAACAATGATCATTATCTGCACTTTCGATTGGCTTTGGGGTGGTTTTTTCGGCTTTGGCGCGTCCTTGGACCGCCATTCGGATGATTGCTGCTTCGTAAGTGTGGCTGTCCAGAACGAGGCATGTCTTCGACGATTTCCCGACCCTCAAAAAACGAAAAACTCACTTTTAGCAGCTCAAAAACGACACGTATTTCAAACACTAATCAATATTTTGACATGAAATTTGAAATAAATGTGGCTGACAGTACTACCAACCTAAAAAAAAAATGGAAATGGAAACTGTATCGGGTCCATAAACTGCACAAATTTTATTGGCGGCTTGAGATGCATTTTTGCCTTTATCGTAGTAGTACTGTAAAATATGCCGTATTTTCTCTTAATTTTGCTCCATGTTTGCGATGCTATCACTTACGAACAACTCAAAAGAAACAACAGCCAATCAAACGTGTGCTGGCGCGTGAAATGAGCTCTCCAAACAGGTATAGCATGACCCGATTCGACGATAAAACTAGAACTACGCGCTTTCAGCGCCAACTAGCAAAAGTACCGCAAGACTTTTTTTACAAGCTAATATAACTTCGTACATCCTTACAACCTATAAGCAAACAAATTTTTACTTTTGTTTTGAAAATTTTAAAAATCTAACTTTTTATATATAGTATTACATATGTATTTTCGTATATGTGGCTGTTCCAGAAAACTTTCTTCTACATAATAAATAAGCAATACCAGTCATACTGCTCTGTAAGCAGAACTGTCTGCAATCGAATTTCGACTACGCTATACCTTAGATACAAATTTGTTTTTACACAAGTTTTCTAAAGAAATTAATCACTCCACACACACTCTATTAAGTTGTGGTTAAAAACATTTATATATGTATGTTCGTGTATTTATATAATACATTTACATATCTTTATAAGTTTGAACGCCTTAAACCAAACTTCGAGCCGCACTAAGTGAATACTCAACAAATCCATAGCATACCAGACCAATACAAGTACAACAAGCAAGTAATCTACTTACAAATGCAACAACTAGCTAGCATGAAAACATAGCAGCAATAACAATCACGTTGACACCACTCGAGATACGTTCGAAGCGTATAAATTGTCGTCGTAAGTACTTTACATACGTTTTTTCCAGACATTTGCCATCAACCACTAACACCCTCGAAGCCGAAAACAACTGAGCGTGTTGGCGTTACGACCAATCTAATGCATGTGTGTGGGTGAGCGGAGGGGTGTAATGGGTCGCAACAGGATTGCGCAAACACCCTCACACACACACACACACACACCCACAACCACCCAACCAAACACATACATACACATCGTTTGCGTTTTTCGATATTTCCTGTCGCATTTATATTCCTTGTTGGTTGGCTGCCTAAGTTAGTTTGCAATCAAGTCAGCAGTGGCAGTGGTGGCAGCGGCGGGATGGTTGTTTTGGCTGACGGCTGTCAACACCGGAGATTGTTCGCTTGTTAGATGACAAAAAGTTGGCACATGTTAATTTGAGTTGTTTTGTGCAAGCGTCTACCAAAGGAAGTTTTATTTTCGCTTTTATTCCTGTAACGCATTCATTTCACTGTCGTTATTGTTGTTGTTTCTTGTGTATTTTCATATGTGTGTGCGTGTGTGTGCTTGAAGCTTTTCAGCGTAATTGAGAGTTGGTGTTCGTTTTGCTTGTTTATTTTTCTGCTGACGCTTTTCGGTTGCAGGAAGTGGCGGGTGTCACCGAAGATAAATTAGTTTGCGGCAAAGTCGCTTATTTATTTACTAACGCCACAGCCGTAGTAACACGTGAGTCAAGGGTCACATGTATGTCTATATGTACTATATTTATATTTGATATATGGAAAGAGGAAGTGGTTTAATGAATGTTTGGTAAATTTGTGGTTACAACAATTTCAGTCATGAAATTAGCAATTAAATCAGATTTATAAAAATAAATTAATTAATGCACAATTAGTTATCACAATTAATTATTTAATTTCTTTATTATTGTTGTTACTAAGTATTTAGTAGTCACGAGACGGTTGTTTAAAGTACAAAAAATAATGAAGTTAATTTCAATTAACAAGAAAAAGAATGACAGATTTCTGACACTGAACTTATTTCTGAAACCTTTTATTTTATTAAAATAATTCAAACATGCAATTAAACCATGTTAATATACAAAATGCTAAATTAAAATTATATTGAAAAGGGTGTGAGGTGCTCTAAATAAATTTTTACGGACAAACTTTATCGATACACCGATAAGAAATAAAACCCTTTTCCAATTTCTTTCAAAAAAACTTCAAAATTGGATTGATTCACTTACATATAAATATAAAGAGGGTAATAGGTGTTCTGAACCACAGAATTTCGTTAAATTTTAAAAAATTGTACAGACATAAATTATCGATATATCGTTAAAAACAACTGTTTTGGCTAATTTCTGCCAAAAAAAGCTTCTCATAAAATTCATAACACCTCCGAATCAAAGACTTTCCCTGACTGTCCTTGGTTTACAGTAGTTTTATTTCCCTATATATTATATAAGATCGATTTTGGATATATCGTATGTTTTTGGTAAGGAGCCTAAGAGTAGGGAGTGCATGATGCCAGTTAGCCCGAAAAAGATGTGTAGAGCTCTAACATAGTCGGTAAAAAATTATTACTGACAAGCCCATAATTGATAAAAATATAAGATACAATGGCGGTTCCAGAAATATTTTTTTGGCGATTTATGACCATATTCGGAGTTCGAAGAATTTTTTGGAGATGAAAGTAGTAGTCACTTTCCGGGATGGCCTTCAGTTCCGTCTTCGCTGCGGCTTGAATCTCCTCTATCGTATAAAAACGGTGTCCCTGGAGCGGTGTTCTTTTGAGCTTGGTGAACAGCCAGAAGTCGCACGGCGCCAGATCAGGTGAATACGGTGGTTGCGGAACGATATGGGTTGTGTTTTTGGCGAAATGATCACGAACTACGAGGGCAGTATGGTATGGT
The DNA here is from genome assembly GCA_027475135.1 of Bactrocera correcta. Lineage (NCBI taxonomy): Eukaryota > Metazoa > Arthropoda > Insecta > Diptera > Tephritidae > Bactrocera > Bactrocera correcta. The sequence continues at coordinate 131,769,510 of CM050323.1, forward strand.
CCATTATCGTGGTGTAAAAACCAAGCTTGAAAGGAATTCATAACGCACAGCACCTCGATAATTGAAGAAAACAGTCAACATGACCTTGATTTTTGAGCGACTTTGGCGCGATTTTTTTGGTCTCGGCTCTCTTTTGGCACGCTATTCGCTCGATTGATCGGTTGTTTCGGGGTCGTAAACATAGATCCAAGTCTCATCGCCAGTTCTAATGCGTTTCATGCCACCTGGTAGTCGGAAAGCATCGTTTCACACACTTCAACGCGACGCTTTTTTTCCAAAAAATTCAATGTTTTCGGTACCAGTCGAGATTTGACGCGCTTGAGGCCCAAAACATCCTTCAAAATGGTATTGGTTGAGCCTTTCGATATGCCAACTTCATCAACAAGGTCTCTAAATGTTATTCGACGGTTTTTCAACACCAAATCTTTGATTTGTTGAACGTGAGCTTCGTCGGTTGAGGTTGATGGTCGCCGTGGACGCTCTTCGTCTTCGACACGTTCACGGCTGGCAAGGAACTCACTATACCACTTGTAACATTTTTTTTTTAGCCATAGCCTCATCACCAAAGGCACCATCCTCAACGTATCCGCAGCAAAAAATTTATTCCGTAAACAAAATTTAAAGCAAATTCTTTGCTCAATAAATTTCGAAATCGCAAAAAAACGAAAAACTCACTTTTAGCAGATCACAAAACGACACGTATCTCAAACACTAATGAATATTTTGACATGAAATTGGACATAAATGTGACTGACAGTACTTCCAATCCAACGCGTGCAGTTTAAATTCAAATGTCAAGAAGCTGCTCATTTTTCGGAACTGCCGATATCGGATCACTATAGCATATAGCTGCCATACAAACCGAACGATCGGAATCAAGTTCTTGTATGGAAAATTTTCACATCTGGCAAGATATATTCACGAAATTTGGTATACATTATTTTTAAAGCAACAATGTAATCTCCGAAAAAATGTTCAGATCGGATTACTATAGCATATAGATTCCATACGAGTACATACTGGGCACATAGTTACTAAAAGAAATGCACCTGTGAAGGGTAAATTAGCTTCGGTGCTGTCAAAGTTAACGGTTTTTTCTTGTTTTAAAGTGAAGAGAGAACCAATTCGACTCTCACTATATTTATCGCGAAATTCTCACATTATTGAGATGAACCAATCCTGAATCATTTCAAGAAATTGACTTGTCACGCAATTTGTATCCACAAAACACTGACACTGGTTCACATGCTCTTCGTTGAAACTTCAAATTAAAATTGCGAAGTCATTAAATCATATTGGCTAATTCATTATCATTTTTTTGTTTTATTTATAATACAAATGCTCCACCTTAATTAAAACACCCGTTACATGCATATCTCATTACCAAAGTGGCATGTAATTCGATAAGGCAATATGCACTACAAATATTTTATTCAACTCGTCTCTCTAACTCTAACACTTTCGATGAAAAATTAAACCTTTTAACTCATGCATATGTATATACATATACAAATGTTAGTCACAAATCAACTTCACCGAATAATATAGAAATTATGCCTCGTTAATCATATCTCTACAATCAATTATGCGAGTGAGTATGAGTGTGCGTTGAGCTACATCACTCCCTTAGCGACTTCGTTAAATTCTGATTATTCGTTTTGCGTGCCAGAAATGATTTTTGATCGATGTGTTTGACGCTGTCAGTGCAATAAATTTCTACTACCAACAAACTCCCTCCTTACAGCTGGTATATCGTTCACTTTAAGTAATTCGTCTTCTCATACCGCCGATGTGTGCGCAGTAGCCCTTCGGCATATTTTCAACAAAGTAATCATTTTCAATTTTTTCCAACATTTCTATATGCGGGTGTATTTTTCTTTTTTTTGGCAGAATGACAGCCTGACAGGATAAATTACTGGATAAATGAATGAGGGAAAATAAGGCTAAATCATCATCAACACAAAGGCAGCGACTACAACAACAATAACAACAACAACTACAATAAACGCTAGCATAAAATAAAATTCACTAACTCACTTATTCGCTTGCATTTCACCGTTGTTGGCCATACGTTGAATACTTACTTATTTTTCTTGCCACTTCTTATCCTCATGCCTCCGACGCCATTAGTTTATCCTTGGCGCTCAACATTGGCAGCGAAATTAATAGGCATAATAATTTTTTGACAGTACAAGGATACGCGCTACTTTAGGGCTAGTCGACAGCCTTCAACAGTCAGTCAATGTATGTACACGAGCATATGTATGCAGGAATAAATAGTTGGTTGGTTGGAGGCGATTATGCGAGCGCACCGTTTGTGGTGGTGGTGGTGTTGGTGGCAATTTTGACAGACAGGTTGATGATAAATGATGTCGTCGTCAGTGTTAGCATAGTCATCGTTCTCCACGTCAACGTCATCTTCAACACTAACTACAAAAACACAACCGACAACTGCACATTTAAAATGAAAATAGCAACTTAAGTAGGGAATAGCAACAGCCGGCTTTTACAATACTTTATCATCGCTCTGTATTTATTTTGCGCTGTCAGTCGGGCTTCCAGATAGTCATCAGTTGACGTTTGATGACGTTCCAAGTAGAGAACTGTGGGCTCGTTTACAATCATGAAGATGGAATATGTATTTCAAAAAGGACTCATGCGCTAATTAGTCTGAGTGTACTAAGATTTTACTATATTTGAATTTAATTCCACTTTCAGAAAAAATTATCAAGGTATGTGTAATAAAATTGGTACATCCCTAGCTCATTTACACTATTTTTGTTCTTGCAAATGATTCCCTTTCAATTTGTTAACTTTCGATGCACCGAAGCTAATATATCTTTATATATAGTAATCCGATCGGAACAATTTTTTCGGAGATTATATTGTTACCTTAAGACGTAATCGATGTCAAATTTCCTGAATATATTTCTTCCGAATTACATTATTTCTATGAACAATAACTCATACCAAATTTCGTGAAGATGAAGTTTCCCATGCAAGCATTTGATTCCGATCGTTCAGTTTGTATGGCAGCTATATGTTATAGTGGTCTGATATCGGCAGTTCTACTAAATGAGCAGCTTCTGGAAGAAAAAATAACGTTTGCAAAATTTCAAAACAATATCTCTGTTAATTTATTTATATACATACTTAATAGGATTTCCGACGCTTCCTTCTGGGTGTTACAGGGTATAAATATAAAAGGTGAACACAGTAGCAAGCGGCACAGTAGCGGGGAAAAGCGCCCTCTAATCAGTTCAATGTACATAGGGCTTTTTGAATTTAGCGACCCCTGGTTACGCCATCTATATGTCGACAAGTGCGTTATTATCTGCTATCTTCGTCGATTTTCCAGTAAGAATTTCATGAAATTTCATAGATTGGAAGTGAAGTTATTGCGTTTTAAGTGCCAGTATGTTTGTATTATCGGTGCGAAAATGAGCTTCGAATCAAAAGCCAAAACTAAATTTTGTTTTAAAATTGGTAAAACTTTTACCGAAACGTTTCAATTGATGAAACAAGTTTATGACGATGATTGCCTATCCGGTAGCAGAGTGCACAAGTGATTTCAACGTTTTCAAAGTGGTCGTGAGGACATAAATGACGATCAACATGTGGGCCAATTAAAATCCGTGCTCACCGGAAATTCCATCTAAACTGTGAGTCAATTCATCAAAAATCAGCCGAAATCAGCCGAAATCATTATTGACATTCAGGGAAATGGAATTGAAAATCTTCAGAACATCGATTTATCGCATTTTGACCGAACAATTGGTCTTACGATAGGTGGGGCCACGGTTTGTTCCGAACAAATTGACTGGTGACCAAAAATCGCTCAGAATCCAACATTCGAAGGACGATTATTTAACCAAAAATCACATTTTAACCATTAACCATTCCCTGTATTCACCTGATATGGCATCTTCCTTTTCGGAAAAAGGCATTTGCCCATGAAAGACTCGTTCGACATGCTTTTGAAAGATACAAAAAGTTGTATTGAATCAGAAGGAACCTATTTTGAATAACATAAATAAATTGATTTTGCTGGAAAAAAATTTGTTATGATTTTTTTTAAGTCCTGTTTACTTTGGAATGCTCCTTGTAAGTTACAGTAATCAAATTTGTCTAGCGCAAATATTAAAAGAACTGCTAACCATAGTGGGGAAAATGGGTGAAATCTGATGATAATCTCGCTTACTTCCCAT
>CM050323.1:131774717-131791327 GCA_027475135.1 Bactrocera correcta
TGTAAAAAAACGACAATCGATTAATATCTATGATGATCTCTTTTCAGTACATTGAAAATGGCAGCAAGAGTTCTTTTTAGTTTTGTGACCAGCTAACTACCAGGTCTCAATATTTTGAGACTAACGCTAGAGACTGTTTAGTAAATAGTAACTAGTATCAAATTGATACTTTGTCTCAAAATGTCTCAGAGACTAGAGACTGGTTACAGAATCCCGCTATTAATGTCTTGTAATTGGGGGGTGATTTTTTTGAGGTTAGGATTTTCATGCATTAGTATTTGACAGATTACGTGGGATTTCAGACATGGTGTCAAAGAGAAAGATGCTCAGTATGCTTTGACATTTCATCATGAATAGACTTACTAACGAGCAACGCTTGCAAATCATTGAATTTTATTACCAAAATCAGTGTTCGGTTCGAAATGTGTTTCGCGCTTTACGTCCGACAAATTTTGTTCAGCGATGAGGCTCATTTCTGGTTGAATGGCTACGTAAATAAGCAAAATTGCCGCATTTGGGGTGAAGAGCAACCAGAAGCCGTTCAAGAACTGCCCATGCATCCCGAAAAATGCACTGTTTGGTGTGGTTTGTACGCTGGTGGAATCATTGGACCGTATTTTTTCAAAGATGCTGTTGGACGCAACGTTACGGTGAATGGCGATCGCTATCGTTCGATGCTAACAAACTTTTTGTTGCCAAAAATGGAAGAACTGAACTTGGTTGACATGGGGTTTCAACAAGATGGCGCTACATGCCACACAGCTCGCGATTCTATTGCCATTTTGAGGGAAAACTTCGGACAACAATTCATCTCAAGAAATGGACCCGTAAGTTGGCCACCAAGATCATGCGATTTAACGCCTTTAGACTATTTTTTGTGGGGCTACGTCAAGTCTAAAGTCTACAGAAATAAGCCAGCAACTATTCCAGCTTTGGAAGACAACATTTCCGAAGAAATTCGGGCTATTCCGGCCGAAATGCTCGAAAAAGTTGCCCAAAATTGGACTTTCCGAATGGACCACCTAAGACGCAGCCGCGGTCAACATTTTAAATGAAATTATCTTCAAAAAGTAAATGTCATGAACCAATCTAACGTTTCAAATAAAGAACCGATGAGATTTTGCAAATTTTATGCGTTTTTTTTTTTTAAAAAAGTTATCAAGCTCTTAAAAAATCACCCTTTACTTGCAATACTTAAATATGGGAACTGCGGTGCAAGCTCTACATCATTTTGGACAAAGGTTAATTTAATGGAAGCAAATAATCACGCATGACTCGGACTTCTTGTAATACTATACTGTTTCAAGCTAAAAATACTACTAGATCAGGTTACCGAAACTCTAGCACGACATTAATTTCGTTATTCTACTATTACTTATGTATACTATATATGTATATAAATCTGACCTTATTAGCATATGAAAACTATACGTTTGCGTAACTCATTCACCTATTTAATTTACTCTCAGGTCCCATACAAGGCCGACGTTTGCCATACGCCATCCCTACGCTATACTAAATGAACCATAAACTTAACTTCCTTCACGCCTACATACACATACACGCCCACTCATATACATATATGTACGTACATATATATACTATAGATGTACACCTAGGTCCTAGCTTGTGCCGTCACTTACGTCGACTTTGGCTGCCGCTACCATGGCGGCAGCAGTGAAACTTATGCTCACAAATCATAAATTGCCGCCTTAAAATTTATCTTCAATTCTGGCGACCCCATGTGGTGCCGAGTGAATAGTGTTTTGAAATTTATTGCTGCATTTGCAATAAATATTGTTGTTATTATTAACATTGTTGTTGTTATATGCCGCAGTATGACTTGCGGCACTAGAAGCTCCAGCGCACACACATACACATATGGACACGTATGTAAGTATGTATATATTCATACTTATGTTTTGCTGCTTGCCCCATCGGCCCAATGAGACACCGCGGCCACGGTGTGTTGTTTATTGTTTCGTTGTATATTAATACCCGTTGATTGCAACAAATGCGGCGAGCCTGTGTGAATGGGACGCACCACGCGGAGACCCCAGGAGCGCGCAAACGATAGATAACGACACAACAACATCAAAAGCAAAGCGAACCGTAACGCAACGGGGCTGTTGATGCTGCTGATGGTCATATATTTTGTTATTGGAACTCTTAATTTTTCATTTACTTGCTCTGTTGAAAAATTTTTTATTATTATATAACTACCTATTTGTATGGAAGTGTAAACGTATGTATGTACGTACAAAAGAAATAAAAAATGTTTCAATCTTATCAAAAATAAAGCATTATTTGACACATGCCAATACGTAGATATGGCTAGAAACCAGTCTCTAAGGGGTTAAGGGTAGTCAGAGGCACGAAAAACTGAGAATTTTCAGAATTTTTTGCTATTAAATAATGTAATTTTACAAAAGTAGTACATAGGTTGCTGTATATATTTCTGGACTAGGCAACACTAAGTGTTGCCAGGTGCAATCTGACATTTCCATTGGAAAGTTCGACATTTTTTAGCATAACATCGCTCAGAACGTTTTGTCATTTAATCGTGAATTGTCGTCCAAAAACAGCCGTTGTGCCAGAAAACATCGTTGCCGTACGTGAAGTGATAATGAAAGACCGTCATGTCACATACCTTCAGATAGAGGCATGCCTATGCATTTCTCCCACCAGCATATATTCGATATTGCATGAACACATGGAAGTAAAAAAGGTTTGTTCTCGTTGGATTCCTCACAACTTGACAATCGCTCAAAAAAAGGCTCGTGTGGATTGGTGTAAAGAAATGCTGAAAAAATACGATCGCTGTGCTTCAAAAGACGTTTATAAGATCGTCACAGGTGACGAATCATGGATCTATGCGTATGAGCCCGAAACAAAACAGCAATCGACCGTGCTTCTTCAAATGGTTTCTAACGGTTTGATGACTACTATGCCAGTCTCTTTCGACCAATTCAGCAATTTTATCGCAATTTTCGACGACAGGCCTTCCGGAGCTTGACGCATCTTCGACCACTTCTACACCAAAACGAAAACGTTGAAATCATCGTTGTGCGGTGGAAATGGAAACCGTATCGGCTCCATAAACTGCACAAATTTTATTGGCGGCTTGAGACGCATTTTTGCCTTTATCGTAGTAGTACTGTAAAATATGCCGTATTTTCTCTTTATTTTGCTCCATGATGGTGTTAGCGCGTGAAATGAGCTTTCCAAAAAGGTATAGCATGACCCGATGCGACGAATAAAACTAGAACTACGCGCTTTCAGCGCCAACTAGCGAAATACCGCAAGACTTTTCTGAAAACCTAAAATATAGCGTGGTTTCAAGAGAGGCGCTTGAAACAGTTGCAGTTTGTATGGAAGCTATATGCTATAGTAACCCGTTCTGAACAAGTTTTTTAGAGATTACATTGTTACTTTAGAAAATAATATATACCAAATTTCGTGAATATATCTTGTCAAATGCGAAAGTTTTCCATATGAGAACTTGATTCCGATCGTTCAGTTTATATGGCAGCTATATGTTATAGTGGTCCGATATCGGCCGTTCCGACAAATGAGCAGCTTTTTGAAGAGAAAATGATGTTTGCAAAATTTCAAAAGGATATCTTAAAAACTGAGGGACTAGTTCGTATATATACAGACAGACGGACAGACAGACGGACATGGCTAAATCGACTCAGCTCAACATACTGATCATTTATATTTATACTTTATAGGGTCTCCGACGCATCCTTCTGGGTGTTACAAACATCGTGACAAACTTAATATACGCTGTTCAGGGAATAATTATACTACTGTGCACAAAAAATAAGCAACATTTGAATTTAAACTGCGCCCGTCGAAGGATTTGGAGAATTCTTTTTTTTTTAGGTTGGTAGTACTGTCAGTCACATTTATGTCAAATGTGTCGATGTCAAAATATTCATTAGTGTTTGAGATACGATCGACTTTTGCGATGTTGTAAATTGTTGAGCAAAGAATTTGCATTTTCAATCAAATCAATTTTCTGCTGCGGATACGTTGAGGATGGTGCAGAAAGTCTTTGGTGATGAAACTATGTCTAAAAAAAAATGTTTGTAAGTGGTATAGAGTTTAAAGCCGGCCGTTAACGTGTCGAAGACGAGAAGCGTCCAGGGCGACCATCAACCTCAACCGACGAAGCTCACGTTCAAAAAATCAAAGATTTGGTGTTGAAAAACCGTCGATTAAGAATGAGAGACCTTGCTGATGAAGTTGGCATATCGAAAGGCTCAACCAGTACCATTTTGAAGGATGTTTGGGCCTCAAGCGCGTCAAATATCGACTGGTACCGAAAACATTGAATTTTTTGGAAAAAAGACGTCACGTTGAAGTATGTGAAACAATGCTTTCCGACTACCAGGTTATCATGAAATGCATTATAACTGGCGATAAGATTTGGATCTATGCTTGCGACAACGAAACAACCGATCAATCGAGTGAATATCGTGCCAAAAGAGAGCCGAGATCAAAAAAATCGCGCCAAAGTCGCTCAAAAATCAAGGTCATATTGACTGTTTTCTTCGATTATCGTGGTGTAGTGCATTATGAATTCCTTCCAACCGGTCAAACAGTCAACAAGGAATACTATTTGAACGTTATGCGTCGTTTGCGTAACGCATCCGCCTAAAAAGGCCGGAATTGTGGAAAGACAATTCTTGGTTTTACACCACGATAATGCAACATTCCACACTGCCCTCGTAATTCGTGATCATTTCGCCAAAAACACAACCCGTATCGTTCCGCAACCTCCGCTTTCACCTGGTATGGGGCCATGCGACTTCTAGCTGTTCACCAAGCTCAAAAGACCGCTCCGGGGACACTGTTTTTATACGATAGAGGAGATTCAAGCCGCAGCGAAGACGGAACTGAAGGCCATCCCGGAAAGTGACTACAACCAGTGTTTCGAAGATTAGAAAATCCGTTGGTATAAGTGCATTGCATCGGGTAGGGATTACTTTAAAGGGGATGAAAGTGTTTTGGAAGAATAAATAAAGAATCTTCAAAATAAATATAATGTTACCTTTTTGGGAACAGTAGTATATCATTGTTATCGGCCTTCCCAAATTTCGAGCAATGGCGCAATTGATTAAATCCTCACCATTCAAAACGTGTAGACGCCTCCTTTCTCTTCATCGTTAATACAATTTAATAAAATTATGTAAAACTCTAAAATTTATAGCAATGAAACACTATTCCAGACATTCCGCTTACTACAATAGTAGGAAAAGTATCGTGGAGAAAAACCGAATTAACATCTGCGATTCTTTGCTGAAAAGAAATCAAAGCCAACCATTTCTGAAGCGAATGGTAGATGGAGACGAAAAGACTAAATATTATGCTGAGTGTTTGGTGGGATTGGAAAGGAAGCGTCTACTATGAGCTGCTCCAGCCTGGTCGAATGATTGATTCTACGTTTTACTCTCAATAGCTGATGAGATTGAATCAAGCAATTGAAAAAGCGGCCAGAACTGATCCACAGAAAGGGCTTCGTCTTCCATGAGGACAACTTTAGGTCATGCACCATCGGACTAGCATTTGTTTAGGTCAAGAGATTCAAGATAAAACGAAGACCGTCCAATTGTTACAGCTTGTGGGATATATCGGGCCATATGTAACGACTTTTTCCGGTCTGAGTTGGAGGATGTTGATATGGACGACGTTTACCTAAATGCTATACAGCCAACTAAACAATCAATTTATGGAAGGAAATCTTTGGAGAGCGCATTATTAAAGGTCGTGTACCTGTGGCGTGGGCCCCAAAATTGTCCGATCTAACACCGCTAGATTATTTTTTGTGGGATTATGTGAAGCCTCTTGTCTATGAAGACAAACCAGAGCAAATTGAGACCTTGTAAAAGAATATTAGCCGCATTATTGACACGCATATGGTCACAATGAATGAAGTCATGTGTAGAAGTTCACTCAAGTGAGGAAAGTTCTATGATCGCCATTCACTTGGGAGTGGCCAGAAACGATTCTTTTACATATGACTCAAGCAGCTCACGACTTCCGGTCTTTGACCAAGTATCCTCTGGGTAGCCTAAGAACAGCCGTTTGAAGGCGAGCTAAAGTGAGAAGGCGAAACACCCCTGCATAGGGTTGTGCGCTGGGTTTGGGACCCGCCACGTAAAAAAACACCCCCAATGAAAAACCATAAACAGCCTCGGATGAGAGCCCCCCCTTTTGATGACGACCATGGCAAACGAAATAAGGACTATGATTTGAGGGCATGCACCTGGAATGTCCGGTCCCTTAATTGGGAAGGTGCCGCTGCCCAGCTGGTAGATGTCCTCGTAAAGATAAAGGCTGACATCACCGCCGTCCAAGAAATGCGATGGACGGGACAAGGACAGAGACAAGTAGGTCCTTGTGGCATTTACTACAGTGGCCATATAAAGGAGCGCAAGTTTGGTGTTGGATTCGTGGTGGGAGAGAGACTCCGTCGCCGAGTACTATCATTCACTCCTATGAATGAACGTCTAGCCACAATTCGCATCAAAGCGAGGTTCTTCAACATATCGCTGATTTGCGCCCACGCCCCGACGGAAGAGAAGGACGATGTGCCTTTTATGAGTGCTTGGAGCGCACTTATGAGAGATGCCCCCGCCACGATGTCAAAATCGTGCTTGGCGACTTCAATGCCAGGGTGGGCAAAGAAGGTATCTTTGGCACTACGGTCGGTAAATTCAGCCTCCACGAGGAAACATCCCAAATGGGTTGAGGCTGATCGACTTCGCCGGGGCCGAAATATGGTTATCTGTAGTACTAGATTCCAGCATAAGAAGATTCATCAAGCTACCTGGCAGTCTCCGGATCGAAAAACCACCAACCAGATCGATCATGTTATGATAGACGGAAGACACGTCTCCAGTGTCTTAGATGTGCGTGCGCTCCGAGGTCCTAACATCGACTCGGACCACTATATTGTTGCAGCCAAAATTCGCACCCGCCTCTGTGCAGCAAAAAACGCACACCAACAAACACAAGGAAGGTTCGACGTCGAGAAGCTGCAATCACAACAGACAGCCGAACGATTTTCTACTCGGCTTGCACTCCTGCTCTCTGAGAGCACTCGTCAACAACTCGGTATAAGGGAACTGTGGGATGGCATCTCAAACTCCTTACGTACAGCTGCAACCGAAACCATTGGTTTTCGGAAAGTGCAAAAGAACAGCTGGTACGACGAGGAGTGCCGTGTCGCAGCGGAGAGAAAACAGGCTGCCTACCTCGCAACGTTACGATCGACCACAACACGTGTGGGATGGGATAGATACCGAGAGTTGAAGAGGGAAGCAAGACGCATTTGTAGACAGAAAAAGAAAGAGGCCGAAATGCGTGAGTACGAAGAGCTTGATAAGCTGGCCGACAGGGGTAATGCTCGAAAATTCTACGAAAAGATGCGGCGACTTACAGAAGGTTTCAAGACCGTAGCATACTCTTGTAGAACCCCCAAAGGTGATCTAGTCACCGATGCCCAAAGCATACTTAAATTATGGAGGGAACACTTCTCCAGCCTGCTGAATGGCAGTGAACGTACTACGCCAGGAGAAGGCGAACCCGATTCCCCAATCGATGACGATGGAGCAGACGTTCCATTGCCCGACCATGAAGAGATTCGAATAGCAATTGCCCGCCTGAAGAACAACAAAGCGGCAGGAGCCGACGGATTGCCGCCGAGCTATTCAAACACGGCGGCGAAGAACTGGTAAGGAGCATGCATCAGCTTCTTTGTAAAATATGGACGGACGAAAGCATGCCCAACGATTGGAATTTAAGTGTGCTATGCCCAATACATAAAAAAGGAGACCCCACAATCTACGCCAACTACCGTGGGATTAGCCTCCTCAACATCGCATATAAGGTTCTGTCGAGCGTATTGTGTGAAAGATTAAAGCCCACCGTCAACAAACTGATTGGACCTTATCAGTGTGGCTTTAGACCTGGCAAATCAACAACCGACCAGATATTCACGATGCGCCAAATCTTGGAAAAGACCCGTGAAAGGAGAATCGACACACACCACCTCTTCGTCGATTTCAAAGCTGCTTTCGACTGACGCTGAGCAAAACTCAAAGCTCCGTCAGGATCGGGAAGGTCCTCTCCGAGCCGTTCGATACCAAACGAGGTTTCAGACAAGGCGACTCCCTATCGTGCGACTTTTTCAATCTTCTTCTGGAGAAAATTATTCGAGCTGCAGAACTGAATCGAGCAGGTACAATCTTCTATAAGAGTGTACAGCTACTAGCGTATGCCGATGATATTGATATAATCGGCCTCAACACCCGCGCCGTTAGTTCTGCTTTCTCAGACTTAACAAGGAAGCAACACAAGTGGGTCTGGCAGTGAACGAGGGCAAGACGAAATATCTCCTGTCATCAAACAAACAGTCGTCGAACTCGCGACTTGGCTCCCACGTCACTGTTGACAGTCATAACTTTGAAGTTGTAGATAATTTCGTCTATCTTGGGACCAGCTTAAACACCACCAACAATGTCAGCCTGGAAATCCAACGCAGGATTACTCTTGCCAACAGGTGCTACTTCGGACTGAGTAGGCAATTAAAAAGTAAAGTCCTCTCTCGACGAACAAAAACTAAACTCTATAAGTCGCTCATAATTCCCGTCCTGCTATACGGTGCAGAGGCCTGGACGATGACAACAACCGATGAGTCGAACCTAAGAGTTGCCGAGAGAAAGGTTCTGCGAAAGATTTTTGGTCCTTTGCGCGTTGGCCACGACGAATATCGCATTCGATGGAACGATGAGCTGTACGAGATATACGACGACATTGACATAGTTCAGCGAATTAAAGACAGCGGCTACGCTGGCTAGGTCATGTTGTCCGGATGGATGAAAACACTCCAGCTCTGAAAGTATTCGACGCAGTACCCGCCGCAGGAAGCAGAGGAAGAGGAAGACCTCCACTCCGTTGGAAGGACCAAGTGGAGAAGGACCTGGCTTCGCTTAGAATATCCAATTGGCGCCACGTAGCGAGGAGAAGAAACGAGTGGCGCGCTGTTATTGACTCGGCTATAATCGCGTAAGCGGTGCCTACGCCAGTAATGAAGAAGAAGATATGGTCACAAAAACTATAAAAAGGGAACGAAAAGTGGACCTCTCGGCTGAAATTTATTCAAGCCAGCCGCGGCGGTCGCCCGAAAGAATGTTAAAACATATTGGCAAACCCGTGTCTTTAAAATAAAGTTAAAGTTTTGACATAAACTGATATACAATTTATTTTTGAAAACAGCATGCCTAAAAAACTTTTTATAGTTCTTCTGATACTCGTTTAATACTTTTTAGATTATGACCAAACCACCCGACCACTAAGTTATGATTCAACACCAAAAAAAGGACACTCCATCACCAGCTAAAATCAGATAACGTTCGATGTTGAACCAGTTAAATTATTCATTGAATTTATGATGAATGTGTCGGTGAACAACCAAACAAGAAAGGAACTCATCAATGGGAAATCAGTTGCCAACATGTTCAGTGTAACAGTGTTGGATTGTACGAAAGTGAAAAAGGTAAGAAAAGTTTTGCACGCAACTGTCAAATCTGTTACCTTGCAACATGCGCAGTGAATATAGCAACAGCGTATGCCTGAACGATGTGTTGTTATTTGGACGCGTTTTCACATCTACACTAACATACACTTTGCCTTTTAGAAAATGTGTGCATGTTACTTAATCGAGTCGGAGACTCATCAATAATGATACTTGATGACTATGATCGATGACCATGTGGCAGAACGCCCCTAACCAACAAAAGCCGTGGGCAGCCACAAAAAATCAGAAGTGCTTGTTGCTGCTATTGCACATTAAAATCAGCCACAGACATAATATGTTAGTAGTACCGTATGTATTTATGTATGCAACACATGTGCTGGTCATTTATTGTTTGTTGCTCTGCGGCAACGTTGTTGATGATGATGCTGTTGGTGGCAGTCACAAAGTTGCTGTCATCAGAAGCAGCGATGCTGTTATCATCTTGGTCAACATTGTTGTTGTCATCGTTAGCTTTTGAACAATATACCAGTCGTCAGTGGTAAATGCAGCCACCAGCGGGAAGAGCACAACAAAGATGTACGATGCAGAAAACCAACAAAGATGGATGGAGCTCTGCTCATGTGAAGGCGAACTCGTGGGCGCATTTGCCATATTCGCTAGTTTATGACAGCCATTTAACGTTAGGAAATATGGCAGAGGCGTCTCACCCACTGACATATATCACGAGTTTTTTTAGATGACTCTTACTGACACTAAGCAAGAAGTGATTGATTTGCACTCGACGTTGTCATTTCTTTAGCATAAATAATTTTGAAATTTATGTTGCCTTACAATATAATTGCGATTGAAAGCGAAAATTTATTTAGCATTTATGAACGCCAACATAATTGGACGTTTTGATTAACGCATTTGGTTAATAATAACCAAAGAAAAACTCGGAGGTTTTTGTAATTAATTGAAGTTGAAGATCACAGGAAAAGTTGGCGAAGTCTTTAATCGAGAGTTATCCGCTAACCTTTCAGATTACAATATAACTTCAAGCAGATGTAGCTGTACTAAGATAGCTCTGCCATATATCTATATTTTAGTCACACATCCATCAATTGCGAGTTGAAAATTTCATAATTATTAATATGAAAAATTTATAATTACAATTTTTTATTAGTGTCTGACTGACCGAGAGCCGATGAAAAAACATGAAAAAAAATTAAAATAAAATTTTTTCTAATTTCATCAGCCATGATTGGAGCTTACTAGGCGGCTGAAATTCACCTTGGCAGTAATGAAATACCAATAATTGTATGGATTCAATATACCTTTGGATAAGCAAACCATGTAGCTGCTCTCAGCAAAGTTGACTGTAATTCTGTCTAACCGAGTATTACCCAATGGGCATCAATACTTGGGGTTGGACGTTAATTATTGAAATTTTCTAAAGGAAGATGATTCCGAAGCTTCACAGCACTTTCTTCTAAGCTGTATAATTTTTCGAGGTTAGAGTAATATACTTGTATGTCTTCAAACAACCACGCAAATAGGCTGCAATCGAAATTAGTTACTTTAACAGTGAATCGATAATAGAAATGTAGATGGATCCAAAAGTGCCCTATTGTGATCAGCTTAATTTCGAATGTTTAATAAGCCTTATTACCTAATCGAAACTAATTTAATGTCAATCAAAACTCGAAAAATTAATTGTCTCTCAAATTTTTTGTCCTAAAACCGTATGTGGGTATATTATGAACCCTTCATGAGGTATATGACCAACTAAGAGATATGAAACCTTCTATAAAGTATCTTCGATGTGCACCTTATCATCGGATTCCTCTCTTCTTTTCTACAATTTCGTCGTTCAATAGCGATCATAGTTCTTTTCATCCACTACTGAGAACTGAGCTGTGCCCATCCTTTTCATCGAAAATTTTAAGGAAAGATCTCTGTTTATTGACTTACATGAGCAGACTTGAATATTCATATCAGTAAATGGGTCCACTGCCGGCTCGATACAATTAATGGCACCGCCCTAGGCAAACGCCAAATTCTCCGACCTTTCCTACCCTGAACAGGGTATATTAACTTTGTCACGATGTTTGTAACACCCAGAAGGAAGCGTCGGAGACCCTATAAAGTATATATATAAATGATCAGTATGTTGAGCTGAGTCGATTTAGCCATGTCCGTCTGTCTGTCCGTCTGTCTGTATATATACGAACTAGTCCCTCAGTTTTTAAGATATCCTTTTGAAATTTTGCAAACGTCATTTTCTCTTCAAGAAGCTGCTCATTTGTCGGAACGGCCGATATCGGACCACTATAACATATAGCTGCCATATAAACTGAACGATCGGAATCAAGTTCTCATATGGAAAACTTTCGCATTTGACAAGATGTATTCACGAAATTTGGTATATATTATTTTTTAAGGTAACAATGTAATCTCTCAAAAACTTGTTCAGAACGGGTTACTTTAGCATATAGCTTCCAAACAAACTGGACACATAGTTACTAACAGAAATGCACCTGTGAAGGGTATTTAGCTTCGGTGCAACCGAAGTTAACGTTTTTTCTTGTTTTGCCTTAATCTTACCTGTAACAAAACTACTTATTTTTGAAAATTATTCAGCTCATTTTATTAAAAAACTCAAAGGTTTGACATTATTATTTAAATGGAATATAAGTAGTAGTAAAAAAAAAAAATTAATTATTTAAATAATATCTTGCCTATCATTTGGAACAATCAGACAGTATTAAGACTGCAGATAAGTTTTGATAAGTTTAAATTAGAGAAACTGAGCTTTCCATTTGCTACCGACACAGAAAGTGTTAACAACACCTGTATTTCCATAAATAAATTCAAAACTATACCGAAACTTTCATCGATTTACGACAATGCTTAGTTTCGCAAATTGACTCATCTTCCCCTCATAATTCTGGTTTTTTAAGCGAACTAGGGCCGTTTCTGATTCGAATATACATATATGCATACATAAAATATTCTCCATTAATATCACGTTTGCTTCCGTATTAACCAATTGTCGAGGCATCTTTGTCATTCTAATTGCAGTATCTCAAAAACGTGCATTCTGAACGTATCAACCGCCTCTTCAGATTTCGAAAAACGTTGACTTCGCAGTTTATTTTTTTACGCACAGAAATAAAAAAAGCCATTCGTTGCCAAGTCAAGTCTTTACGGTGGATTACTCATGCTTACGATGTTTTAAAATCTACAAATGATCTTTCTTCGAAGGTTGGCTTTCCTAATTTCTTGAAAATCAGCCGGCAACCAAATGGTTTTGTACCATTCTAAATTCATTATTTAGCCACATGTCCAGCTCATCTTGAAACTCCCACACCATATACTGCTGTTACGCGTAAATCTACGATTCATAACCTCTGACGATGTTTTTCGAAGCACCGCATTTGTTTAACGTTTGTCTGGACCAATTGGCACGAATCTTTTTTTGAGCGATTAACATATTCCGTGAACAAATTTTTTCGCAATATTTCATGAATATTAAATATATGCTGGGTCCACTAATGCCTATAGTTGTCTCGATCTCACGGTGAATGCCACATGACTATCTTGCAATATCAGTTTTCGAACAACATCAATAGTTTCCGAGACAAATACTTTTTTTGGGAAAAAAATTTAACGAAATTGGTCTTGGATTGATCAAAGACTTCAATTGAATTGACCATGCTATCGATGATGAAGCTTCATCGCAAAAAGTCTAATTGAGTTCATCGACAAACAGTTGCTCTGTAAATCAACGTCGAGAGTTACAAAAATCAGTCACAACATTAAGAGGTCAGTAGGGTAATCTGACCTGTTTTTAGACATTGTCCCCAGTTTAAAAAAGTGTTTTGAGAAATACGCGTTTAAAGTTTGAGGTGCGCACTCTGAGCGCTCCGAACGTCAAGCGGTATTATTATTTTTTAGTCTTTTTCGAAACCTTCCAATGGCAAAATGGGTTTCTACATTAATTCTAAGGGTACAAGGGAACAGAAAATGCAAAAAAAAATGTTTGAAAAAAGATTACCCTACTGACCACTTAAATAAAATAAAATAAGCAAAAAATAAAATTTTTTGGCTAGCCAATTGCCTAACTTGGCTATATAAACGGGCCAACCCTGAATGGATCTCTCATTTTTGGCAGATAGGGCAAGTTACTAAACAAAGTTGTCGCATTTGGAGTAATGATAATCAACAAGTCATTGTTGAGGCATCGAAACATCCTCAAAAAGTCACCCTAATTGTGTGTTCTATGAGCAGAGGGATCCATTGATCGATATTTATTCAAAAATGAAATGATGCTTTGGAAGATTATAAACGGCGCTTCATTGTTGACATATGGCCCAATTGTTCCAAAATGTGGTACATTGGGCCTCTGGCGAAGCCGCGACAGTCGCTTCCCCGAAATCTTATAATAAAGCTAAATTCTTGGCAATAACACCAAATAAACACTTATAATATCTCCCTGAAAATCTCATATCTAAAAAAATACCTTTACAAAAATAACACAAACATTATTTTTATTTAATAAGTAGTTAGATAAAGCTCGCAAAAACCGTTAACTTTTATTGATCTTACTTTCTACTGATCCTTTAAATTCCATCGTCGCTTCACAAAGCATTCTCTGACTTTACCCAACCCAATTCAATTCTACATACATATAGAAGGTTAATTTTTTTTGAATACCATTGTACACGAAAACATATCATAAATAAATAAATAATACTGATGGATTTCCAATCCAGCAGTTATAAATAAATCAATAAATATATGTTTATTCTTGTGTCTACGTTCCAAATAGCAGTAATAAATAATGACATTCCTACAGAGTGTTGTTGTTTATCCACATTTATCTAAGCAACGGCATCGCACCACTTCAACTATGGCGCTATAAATATGTATGCTTGTGTATGCGGTTGTGTTTGGCTGCACTTTTTTTTGAATTTGGGATTTACTTGACTGATGGCTGATGATTGACTGATTATGTTTCGCTTCTTGATCGATACGTCAGTCAATTGAGTTGAACTTTATGTTCGTACACATGCGCACACATACATATGTATGCGTGCTATGTACTCGTACATATTTAGACTTATTTGATTGCTTAGCGACATAGCATGTAATGCGCTTGTAGTGACAATATAATATGGACAAGCGTTATTAATGATCGATCGTATATCATAAACTGAAGCAGTAACAGCAGTTACGATTGCATATATATTAACGTACAAACACGCTCAACAGCGGGTAATACCAGTAGGCGCCAAAACAAATACGGTTCAATATGTGAACAGGGTTTTGAGTGGTGACAAGAATTGTCCCTAACAGTCTATATGCCTTCAAAAGAGTTTTACTTCATTTGTTTATATAACAAAAAAACACAGAAGCGATTTATTTACCTGTATATATGTAGATAGCTTTGTATGTATGTATATGTATATACAAAATCATAATTTTTATAAATTGAAAAGTCTGCAAGCAACATACATATTTAACAAGTAATTTATTGCTTGGTGGCTCCAAGTACATTTCAATACAAATAGATTAATGTTGATGTGTGATTGATTTATACACCAGTAAGAGTATTCCTTTTGCATTTTTTACAAGGGCTGCTTTCAAAGTTTTTATCTCTAGCCTCTTCTCGTGATCTCAGTCGGAGCCTGATATCTTTATTAAAATCACAAAATTTTTATTAAATTGAAATTATTTAATTATTGAAAATTGAAAATATTCTTTTAATAAAACTTGAACTGTTTTCAAAATTTCATTTAAACAATAACTGAAACATTATGTTTTAACCTCAATTAATTCAGGTTTGTCGTATGTTGTGTCTTACTTTATTACTAAAGAAATAATAAACCTTCAAGAATCCAAACCCTTTCATTATCATTCAACATAGTTAGTCCAGTAACAACATTACTTGCCGAGCTTTCAACTCTCTCAATTCCGGTCAAATCTCTAAAGTAATTAACAATTGACAATGCATTTGCTGTAGCACCCGACTCGATACTGTAAGGATCCCCCAAACTCTTATACCAGTACACATAATCCGCTTATAAACTTAATGAATATACTTGTAAGTATTTTAAAAATAAATGTTTTTGCCTAGTGTTACATTTCCTTCCAATAAAATTTTTGACTTAAGAGGCTATACCTATTTGACGCATGAAAAATGAGGCGATTTTCGTGAATTTTTTAAGAGAAAGTACGCGATTGAATATTTAGAACTTCTTTGAAAGTAATAAAGTATATTTTCAGCTATATTTTAAGCTCTTTTTTTTTTAAAAATGTTGAAAAATAACGGAGATATGTGTGTCTTCGGAGGTGCTAAAAAAAAAGTGCTCCAACTGCTGGCATGATTCCGGCCGAATGAGTAGTTGAAACAAAAAAATTTTAAAAGTTAATTAAACTTAAAAAAATTTCCTATACAATGGCGTACGACCTTTGAATATTATCAAAAATTAGCAAAATGACATAATTTTGAAAAAAAAAAATCGTTTTTTTAAGAAAAAATTGTCGTTTTTTAATGCCAAATTGACAATTTTTAACCAATCAGAAAGATCGTAGGTCAGTGTATCGTAAATGTATTCAAAAATACTCAGTTTTAATTTGAAGTCGATCGGTTGATTTCTCGGTGAGTTATGACGCCAGCAATTTTGAAAAATTTCGTTTCGAGAAAAACGCGTTTAAAATTTCACTTACATATATATGTATATATATATATATATATATATGTTTGCACCCCCGAGCGGTCGCTCTTTAGAACGCTGCCATCCAAAAACTATTCAAGATACGATCTTCCCGATTTCACTTCATTTATGGAAATAAAAGCTATCGAAAAATCAAATAAAAAATTTTTTTTTGGAAAGTGTCACACTGATATAGCCCCTTAAACATACTACTACAGTATACCCTTATAGCACTAGACATTTTAGATACTTTAGGTTTCTTTTCTCTAGAAAAAATGGCGCGTACTACTAACATCCACCATGCCGAATAACAGTTCTTCTGTCTTAATTTAGGGCTTAGTTATGGCAATTGATGGGTT
>CM050323.1:131792327-131819705 GCA_027475135.1 Bactrocera correcta
CGAGTATTTGTATTATACCATATTTGTTGTACGCTCTGTGCCATTCATTCGCTTTTGCTGTTGTTCTAAGATTGTTGCTGCTCTTGATTTATTTGCTTTACTTTCATAGTCTGCAACACATTGTTCACTAAGCGACAGCTCGTTTGTTCTATCCTTCAGTTTCACACTTACCCCTCGATTTGTTCTTCCTGAATGTTTTGTTTTCGCATGGTGTGCTTTGCCATGTTGTTGACAGGTAAATTTGTGACTTTTTATCAGCAATATTGCTAAACTGTCTGTTGTCTGTTGCTCCCGTTTTCTTCTTGAGTTTTGTGTTATTTTTCGTCTGCCGAAAGCATTGTCGGTGAGAAATGGTAGTCGGTTGAAATTTCATTGTTTGGTGTAGCTGCAAAATACATTCGGTTTCAAAACACTTTGTGCTCATAAATGGCTTTCTTACTATTGTGAAAAGAAGACTAACTGTTTGTTTAAAATTTTGATATATGAAAGACAAAATGTGATCGTTTTTACATTCCATATAATCTAACCTATTTATTAACTTCAATAAAGCTACTTCCTATGTCGAAATGTTTAATCTGTATCATATCCGTTCTTGGACTAACTGGCTATGAGTCAACTAGATTTAAAGAATTATTAAAAATTATAGATGCCGATCTAACTACTTTTTGTTTCCAATTTTAAACTTATTTTAAATACTAAGCCCATCTCTAGGAAGATTTATCCCTTCCTTGCTATGACCCAGATTTTAGAATGCAGAATTAATGTGGAGAATGGGCACAATATTGAATACTACGCGCTTTCAGCGCCAACTAGCTAAAATACCGCAAGACTTTTTGGACAACCCATTATTTGACAAATGCAAAGACATTCAAAAAGATGTTTTTTTTTTGCTTTTTCGACTATGAGAAAGTTTTGGACACTCTTCAAAGCTCAGTTTTTCAAGAACCGATAACCAGCTTTGAAATGGTATTTTCATTAATAATATACCAACTCGTTTGCTTTGCAGATAACACCCTTTTTAAGGAAAAAAATTTTTCTAAGAACTTGTTAACAAAGTCTTCGGATGTCAAATCACGAAAGTGATTACAATACTATCCTCAAATATATGCATATACCATACATCCTGTTAAGGGTACAAAATTAGTAGAAAATTCGTCATCTGTTATAATTTATATGTAAATCTTACATAAAAATTGAAAAATAAAATTGCATTGTTTCTTAATATAAAATATGTGATATTTCTTTTGCAAAAAAAATTATTCTTTTAATGCGTCTTTATAAAAAGTTATGACGGAATATGTGTGAGACTCGAGTTAGTCCAACGAGTTTTGTTCGACACTACAAAACTTTTCAAGTGCAAATTAAACTGTTTAAGCCCATATGTACGAATATGTGGATCCCATTATCTATAGTTGACTTTTGACTGAAAATATCGGTCAATGCGTGAGTTATACAATTCAAATTCAGGCAGAAACCGTTCCTGACAATAGCATTTATGTGTATCAAAAATTGGTTGAATCGTGTCAATACTTCCTTGAGCCCCCTAATACAAAGATTTCCAAACTGTCGAGTGAATTTATGCTGGATATATCGACCAATATTTAAGTTATTTCAAATAAAATTACATGTGTTATTCATAACAGTATATGGTATCTTTGTGCCTGAAATAGATATAATCGGGCGAAACTTTGACCTACACCCATATAACTCTTACAAGGTTTTCCGAACACAAGACTTTTCTTCCACATGATCGAAACCCTGGGAACTTTTTTTTAAAGTAAGTGGCATGATAATACAACTTCCATATAATACGTATCATGGCTTTCGTTTTTCTGACAAATCTTATGCCGAATTTGTCGGTCTTCTTAATTGGCAATGACACCGCTTACGCGGTTAGGGCCCGGGAGTCAACAACAGCGCGCCAGTCGTTTCTTCTTTTCGCTCCCGTGACGCCAATTGGATATCCCAAGCAAAGCCAGGTCCTTCTCCACTTGGTCCTTCCAACGGAGTGGAGGTCTTCCTCTTTCTCTGCTTCCCCCCCGGGGGCAGCGTCGAATACTTTCAGAGCTGGAGTGTTTTCGTCCATCCGGGCAACATGACCTAGCGTTGGATTTCCAGGCTAACATAGTTGGTGGTGTTAATACTGGTTCCTAAATAGACGAAATTATCTACAACTTCAAAGTTATGACTGTCAACAGTGACGTGAGAGCCAAGTCGCGAGTGCGACGACTGTTTGTTTGATGACAGGAGATATTTCGTCTTGCTCTCGTTCACTGCCAGACCCATTTGCTTTTTCTTCCTTGTCCAGCCTGGAGAAAGCAGAACTAACGGCGCGGGTGTTGAGGCCGATGATATCAATATCATCGGCATACGCCAGCAGCTGTACACTCCTTGTACCTGCTCGATTAAGTTCTGCAGCTCGAACTATTTTTTTCCAACAGCAGATTGAAGAAGTCGCATGATAGGGAGTCGCCTTGTCTGAAACCTCGATTGGTATCGAACGGCTCGGAGAGGTCCTTCCCGATCCTGACGGAGCTTTTGGTGCTGCTCAACGTCAGTTTACACAGCCGTATTAGTTTTGCCGGGATACCAAATTCAGACATCGTGGCATAAAAGTCAAAAGCAGCTTTGAAATCGAAAAAGTGGTGATGTGTGTCAATTCTCCTTTCACGGGTCTTTTCCAATATTTGGCGCATGGTGAATATCTGGTCGGTTGTTGATTTGCCAGGTCTAAAGCCCCAATGATAAGGTCCAATCCGCCGTGTTTGAATAGCTCGGCCGGCAATCTATCGGCCCCTGCCGCTTTGTTGTTCTTCAGGCAGGTAATTGCTATTCGAACTTCCTCCTGGTCGGGCAATGGAAGCTTATCAAGCTCTTCGTACTCACGCATTTTGGTCCCTTTCTTTTTCTGTCTGTTCAACTCTCGGTATCTATCCCATCCCGCACGTGTTGTGGTCGATCGTAACGTTGTGAGGTAGGCAGCCTGTTTTCTCTCCGCTGCGACACGGCAATCCTCGTTGTACCGTTCCGAAAACCAATGGTTTTGGTTGCAGCACGTACAGGAGTTTGAAATGCCGTCCCACAGTTCCCTTATACCGAGTTGTTGACGAGTGCTCTCAGAGAGCAGGATTGAAAGCCGATTAGAAAGTCGTTCGGCTGTCTGTTGTGATTGCAGCTTCTCGACGTCGAACCATCCTTGTGTTTGTTGGCGTGCGTTTTTTGCTGCACAGAGGCGGGTGCGAATCTTGGCTGTAACAAGATAGCGGTCCTAGTCGATGTTAGGACCTCGGAGTGTACGCACGTCTAGAACACTGGAGACATGTCTTTCATCTATCACAACATGATCGATCTGGTTGGTGACTTTTCGATCCGGAAACAGCCAGGTAGCTTGATGTATTTTCTTGTGCTGGAATCTAGTACAACAGATAACCATATTTTGGGCCCCGGCAAAGTCGACCAGCTTCAACCCATTTGGGGATGTTTCGTCGTGGAGGCTGAATTTACTGATCGTCGTACCAAAGATACCTTCTTTGCCCACTCTGGCGTTAAAGTCCCCAAGCTCTGTGAGCGGGGGCAGCGCTCATAGGTGTGCTCCAAGCGCACATAGAAGGCATCTTTGGTCACATCGTCCTTCTCTTCCGTCGGGGCGTGGGCGCAAATCAGCAACATGTTGAAGAACCTCGCTGTGATGCATGCCCTCAATTCGTAGTACTTATTTCGTTTGCCATGGTCGTCATCAAAAGGGGGGTCACTCATCTGAGGCTTTTGTTTATTTTTCATTGGGGATGTTTTTTTTACGTGGCGGGTCCCAAACCCAGCGCACAACCCTAAGCAGGTGATGTTTCGCCTTCTCACTTTAGCTCGCCTTCAAACGGATGTTCCTAGACTACCCAGAGGATACTTGGTCAAAGACCGGAAGTCGTGAGCTGCTTGAGTAGTATATATGTAAAAGAATCGTTTCTGGCCACTCTCAAGTGAATGGCGATCAGAGAACTTTCCTCACTTGCGTGAACTTCTACACATGACTCCATCCTCCTTGGTCGGTCAGTGTATGATTATATATAGTATATGTATGTACTGTGAAATTGCTTGCTTTCCCATCCCCTGATTGACGTTTTACATCTTGAGGTATTTTTTGCGTTGATTCTTGCAAGTTGCAAGAGGTTACAATGTTGGGCTGCACTCGACTTTAGCCTTTTCTTATTTGTTTGGAAATTCTGGTTTTAAATTCAGTATTTTATTTTCAATGCTAAAACTTTAGTTACTCAAAATGATATATCTCACGAACCAATTGTCCGACAGTCGGAAATACAAAATAGAAAATATGGATGAAATTCTAGTGACGCTCTGTCATAGAAATGTTACAAACTTTTCTTGATGTTTTTTATATATAGTATATATAAGAGGTAACTCTAATAATCACCGTGATCAAATATATCTTTTGAAGTTAATGTTTGATACTATTTTTGAATTACAAAGTGTTTCCAATTACACATACTAAATTTTTAAAAAAAACCACAACACTTACAATGCAACATAATCAACCTAACGAATAGTTAATGATAAACCGCTAAACAATGTACATAATTAATTGTTGTAGTCCCAGAAATGAAATTAATGAGCGAAGTACATAAGTGAGCAGGCAGTGTCTACAAGGAAAAAACATCTCATTAGCGTATATGAACGGAATATATGAATAGCAAATTATTTTAAAATTTGACGTTCGTTTTTGTACTTGATATTAAGAGTCAACTTTTCATAATTCATTCCCACGCATATTTTCTGCTGGGTATAAAACGTAATCAGAGCCACGCTATGACACCAGCAGCTCCGCAGTCGTTCATTCACTCGATCATTTAAGCCAAACCGACAGTCAGACAGAATATTAATTCTCTAAGATGGATTGCGCTCATTCACTCTTGTACCGCACTAACGCTGCTGGTGAAATATGTTGCGGCATGTTGCAAGTCGGTACACATTGCTTTCATCTGGCCATTAGTTGAAGCAGTAGTGAGCTTGCTTATAATAAATTAATATAAATGATACATAATTTTTGTGACTAATGATATTGTTGATGGGCGCCTTGGCGTGTGGCATAAGTAAGTACGTAGGTATTTGTACGTAAACTCATCAACATTGCGTGTTTGCACCGTCTAATTATTTTTCTCTCTCAGTTACAATAAGTCAAAACAAGCTCGGCGTGTCGGCTAAACTGATGAATAATTGTTAGAAATCAATGAAAAAACTTATATGCGTATGGTTTTATGAAAAATTACTATATCCCAAGTCACCTGTGGATGGAAAAATAAAAGAATTAATGATTTGCGCATAAGAATATATTATAAGTACTCTTTTATAATCTTGATCTTAGTGTCCAATGTATAATTGTTTTATAACATGAATGAGTTGGGCTGTTTATCTATCGAATGGTCCAGAAAGAAGAGACACTCTCAGATTGTGTATTATTTGGTAGGCAATTATCGGGAAACAAAAATTTAGTACATGGAGTCAAGCGATAAAAAATATTATGATAAAAATATCAGGTCCGGGGGAAAAATTATAGAAGATATTTTTTCTGTAATGTACTGTGATTTCAAACATTTATAGTTTGCTACTTTCCCCTAAATTTATTTCTATCGCACGGAGGCATATTTTTTCTTGAGCAGTTCCATCCAAACCTACCATTCCTTACTTGTTACTCTTCAAATTGTTTATTGATTTATACCTCACTAATCAAAATTTTATTTTACTATCTACATTTTTAGCTCATTGTTTGTTATGCTTGATTTATTCACTATTTCATTATTCAGCGGAGAATTATGTTTGCATTGCAGAATAATTAATCGATTGAACTGCTCATGAATTACTCAATCATCATAATAATTCTTTATAAAATATATTTGACTAGGGAAGAAAGTGAGACAGTGCGAATCATGCGGATATTGCTTTCCTATTGGCTGTTTTTCTGGTTTAAGTATAAGTTAGTAAGAGAATGTAAAAAATCTAAAAGAAAATGAGTACGCTTCTTAGCTACATTAATGGCTGATTCCAATCCATTGATTGATCCACAATATAAATAGTTTCTTTATCACAAGTTATCACAGGATAAGGTGCTGACATTATTCCATAAATATTGGGTAGTCGAAAAAGTCTTTTCGTAATTTGATAATAGATGTCTTTGCAGTCTCCAGTGCTACCAATCACATTGTGTCATACCATATAGCATTGGAGAGTTGAGATTTTAAGCTTCATTTAACCAAAAATTTAAATTCGGGAAAGTTGAAAAAAAGTTACAGCTGTTCAAAGAAGAGTGAAAATAAGGAAGGATTTCGCTATGTTTTGAAATTTTTATATAAAAAATGGAAGATTGCCACGCAAGCCAAAAATGAATTTTTTGCAGTTTACGGAAACGATGCTGTATCAGTTCGTGTAGCACAACAATGGTTCACTCGCTTCTGTTCTGGAAATTTCGATGTGAAAGTTGTACCTAGCTCTGGTCGACTTATTGTTGAAAAAGTCGGTGAAATTATGGAAAAAACTGACCAGGACCGTCACGAAAGCAGCCATGACCTCGCTTAGTAACTTAACATTCAAACGGTTTTGAACCATTTAAAAAAGGCTGGCTACAAGCAGAAGCTCGTTGTTTGGGTACCAAATGAATTGTCTGTGAAAAATTTAATGAACTGATCTGCGATTCTTTGCTGAAACAAAATGAAATCGAACCATTTCCGAAGATAATGTTAACAGTAGACGAAAAACGGATCAAATACGACAATAATGTGAGAAAAAAATCATGGTCCAAGCGTGGTGAAGCTCAACAAATGGTCGCAAAGCCGGGATGGACGCCACGAAAGGTTATGTTGAATATTTCGTGGGATTGGAAAGAAATCATCCACCATGAACTGCTCCAGCCTGGCCAAACGATTGATTCTACATTTTAGTGTCAACAATTGATGAGAACAAGCAATCGAAAAAAATCGGCCAGAACTGAACAACAGAACGAGTTTCGTCTTCCATAAGGATAACGCCAAACCACATACATCTTTGATGATTTGGCAAGAACTGGGGTGTAGCACAAATATGGTTCGCCTGCTTCCGTTCTGGAAATTTCGAAATTTCGATTTACTCTGATGAAAGTTTAACTCTGATGGAATAATGCCTCTAGCAGAAAAATGGCAAAAAGTGATCAACCAAAATGATAAATATTTGCTTATTTATTTACAAGTTAAAATATAAAAAAATAAGTTGAAGTTTGATTAGAAATACGAATAGACTTTTTCGGATACCCAATATTTCATAAGTTACTAGGAAAAATGACAATTTTAAAACGTAATCGGTATAGTATGTAGGTTTTCTTTTAAATTTCGGGGTTAAAGTCTAAAAACTTGTATTAATCTTTATTGTTTTTCAAAATATTCTCCATTAAGTTCTATGCATTTTTGCATACGTTTGAACCAATTGTTGAAGCACTTTTGCTACTCTGATTTATGTATCTCTAAAACATGCGTTCTGAAAGCATCAACCGCCTCTTCAGGTGTCGAAAAACGTTGACCTCTTGGTTTATTTTTTCTTTTGTAACGAGAATAAAAAGAAGTCATTCGGTGCCAAGTCAAGACTTTACGTTGGATTATTATTATATTTTCAGTCAATGTGTGTGAGTCGTAATCTCCTTGGTCCGGTTGATTTTCAAGATTTTTTTATACCCGAGACAGACATGTAGTAACAAAACCATAGTAAAGGTATCATGGTATTCTGTTTATTACGTTGGTGACACACATGGCAATGTAGTAAACTCAAGTACAAGCTTTGTTTCATAGGCATTAAATATTTCAAAAAAATGGAGAAAATAAGTTCAATTATTTACATAAAATGCTCAAAAGCTAATCTATTTTCATAGAAAATAAGCGATTTGGTTACAGTTTCTCTAAAATCCTCACATAAAATGAGGCATTTGCTGCTTCTCCGGAACAAAAATTGTGAAAAATGTTTTGTTTTCTATTTCATTAATTAATTTTTTAAATCATTTTGACAGAATATTTTGTGTAAAAGCTTTTAGCAAAGTTTGTTACCTGTTTTTTTAGCTGTGTTTATGCAAATACCACAATGAAACATCATAGTTTGTTACCAGCAAAAAACTACATTGCTCATATAGTATTTTGCTAGTATTTGGTGACACACATGTGGTACAGGGTAGGCCATTTAAAGTTGACCCATCTGGCAACGCTGTAACTTTTAACAGCGCTGACAAATCGGCTAATGTCATACCGCGTTAGAAGCGTCATTCGAAGACAATTTATACCATGGAACAGTACACTCCAAAAGAACGCGCTGAAATTGTTCAGCTTTATATTCAAAATAACTTTTCAATTGTGTTAACTCAACGTGCGTTTCGCAAAAAAAAAATAAAGTGAAAAGTGCTCCAGTTAAGAACACATTTAAGTCTTTATACGCAAAATTTGTGAACACCGGTAATCTCAGTAATGCCAGTCATGCATCCAGACAACGCACAAGACGTTCTGATGAAAATATCGAAGCTGTACGAGCCAGTATTGAGGAGACTCCATCGACATCGAGTTATCGCCGCTCTCAGGAATTAGACATCTCTCGCACCACTCTCCGACGCATAATTCATAAAGATTTGAAGATGTTTCCATATAAAATTCAAATGGCACAAAAACTAAACCCAGCTGATTATCCGCGACGCCTTAATTTTGGCAAATGGGCCATCGAAATGGCTGAAAACGAACTTGACTTTTGGCGAAAACCCATCATGTCAGACGAGGCACATTTCTCGTTGAATGGAGGCGTAAACAAGCAAAATTGCCGATTTTATGCCACCGAAAATCCTCAATTAATTGAAGAACAGCCTCTTTACGACCAAAAAGTAACAGTTTGGTGCGGTGTTTGCGCGAATATGATCATCGGACCGTATTTTTTCGAAGACGATGATGGAGCCACGACAACAGTCAATGGTGAGCGTTATCGAGCCATGATAACGGATTTTGTGATACCCATTATTCGCGAAAATGACATGGATAACTTCTGGTTTCAACAGGACGGGGCTACATGCCATACAGCTCGACCAACAATCAATTTATTGCGACCATTTTTCCCCGGGCGATTGATATCGAAAAATGGTGATGTTGACTGGCCACCGAGATCACCAGATTTGACGCCACCAGACTTTTATTTGTGGGGTTATTTGAAATCCAAGGTATACGCTAATAAGCCAAAGACCTTAGCTCAACTGAAAGCCAACATTCGACGTGAAACAGCCGCCATATCATCCGAAACATTGGCCAAAGTCATGGAAAATGTCGAAAAAAGAGTGCATTTAGCTGTCAAAGCTAAAGGTGCCCATTTACGCGATCTAATTTTTAAATATTAGCTGAAACAAATCCCCTTGGACCAAAATAAATTATTTTTGAAATGAACAAAAAACATTGTTTTCTTTTGTTCTTTTTTTTTAGAAACAAATGGGTCAACTTTGTACCATATGGTATTGTTACTACATGTCTGTCTCAGGTATTAAGGGATCTGTAGGGTAATCTGGCCTGCTTTTTTGACATTTTTTTACACAAAACCCGATTTATTCTTAAGAAGTACGTGAATGGTTATCGTCTCTATTAGGATCATGTAAAAATGTTGATAAATAAAAAAGTAATTAACGTTTTTGTTTAATTGTTCGCCATGTTTTTTTACATAATTATGAATCTAGTAGGGACGATTGCCAGGCATTTTGTGAATATTAAAAAAAAATTAAGCAAATGGGTTGAGTAGTTCGACCGGAATCATGTCCGCTAGTTTAAACAAGTGTGCTTTGAGAAAAACGCGTTTAAAGTTTGAGGCGAAGCACTCCGAGCGCTCCGAACGTTGAGCGGTAATATTATTTTTGGGCCTTTTTCGAAACCTTCCAATGGTAAAGTCGGTTTCTATATTAATTCTAATGGTATAAGGGAACAGAAAATGTAAAAAAAAACTGAAAAGTTTACCCTACTGACCCTTAAAAGATAACTGGCACACAAATTGTGTATCACTCAGATTTTACTCATTCCACACCCTGCATGGGTGTTTAGTTTTTGTCTCATTCGCGCAAATCCATGATTCATCACCTGTCATGATGTCATAGGTGTTTCGAAGTTTCTTTATCATATTTCTTAACATTTTTTTTGGTCTTTTATTGACCAATTGACAAATTGTGTGGGCTATAATGTGAGCAAATGTTTTTTCCAGCCTAATATTCAGTAAATATTGAATGTATGTTGGACCCACTAATGTCTATAGTTGTCTCTATCTCACCATAGGTCACCTGAAGATCTCGCAATATCAGTTTGCGCTCAGCATCAACAATTTCCGGAACAACAACTGATTGAGCTCATTGAACCATCAATATATAAACACTGATACTTGATGGAACTTCGACGCCAAACGTTGAATTATGTTTATCAATACATGGTTGCTGATTTAATACACGTCCAAATTTTGGGAGAGATGAGTATTTTAATTTTGGTTGCTAAATCCAGAAATATAAAAGGCAACATCCGTAATAAACTTCAAACAATTTAGTGTACTAGTGTTAAACAGTGAACGATATTTTGTTCGTGTCAAAAAAAAATGTTACAGGTATTTACTTGTAACGCAATTTTTAAATCCATACAACAGAGCATTGCGTCTGGAAACCAACATTAAACGTCAACAATTTTATATTTTATGACAGTGCCTCTACTACTGAGAACCGGTCGCAGTTGACGTTGAGACTGTCATAAAAATCCCAAGTGACCCGATATCTAGCTAGTAAAATAACGTGTTCAAACAATAGCAAAATGTTAGGTAATTACCTGAAACCATCAATCAAAGTAGACTTTTGTGACGCGTAAGACCAGAAGTTAGAGGCCGTAAATCAAACAAAGCGTCTATATGTGATCGTGGAAAAATATTTTTACAACCAATGAGTAAAAAGATCTAAACGAAGTAAAGAATGAACATACACACTACTAAACAAGCTTGGCGTGTAGCTGTAGGCATTTTAAAGTAAACAACATTGGTCAATCACACACAATGCACTCAAATGACGGTAAAGACGGACGCAAGCGTAGATCATGAAGATTGACGACTCATGTCACTCGACGATGACTTGGCGTAAATAAACATAATTCGATATGCGCGTGGATGTAGCGTACGATCAGAAAGTGCATATACAGTGAACGCATAAGTGGATAAAGGTGTAGATGTATTTTCCGGATGCCACAACATGTCAATCAAAACAGCTGAGGGAGAAATATAAAGAGTGGAGTGAAAAGTTTTAGAGGAACAGTGAGGCATAGAATGAAACATAAAAGTATTGCTGAGCTGTTGGTGTTAGTGTTGATCGATGACTGCCGTTGATAATGTTACTGTCGATCAATAACTCGTTACCTTGTACAGAGCGCTAATTATGTTGGAATGCTGATGGTAGCTCAGTAAAAATAATAATTTTTCTCGTTTACTTGTAGTACTCCGCCATGCTTGCAGCTCGTTGATTATTGTAATGTAACAAATCATTTGTTACGCCGCGACGTGCGAGAAAAACATAAATAATGTGCTTGGTATGTATGTACATAATGATTACGCTTCAGATGGATTTGGAGGCAATGACAGATCGATGGAGTGATGGTGTATTGTGTTTGTGTGAGAGTAACTGTGAAATGAGAGTGCCATGGTAGGAGAGAAACTGAGAAGAGTTTTTCTGCTTCTAACTTTCCTCTCAGAGAAAAGTTTTTGATGTTAATTTTGTACAGACTTCAGGAAAACTTTTTTGAAATCAAAACTGTGGCAAATCTTTTCTTAATTCTATAAAACTCTTTTATATGTAGTTTTTATATATATTTTGCACTTACATCTTCATTAGATGTTTGACCGAGCTTCGACTCGCCCTCGATTTGCAGTACCGAGTTTGATTTTATCTTTAAAATAAAGGAATTAATAAGTTTCTCTGCAGACACAGTGAGCTTTGAAATTTTATGCGAAGGTTTTTATTTAATTGGAATAAGCCAGTGATATAATTTTTTGTACATTTCTTTTTGAGATAAACATATCGGTATGTTCTTTGTTCCAAGAGCAGTGCAGGTTGTTCATGATAAATTCCGTAAAGTTTTTGTAGTGTCCAATTCTGATCTGTCTTATTTGGGTTTTTGCAAAATTTGATGCTTTGTGAATATATGATAAAAAACAGGTTTTTGAAAGAACTTATAAGTTCCAACATCATATCAGTTTTTAGATAGCAGGTTTTAGTGCTACTGCTTTCTTATCTCCAAAACATCCGTGCTTCTCATTATAATTTTGGGTAACATTCACTTCTGCGATAACGGAAAGAAATGTTTATAATTACCAGGTTATTCAATAAGCTTTGCCGTTTGATAAGAAGAACATAATTTTATGATTAAAAATACACTTGCTCTAATGATCTTCCAATCCGTGGATCCCACCCCTGAAGTGAGAATCCGAAAGGTCTGCAAAATACGCTTCAAAAGCTTATCTTTATTTAATGAAAAACATTGCCACACATGAACTTTTTGAGTGCTGGAAAAAAATGGAAGTCGATGGGGGCAAAATATGGTGAATAGGGTGGTCAACAATTCGAACTTTAACTCATGGATTTTAGCCATTGTCAAAATTCTTTTGTGACACGCGGAATTCACAATTTTTTGCCTTCAACTGGTCCAAAAGGTTGCAATAATATTAAGAATTAATTGTTTCACCAGGTTGCAAGTAATCGACAAACAAAATTTCTCTCGCATCCCAAAAAACTGATGCCATAACCTTCTTGGCCGATTTCCGGACTCGAACTCGTTTCGAAGTCGTGCAATCAGGTTCGCACCACTCGTTAGCCTCTTGTTTTGATTCAGGATCATGGTAATAGACCCAAGTCTTATCCATAGTGATGAATCGATGCACAAAATCAACTTTATCCTTTTAAAAATGCTCCAAATGTTGATGAGAAAGACGCATTCGAATGTGTTTTTGCTCTATTGTTAGCGACTGCGGCACCCATTGTGCACACTGCTTTTGTTGATGCGCTTTTTGGACGTTGATCGTCTTCAATGCTTTTATATTTAAATTCAGCAACCCATCTTTCTACTGTTCTAACTGTAGATGAACAGTAATTATACACTTTTAACATTCGTTCGTGATTTTCTTTTGGTGCTTCACCTTCCAAAAATAATTATTTTACCACTGCACGATAATTAATTTTTGTTCATTGTTAAAATAAAAATAACATGGTTCCATTTTCCCGTATGAAATATTGGATATCAAACCCGAAAGTTTGTGTGCGAAATACCAAGCTGGTGTTGCGAATTTGACTGCCGTATTGTTAGAGATCGGTTACACAACCACTGATTCGTCACCACACAGTGTTAATAATGGTTTTAAGTAACTATTGGTTATTACTCCATCCACCGAAGTGGAGTTCGATTAAATTGTTACCATTAAAATGTTCAACAAGGATCCCAGGTGCTAGTACTGGTACTGGTGTCTGTACTTCAGGCGCTGCTGAAGGAAAAAGCCAAAAAGGAGCAGTCGGAGTTAGAAAGAGACGACGACATGGATTTCGGTCTACTCGAT
This sequence comes from Bactrocera correcta, assembly GCA_027475135.1. Classification (NCBI taxonomy): domain Eukaryota; kingdom Metazoa; phylum Arthropoda; class Insecta; order Diptera; family Tephritidae; genus Bactrocera; species Bactrocera correcta. The sequence continues at coordinate 131,805,930 of CM050323.1, forward strand.
TAAACGACCAAACATTAAATTAGCAGAAGTTTCGATGATAGTTCTTGGCTGTACATAAGTTGGGCTCACTTTCATTTACGTAGGCTCGACTTTGTGAAAATCGGCTCACTTTACTAATAGTTATCGTTACACGATATTATTGTGTGTATCTTAATGAAACTTAGTACATTTTCATTGGTATTATAAGATGTTGCAGTTCGACGGAATTACATCACTGGTACAACTACAAAATTTCGTGAAGCTGGAATTTGCCAGATAAAATCGAAGTAAGCAAGTGCGTCAGTGACCCATAACTTAAAAAAAAACTTGGTTTATTGCTAAAATATTAAATGCTATATTTCACTAAATAAACAAGTCAGAAACAATAATATACGTATTATAGTAAGAACGGTACATTTGTGTAAACATTGAATAATGAGATTAGTACTGTCCACTTTAAGGTGAAATCAGTGATCAAATTGAAAGGTGAATTTTTATCTTATTCTTCGCGTGTTTTCCGATTTTTTTCTGTAAGTTGGTAGTACTTTAGTGGCAGTTAAGCTAAATTTCACGTCAAAATATTTATTAGTATTTGAGATACGCGCCGTTTCGTGAGGCTCTAAAAGTGAATTCTTCGATTATTATTATGTCTGAATTTATTGAACAAAGATGTGCGATACTGCAATGGTTATTCGTGATAATTTCGCCGCATACTTTAGTGTAACATCTGGCCATTCAGCAAATTCACATGACCACTCCGAGGACATCATTTTGCCTCAATTGAGGATATAAAAGCTGAATCGAAGTAGGCTCTGATGGCCATTACGACGTAGGATTTTTCCAAGTGCTTCGATGACTGGAAAATTCGTTGGCATAAGTATAATGCAGCGGGAAGGGACTACTTTGAAGGGAATAAAATTGACAAAATTCACCTTTCAGTTTGATCACATACGCCTAGATACGCAATATTTGCTTATGGACGAGATTTACCAAAAATGTGAGATATACTATATAATTAAAATTCAGTGTGCACATATTTTCCCCCATAATAATGCCGTCATGTGTTAAAAATGGATAAAAATCAGCTCAGTACCTCTTCTGATCCCATGTACATGATGTAAAGAAATTTTAAATATCCGGTGACCTTAATTAGTTTTGTTTTTTTATAGTAGGAGGACGCTTCGAAAACCGTAACACGGAACTTTAATCCGCTAAACCTAACCTACTCACATTTCATGTCTCTCCCACGGGACCACTGGACTAAGTATGGGAGAAAAGAAAACATTTTGGTCGTATCTATTGTACGAACTGACTGATGCCTAATCCATTATAAATGACTCAATGCTATCATAATTAGAGCTTTCCATTTTGCAGACGACTCGTGAAGTAAAATTTTCCACCGTGAGACCACCTTCAAGAGTGGTTTTCAGCCTTTTCCTTATACTTGAAAACCGAGATCAATGATAAAGGACGTGTTAAGAGTCTCCTAAGCACTCTGCACACGTCGGACGATATGGACTAAAGTCATGATGATATTTGTATAGGTAGCTTCTAAAGCACCCATGGTCACAGAGTATTTGGGTCAGGTGAAAACTCATTGGACTAAATCGAGTCTCAGGCATATTCTGTCATAACTTTTTACATAGATGCATTAGAAGAATAATTTTTTTTGCAAAATAAAGACCGCATTTTCGATATTAAGGTACAATACAATTTTATTTTTCAACTTTTATGTAAAATTTGTAAATTATAACAAAAATAAAAAAAGTAAAAAATTCGCGCGACATAACTCATTGTACTTTAGCTGAATATGAAAATAAATTCGTTTTAAATTAATATTTTATTGGGTAGCCATTATTTTTAATGATTGCAGCACATCTTTTAGGCATAGATGAAATTAAATTATTAATATGTGTGTCATTTATTCCATTCCAGGCTTGTTTCAGGGCATCAAATAGCTTGTTTTTATTACCGTGGACCTGCTCCCTATTAATCTGCCTGTTGACAATTTCCCATAAGTTTTCAATCGGGCTTATATCAGGAGACTGGGCGGGCCATCTCATAACACAAACTTGTTCCTCCAAAAGCCAATCCTTTACAACTTTTGACGTGTGTTTGGGGTCATTATCATGTTGGAACTGCCAATCAGGCGGCATTTTTGTGATAGCGTGGGGTAACACTTAGGTTTGCAGTATATTTTTATATTGGAACCTATCCATGTTCCCTTCTATTTTGAAAATAGGTCCTACTCCCTGAGCAGAGAAGCATCCCCACACCATAATGTTACCACCACCATGCTTTACGGTACCCTGCAAATATCGACGGTCTAAACGCTTTCCTGTTGGCCTTCGTACACGTGTCATTCAATCTGAGTTCTGAAAATTAAATTTGGACTCATCTGAAAACAATACCGACTTCCATTGCTCCACAGACCAATTGATGTGCAGTTTTGCAAATTCCAAACGTGCTATTCGATTTTTTTTGGAAATATATGGCTTTTTCGCAGCACAGAAACTGAATAGACCAGCATTAACGGCGCGTCGTTGTACTGTATGCACACTCAGAGTTAGTTGTAAGCTATCTACAACGTTTTTTGCAGACATCTTTGGATCTTTTTTAAATTCGCGCACTATTCTCAAGTCGTCCTTTACCGAAGTGAGTCTAGGACGTCCTCCAATATTAAGTTTTTTCACGGTTCCATCAGCTTTGTGCTTGCGTAAAATAGCAGAAATAGTTGATTTCCCAAGAGAATATTTTTTGCAAAGCTCCTTTTGCTGCACACCTTTTGCAAATTCGCTTACAATTAATAATTTAAGTTCAGTTGAATGTGTTTTTCCAACCATTTTTAACTAAAACGATTTTTAGTAGCTTTACTCGTAAAAAGTTTAAATATTTCACAACACACCCGTTCTCATTAAAGCAAACAATTCGAATAAGTCTGATCTACGATTTGAAATTCTAAACACCTGCAAAACTCTTTTTGGAAATGCTTATTTCGGCAATCAAAGTGTACAGGGGTGTTGTGGAATCTGATAGTTGTCGGAATCAGAATTGAAACCGACCAAAAAAAGCAGTAGGTGTCAGATATTATTGGTTTGATATTCGAAACAGAATTTGTATCGGTTTTGAGTGTCACGGAAACCAATTTTATCGGTTTTGCCGTCAGAAACAAATCAAGAAGATAGTCGCACACAGATTTGAAATGTCAGTTAAGAAATCAAGTTATTTTATTGTTACGAATTAATTTATCTTTATTTCTATAGGAGAAAACATAAGAATAAAACACGAAATGTCTTAATTATTGAGTTTTTGAAAAACAAATGCCGATATTTAAGAGGGGAGCCTTTTTAGAGGCTTGAAAAAATCTGTTTTTTGGGAAGGAAAGAAATAATTGATTGAAGCGAAATTTCTAGGATTTATAATTATATATTTAAAGATCATCCGCAAATTGTGTTGATACGAAATCTTTTACATTTGCCATTGAAAAGCAATTGCCAGATGCTTATCGCATGTGCATATGCCAGACGGCGGGCAGAATGCAGGTCGCGATTTCTATCGGAAACAAAAAATTCAAAGAGATTCATACTTTTTAATAACTTATGTTCAAGTTAAACTGGAAAAATATAAAATAAAAAGTGTAACATTTTTTTAAATTAAAAAAAAAAATTTTTTTGGTCTAAAAAAATTTTACTTTAAATATAAGTATGTACAAACTTAAATTTTCTTAGTTTTTTTTTAGTTTAAATAGAAGATAATTTAATGCCAAAAATACTAAACTTTGACCCAATCCCATATGACGTTCAGTTTTTTTTCTATCCTGTCCGTCAATTAAGAAAAAACATAAAAATGAAAAAATGAAATTTAACACCCAAATGCGTCTTTATTCATTGAATAAATGTTATCTTTTAAAATCTTTCTTTAATTCGGAACTCATTAAAAACTTTAATAGGATTGCTTGAATGTATTCATTTGCAAGTTTTGTCACATTAGTAAACAGCTGGTTCGGATATTGGTTTTGCGTATGTTCGAAAAGACGAAAATCCAATCAGATTCTGTGACACCATTTAAAATCAGAATTGGTTTGCAATTCTGACAGCTAAGCAATTCTGTCTTGGATTCCACAACACCCCTGGTAGTCCAATAAGTTATGTCGCGCGAGTTTTTTACTTTTTTCCCTTCTGGTTTGAGTTAAAAATTGTACATAAAAGTTGAAAAATTAAATTGAATTGTTTCTTAATGTAGAATATGCGATCTTTCTTTTGCAAAAAAATTATTCTTCTAATGCATCCATGTAAAAAGTTATGACGGAATATGTGGGAGACTCGAGTTAGTCCAATGAGTTTTGTCCGACACTGTAAGTCCGGACTTAGCCTGTAGGTCCACCTCCCTTTGCATGAAGTTTGCCACCGTTGCAGACACATTGTGATGATTTTGATTCTAAATGTCAATCGGCTCCATACTAGAAAATACCTCAGCAGCATCGTTTGATATGGCTCGGAAAGCACTCATCACATGTATTGCAAAAAGCGAATGCGCTGCGTTAATTGGTCTAGCATAGACCTTAATTTAAACCCCTTATCCTCAAAGAAATGATTTATAATCTTTTTGTTGACTAATATTCCCAATAACACTTTTTCCTGCCATTCAAGCGACAAGACATTCTAGGTGGATACCCGAAAATTCGAATATTTTACATGTCGACCGCAATCTATATACCGTTATCTGTAGAAAAGTTTCTTATCTAATCAAGCTAGGTCTTATTTTCATATAGTGAGTTTCTAGTTCAGTGCACAACCTCGCAAAGAGGGTGCACTTACGTCGCGGTGGCATTTCTGAAGCGAACATTTACATATAATTACACTTTGTTTACATATTACTTATAATTATTACGAGTTGATTAACAATAATTCTTTGTAAAATATTAACCGAGTCGTAATGCATAAATATAAATATGCAATAAATTGCGAAAAATCGCATTGTGCTTTCGACTTAATACGCCGGTTCTTTGGCATTTATTGGCGCATTGCACGCACTCATTTAGCTGCTAAAAGCCGACTAAATTGCGCGCTTGCCAACATAATTTACTACCAGCACCTATACTTAAGCGCACAAATGAAATAAAATTAAATGGAAAGACTGTAAAATATATACACTTTGTAAGAGGAAGAAGTAATGGTGGCACGGATGATTCCTGATGGCTGCCTGACTCGTTGGTACTTGCGGCCAGCACGAAAGCATTTTTCTAATATCAACAAAGCGAAGCGAAAAAAGTAATGCAGTAATTTAAACGCCTAAGTGCGGCGCGAAGTCGACAAGAATTGTGCTTATTTTAAGTAAGTATTCGTGCTTAAGAAAAAAATTTATGCGAGTAAATCAAGCGCTTGTGTAAAAGGGCAGCAAAATAAAGTGTACGAAAATTGCCGGGTTGCAACGTTGCGACCGCCAACGAGCAGCGGCGAATCCAATGACCCAACTGTCTGACTGTCTTTTGCACATTCGAATGTGTTTGTATGTGTATGTATGTGTGTCCTTAAATTTATGTGTGCTGGGCGAGTGTGGCCACGGAACGCATTTGTTCTTTGCGTTCATTCTTGTTAGTATGAAATTGGTGTAAACGAATTGAAGAAAAACGATGTGAAATGTCTGTAATTTGGACAATTTGATGAATGGTTATTTACCACGAGATGGCAAAGTGGGCATTTTTCTTTTCAACTTTACGCTTTTGTTATGGCGCTTTATTCAAGTTTTTTTTATGAAATTTGCATTCTTTGTTGGCACTTAAACATTATTTTTTATTCAACATATTCATTTGTATATCTGTTAATCAGGTGAGTAGGTTTTATGGTGTTCAAAAGGATTCATCGTATGCTTTGTTAGACTGTTTTTGGAATAATTGTTTTAAACAGCTAAATATAGTGTTAAGACGATAGACTTTTTTATAAACAGATTCCATTTAGGGTTTCACATGTTTTATGGCGCTGACTAAGCCTTCTACTGAATCCTCACAATTGTTCCAAGTACTGAATCGAAGGCGGATTATCCGCATATACTTTAGACTTGACATATCCTCACAGAAAAAAGTCTAGTGGTGTGACATAACACGTTTTTGGTGACTAATCGACCGGCCCAAAACGTGAAATTATCTGCTTACTTCGAGCTGCTGCGAACGGCGCCAAATCGACTCTCCACGGTCTTCGTGTACATTCTTAGCTAAGGGTGATGTTGTTGCAAATAGAACGCTCAGAGGGCGATTATGTTGACCGTAAGTTGAGCGAAGTGCGCGAAACACATTCTTCACAAATGAATTTTCGTAATAAAGTTGAATGATTTGTAAGAACATGGTTCAGGCAGAGGTTTTTCCTTCATGAAATGCCAAACGATATTGAACAAAATTAACATGACAGTTTGACACGTCACACTCGTGATCTGCCAAAGAAAGGCTGTTGAAGTATCTCTACTGGATGACCTGTTAGGTTCTTGAGCCCCGGCACCTCTTGGTCTTTTCAAAACTGCTATAAAAGTATCTCGCATACTATCATTTGATTGTTTTTGTAGTCAGTCAGTCACGCCCATCTCAAGCGCTTTATGTCCATTATATGCGCAAGGTCTGAGTGCTAATAGTACCTCAAGTCTGACCTTAGTTTGATACCTAATAGAGAAGTAGATGTACCTATGGGTCACAGACTGACAGTGTTATTAGGTCCCATAGTGCATCTCTGCGAATATAGAAAATTTTGCTTAGGAGGTATCTGGAGGTTATTGGAATTTTCCTCATCTCTCTGGTTCGAAGATGTCAATATCATTAAGTCGCAAGTCAGCACGTACAGATACTAATGTTGTAGTAGGTTCTACCACCTCTAGTTCTCTCCATAGGTTTGGCAACATTGTGACAATTTTCCTTTCCCATGTCTGCAACGGATCATCATTATTCTATAAGATTTTAACTCCACGAAACCATTCTTCTTCCTCAAATGACACAGTTCCTCTTCCGAGAAGAGGGCTTCTAATAGCTTCTTTTTAAAAATTTTTCACCGATATGATATCTGTTCCAGTGGGGTACTTTGCGTGTGTGTAAGCGAACGGTTGTTTTTCACCTCCTCACCGTTCCACTTCCTCTTATTTTAGGTTGCCCTCGGCGCGTTTAGACTGTAGCCCCCGTGCCACAACCACCGCAATATATGATCGATGTGTCCGCCGATGGTAGCAGTCTCTTTTTTTCTTTTTTCTCTTCGTTGGCTTTCGTATTGAACTTTGAACTTGGGCGTCTCTACCCATTTATGTCCAACGCCAGTAGCTCATTATTATAGCTGTTGTACTTCTCCAATCAGTTTTTTCTGTGGTTGCATGTAAAGCAGTCCATCATATGAGAATAAATGGGAAAATACACCAACTTTCATTAGATAACGACTGCCTGCAATGTTGCTACATGGTCATCTTAAGACCTCGTCTTTGTAAGTAGTGACATCCATTGTCTATCCAACGCCGGCTCGGAGAATATAGAAAAAGTAATTCAAGTATACCTAAAATAAAATAAAATTTTTTTAAGTATAATAGGCGATGTTGAGGAAACATTTGAAACCACGGCACCACTGTATACTTTAGCATATTTTAAAATTGGTGACTGTAAGATGAATCCAGAAATATAAAATTCTGGCAGAATGAAGAAAGTCTTCGTCTTTCTAGGATTGTATATAGTATGGCAGTATAAATAGTAAAACATTAGCTGTCTAAAATTTGCTGAGAATTGGAGAGTAGTGAATCGTTTCAACTCTTTCAAGAAAACTGTCAGCACTAACGTGGCAAACCTGTGCTATCATGTCTTCTGAAGTTTTAAAATTATTAAAAGTAATTGTATTTTAGTTTAAAAAAAGAATTTTTCATATCAGTCATTCACAGAGGTAAAACTGGTATGCATTTTGGTAACATTGATTGGGATTGCCTCAATTATAGATTTAATGGACTGTTTTAATTCATTCAGATTTCTGGGTTTTGCTTTGTACACCCCTTGCTTGATAAAACCCCCTATAAATATATACAACTGTAAAAACGGTGACATTTGAATTTAAACTGCGCGCGTCGAAGGATTTGGAGAATTATGTTTTTTTAGGTTGTTGGTAGGGTCAGTCACATTTATGCCAAATTTCATGTCAAAATATTCATTAGTGTTTGAGATACCTGTCGTTTTGTGAGCTGCTAAAAGTGAGTTTTTCGTTTTTTGCGATGTTGAAATTTGTTGAGAAAAGAATTTGCATTAAATTTTGTTTATGGAATCAATTTTCTGCTGCGGATACGGTGAGGGTGGTGCAGAAAGCTTTTGGTGATGGGCTATGTCTAAAAAAAAATGCTTACAAGTGGTATAGTGAGTTTCAAGCCGGCCGTAAACGTGTCGAAGACGAAGAGCGTCCAGGGCGACCATCAACCTCAACCGACGAAGCTCACGTTCAACAAATCAAAGATTTGGTGTTAAAAAACCTCCGATTAACAATTAGAGACCTAGCTGATGAAGTTGGCATCGTCGCGTTGAAGTTTGTGAAACGATGCTTTCCGACTGCAAGGGATTATAACTGGTGATGAGTCTTGGATCTATGCTTACGACCCCGAAACAACCTACTTTGAAGGGGATGAAATTGATTTGGAAGAATAAATAAAGAATTTTTCTTATGTCAGGGGACCTTTAATTTGTTTTCAACTTTTCGTTGGATATCCGCAATAAGTTGCGAGTCGAAGGTCTTGGATTTGCATTATTTGACGATGCCGCGATTGTTCCTTGAACACGAACATATGGAACTCTATGCTACGGTCTTCTTGTGATTGTTCCAGATTAGGTTTACTAACCTCATAGTGGTCCATTTACTCGGAGAAATTCCGTCTGAATTCCCTTTGGACGGAAATGACGGACAGCCAAAAGTGGTACCAGTGCACTATTCATACCCCATATTTGGTATTCCAAGCATGCAGTTTTAAATAATCTGAATAATAACCTGTAAAATAAAACAAGGAGTAAGTCGATAACTTACACAAAAAAAGTTGTAACCGTTTATTTTGTAGCTCGATGCCACCCTTTATATGAGACGCCTTCCCTAATTTGGGAATTTTTTGTTGACCGGAATATATCTTTTCCTATTACGTACATATTGATTCGATGGATTATCTTTAAAATAATTAATTTTATGGTAAGGTATTAAAGAAGGCATTAGTAACGATGACATATGCAGTAGGTGTAGGGAAGTAGGCATGAAAGAGGCACTTGAACACCGCCTTCATTTCTGTTTGGCTTTATATAGATCTCGTCTTAGATATCTAGGAGTTTCGCAGTTCAAGGGACTAGATAAAGTATCAAAATTAGGTATAGAATATCCACTAAACTTCGTAAAGATTGTTGACGTCCAGTATGACTTCAGATTAATCTAAACATCCATCTGACATCAAAATGGGTTAATTGGTGGCACTGTAATCTAAAGTAGATATTTAGCTTAATAAATATATTAATTTAATAAAGGAACATTTTGGAAGATATATAATCCTTAGCGCCAGTTATTTTGATATCACAAAAGATTAAAGTGTTTCACAAGGCCTTTTCACACTCTTCTTTGTTTAATTATTTCTAGTTAATTACTTGGTTACGTATACGACATGTCACCCTAATAACCAATCTCGATGCTTTTAAGTTAGCATAAATTCGTGATGAGTTACTGGCTTACACGATAATATAAACATACAGTGATGGGAATTACTGTAGCACGTTAAAGACGACTTTGTTTCAACAAAGTACTCGTATATTCCACCAATTAAAACTCTAACTTAATTTTTTTTTTTAAATGTTGTGTGTGGACACCAAAGCAATAAAATGCAATGTAAGCCATATGACCATGAACAGATTAAAACAAAATTATTTCAATACCACATCCAACAACAGATATGGTCGACCCAGAAAAATTAACGACCGACAATGTCGCAAGCTAGCCTAATTGGTCACTTCCAACAATGCGGTGGCAAGCAAGTGAGTGAACTGTCAAGTATGGTGGCGGGTCAATCATGGTTTGTTGGTGTATCATCAGAAACGGTGTAGGTCTGGTGTGGTACGCATTGATTGGATCAGACGTAAGAAGCAGTATCTGGACATTTCACAAAAAATTTTTCCGATAGTCATCGAAGATTTGGGTCTTCCTGCTGCAAAAGTTATTTTTCAACAAGACAATGACCTGAAGCACACGACTCGCCTTTTACAAGACTGGGACAGCGTCCTATTTTTGACTATGTCAAAAAAAATTCACCGGTATGAATCCAAAAGAAAATTTGTGGAGTCATGTCAAGGCGCAGCTGGCAAAATGCTCTAATATCATCTTAAATGAGTTGTGGGAGCGGACTTAAAAAGTTTGGAAAGCAATACCCCCCAATATAAAAAGTATGCCCCCCGCTTTAAAAAAACTCAGTGCTCTTGGATCAAATATTAACTTTATGATTTTATATAGTAATACAAGGAGCGCCATCTATATGCCGACTGTTGCGTTAGAATCTGTTATCTTTATCGATTGTCCAGTGACATTTTATAGATTGGAAGTGAAGTTATTGCGTTATAAGTGTCAGTATGTTCGTGTAATCGGTGCGAAAATGAGCTGCGAACAAAGAGCCAACATTAAAAAAATTCATGGAAATGGAATTGAACATCTCCAAAACATCGATTTATCTCATTTTGACCAAACATTTGGTCTTACGAAAGGTGTGTGCACGGTTTGTTCCGCACAAATTGACTGACGACCAAAAATTGCTCTCATCGATCAACACTTGTGACCGATTATTTTACCAAAAATCACATTTTGACTATTCTCCGTATTCATCTGATACGATACCGTGAGACTTCTCACCACAAAAGGGAAAGCGTTATGCAGACGTTGAGGCCATTCAAACGTCTTGCACCGTCATACTGGCGACCATACCGACCAATGAGCTAAAACACTCGTTCGACATGCTTTTGGACCGTGCAAAAAACTGTATTGAAGCGGAAAGGGACTATTTTGAATTCAGTAAATTGATTTTGCCGACATTTGTTCTGTTTTTTTAAGTCCTGTTTACTTTGGAACGCAGCTTGTATATTTCATTAAGTGCAAAAGTGTAACATTGAGTTAATTTTATTTTTTTATTTTAAAAAATTTCAAAGTTATTAAGGGGGTATTCTCATGTAATAACTTCGAAAAATCGATTTCTTTTTATATCTTGACAGTAAAACCTATTGAAAACATGTTGTGGAAAATTCAGATTGAAATTCATAGTATTTGATAAGTTACAGCTCATAGTCGCCGACGTGTCGTAAGCGGCTGTCTACCAGGCGCCATGACAAGTCTGCAGCTGCTATGTTTCTAAACACATTTTTTTCGAAGCATCATTTTCTGAAACTGTCATAAACTAAAAAAAAGTATTCAACCGATTGCTTTAAAATTTACATATGTTCTTCTACTCATTTATAGTAATCGTTCCTACCAGAATTGCTTATTTTTGAAAATATTTTCTTATTTTTTTAAACAATTTTTAACGAAAAAACAAGATTTTCGTGATTTTTTTTTTGAAGTTCGACATTTTTTTCTTAATGGAATTGATTATATTTAGTAGGGATGATAGCCGTAGAACTGCTGCATAATAATTCATTCGATTTTTTCATTTCAGACAACATGACCAATTGTTGGGGACCACTTTGATTTAAAAAAAAATGCATATTCAAAATGTAAAAAACGAAAAAAAAAAAAATTTTGTACATTTCAAAATACAAATAAAAATATATTAAAAAATTAAAATGATTGAATTTTGTTGTCGTATAAAAAAAAAATTTCTAAAAATTGGTAAAATGTATGCGTTCACATGAGAATACCCCCTTAAATGACCATATTTAGTAGTTCTCGTAAAGCTTACAATTAATTAGAAAAACAAATGAAATTATAAAAATGGTTGTATATTTTGTTTCCGGTTTCATTTAATAAGTGCTACAGTATTGCTCGTCACTGTTCATCTATACATGCGCATATAATGGAAGCCACATTTGAATGTATTTGCTCCTGTGGGTTCGAAAATAATTTAATAATTCATTGTCAGCACAACATCACACATTTTCGTGTTATCTGCGATGTCGACTGATGGGCATAATTATGATATATGAACCCTTGCAGTATACACCAAAATATGTACCTTTTGTTGATGATATTGATTTAATGCATATAATTTTATTGAGGACTGGTGAAGTAAGAAGGTGTGGAGTTATAACGTCACAGGCTGTGTTCAGGAACAGTTTTCAAAAGTAGGGAGAGTAAAATAACTTCATACTCACTGTAAGTATGTACGTAAAAAGAATTTACGAGCATAAAGTGCCACAATGAAGTCATAGAGAGAGGCAACTGTGTGAATAAGGTGGAAGAGTACAACTAACCACACTCCAACGCAAAAGTTGAAACGTTGAAGGTAGTTGAGCAATGCAACGAAATTATGTCGGTTGCTTCTCGTTGGTGGTACACACATTTTTCTTTGTTGTAATTTATGATGCGACATTTTCATCAGCAATTCATTGAATTTTTGCTGCCAAAGTTGCCTCTGTTGATTTTCTGCCACTGTACAAGTATATTTGCGATATCGCCAAAAGCAACGACATCAATTCTCCACTGTACGGCCAGGCAACAACGAAAATTGTGACAAGACTACCAACATGCCATGGGGCAGTGGTATAAAAGACAAAGGAGGCAATGCGAAATTCTCTCATATTAATTGATGCAAATGTGCAACACGACTGCCAGCAGACTGCAAAAGTGGCAAAAGTGATATGCAAGCGAAATGAAAAATGTTTGTTGCATGAACAGGATATGCGGTGCCTGACACCGACAAAAGCTGCGGATGTGTATGGTGATATTGAGGCTGTTTTGGATGGCTGGCTGGCTGGCTGGCTGGTTATGGCTGATGTTGCTGCTGCTGCTGCTGATGATGATGATGATGGCAGTGGTTGGAAAGTACTAACAACTGTCTGCTGTACATGCGTATCGCGATAATAAATCAATTTTCTCCATATCAATGTGTGGCATGGTGAATGTGTAAAATGAGGAAGGCGCTCAGTATGTAAGTGATTGTGTGTATGTGCTTTGTACCGTTTCGTTTGTATGTATGTAAGTATGTACGATGGCTGATTGAAAGTTGTGGCATGCAACATGCCAGTTCAAAGTGGCAGCTAGCAGGCAGCAACAGATAATTTGATTGCTTTGTAAGCAATTTGACATGCATCATATACACGTAGGCACCATACCACCAACACCAGCACGTGCACACACACACACGCATGCATATAAAATCGAATTTATCGAGAAGCTGGTTATACCGCAACATGTTGTGTGAAAAAAGCAGGGTTGCATTCGAGTGGCTCACATATCACAATATCCGTATAATTTATAATTGTATACATGCATCTGAATTTATGCAAGCACTTTGCCACGTTGCAAGCTTGAATAGCCCCAATTACGCGCTGCATGCCGGCTCATACTAATTCGTTGTTGCCCGGATACTAAGTGGCATTCAAGTAGATACTCAACGCTCATGTTAATGATAATGATGATTATGCCAAGCACTCACATGCTAACATATTTAGTCAATGGGTTGCATATGTACCTACAAATGCAACGGTGTTTGCTTTGATAAATGCACTTTGGGTGGGATTTGACGAAAATTCGTCATTTGGGCAGTAAAATTATGTAATGGACTTTATATCTCAGCGATTTACCTTTAGGAATATAAACAGTTTAATTGAATTTTAGACTAAGACCTTCAAAG
>CM050323.1:131820705-131835806 GCA_027475135.1 Bactrocera correcta
TCTACGGAGAATTATATTTGTGAGAGCATTGGAGTGTGTTGGAATATGCTTTTTTACTACGTGTATATGCATATTTCTGTGTATTTTTTTGGTGATAAAAGGTGTATACATAAAAATGTCAAATATAAAACAAAAATTCTTGTTAAGAAAAATGTGCGTGGTTTCAGATTTATTTATTTTAGTCATAAAGTATTCGTTTTTTTAATTAGATTGCAAAAATGTTTAGAAACTTTTTCGTTTTTCTTGTCAAAATAACAGTGAATGCTAACACAAGTGAAATGATTATACTCAATTTGGATTGGAACCACCTATACACTCTGTTTGTTTGATATTTCATTTTTGGTGAGTCGGTTGTTCAACTTATTATATTCTCGTAATATATCATGTTCACCTAGCTGTTTCAACACCTAAAACTAATCAAAAAATATTATAGTTAATATCCTCCATATGGGCAAATCCTGCGTTACGAACGCCACATTCGTACGCGTTTTCGGATTGAAATATAACAATTTTTTGGTCTTTCAAAAGACATACCTTCAAGTTAGACACAGTGTTTAGTGGGATTTGAGTGTACTTTCGAATCTCATCAAAATATTTTTTGTAACAGGTTTAAGCTGCGAAAAATTTGATCTCAAAGTATTGTTACGCACGCTACAAAAAATGGAAACAGCTTTGAAGGTTGAGGTATGCTTTCGTAATTTTTAGCAAATTTTGTATAATAAAGCACACCAAATGAAATACATGAAAGAAAGATGAATATATGAGAATTCTAAAATAACTTACTTGCAGCCAAAAAATTTTGTAGTTTTTTATCAATGGCCGTGAACCCAACGTTACGCACGCTACGTTACGCACGCTACATTTTTTCCAGAAGTATATAAATAAAAACAATTGTATTTATTTTAACAAAACAGTTTATACTCTTTTTTAATAAGATTATTTAATTCATATTTTATGTTTATAAATTAATTTATAAATGTATATATGTTTACAAATAAATTTTATGTTTTGCTGAATCTGCCGTTAGTGCTATTTCGAGCTCATTTTCATTAAGAAATAAAAAATAATGGTTGCTTTTTATTCCGGGAAAGCTCTTAACGTTAGCTCATCTCTCCGAAAGAAATGCAGTTGTATTTTTTATATATGTGCTGCTTACATATAAAATAAAAATACCATTTATATTAATTTTTGCCAATTTAAAAAAATCATGGGCGTTATTAAGAACAATATTCTGAGCTTTCACCATTTGCCAAATTTTTCTCTTTATGACACCTCCAATTCCGTCTACTGCACCCTTTCCGTGAGCAGTTGCAAAAAAATTCCACTCAAAGTTGGTCAAATCTAATTTTTCTTTAAAAAACGGTATAATACTCAAAATGAACTTGTTTTTAAATTGACTTGCACAGCCATCAGAAATTAAAAATAACTTTGAAATAGCGTTTTGTTCTTTAAGTTTCTTTACAATTAACTGGAGAAAGCAATAAACATCATATTTAATGTGTGACAGTTGATCGCTCGTAATAGCAAATGATCTTGTGCAATTGTGCAACCAGGCAACGCAAGTAAAAATGGTAACTTGGGAGTAACTGAAATGTGCAGACTGTATTTCATTTTGATTGAGGAGCCTATAGTTTTCCGCAAAATCGACTTGCAGAACAGCTTCATCTTTTTCAATATATATTTTTCGGTCTTGAAAGTATTTTTGTTGAGTTCTTTTAACGTAAGTATGCAGTTTAAAGGAAGGTAACTGAGATTCCAATTCATTAATCAAATCAGTTATTGGTCCTTTCGTATAACTAATGATGATGCGTTTATCAACGATTCTCCAATGCTTCCATTCAGTAAGCTCTTCGAGTTGATTAATGTAAGTCAAAGGGACGAAAGCGTCTTTAATGCACTTGTTGCATTCATTCCTTATACAAACTTCATTGGTTTCGTCACAACACACTTTTCTTAAAAAATTGCCGAAGTTAGATGGGAAAATACCAAAAATGCCAAACTTAGCTTCCAATAAAAATGAAAAATTGGCGTGGTACTGGCAAACACACATGTTATGTGGAAGCTAACTAGACAATTCCACGTGTTTTGGTCGGTTGTTATGAAATTTAGTACGTGAAATATTTGTTCCAGGAAACGTTGTTTTAAACAATTCATATGCTTCTTTAATTGTCATAATCTGAATCTTTTAGATATTGGAAGGTTATTTGATTTTGATATAAGTGTGGACTTTCTTCCGGCAGTTTCCGTAGAGATGTCATCATTAGTGTAAAACTCATAAATCATTTTAACATTTTCGTCAACCGTATTTTTTGTTTGAGCTTCGTCTTCCTCTTTCAAGTATTTTTCTGTAAGCATTTTAAGAATTTCTTTTTTTTTTGTTAATGTCTTTTGGTAACGCTAATTCCACTTTTTTTAAAGCCTTTTAAAGGGTATTTTTGCACTTATATGCACCATCCAACGATATTATTGGTTGCTCTTGTTGTTTTTGTTCCTTTATTTTCTTTCTATAAATTTGCATACGGTTTCGGTGGTCAGCCTTTACTTTTTTTGATAATGAATCATCATTTTTAAGTTTTTTTTTAAGATTTTTTCTATAAATTTTCATTCTTTTCGCATTTTTTAAACGTTCTATTTGTGTTAAGTTTTCACTGTATTGTATTTTTTTGCGATATTTTCGAATACGCTCTGCACCCGCTTTCATTTTTTCAACTGTTATTATTAAATATTATACTGCATACAAACAATTTTCTGTGGTACCAATATGCCGATAATCTAAAATGAAAATAATTGCAAATGATTCAAACGCAACCAAAGCCGAGACAACGTGAAATTTACCGTTTAAAAAAATAATTGCTAATCGGTACAATTATAGTAGGCTAAGAATAGTAGGCGAAGAATAGATTTAAGAAGCTAAGTGAAAATAAAACAATAAAAATTGCAAAGGTTTCTATTGTAATTTTTATGAGAACTCAAATCGTTACGCATACTACAGAAATGAATATGCTGTAATTTTTTGGTTTTTAATTGTAGATTGAAAATTTTTTTTTCTTAAAAGCAGGATATTTATTTAAATTAAAATTATAGATGATTTGTAAAACAAAAAAAATTTTCTACTCACAATATAAAAAAAACCTGATTTTCCGTTACGCACGCTACAACACATTTACCTGGCATTTCATACCAAATTTTAATGTTTCCAGAAAAGTAAACGAATTTTTTTTTAACAAATTTTAAGGAGAATTGAGTGAATAACAATACGACTTTCGATTGGACCATCTATGTTAATACTAAAGCAATGGTGAACACGTAAAAAATTTCACTTTTTTGGACAACACCTGAAAAGACCTGAGGTAGGGTAGGATTTGGTAATAATTTTTGTATTAATCATTATCGAATAATTTTTTTTTTTATAAATTTATAAAATTGGATATCTATTCTAATGCTCCATTAAAATCAAAATTAGGTTGGATTAAGTTCAAATATTTTTGGTTGGTAGACACTTTCTGGGATATGCCCATATATCAAAATAATCAGCAGGGTAGGGCGTGTTAAATTCCGTATGTCGGTCTGGATCTATAATGTGCTATAAGACAGAAATGTACGCGCAAAAACCTTATATTGGTACAGGTCTTTGAAGTACGAAAAGTAACTGCTGTTTTAAAGTTTTAAAAAGGATGTGGTCCCGTCCCGTGTAATATTAACATTTCACAAAGTAAAGTTATATCAGCCAAACTGTATGGAAAAGTTGTGATAGCACCTCCTACCTACCTTCACATATAGCCTGAAAAATATAATTAAATAAATAAAAAATTGTTGAATTAATATTTAAATAAATATGCCAGAATCGTTTTGACCAATTGCAACCAAATTCGATACATAATACGTAGGTTGCTATATATATTTCTGGACTAGGCAACACTAATTGTTGCCACGTGCAATCTGACATTTCCATTGGAAAGTTTGACATTTTTTAGCATAACATAACTCAGAACGTTTTGTCATTTAGTCGTGAATTGTTTTATTTACAGGGAATTAAAAAGTTCATCTCGGCCAAAAAATGGAATTAACTCGTGAACATTTTCGTGCGATCATTTTTCACAACTTTCGACGTGGAATATCACGACATGATTGAACTAAAATCTTTGTATGGCTTTGAAGCACCATCCTATAGCACTGTGAAAAACTGTTACAACGAATTCAATCGTGGCCGACGCTCGCTCAAAGACGAATTCCGTGAAAGTCGTCCAAAAACAGCCGTTGTGCCAGAAAACATCGATGACGTACGTGAACTGATAACGCAAGACCGTCATATAACATACCTTCAGATAGAGGCATGCCTATTAATTTCTCCCACCAGCATACATTCGATATTGCATGAACACCTGGCCGTAAAAAAGGTTTATTCTCGTTGCATCCCGCACAATTTGACAATCGCTCAAAAAAAAAAAAAGGCTCGTGTGGATAGGTGTAAAGAAATGCTGAAAAAATACGATCGCGGTGCTTCAAAAGACGTTTATAAGACCGTCACAGGTGACGAATCATGGACCTATGCGTATAAGTCCGAAACAAAACAGCAATCGACCGTGTGGGTCTTCCAAGACGAGCCAAATCCAATGAAAGTTGTTCGTGGAAGAAGCACTTCGAAGCAAATGGTTGCCTGTTTCTTCGGCAAAACTGGTCATGTGGCGACTGTTCCGCTTGAGCAACGTAGGACGATCAATTCAAAGTGGTACATCACCATTTGTTTGCCTGAAGTCTTCGGAGAAATTCGAAAAATGAACAAGAGAAGACGAATCATTGTGCACCATGACAATGCGAGCTCTCGCACATCGGCTCAAACCAGCGCCTTTTTGACCGGCCAAAACGTCGAATTAATGGGTCATCCGCCGTACAGCCCTGACTTGGCACCCAATAACTTCTTTTTATTCCCACGCATCAAGAAAATAAAGCGTGGTCAACGATTTTCGTCGCCAGAAGATGCTTTTGAAGCATTCAAAAACCATGTTTTGGAGGTGTCTCAATCGGAGTGGAAAAAGTGCTTCGAAAATTGGTTTGAGCGCATGCAAAAGTATATAAACCTTGATGGAGAATATTTTGAAAAACAATAAAACCATTTTCGTTGATAAATAGGCCTATTTTCATTATTAGGCCAGAAATATATATAGCAGCCCTCGTATTATACTTATATTACAGTTCAAAATTCTTAGAGATCGAATAAACTACGTTTACCACATTACATAACCTCAGATTTTTAGTTATTTATTTCATGACATTGCCTCCCCTGCCGTGGCATAATGAAGCAAACGCGTTTCGTGGGATTCGTTTAACTTATAATCGGCCTACTAAGCGTACTATTTAGACCACATCCATCACGCAATGAAGAAAAAATAGCGGCCAAAGCTAAGAGTTTATATAAAGACCCTGAAGACTCGATACGGCGCCGATCGCAACAACCCGGATTGACGTATGGAATGACTCGCATCTTACGTCTAGATCTTAAATTGAAAGAGTACAAACTGCATCTTGTGCAAGAGCTTAAGCCGCTCGATCTTACCAAGCGACATTGCTTCTCTCTATGGGCTCTTGAAAAATGCCAAGAAGACCCCAAGTTTTCGCCAAATTTTGTTCAGCGAGGAGTCTCATTTCCGGCTCGATTGGTATGTAAACAACTAAAATTGCCGCATTTGGGACAAAGAGCAGCCTGTAGAGATTTAAAAGCTGCCATTTCATTTGGTGTGGTTTGTGAGCCGGTGGATTCATCTGTACATATTTCTTCAAAAATGATGCCGGTGAGAACGTAACCGTCAACATTATCCCGATGTCATAACCAACTATTTGTTGCCTGAAATTGAAGCTCATGACCTCAGCAACATTTGGTTTCAACAAGATGGTCAATGTATTGAGAGAACACTTCTGTGAGCAAATAATTTTACATTTTGATCCGATCGATTGGCCACCAAGATAGTGTGATATCACACCGTGATTGTAATGTCTAAAGTTTATGCGAACGAACCGTTTCGATTCAGACCTTGAACATCAAAACATCACGCGTATCATTCGCCAATTATCAGTCGATAAGTTTGAACCAGTCATCGAAAATTGAACAGAATGGGTAGATCATCTGAGAGGCTTTCTTAGACGTGTCTAGGAACCTATTTTTCCGAGTACCAATCGAAAAAAAAGAAATTTTTAATCACCCTAATATACCGTTTGCTCAGCTGTATTTATATGCAGACTATTAACATCACACCATTGATAAAATTTTATCTGATCTACCTTCCACAGCAATCTAACCGGAAATATATTCAAATTACGAATACCCCGCATGATTTTTTTTTTTTTAAACTGCATATTTATAAATGTATGAATGTGTAATTAATAAAGGTCTTCATAAACCACAATGCCAACAAAGTTCTTCAAATACTTTTCTACCTCCCGTCAAAATGATTCAATATACAACTACATACATATCTCACCCAATATGCTTGTATGACATGCCTGTCATGTTATTCTAGGTATTTTGGTACTAATGCTGACAAGATTATTTTTGTTTTAGATGTACCATAAGACTGTCATTGGTTACCATAAAAATGAGAAGGGCGATAATATAGTATGTATGTATTTACACAACAAATGGCAAATACCGACCGTACGTAGCAAATATTTCTTATTTGATTTTCTGCAGTGGTTTGATCAGTGCATTTTGGAAATTGCACACACATGCATTTGATGTATTTGCCAACAACGTTCATATATGTATTATACTTATATTTGAGTAAAACCTATTCAGTACATACCAAATAGGCTTTTGTGCACATATGTAGCATACATCCAGGCGCCCACAATTGTACACGTCATACTGCAAAGCTGTCAATGATTTATGAAATTTCTAACAAAAATTTTTCAAATAATTACGCACTAACAACAATGCCATTCACACATACATATACATATTGTATAAGCCTTGTTGATTTTAAGGATATTGACATAAAATACTCAAGTTACAAAAAATTTATATGCGAGCACAAAAGAATTTCGACTTCGACATGTCGTACGCACACTGATATTGCAGTTGGATTATTGTTCGAAAACATATCAATAGAATAGCTTGATAGGCTCATTGAAAGCAAACATTTTTTGTAAGCGCTTTTTGATTTTTTTAATGAATAAATGGTGACTTTGCAGAAAATTTGAATTTTATTAAATGAAAAATTGTCCATCAATATTATATATACATATGTTCTTGTATATATGTATAGTATATACATCTGTGTATACAGATAAACTTCGGAGAGAATAATGGCAAGCGATTTACTTTCTACCAATATCTTACAGAGGCAGTACTTTTCATTACAAAATTTAGTTAGGCTTAACACTAGTGGGTGGAGGTCAGCCGCTCTGAAGTTCATAAAGTGGAAGATAGTAACCTCCCTCCTGACACCAATTCACCAATCACAATTATTTTTAGTGGGATCACTTTTCATTTGAATATTGAAAAAAATTATCCCCAAATTAATTTATCATAAAAGAGATCTCCATCCAACATAATCAGTATATTTTAAGCACTGCTTTGGTTTCAAATGAATAAATATCTCCCTCCCGCTTTTTGGCTCTTTATTCAATGCTTTATAAAAAGTGTTACAGAGATGGGATTTAGTTCAAATACGCGCCGTTTCGATCGATAATCTGTTTCCATCTAGACGGCAACTTCATAATATCCCCCTCCTAGGAGCCCCCCTCCTTTTTTGCGAAGAACTCGGACAGCCACTTTTCACAAGCCTCTTTTGAGTTCAACTTTTCACCAACAAGGGCGTTCGCCATGGACAGGAACAGGTGGTAATCACTTGGCGCTATGTCCGGGATGCGATAAAACCTCCCATCCGAGCTCCCATAGCTTCTGACGAGTCATCATTCTGGACGCGTCTGGTCGATCGCCTGCTTCAAGCGGTCCAGTTGTTCGCAGTAGGTGGTAGAATTAAGAGTCTGACCATATGGGGCAGCCAATAATGGATTCCCTTCCAATCCCACGAAACACATAGCAAAACCTTTGTAGCCGTCAATCCCGACTTGACCACTGTTTGGGACGATTCACCGGCCTTCGACCACGACCGTTTTCGCTTGATATTATCGTATATGATCCACTTTTCGTCGTCAGTCACCATCCGCTTCAAAAATGGGTGCTATTCGTTCCGTTTTAGTAGCACATCGCAGGCGTTGATTCGGTCCAGAAAGTTTTTTTTTTTTGCGTCAAATCATGCGGTAGCGGTCTAACTCAATGTTTTCCATGATTTAATCGGTATTCGCCGTCACAGGTTTTCCGCCGACTGGCTTATCTATGGAGTCGTTTTCAATCGCTCTGAATCGCCGAAACCATTCCTCCGCAGTTCGAAGTGATAGAGTACCATCCCCCAAAACACCATTAATCTCAACAACGTTTCTCTAGCGGATTTGCCTTTAACGAAGGAAAACTTTAATATAGCACGAATTTCGGCGTTAGTGAACTCCATGTTTACACGTCTATAACTGTTGGACGCAATATCTAAACTAGCCATGCATAGCGTCGTTTTGCAGATTATGTCAAGACCTTTCAAAGATGTACAGTATTGCCAGATATGAGTTCAGTAGCGCTTTATACATAGCCGCGAAATTCAAAAGACAAAATACTATAAAAAGAAATTGTAACATTTGCCAAATACGAATATTTGTTCATCTTGAGACATTCGAACACATTCCTACTATGAACTAAGAGGGATTTGGTTTTATGCCCAACTCCTGTTTGTGGAAGTAAGAGAACACCCGTACCAACACCACCCTAAGACAAGATGTCGATGTACTCGTGCTGATGATCGTGGACGGTAATCAAATGGCCAACAGTCGCCGCCAATGCCTGAGTTAGGTCGGAGGTATTCTGTTGCCTTTCCTACACATACGGGCTCTGTGGACGAGTGGTCAATCCCTCCCAGCTGACTCATTTGAACAGAATGAACACAAATAAAGATCCCAATAAAACAACATCATCCTCTAACACCTTGGCGACTAACGCTTTGAAAGAGGCAACGACTTCGACAACAGAGTACAGAACTCCAACATCCATAACGCAGACCGACAAAGATACCATCCTCGCCTCCAGCCAAAAGACGAATAAGAGTGCTCCCAAATGTACCAACCATACTACGACGGGGGAAAACAGCACTTAAAACAGAGTATACCAAGCAAAGTACCCTAAGTGTAAATATAGTACACTCCACCGCAAAAGCACCCATCAGTACCAAACAAAGTACACTGGCTGCTAAAGGAGCAAAGCAGCGTAAGAAAAGGGAGAAGCCTTTGAAGCCATTGAGGAAAAGCCCGAACCAAAGAATAGTTTTCAATCTGGGTAAGTTTACCAAAGCCAAGGCTTCCGGAACTTCAGTGGATGGAGAGAAAATGAAACGCCAGAAGCAAATAAAAAATAAATATAAAAATTATTCCTAAATGCTCGTAAAATGGCTTACTGTAAACTGCTGTAAGAATTGGATAATGACAACACCATCGAAATATTTTAGGAAAGAAGAAAAAAATTAATGAAAAACAAGTAAGGAAGGGCTAAGTTTGGGTGCCACTGAACATTTTATACTTTTGCAACTTGCAAGAATCAAAGCTAGGGAAATACTTTAAGGTGTACAAATAATCATATAGAGTAAAGTCAGACTGATGTTCAAAAATCCTGATATTCGTTATACAGGAGCTAGGCCGAGGTATCGCTCAAAATTATCTATTTTAGGCACTTCCTCTGCTTTTCCCGGCCGGCACTGCGTCGAATACTGTCAAAGCTGGAGCGATATTCGCCGCGGCCAACGCGCAAAGAACCATAAATCTTCGGCAGATCTTTTCGCTCGAAAACTCGCAACGTCGACTCATCAGTTGTTGCCATCGTCCAAGCCTAAGGACATCCGTTTGAAGGCGAGCTAAAATGAGAAGGCGAAAAAGCCTCATCACAGGGTTGTGCGCTGGGTTTGGGATCCGCCACGTAAAAAGCGCCCCCAATGAAAGATGACCAACTGCCTCGGCACAAAGATATACTACTATGAATAAAACACGCTCTCTTACTTTCCTTGAGATAACTCACATATTGGTCCGATTCAACCCATTTTTGACATACAGACATTTACCGAGAAGAATTATCCCTTAATTTCCGTTGTATATATCACACGTTGACCCCCCTGTGGGCGTAGAAATTCTTATAAGATTTGTACTCAGCAAATTTGGTTGTTTTAGTTTAAGTGGTTTAGGAGATAGGGATTAAAGGGGCCAGGCCCACTTTTTCAAAAATGTTTGCCCACAAGTACCCCTTAGCTATTGCCAAACTACAGTTTTATATCTTAATTTATTCCGTTTTCAGTTAATGGCGATTTGTGGGCGTGGCAGTGGTCTGATTACGCCCATCTACTCGACATTTTTTTGTACTAAGGAACCAACATACCAAGTTTCTTCGAGATGTCTTAATTTTTACTCAACTTACAGCTTGCACGGATGGACAAACAGACAGTAAACCCGATTTCAACTTTTCTCGTCGCCCTGACAATTTATATATATGTATATATGTGGGAATCTATGGTGAATGGGCATTAGAAACAGACGAAGATTAGAGAAAATGGAAAGAAGAGTTAGAGTTGAACCGCGCCAGGCATGGCTTAATTCAATTTTTTATTCAGTGAACTTCAGTGCCTTCAGAGAACGACTTTCAAAGCTTTTGGATTTTTCAGTTTCAAAAACCAAAAAAATCATAAGAAGCCAAATCCGGTGGATATGAGGACTGACGATGGCACTTGTTTCGCTAAAAATTCAAGAATTTTGTGCCCGTTCGTTTATGAGGAACTTCTTCACTTGAAATAAATTGTTAAATCGAGTGCATAACAAATCAATAGACGGGCACCTGATTTAGTAATATTTTTTTCGAAATACTACATTTTTTACTAAATGAATGCGAACATTTTGCTTCTTCCATTTTGTTCTCAAACTAAATTTTTGTAGTGAATTTCTATCATTAAACTCATTTGGTTTACATATTAATTTCGAAAAACTTCAAAGTCCCAATTCAATCTCACTTTTACTGTTCCAAATTCATATGTAATCATATAGAAATGAAGTGGTTATATAAATTTACAAATATTTATTTGCCCATTTCCTGAGTCCAATTATTTGAATAAACCAAAATTTATTGTGCAATTCTCTTGGTATGAATACATAAATAATATTCTAAATGATATGCGTCTTAAAATGTAATATTTCACAGCATACACATCGTCTTAGCCCAATAATTTATAACTCAGCACACTTTGTAGCCATAAGTAAATGTATTTGTATGGATGTGTTTACACCGACATTGTCATGCATTAAATATATCCCACGGACAACAAATCACTAATTCTCACTTAAACTGGTTAACGATAAATATTTGAACACAACGTCAGCCCTCCTTTCTTATTGACCAGCTAAGGAAACCGTTTTGCTAAAACAACTTTTCACAAACGTACAAACACAAGTACATCGACGCACTATTAACTTGGAGTAGAACTTGTCGATAGAGTGGCACAGAGAAATGAACTCAGGTCCTTAATGTCAGACAGCTGATACACACGAGATAATAAGGATAAAACTTATGCGCACTTATGGAAAGCTGTAAATGTATGTGTGTAATGTGTGCATTGAGCATCTTGAAGACCTTGAAGGAAATTCTATTATACTTGTACTTTCATTGAATACTTCTCCATACTTTTAATTTCACTACAAAATACTAGAATTTATTTAAAAATTCCGCGGCGACCCTGATCCCCAATTTAACAAATATAACCTTGAATCAGCATCACAGTTGAGGAAAAAGATTTTAGAAAACGCAAGGCATTCCCCAAACAATCGCCCTTCTAAGCGAAGTGTAGAGCTACACAAAAGCAAGCGCGGAGATATCAGAACATGTGCGATCGCTCCTCATTCAGTTTCATATCACTTGCTTTGACCTGACTCCTTCGAAACAGCCCGCTTCCTACACTTACTGTCATAGATATCGATGGCATAACTAAATAATTTCATTGAGTAAGGTTTAAGTAGCCCTTATAACAATAACAGCTTCTCTCATTTAACTCAAATTCTCTAATAGTAAAATAATAGTGAATATGTACTACAAGGTCTGTCGCAAAAGAAACCGGACTGTTAAAAAAACAACAAAAAATTAATATTTTTCAAAAGTTATATTTTCTCATTCAAAGTAGTTTCCTTGTGCTTCGATACAGCGTTTAGCCCGGTCAATTAGCATTTCAAATGAGTGTTTATGGCCATTTTTCGGAATGCTCTTGAGAATGTCGGTCGTCGCCTTTTGGATAGCTGAAATGTCCTGAAACCAGTGTCCTTTCATGGGCAAATGAAGTTTTCCAAATAGGTAAAAATCACAGGGTGCCAGATCAGGTCAGTAGGGTGAGTGAGTAATGGTTAATATGGAGTTTTTTGTCAAAAAATCAGTGACAAGCGTCGGCCGATGACACGGCGCATTATCGTGCAACGTGCGTGACAAAAGACGCTTCATAACACCAAGGTAAAACACAGCAGTAATCGTTTGGCCAGGTGGGATGAATTGTCGGTGTACAATACCCTCGGAATCTTAAAAACAAATCAGCATTGTCTTTACTTCTGATCGTCACAGAAGTCCTCACGACCTTCTTGGAATCGCTTAATTACTACGAGATAGACACTGACCACCATAAACTTTTTTCATGATTTGAAATGTTTCAGAAAACGTTTTTCCAAGTTTAAAACAAAATTTAATATTTGCTCTTTGTTCAAAATGCATTTTAGGGCCGATGACCAAAAGCTGCTGTCACTTTTTGATCGATAACTTCGATCGTAGTTATCCAGTTGGCCTAAAATTTTTACGAAATGTCAACAAAAGATCAAACTTTTTATTTCATATACCCACCAATAGGTGACGCCACCAGAAACAGTTATATTTAAAAAGTTCTGTTTCCTTTGCGACAGACCTTGTATTTAGAATTTTGAAAAGTCCACATTTCTTATAACGTTGACAAACTGCTGCGTTAATCCGGATATTGCAGCATTAATCTGGATTAATTAAGGAATTAGTGAAAAAAACTCCGTTGTTAACTGCCATTTAATCCTCAAAATTTTGGAAAGTTAGCTGCATTTTCGTTGGCAACATTGTTAAAAATGTCCAATATTAATCTATTGTGAATGAAAAACAGGCAACACTAACAGCTGTTTTTCAAATTTTCAATAATAAAGCACTGTTTATCTTCTATCCATTTTCATTGAAAATATTATAAAAATGACAACCAGCTATTTACGAAAGTTTCAAGCTCGCACAATTGCCGTCTGTCACGTACAAATTTGGATCTGATTAAGTGCGCAGTTAATCCAGATTAACGCTGCCGTTTGTCAAGGCTATAACATCAATTGAGAGCATTATCCTTATTAGTTCAAACCTTTCACCGCTTACCTTTCAGATTTCCTTGTGGGATGTGCATTTATGTATGTACAATTAAAATATAAACACACTCTAATGTTTGCTAACACAAACACATCTGTTTGCGCTGCTCGAAATTTTCTTCATACATCTGTATGTCCAGCAGCATGGATAACCCGAGCAAAGGCAACGAACCGGAACAAAACATAATTTATGACTTCATAAAGAACCAATTCCAAGTAAACTGCCAAAGCTTACCCGCAAGTAGCATAACCTCAAGAGATGTAGAAGCAAAATATGCGAGGAATAGAGCAGAGCAGCATAGGATGGAGGCAGGCTTAGTCCCAATATTTGTTGTCTTTATATGCTCACGATGTGAAACCATATGTGTCTATTGTGATATAAGCTACTGTTTACGATAGAAAGGTACAAACGAGATGAGCAAGATGAACAGTGTCGCAAATACTGCATATCCCGTTGAAAAATGAGACCAAAAAGAAAATAAGCTTTCAAGGGTATCTAAGGTCCAATGGGTTTTCATCGGTATGATTTTTTTGATTCAAGATTCGATTCGTTAAATTATTTATATAACTGGTTCAGGTGCTGTAGCTGTTAGGACACCCTTCAAGGCGCTCAATAATTTCCCCTTCGTTTTAAGAAATATGTCTGAAAATCATGTTGAAAACTTTTAACTTCAGTAATACCCAGCTCTTTCTAATGTTGCCCTCACTGTGGGCTGGTTTTAATATCAAATAGAATAACACACAGGGATAGTTGTCAAATTGATTGAAGTTTTTTTCAGGAGAACAAAAATCGCGCACTTCCACAAAACAAAAAAAATACGATTTTACTTAAAAAAACACCTATTATTTTATATAGTTGATCGTGTTAAATTTTTTCGTGTATTTTTTCGAAAAGTTCATTCAAAAACAAAAATTAAAAAAAAGGGTCCCCAAAAGTCAATTTCTACAAAAGTTATGGCTATTTGAAAATAAAAAAGCCATTTTTTAGCAAAAAATAGTAAAATTCATAACTTTTTTGAAGTTGGACAAAAAATTTTGAAAAAATTCTCAAAAATGTTTTTCAAAGGATAGAAAAGGATGGATAAGTTTCAGCAAAATCTAAAAAAAAATCGGGTTCAAAAGTGGTCGATTTGGTATGGAATACCCCATGTGTATCTATATATATCCAATCCAGTTGAGGATATTATCTTTTTTGGATTCAAAGCGAATACCGTTAACAATCGAATCACTAGAGTACCATACAATTAACATAATTCATAAAATTTCTTTAAAAGTATGTAAGTGATAACCATTTTTCTGATTTTCAAAAAAATAAGTATATACTTTTTACTAACAGTGTCTTATTATAAGAAAAAGTCAGATATGTCATCAAGTAATTTTTATATTTCACATTTTCTATCCACTGTTTTAGATAGTAAACCACTCTTCTCTTAACTGAATTCTTCTCATGAACTTTGTGCTCAGTTGAGTGTGGTGCCGTGATTGCGGTAAGATAATCTCTCTTATTGGCTAAATCATTTCGGGAAAGCAGGAAAATTATCCACAGCAAAACAATTGATTTTCGAGACAGTCAATGTCACACAAATATACGAACACATTTGTAATGCGAATGGAATACAAAATGT
>CM050323.1:131836806-131852234 GCA_027475135.1 Bactrocera correcta
GTCAAGAAAAATAAAAGCAACTTAATATTTAAATTTTTTTTAAAGTATAAACTTTTCTATTATGTCTAACACGCTTGAAGATTTCAGAAGTAATTTTGCCGATGCCGAATGGCAATTTTGGTGTAGACTCTGTGCTAAAGACGATGTACAAAATATAAATATATATTCAGGGCAAAACCAAACTCCAGTTGACACAAACGATGCACTTGTAGACTTCATAGCGGAGTTTTTTAAAGTTCATGTAACTATATGCATAATTAAAATGTATTTTAAATAATTGTTGTATTTGTCATATTTTGTTTAGATACGGCAAAATGAAAATTTACCACATTGGCTTTGTGCACAATGCTTTTCATCGGTTTCGGCCTTGTCGAAATTCACAAATCAAGTGAACAGAGTACAGAGAATGTACGACGAAATGCAAAGTTCCGGTAGAGCGGTAGATTTCCGGGTTATCCGAGAAAAATATAACTTACTTGGGTATGAGTTATTTATGTTTAACATATCGGATACGAAACCATCGATTGAAAATATTTTTGTTGCTGATGCACCCGAAATAATTGAACATAAATCATTGGATAGTATTGTAAAAAGTGAAGTAATAACGGACGAGTTACAGAGTGGCATATTTCTTAAAGACATCGAATTTAATAGTGAATTCCAAGACCCCATTGGTGATGCATTTGAAAATCATACTAACGAAGTAGATAGTAGTGAACGCTTAAGCAATAGTGTTGAAAACAGTAAATCAGAAGAAACTAGTAAAGTATATAGCAAAATCCATCGTCTGAAAAAGCGTAAAAGTTCTTCGGATGAGGAATCCAATGTAAACAAACATTTTTGTACCGATTGCGCACTACATTTAAAAAAAAATAGCAATTATCTTATACATATGAGGAAAAAACATGGTGTTGAAACACCAGCTAGTATCATTTCTTGTCCACAATGTTCCAGAACTTTCAAATCTAAATTCAATTTAAAACGACACCTTAAGATACATCGACCTGTAGCAGAGAAGAAAATATATCCATGTCCGCAATGTGATCGAAAATTCCAAACGAAAGATTATGTATTTCGACATATAAAATTTGTACATGAAGAAATTCGCCCGTTTATTTGCGAAGAATGTGGTGAAGGTACGCACACCGAAACTACACTGCGGGAGCACATGCTTAAACATACGGACTATGCCCCTTTTGAATGTGAGATTTGTAAGAAAGGATTTAAAACTCAAGCACGTTTGAAGGTATGTACTGCAAACATTGAAGGTAAACATAAGATACTATAAAGAATATTTGCAGAATCATAGGGAGATGCACAGTGAACATAAACATATATGCAGTGAATGTGGTTTAGAATTGAATTCTCGTGTAACCTTGAATCGTCATATGCTTGTTCATTCTGATGAAATGCGTCATAAATGCGATTATTGTGGGCGCGAATTCAAACGAGCGAAAACTTTAAAAACTCACTTATTACTTCATAGCGGCTTAAAACCATATACATGTGACTTCTGTGACAAAACGTTTGCCAATGGCTCAAATTGTCGTACTCATAAAAAAAAGTCGCATCCTGAAGAATTGGCGGCCTTAGAGGCTTCCGGAGAAAAGAAATTCACCAAAAATATCCCTAAATTAGCGGTTTTAAAATCAGTGTAAGTAGACAAATTGGAAAAACAATTAAATACTAGTTTAATAAAAATGGTAAACATTGCAGTACACGCACAGCTGAGGATCTTCTTCCCGTGGTAACCAAACAAAGTGGAAATTTTTCTTCCGGCAAAAAACCGAAACCCCCATCTAATTGTAAAGATGAAAAACAACAATATTTAGAAAATAAAACATAATGTGTGTTATAACAAACTACTTTGCTTAATTGGAGTATTAATTTGATGTGATTTTTTAAGAGCTTGATAACTTTTTTTAAAAAAAAAACGCATAAAATTTGCAAAATCTCATCGGTTCTTTATTTGAAACGTTAGATTGGTTCATGACATTTACTTTTTGAAGATAATTTCATTTAAATGTTGACCGCGGCTGCGTCTTAGGTGGTCCATTCGGAAAGTCCAATTTTGGGCAACTTTTTCGAGCATTTCGGCCGGAATAGCCCGAATTTCTTCGGAAATGTTGTCTTCCAAAGCTGGAATAGTTGCTGGCTTATTTCTGTAGACTTTAGACTTGACGTAGCCCCACAAAAAATAGTCTAAAGGCGTTAAATCGCATGATCTTGGTGGCCAACTTACGGGTCCATTTCTTGAGATGAATTGTTGTCCGAAGTTTTCCCTCAAAATGGCAATAGAATCGCGAGCTGTGTGGCATGTAGCGCCATCTTGTTGAAACCACATGTCAACCAAGTTCAGTTCTTCCATTTTTGGCAACAAAAAGTTTGTTAGCATCGAACGATAGCGATCGCCATTCACCGTAACGTTGCGTCCAACAGCATCTTTGAAAAAATACGGTCCAATGATTCCACCAGCGTACAAACCACACCAAACAGTGCATTTTTCGGGATGCATGGGCAGTTCTTGAACGGCTTCTGGTTGCTCTTCACCCCAAATGCGGCAATTTTGCTTATTTACGTAGCCATTCAACCAGAAATGAGCCTCATCGCTGAACAAAATTTGTCGATAAAAAAGCGGATTTTCTGCCAACTTTTCTAGGGCCCATTCACTGAAAATTCGACGTTGTGGCAGATCGTTCGGCTTCAGTTCTTGCACGAGCTGTATTTTATACGGTTTGCATAAAATCTTCCATGTGGTCGAATAACACAAACCCAATTGCTGCGAACGGCGACGAATCGACATTTCACGGTCTTCAGCCACACTCTCAGAAACAGACGCAATATTCTCTTCTGTACGCACTGTACGCATTCGTGTGGTTGGTTTAATGTCCAATAAAGTAAACTGAGTGCGAAACTTGGTCACAATCGCATTAATTGTTTGCTCACTTGGTCGATTATGTAGACCATAAATCGGACGTAAAGCGCGAAACACATTTCGAACCGAACACTGATTTTGGTAATAAAATTCAATGATTTGCAAGCGTTGCTCGTTAGTAAGTCTATTCATGATGAAATGTCAAAGCATACTGAGCATCTTTCTCTTTGACACCATGTCTGAAATCCCACGTAATCTGTCAAATACTAATGCATGAAAATCCTAACCTCAAAAAAATCACCCGTTACTTGGATGAAGGCTCAATGTCCTTAAAACAGATTAGTATTTAAACGCTATGGTTTATCAGGAGCCATTGATCTATTATTATTAATATAAAATTAAAGTTTTCGTTCATTTTTAATTTGTCTCAGTTTTAATCATTTGTCAAAATATACATACTTAAAGATTTCAATAATTTTATATTAATAATCTCTTTTATTTCATTAAAAAATTTCTTATAGTAAAGATTAGCACATTTGCTTTAACGGGGATTATTTATTCCCGTTTCTCTCATATTATAAAATACAACATTGAAGTAATCAAATCCAAACTGTCAAAACATTTGTTTATATACCATATATTTGTCAAGAAAAATAAAAGCAACTTAATATTTAAATTTTTTTTAAAGTATAAACTTTTCTATTATGTCTAACACGCTTGAAGATTTCAGAAGTAATTTTGCCGATGCCGAATGGCAATTTTGGTGTAGACTCTGTGCTAAAGACGATGTACGAAATATAAATATATATTCAGGGCAAAACCAAACTCCAGTTGACACAAACGATGCACTTGTAGACTTCATAGCGGAGTTTTTTAAAGTTCATGTAACTATATGCATAATTAAAATGTATTTTAAATAATTGTTGTATTTGTCATATTTTGTTTAGATACGGCAAAATGAAAATTTACCACATTGGCTTTGTGCACAATGCTTTTCATCGGTTTCGGCCTTGTCGAAATTCACAAATCAAGTGAACAGAGTACAGAGAATGTACGACGAAATGCAAAGTTCCGGTAGAGCGGTAGATTTCCGGGTTATCCGAGAAAAATATAACTTACTTGGGTATGAGTTATTTATGTTTAACATATCGGATACGAAACCATCGATTGAAAATATTTTTGTTGCTGATGCACCCGAAATAATTGAACATAAATCATTGGTTTGTATTGTAAAAAGTGAAGTAATAACGGACGAGTTACAGAGTGGCATATTTCTTAAAGACATCGAATTTAATAGTGAATTCCAAGACCCCATTGGTGATGCATTTGAAAATCATACTAACGAAGTAGATAGTAGTGAACGCTTAAGAATAGTGTTGAAAACAGTAAATCAGAAGAAACTAGTAAAGTATATAGCAAAATCCATCGTCTGAAAAAGCGTAAAAGTTCTTCGGATGAGGAACCCAATGTAAACAAACATTTTTGTACCGATTGCGCACTACATTTCAAAAAAAATAGCAATTATCTTATACATATGAGGAAAAAACATGGTGTTGAAACACCAGCTAGTATCATTTCTTGTCCACAATGTTCCAGAACTTTCAAATCTAAATTCAATTTAAAACGACACCTTAAGATACATCGACCTGTAGCAGAGAAGAAAATATATCCATGTCCGCAATGTGATCGAAAATTCCAAACGAAAGATTATGTATTTCGACATATAAAATTTGTACATGAAGAAATTCGCCCGTTTATTTGCGAAGAATGTGGTGAAGGTACGCACACCGAAACTACACTGCGGGAGCACATGCTTAAACATACGGACTATGCCCCTTTTGAATGTGAGATTTGTAAGAAAGGATTTAAAACTCAAGCACGTTTGAAGGTATGTACTGCAAACATTGAAGGTAAACATAAGATACTATAAAGAATATTTGCAGAATCATATGGAGATGCACAGGAACATAAACATATATGCAGGAATGTGGTTTAGAATTGAATTCCGTGTAACCTTGAATCGTCATATGCTTGTTCATTCTGATGAAATGCGTCATAAATGCGATTATTGTGGGCGCGAATTCAAACGAGCGAAAACTTTAAAAACTCACTTATTACTTCATAGCGGCTTAAAACCATATACATGTGACTTCTGTGACAAAACGTTTGCCAATGGCTCAAATTGTCGTACTCATAAAAAAAAGTCGCATCCTGAAGAATTGGCGGCCTTAGAGGCTTCCGGAGAAAAGAAATTCACCAAAAATATCCCTAAATTAGCGGTTTTAAAATCAGTGTAAGTAGACAAATTGGAAAAACAATTAAATACTAGTTTAATAAAAATGGTAACCCTTGCAGTACACGCACAGCTGAGGATCTTCTTCCCGTGGTAACCAAACAAAGTGGAAATTTTTCTTCCGGCAAAAAACCGAAACCCCCATCTAATTGTAAAGATGAAAAACAACAATATTTAGAAAATAAAACATAATGTGTGTTATAACAAACTACTTTGCTTAATTGGAGTATTAATTTTCAGTCTACAAGTTATTATACTTGGATGAAGGCTCAATGTCCTTAAAACAGATTAGTATTTAAACGCTATGGTTTATCAGGAGCCATTGATCTATTATTATTAATATAAAATTAAAGTTTTCGTTCATTTTTAATTTGTCTCAGTTTTAATCTTTTGTCAAAATATACATACTTAAAGATTTCAATAATTTTATATTAATAATCTCTTTTATTTCATTAAAAAATTTTCTATAGTAAAGGAAAAAAGAATTAGCACATTTGCTTTAACGGGGATTATTTATTCCCGTTTCTCTCATATTATAAAATACAACATTGAAGTAATCAAATCCAAATTGTCAAAACATTTGTTTATATACCATATATTTGTCAAGAAAAAATACAAGCAACTTAATATTTAAATTTTTTTAAAAGTATAAACTTTTCTATTATGTCTAACACACTTGAAGATTTCAGAAGTAATTTTGCCGATGCCGAATGGCAATTTTGGTGTAGACTCTGTGCTAAAGACGATGTACGAAATATAAATATATATCCAGAGCAAAACCAAACTCCAGTTGACACAAACGATGCACTTGTAGACTTCATAGCGGAGTTTTTTAAAGTTCATGTAACTATATGCATAATTAAAATGTATTTTAAATAATTGTTGTATTTGTCATATTTTGTTTAGATACGGCAAAATGAAAATTTACCACATTGGCTTTGTGCACAATGCTTTTCATCGGTTTCGGCCTTGTCGAAATTCACAAATCAAGTGAACAGAGTACAGAGAATGTACGACGAAATGCAAAGTTCCGGTAGAGCGGTAGATTTCCGGGTTATCCGAGAAAAATATAACTTACTTGGGTATGAGTTATTTATGTTTAACATATCGGATACGAAACCATCGATTGAAAATATTTTTGTTGCTGATGCACCCGAAATAATTGAACATAAATCATTGGATTGTATTGTAAAAAGTGAAGTAATAACGGACGAGTTACAGAGTGGCATATTTCTTAAAGACATCGAATTTAATAGTGAATTCCAAGACCCCATTGGTGATGCATTTGAAAATCATACTAACGAAGTAGATAGTAGTGAACGCTTAAGTAATAGTGTTGAAAACAGTAAATCAGAAGAAACTAGTAAAGTATATAGCAAAATCCATCGTCTGAAAAAGCGTAAAAGTTCTTCAGATGAGGAATCGAATGTAAACAAACATTTTTGTACCGATTGCGCACTACATTTCAAAAAAAATAGCAATTATCTTATACATATGAGGAAAAAACATGGTGTTGAAACACCAGCTAGTATCATTTCTTGTCCACAATGTTCCAGAACTTTCAAATCTAAATTCAATTTAAAACGACACCTTAAGATACATCGACCTGTAGCAGAGAAGAAAATATATCCATGTCCGCAATGTGATCGAAAATTCCAAACGAAAGATTATGTATTTCGACATATAAAATTTGTACATGAAGAAATTCGCCCGTTTATTTGCGAAGAATGTGGTGAAGGTACGCACACCGAAACTACACTGCGGGAGCACATGCTTAAACATACGGACTATGCCCCTTTTGAATGTGAGATTTGTAAGAAAGGATTTAAAACTCAAGCACGTTTGAAGGTATGTACTGCAAACATTGAAGGTAAACATAAGATACTATAAAGAATATTTGCAGAATCATATGGAGATGCACAGCGATCATAAACATATATGCAGCGAATGTGGTTTAGAATTGAATTCGCGTGTAACCTTGAATCGTCATATGCTTGTTCATTCTGATGAAATGCGTCATAAATGCGATTATTGTGGGCGCGAATTCAAACGAGCGAAAACTTTAAAAACTCACTTATTACTTCATAGCGGCTTAAAACCATATACATGTGACTTCTGTGACAAAACGTTTGCCAATGGCTCAAATTGTCGTACTCATAAAAAAAAGTCGCATCCTGAAGAATTGGCGGCCTTAGAGGCTTCCGGAGAAAAGAAATTCACCAAAAATATCCCTAAATTAGCGGTTTTAAAATCAGTGTAAGTAGACAAATTGGAAAAACAATTAAATACTAGTTTAATAAAAATGGTAACCATTGCAGTACACGCACAGCTGAGGATCTTCTTCCCGTGGTAACCAAACAAAGTGGAAATTTTTCTTCCGGCAAAAAACCGAAACCCCCATCTAATTGTAAAGATGAAAAACAACAATATTTAGAAAATAAAACATAATGTGTGTTATAACAAACTACTTTGCTTAATTGGAGTATTAATTTTCAGTCTACAAGTTATTATACTTGGATGAAGGCTCAATGTCCTTAAAACAGATTAGTATTTAAACGCTATGGTTTATCAGGAGCCATTGATCTATTATTATTAATATAAAATTAAAGTTTTCGTTCATTTTTAATTTGTCTCAGTTTTAATCTTTTGTCAAAATATACATACTTAAAGATTTCAATAATTTTATATTAATAATCTCTTTTATTTCATTAAAAAATTTTCTATAGTAAAGGAAAAAAGAATTAGCACATTTGCTTTAACGGGGATTATTTATTCCCGTTTCTCTCATATTATAAAATACAACATTGAAGTAATCAAATCCAAATTGTCAAAACATTTGTTTATATACCATATATTTGTCAAGAAAAAATACAAGCAACTTAATATTTAAATTTTTTTAAAAGTATAAACTTTTCTATTATGTCTAACACACTTGAAGATTTCAGAAGTAATTTTGCCGATGCCGAATGGCAATTTTGGTGTAGACTCTGTGCTAAAGACGATGTACGAAATATAAATATATATCCAGAGCAAAACCAAACTCCAGTTGACACAAACGATGCACTTGTAGACTTCATAGCGGAGTTTTTTAAAGTTCATGTAACTATATGCATAATTAAAATGTATTTTAAATAATTGTTGTATTTGTCATATTTTGTTTAGATACGGCAAAATGAAAATTTACCACATTGGCTTTGTGCACAATGCTTTTCATCGGTTTCGGCCTTGTCGAAATTCACAAATCAAGTGAACAGAGTACAGAGAATGTACGACGAAATGCAAAGTTCCGGTAGAGCGGTAGATTTCCGGGTTATCCGAGAAAAATATAACTTACTTGGGTATGAGTTATTTATGTTTAACATATCGGATACGAAACCATCGATTGAAAATATTTTTGTTGCTGATGCACCCGAAATAATTGAACATAAATCATTGGATTGTATTGTAAAAAGTGAAGTAATAACGGACGAGTTACAGAGTGGCATATTTCTTAAAGACATCGAATTTAATAGTGAATTCCAAGACCCCATTGGTGATGCATTTGAAAATCATACTAACGAAGTAGATAGTAGTGAACGCTTAAGTAATAGTGTTGAAAACAGTAAATCAGAAGAAACTAGTAAAGTATATAGCAAAATCCATCGTCTGAAAAAGCGTAAAAGTTCTTCAGATGAGGAATCGAATGTAAACAAACATTTTTGTACCGATTGCGCACTACATTTCAAAAAAAATAGCAATTATCTTATACATATGAGGAAAAAACATGGTGTTGAAACACCAGCTAGTATCATTTCTTGTCCACAATGTTCCAGAACTTTCAAATCTAAATTCAATTTAAAACGACACCTTAAGATACATCGACCTGTAGCAGAGAAGAAAATATATCCATGTCCGCAATGTGATCGAAAATTCCAAACGAAAGATTATGTATTTCGACATATAAAATTTGTACATGAAGAAATTCGCCCGTTTATTTGCGAAGAATGTGGTGAAGGTACGCACACCGAAACTACACTGCGGGAGCACATGCTTAAACATACGGACTATGCCCTTTTGAATGTGAGATTTGTAAGAAAGGATTTAAAACTCAAGCACGTTTGAAGGTATGTACTGCAAACATTGAAGGTAACATAAGATACTATAAAGAATATTTGCAGAATCATATGGAGATGCACAGCGATCATAAACATATATGCAGCGAATGTGGTTTAGAATTGAATTCGCGTGTAACCTTGAATCGTCATATGCTTGTTCATTCTGATGAAATGCGTCATAAATGCGATTATTGTGGGCGCGAATTCAAACGAGCGAAAACTTTAAAAACTCACTTATTACTTCATAGCGGCTTAAAACCATATACATGTGACTTCTGTGACAAAACGTTTGCCAATGGCTCAATTGTCGTACTCATAAAAAAAAGTCGCATCCTGAAGAATTGGCGGCCTTAGAGGCTTCCGGAGAAAAGAAATTCACCAAAATATCCCTAAATTAGCGGTTTTAAAATCAGTGTAAGTAGACAAATTGGAAAAACAATTAAATACTAGTTTAATAAAAATGGTAACCATTGCAGTACACGCACAGCTGAGGATCTTCTTCCCGTGGTAACCAAACAAAGTGGAAATTTTTCTTCCGGCAAAAAACCGAAACCCCCATCTAATTGTAAAGATGAAAAACAACAATATTTAGAAAATAAAACATAATGTGTGTTATAACAAACTACTTTGCTTAATTGGAGTATTAATTTTCAGTCTACAAGTTATTATACTTGGATGAAGGCTCAATGTCCTTAAAACAGATTAGTATTTAAACGCTATGTTTATCAGGAGCCATTGATCTATTATTATTAATATAAAATTAAAGTTTTCGTTCATTTTTAATTTGTCTCAGTTTTAATCTTTTGTCAAAATATACATACTTAAAGATTTCAATAATTTTATATTAATAATCTCTTTTATTTCATTAAAAAATTTTCTATAGTAAAGGAAAAAAGAATTAGCACATTTGCTTTAACGGGGATTATTTATTCCGTTTCTCTCATATTATAAAATACAACATTGAAGTAATCAAATCCAAATTGTCAAAACATTTGTTTATATACCATATATTTGTCAAGAAAAAATACAAGCAACTTAATATTTAAATTTTTTTAAAAGTATAAACTTTTCTATTATGTCTAACACACTTGAAGATTTCAGAAGTAATTTTGCCGATGCCGAATGGCAATTTGGTGTAGACTCTGTGCTAAAGACGATGTACGAAATATAAATATATATCCAGAGCAAAACCAAACTCCAGTTGACACAAACGATGCACTTGTAGACTTCATAGCGGAGTTTTTTAAAGTTCATGTAACTATATGCATAATTAAAATGTATTTTAAATAATTGTTGTATTTGTCATATTTTGTTTAGATACGGCAAAATGAAAATTTACCACATTGGCTTTGTGCACAATGCTTTTCATCGGTTTCGGCCTTGTCGAAATTCACAAATCAAGTGAACAGAGTACAGAGAATGTACGACGAAATGCAAAGTTCCGGTAGAGCGGTAGATTTCCGGGTTATCCGAGAAAAATATAACTTACTTGGGTATGAGTTATTTATGTTTAACATATCGGATACGAAACCATCGATTGAAAATATTTTTGTTGCTGATGCACCCGAATAATTGAACATAAATCATTGGATTGTATTGTAAAAAGTGAAGTAATAACGGACGAGTTACAGAGTGGCATATTTCTTAAAGACATCGAATTTAATAGTGAATTCCAAGACCCCATTGGTGATGCATTTGAAAATCATACTAACGAAGTAGATAGTAGTGAACGCTTAAGTAATAGTGTTGAAAACAGTAAATCAGAAGAAACTAGTAAAGTATATAGCTATTTGCGAAGAATGTGGTGAAGGTACGCACACCGAAACTACACTGCGGGAGCACATGCTTAAACATACGGACTATGCCCCTTTTGAATGTGAGATTTGTAAGAAAGGATTTAAAACTCAAGCACGTTTGAAGGTATGTACTGCAAACATTGAAGGTAAACATAAGATACTATAAAGAATATTTGCAGAATCATATGGAGATGCACAGCGATCATAAACATATATGCAGCGAATGTGGTTTAGAATTGAATTCGCGTGTAACCTTGAATCGTCATATGCTTGTTCATTCTGATGAAATGCGTCATAAATGCGATTATTGTGGGCGCGAATTCAAACGAGCGAAAACTTTAAAAACTCACTTATTACTTCATAGCGGCTTAAAACCATATACATGTGACTTCTGTGACAAAACGTTTGCCAATGGCTCAAATTGTCGTACTCATAAAAAAAAGTCGCATCCTGAAGAATTGGCGGCCTTAGAGGCTTCCGGAGAAAAGAAATTCACCAAAAATATCCCTAAATTAGCGGTTTTAAAATCAGTGTAAGTAGACAAATTGGAAAAACAATTAAATACTAGTTTAATAAAAATGGTAACCATTGCAGTACACGCACAGCTGAGGATCTTCTTCCCGTGGTAACCAAACAAAGTGGAAATTTTTCTTCCGGCAAAAAACCGAAACCCCCATCTAATTGTAAAGATGAAAAACAACAATATTTAGAAAATAAAACATAATGTGTGTTATAACAAACTACTTTGCTTAATTGGAGTATTAATTTTCAGTCTACAAGTTATTATACTTGGATGAAGGCTCAATGTCCTTAAAACAGATTAGTATTTAAACGCTA
The DNA here is from genome assembly GCA_027475135.1 of Bactrocera correcta. Lineage (NCBI taxonomy): Eukaryota > Metazoa > Arthropoda > Insecta > Diptera > Tephritidae > Bactrocera > Bactrocera correcta. The sequence goes on from CM050323.1 coordinate 131,848,702, forward strand.
TGGTTTATCAGGAGCCATTGATCTATTATTATTAATATAAAATTAAAGTTTTCGTTCATTTTTAATTTGTCTCAGTTTTAATCTTTTGTCAAAATATACATACTTAAAGATTTCAATAATTTTATATTAATAATCTCTTTTATTTCATTAAAAAATTTTCTATAGTAAAGGAAAAAAGAATTAGCACATTTGCTTTAACGGGGATTATTTATTCCCGTTTCTCTCATATTATAAAATACAACATTGAAGTAATCAAATCCAAATTGTCAAAACATTTGTTTATATACCATATATTTGTCAAGAAAAAATACAAGCAACTTAATATTTAAATTTTTTTAAAAGTATAAACTTTTCTATTATGTCTAACACACTTGAAGATTTCAGAAGTAATTTTGCCGATGCCGAATGGCAATTTTGGTGTAGACTCTGTGCTAAAGACGATGTACGAAATATAAATATATATCCAGAGCAAAACCAAACTCCAGTTGACACAAACGATGCACTTGTAGACTTCATAGCGGAGTTTTTTAAAGTTCATGTAACTATATGCATAATTAAAATGTATTTTAAATAATTGTTGTATTTGTCATATTTTGTTTAGATACGGCAAAATGAAAATTTACCACATTGGCTTTGTGCACAATGCTTTTCATCGGTTTCGGCCTTGTCGAAATTCACAAATCAAGTGAACAGAGTACAGAGAATGTACGACGAAATGCAAAGTTCCGGTAGAGCGGTAGATTTCCGGGTTATCCGAGAAAAATATAACTTACTTGGGTATGAGTTATTTATGTTTAACATATCGGATACGAAACCATCGATTGAAAATATTTTTGTTGCTGATGCACCCGAAATAATTGAACATAAATCATTGGATTGTATTGTAAAAAGTGAAGTAATAACGGACGAGTTACAGAGTGGCATATTTCTTAAAGACATCGAATTTAATAGTGAATTCCAAGACCCCATTGGTGATGCATTTGAAAATCATACTAACGAAGTAGATAGTAGTGAACGCTTAAGTAATAGTGTTGAAAACAGTAAATCAGAAGAAACTAGTAAAGTATATAGCAAAATCCATCGTCTGAAAAAGCGTAAAAGTTCTTCAGATGAGGAATCGAATGTAAACAAACATTTTTGTACCGATTGCGCACTACATTTCAAAAAAAATAGCAATTATCTTATACATATGAGGAAAAAACATGGTGTTGAAACACCAGCTAGTATCATTTCTTGTCCACAATGTTCCAGAACTTTCAAATCTAAATTCAATTTAAAACGACACCTTAAGATACATCGACCTGTAGCAGAGAAGAAAATATATCCATGTCCGCAATGTGATCGAAAATTCCAAACGAAAGATTATGTATTTCGACATATAAAATTTGTACATGAAGAAATTCGCCCGTTTATTTGCGAAGAATGTGGTGAAGGTACGCACACCGAAACTACACTGCGGGAGCACATGCTTAAACATACGGACTATGCCCCTTTTGAATGTGAGATTTGTAAGAAAGGATTTAAAACTCAAGCACGTTTGAAGGTATGTACTGCAAACATTGAAGGTAAACATAAGATACTATAAAGAATATTTGCAGAATCATATGGAGATGCACAGTGAACATAAACATATATGCAGTGAATGTGGTTTAGAATTGAACTCGCGTATAACCTTGAATCGTCATATGCTTGTTCATTCTGATGAAATGCGTCATAAATGCGATTATTGTGGGCGCGAATTTAAACGAGCGAAAACTTTAAAAACTCACTTAATACTTCATAGCGGATTAAAACCATATTCATGTGGCTTTTGTGACAAAACATTTGCCAGTGGTTCCAATTGTCGTACTCACAAAAGAAAGTCTCATCCCGAAGAATTGGCGGCCTTAGAAGCTTCCGGAGAAAAGAAATTCACCAAAAATATCCCTAAATTAGCGGTTTTAAAGACAGTGTAAGTAGACAAATTGGAACAAGGTTTAAAAATGTGTAATAAAAATTGAAATAATTTCAGTACACGTACAGCTGAGAATCTACTTCCTGTGGTATCCAAACAAAGTGGGAATTTTTCTTTCGGCAAGAAACCGAAACTCCCATCTAGTTGTAAAGATGAAACACAACAATATTTACAAAATAAAACATAATGTGTGTTATAAATTAACTATGGCATTTTGCTAAGGGGTTATATACACATAGAAGAACGAAAAAAGCTAATATTACTTAATTTTTTTAAGAAAACTTAATTATTAATTAATAAAAAAAAACATATTTAAAGTATTTATTCGAAAAGAGTCTTCAGCTGATCTCCGGGAGATTCTCTGAAAAAGGACGTTTTGGGGTGATGGTGTTTAAATTTGAGACTAATCAGTTTAGCCGATACAAATAATTTTGGTCTCCTGCATCGAAAACACCATATTGAGAAAAACGCGTTTAAATGTTGGAATGCATTTTACACAGGATACGGGTTTTTTTTTTAACTTACTTGGATCATATAATCGGACGATGCACTGAAACTTAAGACATGCTTTCTTTTCTTTGGAATACTTAATTGTCCCGAAAACATTGCAGCACACAACATGTACGAATTCACAAGTTTACTGCTTTCCTTAGCTGCTTTTACTGGCCATGGTATAACGATACTGACCATAGTACAAGGATTCAGAGGATAATGCTGCTTGAACCAGAGATCGTGTATTATTATTATTTTACCTTCTCTGCTGGAACTTCCAGGCACTCTGAAACGCCCTTTTCAAATTTGCATGTAACTTTGAAAATATTCAACGGAACGATATGAAATTTTATATGTGAATTCTTAAATATATGTACAGTTAGAAAATAAAATAAAAAATAAAGGATTATTTGAAAATTCTAACTGTATATGACTCCATAATTGGTGTATAACTTTCAGTCTACAAGTTTTTGGGGCATGAATAATTATACTTGGACGAATATCTTAAAAAAAAAGAAGTTCAAAAGCTAAAGGTCATCAGCAGCCATGGATCTATCACTGTTAACATAAAAATAAAGTTTTTGTACATTTTTAATTTTGTATTATTTTATTTTGTTTTAAAAACATTATTTTTAATTCACACAAAGTACCAATGGTAATGGTGCAAGATTAGCAGATTTTCCTTAATGGGGATTTTTTTATTCCCGTTTCCCGCATGATTCTAAAATACAACATTGAAGTAATCAAACCAAAATTGTCAAAATATTTGTACATTTCATATATTTGTCATGAAAACATACAAGCAACTTAATATTTAACTTCATTAAAAAGTATAAAATTTTCTATTATGTCTAACACATTTGAAGATTGCAAAAGTAATTTTGCCGATGCTGAATGGCTATTTTGGTGTAGACTCTGTGCTAAAGACGATGTACGAAATATCAATATATCTCCAGAACAAAACCAAACTACAGTTCACAGACCTGCTGCAGTTATAGATTTCATAGCGGAGTTTTTTGAAGTTCATGTAACGATATACATAATTAATTTAAATAATTGCTTTAATTGTTATATTTTGTTTAGGTAC
>CM050323.1:131853234-131874139 GCA_027475135.1 Bactrocera correcta
CTTGGAGCAAAACAACACGATTGTCATTCGCTAGTTATCAGTCGAAATGTTCGAATGAGTTATCGAAAATTGGACTCAACGGATATATCATCTGAGACTTAGCCACGGGCAACATTTGAAGGAGATAATCTCCAAAAAATAAGTCTCGAAAAATGTTCTTTCGAATGATAATAAACATTTCCCCTTTTAATTTGAGGTATTTGTGTATTTTCATAAAAAATATGTTTTAAAGCCTCAGAATCAGGGAATCTGGAAATAGATCCCCTTTGTAAAAAAATTTGCAAACGCAACTGGCCTACGGAATACAGTTTGCTAGTTTTTTCTAAATAACTTTGAATCCGAATTAAGGCCCTTTTTTTTCTTTAATGAAGATAAGATTTTGATCGGTCGGCTTACCTGGGTGCTATATGCTATTGTGGCCCGATTGGTACAATATGTTTGGAAAATGTAGCCTTGCCTCGGAAAATAACTCAAGCCAACGGTCGATCAGTCTGTTTGGTAGCTGTTTCCTATAGTGGTCCGATCTGAAGAATTTCTTCGGAGATTTCATTACTGCGTAAGTTAACAATCCGTGTAAAATTGCTATAAGATTGAACAAGCTTTCTATACAAACACTTGATTCTAATCGTGCAGTTTATAATAATATATAATACACATCTCGCAGTAAACTCAATATACTCTCTTCCGACTGCCAAAGCAAATGAAGTGAGAGAGGTGTCTCAATTCGTTTTGGTAAGGACGTAGTGGATTATATGTGTATTCTTAGAATTTTCTAATAGGTTTCCTTAACTAGCTTTATTTCACTACAATTTTTTTCCAGGGTAAACAGGATGCAGTGATCTAATAGGCGTCGCTGCGTAACTCAAATATGATGGAAAAACTCCGAGTACATTTATGTTATGAAAAAACTTCCAACAAAACTTTCAGCAATTCAAAGGTTTTTATAAAAACCCAAATATTGGACCGCAAATTGTCGGCGATCCTCTAAAAGTCTTGCAAAGCCAAAAGTGACTAAAAAGCAAGTCTTCTCTCTTAGAATTACTTTAAAATATGTCACAAAGGTTTTCAATGCATATAGCGAGAACTGGTTCGCGGAAAGTATACTAACCAATTCTGTATTTGCTGTGACTCGTATCAAGCTTTTATGTTATTTTTGTTCAGTTGGCATTTCATCATGTCAAGGGATAGTAATATATGGACCTGACCAATGTTAAGGCTTATCGAGATGAACTCCACATGAGGGTCTTACGGCGGTCAACTGCTGATATTTTGACAATGTGCTTGAGCTAAATTAAGTTCAGCAAATTCAAGCGACTTCTTCAGTCGCAAGTGGTCAATGCCAATTAAAGTTGGAGTAAAAATATACCAGTTTACTTTATAGATAGTATCACTCGAGGTGTTCTTCGATGGAGAGCACTAGTACTTCCAGCAAGATTTTACTCTTGCTCACATAGACCACCTAGCAGTGATATTTTTGGTTATTACATAAACTATACATGTTTGGCTGCCTGGAAGTCCAGATTTCAATCCATTGATCCATAGTTTGTGGTTGGAGCTGGAGAACATGGTCTGTAGAATACCTAACAGAAATTTGGAGGATATCAAAAAATCTTTGGTTGAAGCAGCGATCGATACCGATTGCAACTGTGCGTCTAGCTTTATTCAATCGCCGAATAGTTTTAGGACTTGTGTGAAAGGAAGAGGGTTCAATTTCAAATAAAATTTTTTACATTGTAAGTAATTTCGAGGTTCCCAGCATTAATAAGGGATTACTTGGGTAAAAAACAGTATTTTTTCAAAAATTTTTTTCTCATACAAAAACTCAAACATTTTATTAGTATTTCTTTTATTACAAACATATAGTACACTATTAGCAAAGAAATTCTGAAATTTTTGGAAAAAAATATTTTAAACTCGGCCATTGCGATCTCATTTCCTGTGATCCCTCGGAAGAACGATGCGCCCGTTTGGCAACATAACTCCTAACAGGATCAGCGAAAAATACGTAATTTAGTTCGAATCTTAATTAAGAACTTGGACAAAGGAAAATATAAACTGAAAATTGGATCTATGACAAACATGTTTACAAAATAATTAAAATTTCAGTGAAAATTTTGCGACATTTTTTTTCAAAGAACATTGTGTCTCAAAGGCATGTTTAAATTTTCATGAAGATCGGTGAAGTAGTTCTCCCGAAATCTTACTAATCGACTCGGATCAACTTGAAAATTTAGGACAATATTCTAGAGGTGTTGCAGATTTTATAAAAATAATAAAAAAAAAATCGATTTTTAGAAACGTAAACCCATGCAGATCCTTAAAAAAGTATTATGGCTTCATTTTTATAACAGCCTGAAATTGTAACAGAACACTCCATAAGTACTTAGTACATTATATAAATTAACAAAATACTAAGGGTTGCTGAAAAGGGTTGCCATATGTCAAACATAAAAAAGTTTAATCCAAATATAAAAAAAAAATCCTTCAATATAATTTATAAACAATTATAAAAAACATGTTAATTAAAATTAGTTATATTTCAGCTATAATTTCAGTTACAATTTTTACTCAATAATTTCACCACACCGCTTGTTTCCAACAACTCTTTCGACCATTAAATATTTTTCTAAGAATTTCCAACACTTCTAAATGCATAGTGCTTCCCTCACAATTGGCCATGTGACAAACTGCCACAATGTGCCAGAGCAATCAAACCCAACAAACGTCCACGAGCGCTCATACCAAATGGCAACCAAAAATACGTCGTATGTCTGTTTGTGGGCATGTAAACAAGCAAAATATTTCTAAATAGCAAATTGCCACATTTTTTAGCAACTTTTATTTAAAATAAAAATGTGTGCAATTCTAATTTTCGCAGATTTACACTCAATGTTTGTCGCCGGTGACAATTGCCAGGATGTCTTTGTTGATGTGGCCGATGTTGATGGCCACTAAGCACACCAACAACAACAAGCTGACAGCGCAATTGCGATTGCTGATATATGTATGTATGAGTGTGTTGCCATGTGGCAACACCACAACGCCACACTAAATAATATGGCAATGTTGACACACACACACATGCATTTGTAGCGCTGTAGCATGTGTAGCAAGCATATGAGTCGAGCCGCCACAACGACGAGCGACCGCAATGTCGACGTCGGTCGTTGGTCGTTAGTCGTTGAGGCGTCGACGGCATAAATTTATATGAACATGTGACACTTGCAAAATTTGACAGTTGATATTTTAAAATTTGAATGCGAACATTTTTCGATTTATTTGTAATTAGAAAGTTTCGAGTCTTCTGCGCCAACCGAATGACTGGTGTGCCGAGCCAGTGTGAAAGAGAGTGTGTGCGGTGGGGGGATGAGTGGGTGGCCAATATTGTGGCAACGCCAGCACTTTAGCCGTTTATGTGGGTGTGTTGGCTGGTTGTTGCCGAAGACTGGGGGTGGTTGGCGTGCAGGCACAACAAATAATGTGCCGTGACGATTTTCCCAACCACAACTCATATGCGACAGCGCAGAACAATTTGTAAAATATTTTTGACAGTAGTCACAATGACAGTTGGAACATTTCCATCGAGCTGGCCAAAAGTGACTTTTATTATAATAATTTTTTTTTTGTTGTTACTCATGTGCTGTTAAATTTTTTGTTTCATTTTCTATATACACCAACAATCTGTGAGGCTGCAAAAAAATGCATATTTCGATATTTTGAGAACAATGGAATGCTGTACGAATTGCCATTCAGTTACTACTTCTAATGACATATGACAAATGTGCCATCAGCTATGATGGCCAACAACAATAATTTCAACAAAATTCCCTGCAAATATAAACAATAACAATTTGGCAGCTATCTGGTTGAAAGAAAAGGCAACAACAGCAACAATAATACACAATAATAACACGCATATGTGGTTAAAGTCCTCATAAATAGTCCTTTGGTGGAGATACTTGTGCACTGCAAGTCGGACACGTTGTGCGGGTGATTATTTATGCATGTATAGGGTGTTTGTTTAGGTGATATTTAGCGATATAAAACTTTTTCTGATAGATAGTTGTGAATGAAAGCGAACACATACATTTGATATTTCTTTTCAGTAAGCTTCGAAAAAATTCTTAACAAGTACTTATACCAGAAAAACGTTTAAAACTTTTCGAAAAATTATTTCCAAAACTTCGAAAACTTACATCTATTACTTTTAAAATGGAAAAATCTTAAAGCTTTAAACACAGTTGTGGTTTAATGGTAATGTAATTAAGCAATAATACCGTTTTTGAGTGAAAAGAATCTCGAAAACGCTCTCCGAGTCACTGAAAACTCAAAATTTCATTTCTTCAACGAAACATTTTTAAGCTTGAGACACATTTTTGTCTTAATGGTAGGATAAAAAGCATAATTTAGCACGAAGAGTCTTCAAGAGACTCTCCAACTTACGGAAACTTCAAAATTACATCTTTTACGTCGAAACTTCTTCAAATATGAGATCTATTAAGGGCTAAATGACAATAAAAATAACAAAATTACTGAGTTTGGAGAGCGAAAAATCTCGAAGACATTCTCTGAGTCACTGAAACTCAAAATTACATTTCTTCAACGAAACGTCTTCCATCCCGAGTCACATTTTTAGCTTAATGTTATGGTAAATAAATAAAATCGTCTTTCTTCAGTGCGAAGAATCTCGAAGACACTCTCCGAGTTACTGAAAACTCAAAAAAAAAATATTTTTTTAATGAAACTTCTTCAATCTTGAGTTACATTTCTGAGTTAATGGTATAATAAACAAATCGTCGTACTTTGAGTGCGAAGATTCTCGAAGACACTCTCCGAGTCACTGAAAACCCAAAATTACGTTTCTTCAACGAAACATCTTTTAGCATGCGACCAATTTTTGGCTGATTGGTAAAAATCGACATATTTAGGGTACGAAGAATCTTCAAGAGACTCTCCAACTTACGGAAAATTCAAAATTACACCTTTTACATCGAAATTTCTTCAATTCTGAGATCTATTATTGACTTAATAACAGCATAAAAAAGCGAAATTACCGTATTAGGAGTTTAAAGAATCTTGAAGAGACTCTTCAAGCTATTTACAATTCAAAATTAAATTTTTTAACGAAACATCTTCAAGCTTGAGGCATATTTTTGGCTTAATGATTGGGTAAATGAACAAAATTGCCATATTTTCAGTGCAAAGAATCTTGAAGAGGCTCCCTGAGCTACTAGATACCATCCAGATATTAATTAGTTGCAACAGTTTCGTTTAGAAAGGGAAAAGAGCACGAAGCCGTTACTTTATTGGGAAGACCTCTTAGCCTTCGCTTGAAATGGTTTGATTACTTGGTCACACAGGTAATATGATTTGAGTCCATTAGACTACTTTTTATATGTAGGTGACGTCACGGGAATGGTCAATACCGTTAAACCAGCTTTAACCGACCAATTGAAAATCGACACCCGACGTGTTACGAGTAAAATAAGAGCGTCTATGCGTAAGGAAAATTATTCGAACTTTGGCCGACATAACAAATGGTCTTCCTAAGACGCAGGCAGAGTGACCACTGCCCAGAAACTTTGCTCAAAAATAAATTTGTCTAATATTTGTTATTCATAAGACCAGATTTTTGGCTAGAGGAGGTTTTCAAAAGCACAATCAGGGTGACTATGGACCAATAATTTTATTCGAAAACTAAATTTTCCAAATATTCTACTCATAAAGCCAAAAGTTTGTCGATTTCATAAACGTATCCATATGTAATTTGAAAAAAAAAATTTACACCTCCAAAAAAGCCACCCTTTATATTTAAATATGCTTGCGTGTATTCATCAGCATGCACTTTTGCTTAATTATGACATTGTCTCACTCAACAATCCAACAATTTGCCTGCGATCCGCGTCACCACTACATTGCTGCATACGCCCTGCCATCTCTCCACCCTCCACGCGCTACACCTGACACACTCGTCATTGGCACTTCCATATCCATTAAGCATTCATTCTTCTGGCCGCGCTTTGGGCGTAGTAAATATCGAAACACGTTAATAAAATATCAAGAAAGATTTTTCTGCCATCATAATAAAAATGTCTTCACACCGAAAATGTGAAATAAAAGGTTTTAAATTATAAGCGCAACATATATATGTGAGTGTATGTGTGTGTGTGCATAACAGCTAAATTGCTAACATTAAATCATATTAAAAAATGGTAATTGCATTTTTGCACTCGCGCACCGTAAAATTCTTTAAATGGCTTGTAAGATTTGATTTAATTGACAGCGGCAATTAACATAATTCCTGACCGATGTGTCGCCCGTCCATTTGACAAGTTAATGGATGTACGCGTTGACATAAAAAATCCATTTAGCTCTTGTTCGGTGTAAAAACAAATTTTTCCCGATTAATTCGTAGAATTCATCAACATTTCGCTTGTTCTTCTGCAATGGTGGATTCTTAAGTGGTGATTCGATTATCATTATAAAGAGTTCGCGTGTTCAAACTTTTGTTTGAAGTTTAACATATATATGTACTTGTGGTGAATCTTTTAAGGAAGTGAAGCGGCTTTCAGAATAAGAGAATGCAGGTGCCTACGTACATACATATATGAGCACCTAATTAAAAATTATTTGTCATGTGAGGATTGCTCACTAAGGTGTTTTCTCCACTAGCAATTCAGAGATAATTTCGTCGATCTTGGAATCAGCATTGACACCAACAACAACGTCATCATCGAAATCTAGCGCAGAATAACTCCAGTGAACAGGTGCTACTTTGGTCTTAGGAGGCAACTAAGTAGTAAAGTCCTCTCCCGACGAACACAAATCAAAATCTGTAAGTCACTTATCATCCCCGTCCTGCTGTATGGAGCAGAGGCATGGACGACGACAATATCTTGAGAGAGAAAGGTTATATGGTCCTTCTGTTTAGATTACTGACACGTTGGCCGATATATGTTGCACAAGGTGCGTTTCAAAGTAAACAGGACTTTTTTGTTTTAAAATTGGTAAAACTTTTACCGAAACGTTTCAATTGATAAAACAAGTTTATGGCGATGATTGCCTATTCCGTAGCAGGCGCACGAGCTGTTTCGTGGTCGTGAGAACATAAATAACGATCAACATGTAGGCCAATCAAAATCCATGATCATTGGAAGTTCCATCGAAACTGTGCGTGAATTCATCAAAAATCAGCCGAGATCATCATTGAAATTCATGGAAATGGAATTGAACATCTCCAAAACATCCATTTATCGTATTTTGACCCAACATGTCGTTGGCGTTTGTTGCATGATAACGCGCCGTCCCATCAATCGACGCTTGTGACTGATTATTTGACCAAAAATCACATTTTAACCATTAACCGTTGTAAGTATTCAGCTGATATTGCACCATGCGACTTCTTCCTTTTCGGAAAGATGTATTTGTCAATGAAAGAAAAGCGTTATGCAAACGTAGAGGCCATTCAAAAGGCTTGCGTCAGCATACTGGCGGCCATACCTCTGCCAAAGAAGCCAAGGCACGCCACATCATACTAGATTGCGAGAAAGCTTCAAAAAAAAACGTAAAGAACTCAAAAAGGCTATCAAAAGAAGTAAGTCCTCGAGTTTTAAAGAATTATGCGAGAAGGTGGACGAGAATCCGTGGGGTGACGCATATAAAATAGTGATGGCAAAATTCAGAGGGGGTAAAAGCCAAGCGCCAACCTGTCCGATCCTCCTAGAAAAGGTGGTGAAAACGCTTTTCCCAACGCAAGAACCACAAATGAGTAGAACGATACCAACCAGGATGGAAGCTCCAATTGTAGACGAGAAGGAGGTAATGGAAGTGGCGGAGAGATTTGGCAACGCAAAGGCTCCTGGACTTGATGGCATCCCGAACAAAGCTCTGAAAATTGCCATCAGGCATATCAAGAAGGCATTCGCCGAACTCTACACACGATGTCTGAATGAAGGTGTTTTCCCGAAAGTTTGGAAGAAACAGCGGCTGGTTCTCCTCCAAAAGCCAAACAAACCGGCGGGAGAGCCGAGTGCGTATCGCCCACTCTGCATGATCGACACGATGGCCAAAATACTGGAAAGACTAATTTGCACACGCCTAGAACGCCACCTAGAAGAAGAATCACCTGGGTTATCTGAAAACCAATTTGGATTCAGAAGACATCGGTCCACCTTAGATGCAGTTGGAAAAGTGACGAACATTGCGGCCAAAGCCATAGAGGGCATCAGATGGATGTATGGAGATAAAGAATACTGCGCAGTTGTTACGCTGGACGTGAAAAACGCTTTCAATTCGGCATACTGGCCACATATACTGAGAGCACTAGAGGCAAGAAACACCCCGGGGTACCTTCTGAGGATAATAAGCAGCTATCTGTCTGACAGACTACTGCTGTACGATACCGATGCAGGTCCAAAAACCTACACGGTGACAGGTGGTGTACCACAAGGCTCCGTTCTAGGTCCACTACTTTGGAATGTGCTGTACGACGGGGTGTTACGATTACCGCTGCCAAAAGAAGCACAGATAATTGGCTATGCCGACGATATTGCCGTAACGATCGTAGCTAAAGAACTCTTGCAGATACAGATCATATGCAATGAGACCGTGTCGAAAATCAAAGACTGGCTTGCGAGAAACAAGCTGCAGCTTGCAGGTGAAAAAACAGAGGCAGTACTCATCACGAGCAGAAAAAAGCTAGAAACGGTGACTCTGAACATTGATGGATACAACGTTGTAACACAAAATTCACTGAGGTACCTTGGAGTTATGATCGATATGAGGCTCAATTTCAAGGCGCACATTGAAAAGGCCTGTGGTAAAGCGGCTAAAGTGACTGCGGTCCTGTCGAGAATAATGGCAAACATTGGTGGCCCAAGTCAAAGTAGAAGAGCTCTGCTGGCTAAAGTTAGCCAATCAATGCTTATGTACGCAGCTCCGATATGGGGGACAGCCCTTCGTCAAAAAACCTGTGTCAATATGGCCAAATCTGTGTCCAGGCTATGCGCCCTTAGAGTTGCCTGTGCGTTTAGAACGGTGTCGCACGAGGCGAGTGCTATCATATCTGGTCTTATGCCACCGGATATAATGGCCTCTGAGTTAAGTAGAGTCTACTTTAAAACAAAAGCCATGCATAGGCGCCTAACGGCCGACGAGCGCAAAAACGAGAGGAAGACAAGTCTCGAGGAGTGGCAACAGCAATGGGATGCGGCAGATAAAGGAAGATGGACTTATAGGCTTATAAAGAATGTACCGGCCTGGATTGACAGACGTCATGGGGAGACAGATTTCTACTTAACCCAGTTCTTATCGGGCCATGGCTGTTTCAGGGAATACCTGCACAGATTTGGCCATGATGACGAAACACACTGTTCTTTCTGTGGAAATGCCGCAGAAAACGCAGAGCACATCTTCTTCTCCTGCACGAGGTATGCAATGGAGAGAGAGACCATCGAAAAGCTAACAGATGAAAGGATGACGCCCGACAACATAGTTAGTCACATGCTGCGATCACAGCTGGTGTGGGCTAAAATGAAAGAGTGGAGTGCAATAGCGCTCCGGGAGCTCAGGATGAAGGAGAGGCAGCGCAGAAGCATAAGACCATGTGAATAACCCTGGAGGTAGATCGTGAAGAGGCAGTTATCGCCCAGCTCGGTCCTGCGAAGTAGTGCTTAACGGCGGTCCCGCAGGTCCGAATACAAGCTAAAGCAGCCGGAGTTAAGGGTTTAGTACGTAGGCATACTGTTTCGCAAGTTCAGCGTAGTGAACAAACACTGGCTGGGCGTGGTCCCGAAAGAGGTGTACTCTAGCGAACAATATGAATCGTGCATGCTGCCAGCCTCACCCTGGCAGTATCTTTAGAAGATTCCCCCTCCGACAACAAAAAAAAAAAAAAAAAAACCGGCCAACGAGCTAAAACACTCGTTCAACATGCTTTTGGACCCAGAAAAGCGCTATATTGAAGTAGAAGCAGATTATTTTGAATTTTTTAAGTCCTGTTTACTTTGGAACGCACCTTGTATAAAGTCACACGGATGTTCGAAAATCTTCATATTAAGTACGTGGGGCTAAGAAACGTATTGACTTTCCCTTTCGACACATTTTTAGCACACAGACATACTAGTGTCAGGAAAGGATTCACTCTGAAATTCCATTGTATAGTAAATCTCACGCAGTGACCGATATTTTCGATAAAAAATTAACTATAGGTATTGGGGATCAAATATTCGGTACATTTTGGTTCCATTTGGATAAATTTTGGTCATAAAGTAGCATACTTCAAAGGCATTATTCGCGCACAGTTTTATTCCGTTATGTTATTTTCTTCTTGATTTGTACACTGGAGAGTAAAATAATCACATGGAATTTTAAATAGTGTTATATGGGAAGTGGGCGTTGTAGTACGCTTGCATCCATTTTTGCACTGTGTGTGAGTATTAGCCCGTTTCATGGTGATATCTAACTTTTTACCCAAGTTACAGCTTGTACATAAAGACGGACGGACGAACAGACAGATATGCGGATTTCAACTTTTCTCGCCATACTGATCATTTACATATATGTACATAACCCTATATCTATCCCGATACTACGTACAACCGTTTAGTGCACAAAACTATTGTACTTTGCAGCAACATGTTTCAAGAATAGAACATAAACCAAAAAAAAAAGTTCTTCTATAGATGAAAAATAAAAATTTTAGATTTTTGAAAAAATTACAGCTTCGTCAAATTTTTTATTTTTAAACTTCAGAATGGAATTAGTAAAATGTTTATTAATATTTATTCCGACCATATTTTGTAAGAAATTTTCGTACAGCTGCCGCAAGCTTTCATTATTTCATCTCGATTTGTTTCCTTTCTTTATAAGATTGTTATCACTTATCTACATAAATGGTGGCAGATCTAAATCTTGCGTTAATTTTTAGACACCCCTTATATGGAAGAAATTTTCAAGTCAATCGGTCCAAACGTTGGTTAAAAACTTTTAAATACAATCCTATTACAACCTTAATCTTACTGTCGTTTCTGCATCGGATTGTGATTGTCTCATGTTGCAAGGCCATCTTATAGCTCAGACCGTGAACCTTCTGACTACCATTCCTGCGATTAATGCAAAACGCCCTCACTAAAATACAGTTAACATCAAAACTGAGTATTAAAAATTGGTTTGTTTCATTCTTGGTCGCAGAGTCGGCGTAGTTCTTTTGGGATGGAATCCTCAAATTGCAGGAAGGATGAGGAAATATGATGACTTCGAATGGGCATTACTTTGAATAATAATAATAGTCATTAGTGTTTAGTACAATCTTGTCTTTCTGAATTGGAATATCGGAAAGATCTGTGAAAACCATTTTGAAGGAGCACTTGGGCTTAAGGGGGTATCTACTCTAGAAATTTGAAAAAATCGAAACATTTTTTTTTTTCATAATTCGATAGTTTTGATATTCAAAAATATCTCCCTAAAAGGATTTTTCAAAACTTAAATTATTTTCAAAGTTATAGCCATTTTAGTAACGTGGCAACTAGACCGGTTGAGCGAATATCGAATAACGCAAAACTTTAAACGCGTTTTTCTCAAAATTATTTTTTTCCACAATGTACCGGCATTATCTCAAGTTCCATACAACCGATTTACTTGAAACTTTGTGTGAACCTTCTTTATATAATCCTATATCGTTCCTACCAGCTTACTTTACAAAAAAGTAAACTATGTATGTCTTCTCGGACATAGAACCGGATAGAACTTAACCTACTTGAAACAAAGATGAGATGTAAGTTCCGAGCTAAAAATCGGAAAACTAGAATGATAAGTATAAAAATTGATATTAAAAAGACTAAACAATATTACAATAACAGTATTTTATTCAATTAAGAATATATCTTTAGATTTAGTATTTAAGATTTGAATTTAAAAGAAAACAAAGTTCGCAACATCTTGATGGCAAAAAGTACTAAAATAAGTGCATGATCGAAATCAAAATCTAAATTTATTGAGATGAGATGAACTTTTGGAAGAAACTATGCAAAGACTTCCTACTGAGCTATTTAAAAGGTATAAAATAATTATAGCACAAGTGGATAGGCTCAAGTTTTAAGCGAAAATAATTACAGAGTCTTTCTAATCTACATCTAACAACAAATGGTCAGCAACGTAGTAAACAACGACTTTTGTTTCTTAGTCATCGTTGTTCCGACAGCATATGCAACTGTGGTTGTTTGATACCAGTTGGACAAATGACAAAGAACTTCAGGTATTATTGTACAAAAAAGGAATTTTTGATTCAACAATTTCTTTTAAGCGAATACGAAAGCCGAAAACTTTCTCAAATTTCCTTAGGAACACTGATATGCTAAATTGTGCAATAACTCTTAACCAGAATCCTGAAAACTAGCAACCGATTTGAAAGTCAAACCTTATGTCACGCCGCGTTCGTGGGTGTTCGCACGCATAGACACAATAAAGGGCAACAATCCCAAATTTACTACAGCGTAAAATAGGATTAGCGTCCAAGTGTCTACTTAGCCTTTGTCCAACACTTTCCTTTTCGTCTGCGTTGTTTTGTCTTTCGCTTGGTCTTTGTCATAGTCGCCGCTACACAATGACACAATGCTGTCACGCAAGATAGGCAAATGTCAAATACCTGGGTGCAACACTGTGGATTTTAAAAATGAGCTATGCAAATCGCATTCTTCTTAGGCCTAGAAAGCGCACAAATTGCCAAATAAAAGGTGAATGGCGAAATATTTTGACATGCTAACGCTCAGCAAAGTAAACAAGATGCAATTAACTAACATTGTGTCACTTAGTCAAGGCTAAAGGTTAGGACGGGTAGTCGGGAACTTAGCACGCAGCGGGTGTGTAAATAATAACGGTTGTGCGCGTACGAGGAAGCAGCGAATAGAGAATGAGAGTGTGCAGGAGCGTGTAGTAGGATTAGCCTTTAAATGCGGTTAGAGAAAGGTTATGCGTGTGCTGTTGTTTGTGTGCGTGGACAGTTGGCGAATTGGCAACAAAGGCAGGTAAATATTTTTTCTTGTTATTTTTGTTTGAAAACGAAAAGTGAAAGTCGTTTGGTTAGAAATTGTCAATTTCTGATTTACGGCATTATTGTTGTTGCTTTTGTTGTCACGCAAATTACGTTTTCGAAATCGATTTCATTGTCAGCTATGAAAACACGGCATAGTGATCTAATGCAATGCGGCATTGTTGTAGTTTTAGTTTTAAAATTTGTTGTAGTTGCTGTAATTTGTTGTTTATTTTATTATTATTTTTTTGTAAATAAATATTATTTGTTGTTGTTGTAAAACGTTTAGCATGAACTGCCGTATTGTTGTTTCTGTTGTAATATTTATTGTAGTTGTGATTATTGTTGTTGTTGCTGCAATTTGTTGTTCTTGTTGTTATAGTTACCCTTATTAGTAATTTTATCATTATCATTATTATTGTTGTTGCAAATACAAATAATTTGTTGTTGTTGTAATTCGCTTAGTAATACAGTATTGTTGTTGTTTCTTTTGTACGTTGTTGTAGTTGTTGTGATTTTTATTGTTGTTGCTGCAATTTGTTGTTGTTATTAGATTTTGTTGTTGTTGTTATAGTTTTTGTTATTTGTAGATAATTTTATCAATCATTCTTGTTGTTGTTGTAATTATAATTTTATTTGTTGTTGTTGTAATTAGCTTAGTGACACAACAAAACTGATCAACTGTCAATGCCAACAAATATCCGCCGACGACAGCAAATCAGGCGCGTTGTTGCTGTATTTAGTATAATAAAACAGCTTCGAAGCTCATTTCTGAGTATTATTTTTCCACTCGATTTTGTTTTTATTAAAATTATAGACACAATAATTTATTGCTCGACTTGGTTAT
Source organism: Bactrocera correcta (assembly GCA_027475135.1). Lineage (NCBI taxonomy): Eukaryota > Metazoa > Arthropoda > Insecta > Diptera > Tephritidae > Bactrocera > Bactrocera correcta. The sequence continues at coordinate 131,867,109 of CM050323.1, forward strand.
AAATCTTGCTTGGAATTCATTTATGCGCATGTGTGCGTGTGCGTCTGTGTTTGCCGTTGCGTAAAGCGAGCAAGCGGTGACGCGGTCGAGCGGGCGAGGTGAGGCGCAGAGCAAAACTGTCACAGTGCGGTTCATTAGTTGCTGCTAAACTAAAGCTTTGACTGGTTGCTGCCTAATTTGTGAATTTTGAAAGCATAAATTCAATAAACGAAACTGATTTCATCTATACCATATTTCTAATGTAAATGCTTGCACGTGTGTGTGGTTTGGTGTGTTGGTGACACAAACGTCAGCGCATCAATTTCGAAAAGGTCAATGGAGCTATAAAAAATCAACACTTTGGAGCAGCAAAAACAAACAGTGTACTGAAAACCTATTTGGAATTCCAATAAATTACTTAAGTGGGTAGCGGATAAGTAGCTAAGCAGACAACAAACAAACAAACAAATCAACGGAGAGAAGATTGAAAATGAAAAATAATAAAGCAACTACATACATTTAAATAATGTCAAGCGGGAATTTCGTGTGTTTGGAACAGTGAGTGCTTACAAAGGCTAAAAGCACTGCATTGATTGGATGTTGGAAGAAATTTTGAAAATTAATCAATTTCAAAACAGTAACAAACATAAATACTATATTCAAAATGTTATAGATATCCGCAAACCCCATCCATATAAAATATTAATATTCGATGCAGCAAGCGTTAAGGAGTTGGGAATCGAACACACTACAACTTCGCAATTGCATTGAACTTCTCTGTTTGATTTTCTGAGTCAAAGAAGAAAATTTCTCCGAAGCGGTTAGACATTGTAAGACATTTTTGTTGAGTAAAGATCGAGAACAAGATTTTTGATAATAATTTAAAATTTCAAGCCAATCTGAAGTACAGTTTTTTTTTACAAAAAAACGATTTTCTTTGGAAAGCCGTTATTTTTAAATTGGGAAAATTTTTTAACTATTGCCTTGAACATTACCTGTTTTTATCTATTTTAGTACTAATTTTTATGTTTTTAAGTTAATTTTAAGCAGAAAAATCTATCTTCGAGCCAAGCATATTTATTCGAGGGTTCTCAACAGAATCACAAAACCTGTTGAAATGAATTTCTGATTGCACTAGTTTACAAGCACTCTGCGACTGCGATGTTAGAAGCTACTTTTTGCTAATTTAGGGTTCGTAAAAGCACCCCCATTTATTAAAATGACAAAAATAGCTGTAGGCGATGGAACATTTTTGAACTCAAATTCGTAAAACAGGACACCTTAAATACCCCACTCATCAAAAACTCCACAGACTTTTAACACATCAGTCGCATATTTTCCTTCACATTTGTTGTAAATCAAAAACAACTTCGATAATAAACGCTTGCTAAAATCTCAGATAGGTCCCATTGTCATGGTAGGTATCGGAAATCATTGTGGTACAAAAACCTGGCTCACATAAGGCCTCGGCATAACGTCCAATCTTATTGCTGCCTATTTTGTCCCATCTACTTGATGCTGTAACTATAAGAAGACTTCGGAATATACATATTTGAAGGAAATGGTCTTATACCAATTCAACAATTTGGATTTAAATCTCAAGTTCATCGAGTAACAAGCATAACAGAAGATGCGATGAAAAAAATCACAATTGCAGAGCTGTTTTTCTTGACGTATTGAAGGCGTTCGATAGAGTTTGGCAGCATGTCTTACATCATAAATTAAGAATTCTCTTTCTACAGTATCTAAATGACCCATTTGCCTCTTAACTAAGCAATCACTACTACAGAATCAAGGGACAGTCATGTACTACGTTACGGCCAATTATAACAGGTGTATCCCAAGGAAGTATCCTTAAAGATCTTAAGTTTTCTACAGTGAAATTCCCGATTAGGGTCAATACTCTCGCATAACCGGACAAATTTCATGAATACAATGTTTTCACTATTATTTTCATACAAAACAAATTCCTATAACCGGACATGAGTACAATCCAATGACCGGACACGGACACTATTTTGGTAATATTTCGTTCTCTAATAAACGCACAAGATTTCATAAAATTGTGTACAATTTATAATTCCCGCTTTTTTGAATTCTTATTAATTTTTAGGATTTTGAGATAGTTTTTTTAATAACAACAATCAAAATGACCACAGCAAACCAATTATCTTGCGCTGCCACCATCTGGTTCAAGTGGTTCAATGCGTTAGTTGACATTAATTCTCTTTTGGCTCACATTGACTCGCATTTATTAGTTTAATAGAAAGATTGTTCTAAATTGCAACTTCTGTTCTTAAGGATACATTTTAAACACTCGTTTCTGCCACATCCCCATACAATGACAGCTCCCTTAGCCGGACAAAAACACTGCGACGGTGAATGTCCGGTTATAAAGAATTGCACTGTACACGTTAATCTAGTCTTTAGTTTTAAAATCAATGAAAATCCGCATGCCCTCTTGCATTGAATCCAACCGCCTAAATTTTGCTATGGTTTTCATATATTAACATTTATACAAGAGAACAGCGGAATGTTAAATGAATACTCCTTTCTTTCTAGGACCGCACCATTCACTTAGTGTCCGAGTGCCCCCTTGAGATTGGGCGAATTGAAGAAAATTGTTTCACCATTAAAAAAGATATTATTTTCTGCTACGTATTTTTTGAATATTGAGATTGAGTGTTGTTCTGCACCAGATTAGAACGTAAAAGATCCATTGAACTGCAAGGCTCACATCGCTCGAATGATAAGCGTTTTAACTGGACACCATCCCATTTACTATCACCCGGTGAGACTAAAGAACTTGTCAATGTCGCAATGAGGAAGATGAGGTGAAAACATCGAGAGACTTTCGCCTCCACTGTCCAGAGTTCGCCACACTAAGGTAACATCATATCGGTTATCATATTAGTGACATACTTTTTAGCTACATATATTTTTTAACTTTCTCCAAGAAAACTTAAGAGTGTATATTTCAAATGTTATACTAAAATGTACCATTGTCTTTTTAAAATAGATTTCAATTGTTTCTTTAAGGGGTTCCTTGGGTAAAAGCAGCCTTTTCAACAATTTTTTTGTAGGATCATCTAAAGGGGAAAAATACGAGGTGTGTTCAAAAAGTATCGCGAATCGTAACTGACAGTTTTCTTCGATTGCAGGGGCGTGGTGCATCATGAATTCTTGGCACAAGGAAGAACGGTCAATAAGGAATATTACCTGCAAGTCATGCGCAATTTGCGCGAAGCAATCCGCCAGAAACGCCCGGATTTGTGGAAGAACAAATATTGGCTTTTGCATCACGATAACGCCCCTGCTCACACACATCGTTGCTTGTGCGCGACTTTTTGGCCAAAAACAATACACTAATGATACCACAGCCACCGTATTCCCCAGATCTGGCCCCCTGTGACTTTTTCTTGTTCCTCAAACTGAAGAGGCCCATGAAAGGACGACGTTACGCTTCTCTTGACGAGATAAAGACGGCATCGAAGGAGGAGCTGAAGAAGATAAAAAAATGATTTTTTGAAGCGCTTAGAAGATTGGAAAAAACGTTGGCACAAGTGTTTAATATCTCATGGCGATTACTTTGAACGGTACAAAATAGATATTAATAAATAAATAAAAAATATTTGAAAAAACACAAAATTCGCGACACTTTTTGAACACACCTCGTAAGTGTATTAGTTTAAACCTTAACATAGAACTTGAACGAGAGAAAAAAAAACCGAAATTTGGATTTTTGGCAGATCTTTTTACAAAAAAAAAATTAAAATTTCGGTGAAAACTTTTTTTATTCAAATATTTGTAATCGGAAAAAAATCCTTCGTTTAAGTCTTTAAGAATTGTATCTCTCTGTTGAGATTTCAATATTAAGATCTCAACTAGGAACTTGAGTTTAAGTTAGCTACACACTACTAAGGCTGTTTTCTAGCTTACATTGGGGGTGTTTTTTACGTGGCGGGTCCCCAACTCTGCGCACAACCCAGGGAAGTGATGTTACGACTTCTCATTTAGGATACTTGGTCTAAGACCGGAAGTCATACGCTGCTTGGGCTATATGTAAAAAAATCGTTTCTGGCCATTCCCAAGTGAATTACGCTCAGAGAACTTTCCTCACTTGCGTGAATTTCTATATATGGTTCTATCCTTCACTGAGTATCTAATTCTCAACTAGAATAATTGGCTCGTTGCATAACTTCCTACATATAAACTAAGAATAAAGGCTTACAAAGCATCAAAATTCCAAGATGACTTGCCAGAGAGGATAAATTCATTCGCCTCTCTTAGAAAAACTTGTGAGCTTAAAATAATATATTGTATGAAAAAGACAAAGACGAGACGTTGCAAGACGGCGTGGCGAATTTTCGGGCTAATCAAATAGAGCTTCGTTAATATCTAGCATACTCTAAGATAATTAATTATTATTCAAAAACACCAAATATTACAATATAAAAGTCTTAGTAAGAAAAATACCACAAAATTTCGAAAACCAGCGAACTCTTCTACAATATAAAATTATAGTGCCTCTTTGTTATAAAATTTTAATTTTGTTGTTTTTAGTTGTCTTCCAAATGAACTGACGTCGAAATTAAATTGGATTAGCAAGCTCCCTTGTCAATCCGCTCTTCCCGTTTGCGCTGCAGACGACGCGGCTATGCGCAACGCGGCCGCAAACACACAAACAACGGACCGCGCTTCATTTGGCTGTTGTATCACATCGAGCATAAAAGCTGAAATTTGCAAAAAATGCGATCAGACAAATCTCATCACTAATGACAGTGACAGTGACATATTTCTGACAGCTGATGGAATATTGTTTGCGGCCGCAAACATTCACTCAGCAACCGAATTATTGGCCCGTCTTAGTCGACCGCCGTTGTTGCTGCCCTTGTTGTTGCTGTTGCGCTTCCTTGGCGAATTTGCGCACTCATTTGCACTGATCCATCATAGTCCGCGTTGTCGTCGTCATCGTTGTCTTGCGGACGCAAAGCGGCCGTGTGAAGATGAAACTGCGCGCGCCGCAGATGGACGCGGTCGCAATCATTGTCGTGATCGCCACATTCAATGCCACGGCAATGGCAATAGCAAACAACAAACAGTGAGCGCAACAGCAGCAGTGCAAGCGCGTTGTCAACCCGTGAATATGAATTGCTACAGTTGGCTGAGCGGTCGAGTCAGTTGGGGCCGCCGCGCTATTGCGCTTGTGCTTCGTGCAACGCGCTTTGCATAGCGGCTCCATTTGATCGCCACTTGGCTAATCCTTTTTGCAACAACTTGACAGCTGTCTGGCATCCTTCTTAAATTTCGCGATGCCATCAATCAGCCGCGTGCTTGGGCACTATTGCAAGCGCACGATTGCCACACTGACGTCGTGATATTTTCTACTTTGGGCAATTCTGTGGTGATCTCTCGTCTCTCGTTGTTTGGTATGAGATGATTTCGTCTCAGCGCTGGCAAATGACATGACCGGATTGTAATTTTTTTTTTGTATTATTTTTAAATTTATTTATTCATTTATCGCTGGTGCGGTCATTACTTTGGTCGACAAATTACTCACTCTACTTTACGGTATGCTGTTGTTGGCAGCGGCAGTGCGGCGCGTCTACAGTTGGTGGTGCCACATATTTGCCACTGCACATCTATATCGAATGCGACATTGAGTGCTGCCGCTTTTAGCCGGCTACTGCTTCCACTGATTGCCTCTCAGTCCACATGACTGCACACGGCAGTGATTGGTGTTGTGCCGCTCCTCAGTGGCTCATCGCGATCAATCAACCGCGTCTAAGGTGAAATGAAGGTCAAAGCCTTTCTTTTTTTTGTTTTGATCCCAATAACTGATTGGTATTATCGTATGAACGTTCTTCTTGACACCTGCCTGTTCAAAAGCCGCCTTGTTGGTATGGAGTGCGAGACGAGTAAGTTGTGCCTGGTAAGCGTGGTAAATTTATATTTATTAAATTAATCACGTTCAGCTTTACTGGCGTTAATTGTGTAGCTATATAAAATAAAGAGCTTGCTTTTTATCACGCTCAAGTTTTTTAAGCAAATAAATATCTTAAAGCAGAATTTATTTCTGGAGTAAAGTCATTAGTGTACTGGAGCTTGAAGTGAGTTACCAGAGACTCTTCTCATGTGATCATCAGCTGATCCAATAGTGTCCCGAATACTGTAATTTTGAGCTTATAAGAAAGTGGTGAAAAATATTTTGGAAGAACTTTTTCCAAGATTTAGATTGATCATTTGAAGAGCTTTCACTCTACTTAGTTTCCGGCATTTGTACCAAATTTGCACATACAAACCAGTAAATTGTTGTCAATTCAAGAACAAGAAGCTTTCACAAAGAGTTTTCACTTAGAACAAAATACTCCACAGAGGCCTTGAAAATTGAATACAGATCTGTAAAAGGTATTTCGATCTTGCAACAAAGAAAGCCCAACAAGAACTACATTATTCAGTAAATAAAATTTATAATAGAGCTTTATTATGAATGTCTGAGAAACAGACATCAAAAGAAAGTTCGTTGAAGGAAAATTGCTGAGACCAAAACCTATTTTAAAAAGAGCTTTTGCTATGCTTTTGTTCGATCATCTAAAAAGCTTTCACTCAACTTAGTCCTTAAAAGAATAGTGGTTAGAAAAGAACCGCTGAGACTGAAGCTTATTTGGAAATGGAGCTTATATTAAGGTCGAATTCGATCATCCGAGTTCACTCAACTTACTTTCTTTAATTTGTAACAAAGTTGCATTTGCAAACTAGTAAATTGTTGCCAAATCAAGCGCGAAGAGCTTTCAAAAAGAGCTTTTGCAGTTTGGGTTCATCTGAAGTACTTTCACTCAACTTAGTAATGAAAAAAATAGTGTTAAGAAGAGAATCGCTGAGACTGAGGTTTATATTAAAGTGGAGCTTTTACGTACATATATTTGGTTTGATCATCTGAAGAACTTTCACTCAACTTAGTTACCGGCATATTCAACACAATAGCTTTAGCAAACCAGTAAATTGGTGTTAATTCAAGAACGAGCAGTTTCAAAACTTGTTTTCAGTAAAAA
>CM050323.1:131875139-131900139 GCA_027475135.1 Bactrocera correcta
CACAGTCATTGACAATTAAACCGATTGTGGGGGCATGTAACAAACGCGGCAACGTGAATGATTTGTGCAGATGGATGAATGGCACTCAACAAACACTGTCGGTGCTTGTTGATGTTTGAGATTTTTTCAAGATGAAAAAATTTTTGGAAAATAGATAAAGCGCGGTTTTGGAAAGATTTAAAAGGGGAGGACTACGAATTTAGCTAAAAAGAGAGAAAAACAACAACGTCGGCTGCACCGAAGTATTATATAAGCTTCTCAGGGGGATTTTTTAAAGCATAAAAGGTTTCATGATTTTGATAAAAAATTTAAAAAAAAATTAAAAAATAGCAGTCCGAATAAACCCCTAACCTTTAAGTGTTGCTTGTTATAGTTCTGAAAAAAAGGAACAAGTTTTCACCAAATTTTTTTGAATGACCCATTTCTACCCAATGGGTATGTAAACAACCCTTTTGGGCAAAGACCAACCTGAAAAATTCAACGGGCCCACTTCACCAGAAAAAAAACGCTTTGGGGGGGTTTTGTCTTCCAACTTAAAAATGATTCGGGCCGTCCACAATTGAATTACGTTATGAAACCGCTATTTGAGCCAAATTTAGCTAGCTGGGCTTTCAAAAAGACCCCCCTTCCCAAAATTTCCAAAAGGTTTTCGGGGCCCCCTTGGGGACAATTTTCCTTATGAGCCTTTTGGCCCCAAACGACATCCCCCAAAGACCCTTTTGGGGGATTAAAGCGGGTCTTTACGGAAAACACTTGTTGGTTTGGGGAAAAAAAAATCAGGGCCATATTCCCATTACCATGAAAAACCCCGAACGAGTATCGAAAAGGGGATAATAATGGTTTCATTGAGCGTACCGGGGAACATTTAAAAGAGAAACTTCCAAATTAAATTAAAAAATATTTTTGGGAAAAAACTTCCCGCATTAAATTTTTTTTTTTGTTTTTTTTTTTAGAACAGTAGAGAACCTCGAAACGTTCACCTTTTATAAAACACTATTATCTATCTCCAACCATTTGCTGCACATTTCTATGTATTTCATTACAGCTGCATGTTTTTATTGTCATTATTTTTAATTACACCACAAGTACCAACCAGCAACTCAAGCACCTTACTGCATCAGCAAAATTTTGCACAGTAATTTTCAATTTCAAATCTTCTTTCGTAATGCTGCTTTTTTTTGCGCTTCGCATCATTCCTTTGCTTATTGCTTGCCATGCTTGCCACATTATTTCACTTGGCCACTGCATTGTCTTTCTTTACAACAAGCAACACACACACTCTCACGCATTCGTGCTGCTGATCACATGTTGCTGGCCAATTGATGCAAAATTTGATTCTGTTGCATGTGACATATTTGCTCAAGTGTTTCGTAAGTGACATGTCTGCCATCCACCGCAAGTCGCTTGTAGTCGTTCAGCGACAAAGCAGGATTTCTGTTGATTCTTACAGCAGCTTTGCTGATTGTTGAGTTGCATTTTGAGCGGCCATTGTTGCAATTAATTTAGCAACTTTACAAGAATTTCATTAGCGAGATTATTTTACACTTCAAAGGTCGTATTTCCCTTGCTTGCGTCTGTCAATAGCATTTTTTTCTTATGAGAAAGGAATAGTGCTTTCATCGATATACGTAATATCTTCTCGAATAAATACGTATTCTTCTTCTTTTAGGAAATGATGCGGTGTGTAGGTTTTTCACACATATCAGCGTCTAAATCAATAGGATCAAATTAAATAAATGAGGATGTTAAAATGCTATAAAATTTAATTAAGAAAAATAAATTTAGTATTTTCTAAAATAGATTTTGTTTCCCCTTCTACACTGGGTGGTAACTCTATTTCTAAATATATGTTTTGCTCTTTTAATCAGCTAACGTTTCACACACCTTATTCTTTTTTTTGCTTTATCTTTTATTTTAGTTTTGGCAGGTGGCAATTCTATGAAAATATTTTTAGTTAAAAAGAGTTAAAAATCGCCCCCTTTCCCAGAAGCCCAAATATTTTCTTTTTAAATTTTTTTTTTAAATATGTGGAACTCTGTTGCAAAATATTTTTCTGTTAAAAACCTCACAAATATTTCTTAGAAGACTTTCTTAAAAACACTATAATTGGTAAATATTTTGCTTCTAAATACTACTAAATAGGTGGCAACTCTTAAAAATTTTTCACTATTAATTTTTTTTGAACTTGTCAGCAGACTTTCCTAAAAGTTTTATAATTGACAAATCTTATCTTTAAAATTTTTTTATATACTAGGGGGAACTCTCTTACCTAAATTTGTTCACTAAAATTTATAAAGCAGACTAAGAGGACATTAAAAGCTTCATATTTGACAAATATTTGATTTAAAATTTTTAAATAAGGTCAACCCTGTAGAAATTTTTTTTACTCTTGAAAAAATTTTATAAACTTCTCGGCAGACTTTCCAAAAGTTTTATTTGAAAAAATTTTTAATTTTTTATACAGATGGCAACTTGTTCAAAACATTTTTCGCCAAATAATTTAAAAACACTTCTAAGAGGATATTAGACGCTTCATAATTGACAAAATTTTTTTTAATATTTTAGTAATGTGGCAACGCTGTTTAATATATGTGTAAACAAAATTTTGAGACTTTATAAAGAATAAATAAGGTTGTTTGTTTTCCTTTTATAGCATACTATTATTTTTTGCCTTGTTGTAAAGCCCAGATTGACAGTTCAGACTTCCTTTAGCCCAATAACTGAGTAATCCAAATTGTTTCGACACTCTGTAGTGTTAAGATTTTTCGAAACATTGATTGATAGGATCGTTACCAAATGTGTTTGAACTCTGAAATAACAATTTAATTTGATTCCCATTTGAGGTCTATCAAAAGGAGGTCTCTCTTCCGAGGCTGTTCTCTTCTTTTCATTGGGGGTACGTGACAGGTTCCAAACACGCCTAAGCCTGAGGAGGAATATTTCTCCATCTCACTTTAGATCGCCGTCAACCGTATGTTTTTTGGGTTTTAAGACCGGAAGTCACGAACTGCTTGAGCCATATGTCAAAGAATGGCGATCAAAGAAATTTCCTCATTTACGCAAACTTCTATACATGGCTCCATCTCTTTAATACTTTTACTTCAGCTTTTTCCAGACTGGATAGATGAAATTTCCCCTGTCATACTTCAAAGTCGTAGATAATACCCTCTATATTGGAACCAGCATTAACGCCAACAACAACGCAGCTTCGAAATCCAATGCGGAATAACTCTTGCTAACAGGTGCTACTGAGAACGGATTGAGTAGGCAATTTAGAAGAAAAATCCTCTCTCGACGATCAAAGACCAAATTTTACAAGTCACTCATCATACTTATCCTCTATATGGTCTTAACTTTTTTATTTTTTTGAAGTTTTTCTTAACAATTATTTCCTCATTACAACTATTTGATCTCAATACTAACTATTCAAACTGACAAAGAACCAAAAATGTATCTACATTGAAATCTGAGATATTCTGTGAAGATTTAGTAACATTTGAACTTGTGACCAATTGCGGATTCAGATTTTCGGACAATTATAAACTCAGCCCATCTCTTGTTAGACCATCAGTGAGCGTACATTATGTCAGATCGTTTTCGGGTGAACCAAAAATTCAGAGCTCTTCGTACGACAGAGTTTAATGTTGGGATTTGATACTTAGCAAGAAAACTAGTGCTTTCGTAATCCGAAGAGACCGAAGATTGTTCGTGTAGCTTTCTCATTTCCATCCGAACTCATGAATAAACATATGATCTTCTTTTATCCTGATATTCAGCAAGATACTGATATATATAACTCTGGTCTGGTCCTAAGAAAATTGGCTCTGCATTTTTTGACCCACAATATCAGGTTAGCCTCGGATATTTTCTAGTTTTTTAAGGATAGCGTCATCTTATCGGGAACTCAGCTTCAACTGCTAAACGGCTGTACTCCTAAACAGGTCGACTACCAAGATTTTAAAAAGGTCCCGGTACCCCTATATGGTAGTTCCCACTACCTACTACTTCTCCATCACTTAGGACTGCTTACTTAGTACTTCTGGTTCATCTCTTACCAAACCTAACCTCTAAAAATATGTTCGCCCAAAAAACTCACCGCCCCTAATGTCAAAAAACTTGGCAAAATATACTACAATGCCCACTTTCTAATAAGCATTTAAGATTATCTTATTCTTTTTTTGAGTGACAGCACAATCTTTTTTTTTTCTGCATCTCAACATTTAAAGTATTTCGTAATTTCCATCAACTCCACAGAGTTAAGAAATCTTTTCTTTATCCGCAAACACACGGAGTAAAGCGAGGAATCTGAGCCCCCAAACCCAACCCAAAAAAAAACGCTTTGAGGCTAATTAGTGCGGTCACTTTTTTAATTAAAGACACGAAAAGGGCGACAAAAACCGCACACACACGAAATCACGAAGAAAGCGCCGAGTTGAACAAGAAGACGAAACGATTTCATTACTTCACTCTTTTGACACAAACAAAAGAAATCTGCGCGACACAAGCCCCCCTACCAAACCAAGCGTCAATGCGAGATGACATAGTCGTTTACACACACATATATATAGTTGTGTTACAAACAGCGCGTCGGCTGAGTGACTTCAAGTTGTCTTAAAGACTAGCACATGGTCTCTCACTCTCTCTCTCTATGGCTGTAAAGACAGACGCACGCCATAAGATTTGGTGACCACTCGCGCAAATGAAGATAACGGGACAAAATGTGTCGCAAACAATTGCTGTAAGTCAAGCAAAGCAAATGCGCCCAAAGGCACAAGGAACTCTCCACAAGAAAGGAAGTGAAAAGTTTACTGCCTTGCCGTCGCGACTTTTTTTATGTCTTTTTTACGAAAACTGTTGGAAGGGGTTGCATTTGTGTAAAGCCTAAAAAACAAACCGTCGCCTGTTAGCATGACACTTGCTACCCTTCGGTCATGTTGCGACACCAAAAAACAACAAAATTTATAGTCGGCTAACAATGGAAAGGCCGGTGAGTGCCCCTCGAGTCTAATCAGGATGTAATTTGAGTTGATTACTGTGGGCTCAAAAACTGACACTACACATCAACAACAAAAACAAAGAAAATCAAAGCTGTAGTGCAAAGAAAAAATGTGGTTGGTACTTAACAGTATGCAACAACAACGCACACAAGCTGGCTGTGAGATGAATTGCAGGTGATTTTTAAACCTCAAAATCACAAGTCCACACATGCATACAAATATATATTACATACATATACATTAGGTATACATATATGTTTAAACCATGATGAATGCCTTTTTCAGTCTGCCCACACATGTCACACTACCGTTAGTCGTTTGCTTCATATGCCTTGACTCTTGCAGCAACTGCTACGCTGGACTTCAGCGATGAATGGTCAGTAATTTTTGTTTAATGAATGAATTAGTTCCTATGAGAATCGAATGCAATCGCACGAAAGTGTCAAAGCTCCAAGCATACACATATCAATCCAGACTTGGGATGCATTCACTAATCAAAGGCACCCTGTAGGGAAATGAGGGCGGGTTTTTGTTTATTTTTAGCCCCTTGGACTTTTTTTTTTTGGAGAGAAAACATAACCCCTTTGTTAAGGAAAAACAACAGCCCCCCAAAAAATTTTAACCTAATTTTACGAAGGGGTTAATTTTGGGTTTTTGGTAAAATTACCAAACAAAAACAGGGCTTTTTGTTCTTATACCTCCGGAAAAAATTTTGCCAAACAAAAGGAAAAAATTGGAAAAACGGTACACCCCCTTACGGAACTCCCTTATTAGGAAAAGGAGACCCCTTAAACCCACCAACCGTAACGGGATGCATTGGGGCTTAGGGGGCTAAAATTTTTTCCTGGGAATTTAAACCAAAATTTTTACTTTTTTTAAAAAAATTTTGTAATTTTTTAAAAACCCACTCTTTTAGCCCCCCGACCCTTTCAAATTTTTAATAATTTAAGTAATTTTCCTTTAAACAAATCCTCGAGAAATGTAAAAAAAAAAATAGGGGGTTTTTCTTTTGGCATTTTTACTCCCCTTTTTTAAAGAAAACCTTAAAACCATTACCAAAAAGAGGAATTTCCCCTTTAAGAAAATTTTTGTTTTTTTTGGCCGCAAGGCCCCCCGGGAAAAAATTTAAGAAAAATGACTTAAGAACAGTTTTTGAAAAAATTTAAAATAAGCCCAAAAAATTAACCAGTCAAGATAAACTGAATGAACCGTCGCTTAAGTCCCTTTTTAAATATTTTTAAAACAATTCCACTCCAGAGTCTTAGTAAAATTTCCATTTCTCTTCGTACTTTTCCCAATATACCGACTTTTAAAAAAGAGACACACCTCTTTAAGTATCCTTTCTATAATACAGAATGATAAACAAAGCAAACACGAAAATAAACTAATTCTTATGTCACTAGTAAACTAATCCACAGGGCATGAGAACTAAAAACTTCATTTAATTCCACCCGAAATCTTTTTCTGGCAGGCTCTCAATTTCCTGCAGGGTATTCACCGACCCCCCCTTCCCCACTATAGAAATCACTCCAAAATCATTCAAAGTTAAAAAAGTATATAAATAAGCATACAAATGTATGTATGTGTATCACATATGTATATTATGTATCTGCGCTCGTGCATCAACAACTTTGGGACAGTTGAAGGCTACCGGACAGGGTTGGTACTCACATGTTTGCATTTTAGTATGTTAAAGACAACTGGACAGCTGAAGACCGCTTGCTCTGTTTTTGGGTAATTCCTTTGAGAACAGCACTGGAAATGAAGATAAATGTCCGTTAGAGGCTAGCCGTAGTGTGATAAGTATGTTCAGTATTAAATAAGAGAATTGATCGGTTTTTTTTTTTTTTTGAAAATACTTACTATGTATATTTATTGAAATATATTTTTACATTTTCATCATTAAATAGTATACATATGCTGATATAGAAAATTTAATTTTTGTTCTTTAAAGCAAGGGGAAACGCATGTAAGTACATATACACGACCTACAAATTAAAGAACTAAATTTTTAAAACACCTGGACATCCTTGGGGTAGGTTACCGAAGATATTATACATATATCTGCAAAGGACTAATAGCTCTGTTGAATACTTTACCGTTATTCAGCAACAGTTTAACTCTGAAACTTACCGGTTCAAACGAGGTAAATCTGGGAAGTATAGCCCTTGGCCGTATAAAAATTTATCAATTCCGGTAAGTAGAAGCTGCTGTTGTGGCACTTGTGAAAAGACTTTGATACAGTCAATCACACAACTCTACTTGAGGACATCGGAAAATCTCCGCTTCATTCAGAAGTGAAGAGGTGGTTTATGAATTAGCCGAGCGGTTGACAATCATACATACTGTTTCGAATAAAAAACTCTAAATTGAGAAGAATTTAACAGGGATTTCCGCAGTTTAACTTCTACATCTCGAAACTCCCTCAACCATCAGACAGAATTTCTATCACCGCTGATGATTGCGCGATAATGATGCCGGACAATGGAATGGAATCGATAGCTTGTGTTCAAACGTAAAGGGCTTTCGCTCTGACCTTCCTTGCTTCCTCGCTGCACAGAACCTAACACTCTCCCCCCTAAATCCACAGCAACCTGATTCACTAACTAGACGAAGGAGAACCGACATGACCTTAATATTGCAGTCGATGACGTTAAAATTTCGACTGTCAATAACCCTAAGGTTTTAAATGTGGCATTTGACAGCCTTTGCCCCTTCACTCCTCCGCGATTATTGCCAAAGTACAGAGCCGCTACAAAAGCCTCAAGTCGCTAGCCAGCAGCACATAGAGAAAAGGCAAAGAAACGTTGTAAGCAACTTACAAGGCAATCAGCCGGCCGATCCTTAACTACGCCGCATTAATATGGTCGCTTGGATGCAGTGCATCCCACCGAACACCTGCACAGTGAGGCCCGCATGATGGATCCTAGGGCTTTGAGCCTGCCACTTAAAATTTCTGGGCAATCTAGAATCAGAAGCTTCCTGTTCGAGTTCGCAAACCTGCAGTTTGCGCAAGAGACTTGGCCCATGTTGAACAAGTGTTTATTGAACCTGCAGTGCACTGTATAGAGCGCGACAAGGAAAGGAAATGTGTCTTCTCGGGGATGTTGATCATATCTCTAATCCTTCCCAGGTTGCAACATCCAAGAAATACCTAGGTAACAACTCTTTTGTGGAGTGGGACCCCGCCGCAGTGCATGGTTCTGGCCCCACCATTCTAGAAGCTGCCGAAGTTCGTCGACTAGCTCATTGACGGCCCTTTATGACCTATTTAAGCCTTCACTAATAGCGATTTGACCTGATAAGCAGAGATCGCTTTTGTGTCGCTTCACTATCACTGAGCATGGCGATTCCTTGGTTGTCATAGTTGATTATTGCACAATCTTGAAATATGCGAAAAACATCCCATTTTTATTGATAGCTGTTTTCGAGCCCTCAGTGCATCACTGGATAGTGCTGCCCCTCAGTAGTATGACAAGCGTTGAATCCCTCCACTCCACTTTACTGCCGGGAGTAACTCAAACTTCTTCGTGAAGTTTAGCCTCTTCGAAACGTCTCTTGAAGGAAGGACGAGTGGTGTGTCTTTCCCAAAGGCCTTTATATGTTGAAACGACATTATCCTCCCTTTGCCAAAACGCTCTGCTGCCATGAGCAACATGATATGTTTCGCTGCCTGTTTGATCACTCCATGCAGCGGAGTGAGCTCCAGCATAACTTCAAGTGCTGCGGTTGGGCAAGTACGCATAGCCCCTGAAGTGCTGATGCAGGCGAGTCTTTGCAGCTTCGATAATTTAAGGCCTTCAGATATGTTCACTGCATTCGATACTCAAACCAAAAACATTTATTTTAAGGAAACTTAAGAATTTACTTTGACATTCGTGATATTGTGGTCTGGTACAAGCAAATGAGTTCCATAAATCATCCGGAAAGTTTTTTTGATCGCGTATATTACAATCCAGAAACTAGAAGAAAGGCAGAGAAAGCCTTTTTGCTCGATCATAATAAATGTTTTGTCATTGAGTGTGAGTACGATTTCTGAAGCTGATTCTTTTTCAAACACTATTTCTATGTGTCCTAGCATGTGCTTTGCATTTAGAAAGTAAAAAAGAGAGGCCACACAGAGAGAGGTGAAAAGAGAAAGAGAGATAATTAATTGTGGAAAAGAGAGAAGCCTATCAGAAGCTTTGCTTTAACTACTGAAACCGCTTCAATGCAATTTGATACTAACACCAGAAGTCAGTTCACAAAATGGTCGCTTCTTCGTTGTTGTTTGAAAAATTCGTAAAGAGTTATTGTTGTCGCATGAAGGTGGATTGCAATTAATTTCAATCATATTTGACAATAAACTGTAAAGGATATGCCAACTTTAGCGCGTCCATGCGAACGCTTGCATTCACTCACCAACAAAAAGATGACAAATGACATGCTCACTTCAAAGTAATTACTTTCAATTAGGCTTTTCCGCAAGTGATCCGTTCAAATAGCACATGCACACGCCGTGCAGTGTGCGTTTCGCCACTATTTATTTCGTGCAAGCAATGCGCAGGCGTAGCAGTTCATAACCAGTCAACGGTCATAATCGCCAGCGCCATACTACTTACCAAATATACATACATATGTATGTGTGTATATATATATATTTGCAGTGGCTTTGCTGCAGCAGCTGTCGCCTGTGAGGCGCTTTTGTTGGCGTTGACATTGACATAGCGCATTCGCACCATCGCCACCAACAGCAATGGTCGTTGCAACAGCAACGCGCCGGCGCAACGGCAGCCATCAGCACATAGCGGACACGAGCGCATGCGCAGACGACTTACTTCTTGCAAGCATTCGAGCAAGTTCATCTGAAAGGAAATGTGTGTGACTTCCTATATTGTATAGATGTGTGTGTGTATATGAATACGTGTGTGTTTGTGTGCGTTGAAGGCACCAATCAAACCGCGTCGTGTCAGTTATTAATGTTGCACATTTCTTGGCTTAATGGCCAACTCAAAGGTTGACAGATGTGCGTAATTTATTCCAGCGAAAAGCCAAAAAGAAAAGGACAAATAAAAAGATGGTGGTTATTCATTGGTTTTAGCTGTTTAGCATTTGGCCAAACGCTAGCCAACAATGTTGACTATATTATGCACATATTTCGTTTGATAAATGGACGCATGCGCATATATTGCGAAAAATTATTATGCGCCTAAATGTTGATCTGTGTATGTATGAGTATGTATGCGTGTCTTTACAAGTAAACAGCCAGAGTATACAACATAAATAATTGCAAAAAAAGGTGTAGAAGAAATCAAGTTTTGAATTGATGGAAACGCTTAAAAACTCTGCCAAATAAATGGCACAGAATCGTCTTTCGAATATTTCGATACCGTATTATTTTAAATGGAAAAAGTTTGATTAAATGTTAGTAAGGGGAAAGTTGAAAGTTGAAAGCGGAAATATAGTGAGACAAAGATAAGCTTAAGTTGTCTATGTCTCAATTTGGTATCCCCGCAAAACTAAGGCGGCTGTGTAAACTGAAGTTGAGCAACACCGAAAGCTCCGTCACGATCGGAATGGACCTTTCCGACCCATTTTTTTAACTTTTAAACAGTCACATACTAGTCTGATGGCAAATATCTTATGAGCTCATAAACTCATTCGTGTATTCAATTAATTATAAACGTCAAAAGTATACAAAGTTCGAAAATCGCGCATATTTATTGCCAAAATAATGTTTCGATTAACAAGACGCATCTCACGTTTACTCTAGATAATCTGGATAATGCCATTCTCAGAGACGCCGTATAATGCGCACCGAAGACGCAATTACTGTTATAGAGAAGAGTACTAAAGAACACCCAAAAGAGTCCATCTGGAGCTGTGCTCATTCACTTTATTGAAGATTTTACAAAAGGATCTCGGTTTGCGGCCTTACAAACTCCAACTTATGGAAGAATTGAAGCTTAACGGCTATTAAACTCATCGCACATGCGGCGAAAGAGTTCAAAACGAAATATCCACCGATCGTGACTTTGAGAAATAAGTCTGTTAGTAAAAGTTGAGTTGAACAAAACTCTCGCGATTGGATGATAATCCACACTTTATAGTTGAGACGCCGTTTCATCCTCCAAAAGTCGTTGTTATAGGCGAGAGGAATCATTGACACAGTCAATGTGGAACGCCTAAAGTCAGGTTTAATGACCTAAATTGATAGCTGCTGATGTGGACGACCTTTGGGTCCAACAAGACGGCACTACATGCCATTCAGCCAACGAAACACGCCTTGATGCCTTGGAAGAAAATAATCGTTTCGTAATTGCTGACATACGATTTCGATTGCTGCTGAAAGCTGATCCATTTCGAGGTTCCGTGGCTATGTCTCAGATAGTCCAACCATTGAGTCTAATTTGCAATGACTCGCTCGAGCATTTCGACTGATAACTGGTAAATGACACGCGTGATGCTTTGCTAAAAGGCCTGAATCACAGCGAGATTGTCCGCACAGACTTTAGACTTTACATATCCCCACAGAAAAAAGTCGAACAGTGTGATATCACACGTTCTTGTTAGCCGGAACAAAATGTGAAATTACCTGCTCACTGAAGTGTTCCTTCAATAAATTCATTGATTTATGCAATTTGTGAAAAGGCGCCATCTTATTGGAAACAATTATCGCCGAGATCAAAAGCTTCAGTTTCAATCATCAAATAATTGGTTATCATTGCGCGATAACGTTCGCCATTGACGGTTAGGTTTTCACCGGCATTATTTTTGAATGACGAACCCCACCCAACCGTTGTTTTTTCTTGATGAAATAAAATTTTGAATTTTTTTAAAGGGTTTTTCTTCGTCCCAAATGCGGCTATTTTGCATATATACATACTTATGGAGCCAGAAATGGGACTCACCGCTGAACGAAATTTGACACAAAATGTCGCCTCTTCTGAGAACTTTTCAAGATCCCATAGAGCGAAGCAATGTTGCTTGTGAAGGTCGGACAGCCTCAGTTCTTGCACATGCTGTATTTTCCACGCTTTCAAATCGTTCGCCAAGTCGTTCCATACGTTAGTAAGAGTTTCTGCAAACGACTCCAAATCGACACTCCACGGTCTTCAACTACACTCTGATGATGAATGAATGATGGGTTTCAAGATAGGTCGATTATGTTGACCATAAGTTGAGCGAAAGACATTTTTTTGCAGAATGTGAATTTTCGATTTGCAAATGCTGTTCAGTAAGTAAGACTTTCCATGATGAAATGTCAAACAATTCCGAACAAAATTAATATGACAGATTGACACGACTCATGCGTGATCTGGCAAAAAATGGCTATTGAAAAATACCTCTACTTTGGATCTCCCGATATCTTGCTTTGAATATTTTTATAAAAAAAATCAATGCCGCCAAGTGAAAAGTTCTTTGACTTCACCTAATTCTTCGAAGCCAGAATCACTCTTGATGGAAAAATCGTTATTGATAGAAGAAATGAAATAATATAGGAAAATTATATAGGACCAACTGTCACCATGATAAGACAAAGTTAGGTTACAGAACATGAAAAAATATCTATAACTTCAATGAAGAGAATTCCACTATCAATGCCCAGACTTCATTAAAAAGCATTTTGAAAGCCAACAATCACCCCGGAAAACACCTCAACACAACGTACAATAAACAGTGCCAAGTGCGAGTCAACCGTTATAAAAGGAAGGGTCCAACGCCCGAGCAGCCACTTCAACAATGAAATACGCTGGTCAGCAAACAAAACAAAAACATACCATAGTTATGCAACATTGAGATCACGCAATGCCACAAACAATGCGACGCACTGCGATGTTGGTAGAAACAAAAATAACAACAACAAATATGTACCACTGCAGCTGACATTTGTTACAGTAGTGTTGCGACCTCGTTGATGGATTCTCAAGATGTCAACAACGCCTATTCTGTTGATGCTGACAAGCACAATGATGCTGCCAACATTGCCGCTGATGAGTTGGAAAATGACTGCAGCAACAACAACAACAATAACAACATCAACCATATACATATATAAAATAACAGCAGAACTTGTGGCATGGCACAGCTGCAACAATGCTTGTAGGAGTAGAATGACGACGCTTCACCTGTCAACAGCAATAATAAATACACAACAACAACAATAACAGTAAAAGACACAAGCAAAGAGAGAGAGAGAGGGTGAGGGAATGAGAGGAAAAAATCTGCACCACAATAAATACTACATTGTTGACAATGGTGAAAGGCTGTTAAACGTAAATAGTAATGGCAATCAAGCGAAGGGCAGCAAAACTATCACGCCACATACATATGGCAACTACAAGAATAGCAACAACACTAATAACAATCAAAACTTCGCACATATCAAGCAGTTTGCAAGTGTTAGAGTGACAGTAGCGGGCCATATAATGAAGATAGAGGCAGCAACAACAAGTAAAACAACCAAAGCAACAACAACAATAAGGCAGCGCATCAAAAGTGCCAGGCATAACAACGCTGACACCGCCAACAAGAGTCCTTGATGTGCCTGATAGAGCATTTGGCACAACAAACAACAACAATAGCGGCAAAAACAACAACAGCGATGTTAAAAACAACAACCATGATGATAAAAACAACAACAATGCTGCTAAAAACAACAACGACAATAACAGCGAGGACGACGACGACGACGATTAAAGCGTTGACAATTACGAAAACGAGTATGACGACAGCAATAAGTAACGGCCGCCACCGCCAAACGCCACCAACAACCGCATTGCCAACAACCGTAACATGAACGAATGACAGCGTCAACTATCGTCACAACTTCAACGGTAACTACAGTTCAACAAGCGTCAACAGCGCAACAAAAGCGGCAACAGCAATGGTAAGAGCTGCAGCAGCAGCAGCAGCAATATCAACGGAGACAGCAACAAATGGAAATGGCAATCATAAAATCAACAACTATGAAATTCATCAACAACTGCCAACAGCCGGTCTCGCACACATATTAGGAGAGGGTGGGGGCAACGGCATAGTGGTGGTGGCGCATCACAGCTGGCCACCGCTACTCGCATAGATATGTGTGTGGAAAGTGCAAATAACGAAGGCATAGCAACAAAAACAAAGACAATGCGCTGCTTGTCAACATCATCATCACAAGCATTAGTGGCAGCAGCAACAGCAACTAGTCCATCAAGTAGAACCTTAACTCGAACTCCAATTCCAACTCCAACTTCAACTCAAACTCGCACTAACAGTCCATCATTCACAGCTCGGTGGCGCGCATCAACAACCATGGCCACAGGCACAGCCGCAGATATGTGTACCGACACCTCCAACAGTAACCAACAACAACAACCTCCAACAATGCCAACAACCATAGGCAAGACTAGCAACAGCAGCAGCACAATAATTTCTAGTCCTACCGCCTCGCATGTGACTTTTGGAGCATTGTCGCTCCTGTTGATCCATGCGGGCCAACTGCTTTGCTGTGTTGTGTTGCTCATCCTGTCGTTGAATTGTTGTAAGTGAAATTAATTGCATTGTTTTTGCCATTGAATTTTAGTTGTCGCTTTTGTTTTTGTGTATACCACTTGTGAGTACTTAGCTTAGTTGTTGTTATTTTGGGTGATAGCGGTGTACAGTGAAGCAGCGAGTGAACCAATTGAATGAAGAGTTTTGTGGAAAGAATTTACCGTTATGTTTTGGTTCGAATATGTTGCATTTTTGCATCCGAAGTCAGAAATAAAATGGTTTTATGATATTTTTTTTGAAGTGGCATCTCATTTTAAAGAATACGAAAATCAAGTCTTATTACCTAAAACTTCTTTCTTCGATCATTACTTGACAAATGTACCTGAGTAGATGGCATGAAAATTTCAAGTCAATCGGTCCAGCCGTTTCGGAGAAATTTGCCTCGCTGTCTCTGAAAACAGCGTACCGAGAAAAACGTGGTTAAAGTTTTGGAGGCCGATTACACAAGGTATCTCGAATCAACCTAAAGTTTTCGGAGCATATTCTCAGATATAGGTACATTCGATATAAAAGTACAAAAATTTAAACTCTTTCGCAAAGCGCGCTCTCTCTTTTCCTCTCATTAACACGCTAATATGGCGGCCATGTTTGTCAGTGCATACAGCAAAAGTTGCCATCTTATCATGTCATGTTTCACTTTGGTCCAACACTTGGAAATTCTTGAGGTATTATTACATTGGATCTCAAGGTATGTATATAACTTCCATAAAAGTATTTTCCTTATATATCTTCTGATCAGATTTGACCCGGACTGACAAAACCAGCCTCTGCCAAAGTCGATGTTATTAGAGTGGATCTCAAGGTATATTACTTCCATAAAGGTATTTTTGTTATATGTCCTCTGATCAAATTTGACCCGGACTGCCAAAAAGCCAACCTTGGACCTACCTTGGACCAACCTTGAACTGTGGATCTCAAGATATGTTACTTCTATAACAGTCTTTTCCGTATATATCCTCTGATCAAATTTGACACGGACTAACAAAAAACAAATCTTCTAAAAGTTTTCTCCTTATATATCATCTAATCAAATTTGACCCGGACTGACAATCTACATTTCCGCCTATTTATTACTGTATTTTTATCATCGCCTTCAAAATAGGCTCCGAAACCAATACTATAGCTTGCCAATCCAATTTTCCACACACTTTTTATTATAAGTCATAGATGGAATGGACTTAAACGCTTTTAGCGAATTTGGTCTTTTTCGGTTACTTTGTGAATAGTTTATGCAAAATTTGTCTTATTTCAAAAATCCGTCTTCAATTAAGCTTTTTCCCACACAGACCGAGCCATCCACTGTCAATTTAGGAACCAAGAAGGTGTTCGATCGGGTGATTCGATACGTTAGCAAACAAAATTGTCTCTATTGGGGTGATTCAAATCCTCGTGGATTTATGAAATGTCATGCATTCGGAAAAATTTCCCGTTTGGTGAGAATGCTTCTCTGGCGTGCACTGGTTTTTCGCTCAAAACAGGAGACGAGAGCGAATTTGAGGCACCAGAAATTGGGTAATTCTTTTCTAAAATGGTTGCGTTGATTTAGGTAAAGGTTGTGTACCAAAGTATAACGAAGAAGTCTGAGATGTGTGAGGAATGTAAGGAAGTAAAATGAACCATTATTGAGTACAAAGTGTTCTTCAACTAAACACGTTCCTCTAACCTTTTCATTGTACGTTTAGAGCGATAACCACAAGGTAAATCACTCGAAAATGATAAAAGTACTTTCAACTTTGAAAAAGAGAGTAGTTCGAAGTATTAGAAAATCGAATTTGGACTTCTTTTGGGATACGCTCTAAGATATTTTTTTTTTGTTTTGGAATTAGTCATGAGCTGATCTGAGAGAGAGAAACAGAGAGAACCTTAATCTTAATGCTACTCTCCGAAAACGTTTTATTCAAGTAAATCGTCAAGAGGTTGATTAAAGAGAATACTTTGGTATTAGGTTAGGTTAAAAGAACGATCAAAAACAAAAAATCAAAAAATATTGGTCGAAGGAACTTTCAATAATCGACAAAACGGTTTGAGTTTGTAACCTACAGGTAGGCCATTTAAAGTTGACCCATCTGGCAACGCTGTAACTTTTAACAGCGCTGACAAATCGGCTAATGTCATACCGCGTTAGAAGCGTCATTCAAAGACAATTTATACCATGGAACAGTACACTCCAAAAGAACGCGCTGAAATTGTTCAGCTTTATATTCAAAATAACTTTTCAATTGTATTAACTCAACGTGCGTTTCGCAAAAAAAATAAAGTGAAAAGTGCTCCAGTTAAGAACACAATTAAGTCTTTATACGCAAAATTTCTGAACACCGGTAATCTCAGTAATGCCAGTCATGCATCCAGACAACGCACAAGACGTTCTGATGAAAATATCGAAGCTGTACGAGCCAGTATTGAGGAGACTCCATCGACATCGAGTTATTGCCGCTCTCAGGAATTAGACATCTCTCGCACCACTCTCCGACGCATAATTCATAAAGATTTGAAGATGTTTCCATATTAAATTCAAATGGCACAAAAACTAAACCCAGCTGATTATCCGCGACGCCTTAATTTTGGCAAACAAACAAATGGGTCAACTTTAAATGGCCTACCCTGTATTTGTTGGGGCGCCTGATATCAATTTCTATTATTTCGCCAGATATGCCGTAGAGTTGACTGGTCCTTACAAAAGCGGGACAATGGAGGATAAAGGAAATAAACGTTTCCACCTCACTTTATTTTATACAAATTGCGGTCTTACCGCATACCGACTTATTTGGCAATGACATATAAGAATTCGGCAAGAATAACTTTACTGAGGGCAAGTAGTTCAGTGTATCCACTGAGGGTCAGAAGGTACTCGATGTCGAACAGGTGCTACTTTGTTAACCAGAACTTGATAAACTCAAACGAAGTTCAGAGGTCCTGGGCTAGAACGCAATAGTACAACGGAGACCCAATTAGTTCCAATCCGATGCCTTCGTGTCCTTCAGGTGCCTTCTCTTGCGTGCTCATCACTTTTACAGTTTCCAGCAGTGCCATTATGACCAGACAGCCAAACTAGTCTGATAATAAAATAAATTAATGCCATCGACAGTGAGGTTAGACACTTCTCTTCCCTCTCCTCTAACCACAAACCTCCTAGCTAACTCTGAGTGCACAGTGAGCCAGCTCAAAGCTAGTTCTTTAATATGAACTTACACTTAGAATACTTCAATCAATTTAAACACACTAGTATCCTGTTAAAACAATATAACTCACTACGGTCCAAGTATAACGGTCTTCCGAGCAATCCATTAACTGAGACTTACAGCTTCAACTCTTTTTCATCTCCAAAAGCCCACAGTGCAAGCCACCAAAGGTGCCTTCTATGTACGTTTATTGTTGTTGCTAATACAGCTCATACATCTGCTCGTCCTAAACGCATTGTCGCTTCGGACTGTCAACATGTTGTTACTCACAGCCATCCATCTAAACACACCAAATGCTAGTTTGGGGATTTATGTACTCCTGCATGTGTGCCTACTTGAACATGTGTGTGTATGTGTGTAGAAGAAAGTGGCTGTGTTGGCGTTCATCATGTGTGACAGCATCAACTTCATCAGTTTGGCTTGGCGGAACGCTACCAAAAACACCAAACCTGCCAGAGTCAGTTTTATTGCGTCATTGCCGTGTTAGAAGTTGTTGCTTTCTTTTTGTTGTTGTTAGATGATGTTGTTTGTTGTTAGATGGTGCTGTTTGTTGTTGTTAAATGCTGTTGCTTCGCTTTACTTGTTATACCCTGAACAGGGTATATTAACTTTGTCACGATGTTTGTAACACCCAGAAGGAAGCGTCGGAGACCCTATAAAGTATATATATAAATGATCAGTATGTTGAGCTGAGTCGATTTAGCCATGTCCGTCTGTCTGTCCGTCTGTCCGTCTGTCTGTATATATACGAACTAGTCCCTCAGTTTTTAAGATATTCTTTTGAAATTTTGCAAACGTCATTTTCTCTTCAAAAAGCTGCTCATTTGTCGGAACGGCCAATATCGGACCACTATAACATATAGCTGCCATATAAACTGAACGATCGGAATCAAGTTCTCATATGGAAAACTTTCGCATTTGACAATGTATCATCACCAAATTTGGTATAGATTATTTTCTAGGGCAAAAATGTAATATCCGAGAAAATTGTTCAGATCGGTTAACTATAACATATAGCTGCCATACAAACTGAACGATCGGAATCAAGTTCTTGTATGGACAACTTTCACATTTGACAAGATATATTCACGAAATTTGGTATATATTATTTTCTAAGGCAACAATGTAATCTCTGAAGAATTTGTTCAGATCGGTTAACTATAGCATATAGCTGCCATACAAACTGAACGATCGGAATCAAGTTCATGTATGGACAACTTTCACATTTGACAAGATATATTCACGAAATTTGGTATATATTATTTTCTAAGGCAACAATGTAATCTCTGAAGAAATTGTTTAGATCGGTTAACTATAACATATAGCTTCCATACAAACTGGACACATAGTTACCAATAGAAATGCACCTGTGAAGGGTTTTTTCTTGTTTTTGCAATTGCTATTGCCTTGTTAGATGGTACACTTGTTCTGTTGCATATATCACCACACTTGACATTCATTCATTCATTCGTTCCTACCAACACTCAACGCACAAACACAAACATACATACATATAGACAGATATACATACATGTGTTACTTAGTGCACTCACAGCCTTGCTGCAGCCTCATTGCTTCTACTCCTGCACTGACTCGAATCAAATGCTGCTCGCGCGCTGTTATGTATGCTGTTGTTCTTGTTGTTGTTGTTTGTTGTTTGCCACTGTGGTCGCTTTTACAGCTTTGCTTGTCGCAATTCATTTGAATTTCATCACTTTCGCCTAGAAATAGTCAACACAAGGCAATGACAATCAAATAAGTAACCAACGAAGCTAACAGATTCAAAGCGCAAACATACTTACTTGCCCTCATCGAGTCGTTAGTGCCACATGCAAGTACACAAACACACACAAACATTTGTATTTATTAACGAAAAAGCAACCAAGAAAGTGGGAAAAAATGCGCCGGCTTGCTGATGAACGGGTTATTCATGAGTGCTCATATGTGCATGTGTATGTGTGTTTGTGTTTTCATTTATATATTTGTTAGTGTATGTGTATGCAGGTTTGTTAGACGCGCAATTGCACATGTTCACTTGTTCGTATGCAATGCTTGTTTATTCACACGTATGTAGGTATGCATATATGTATGTATGTATGTACCAAGATGTGTTTGCGCAAGTCATAGCGAATTCCCACGGCGGCGTAGGCAACATAGCCGAGTTATGATAGTTTTACATTTTATGAATGATTTCTGGCAGCATATTCTGCTAGACACATATGTAGTATGTGTGTATGTGCACTTTTATATATACATACATATATATAGACATATGGTATATGGAAAATGGATGTATCAGAGTCATGTTCGAGGCCCTGCCTATCTGCCAAATTGGCCCTAATTGAGGTGATTATACAATTTTGAACAGCACTTTAGCACACATATGTACATACATACATACACATAAATGTATATATGTATACTTATACATTTTTTCAATTGTAGGGGGAAGCATCGAAAACCCACTGCCCACTCATATCTTTCCCCCGGGACCATGTTGGTTGAATAAAGTATTACTTCATGGGAGAGAAGAACACCTTAAGTCTCCTCTATTGTAAGGACTGACTAACGCCTAATCTGTTACAAATCACTCAATCTTATCATAACTAGAGCTACCGCTTAGCTGACAGCTTTCCATTTTACAGAGGAGTCGCGCACAAGTGCTGTCAAGTTTTTCACCATGAGACTACCTCCAGTGTGATTTTTTAGCTTTTCCCGTATACTTGCAAACCGAGGTCAATAATACACGTCGGTCTATATGTACGAAAGTCATGACGATATTTGTAGAGGTAGTTTCTAAAGCATCCATGTCCACTGAGTATTATCCACTACTGCATGTCCCGGGAAACAGTCTGTGGATCCATCGTCCTTTGCATGAAGTTTGCCACCGTTGCTGCCACATTGTGTTGCGGTAGACGGTCTAATAAGTTGTTGCCCAGCCAGCTCTGGACTGATGATAGCAAACCATTTACAGGGTTTGTTCTCAAAGTTATAGGACTGATTTTCTTCTGGCGCGACTGTACTTCAGAGCGTGCGCGCACCGAGTGGATTCAGTAGAAGGCGTTCCTAGCTAACGAACAAGTGGCTGATCACTTGTCTCCGAGCAGCTGGAGAGTCAGGACAATTATTTTCGAGCGAGGTGTTTCTGAGAGTGATGCAAGCCGAAAACGCAGCGGTCGGTAAAGCAGTGGTACGCGATTAAATTCTGTGTGAAACTCGGTAAATGTGCAACAGAAACGTTTGATATTATCAAGCAGGCTTACCCAGAAGTTGCTTTAGCAAGAAGTGCTGTGTTTCGGTTGCACCAGGCCTTTTTGGAGGTCCGGGAAGAGGTCGGTGATGAAGACCGTGCCCACCTCACTTTCCATATAACGGTACTGTTAAAAAATAAAGATTTTCAAACATCAGGCTGACTTTCGTGATTGTATATGAGATAACTTAATAAAGCCTAGGGAAGTCAATAGATAAAATCGGCTTTATACATACTAGTGCAATTTCCATATATGAATTTGATTCCGAACACAACATTTTATGGAAGTACTTTGTTGAATAATTTCATTCATCGTAAAAATGCCAGAATGCCTTTATGTACCTCAGAAAGACAAGCGTATGCCACAGTAGCAACTAAGCAGTTGAAGCGTGTTCAAAGAATGGCTCTTATTAACGTCCGCAATGTACTAAGGACAACATCATTCGATTGCAGTACCTAATTTGATCCGATTGAAAGCAGTCGGTTTTCAATTGTGCTCAAGCGCTGGACTTATGAACCTTTCTGAGCTTGTTAAACCCTGCAAAAGACTGCAGAAAACTTTTTTCTCTTCTCTTCCCAGAGTGAACTGTAAGAGGTCCTCTGAAGTACTTACTCTTAGCAATGTCAATGTCGCTGCTGGTATAAATGTTCTGAATTAATTTTTCCTGTAGATTCACACGCGGTGTAGTTAATATTTTTTTCAAAGCTCTATTGCCGTTTTGTTGTCGAAACGGAGGAAATATTTCAAATGGACACACTTTTCACTCTTCTGCATCTGCAGTCCATAATTAGGCACCGCAAGCCGGTCTAGAGTTAAACCCGGAGAAAACGGATCTACTTGTGTTCACAAGAAATCACAGAATTTCCCTCTACGGGGGTTCGGATATACTGTTCAGAGTTGGGCACAAGACAGCCTTTTAAGTTGCCGGACCACTGCAGTATTTTTCAAGCTGAAGTCTTTGCTATTACGAAAGCCTCTAATGTCACTTGTCATGTATTGAGAAGATTACGCTGTAAGCATCTGAGGTCACCACAGTATGTCCACACTGTCCACATGAGACACTGGAAAGGTATCGATAGTGAGGCCACAGATTCTGTTAAAATTCGCGTCAATCGTAGGTATTCTACTTCTCATGGACCTAGTAACTTAACTCCCTCTGGAATCGCAAAGGACCAAAATAGGTCTATGCGTCGTTCATTGGCCTGCCAGATTAACCTAACCTAAGCTTACTAAGCTTCTAAAAAGAAGTGCAAATAATTATATCTCGTTGTCAACAACAACAACTGACAACTGCGAGGCGAAGGAATTTTCTTTCTAGAATGAGAGTAAAGTGAATCTTGCTAAGAAGTCTCATTGAACTACTACCAATTTTCTCCATAGAAATACTTTGCAATATCATAGATGTTGATATTTGACAAATCATACACCCAAAAGCCCGATAGAAAACCCCTGGAACTCAGTCAGGTTCCGGTTTTGAGACTAGAGTCTTGTCTTGCAAGTTCTTAAAGGTTTTTAAGAAATTATTGCCAGCGTAAATTTAAACCGAAATGTCACTAATACACATACTAATATACAGCCATAGACATATAAATAGCACACATCTGAATCCCATATTAAATATAATCTCATTAATCCTAAAGTAGCTGAACAATAAAAATTTAGTATATATCTACTGTCACCGTTTGAGGCTCATTTCCCTGCACAAAAATGCTGTTTATTTTCTATTAAATTTTGTACGCGACAATTTTATTGCGTATAGTGTTGATTTGAGGTGGACACATAAATAGCACATTTTTAAGTTCGCAGTTTTTTTTTGGAATTTTGTTTGAAGTTCTCGCATGTTTTTAAATTTTAAATTTTTGCGAATGTATAATTAAACCATCGACATTTCTTTAAAAATGAGAAGGAGAAAGCATTCTACTCCGGAAAAGAGAGTCCTAATGTCCAATGTGAGCAAAAAAGGAAAAGATCCTGCCAAAATTGCTAAAAAAGTACATTGCTCCCCAAAAAATTTTAAAAAATGCTCTTTATGCAACAAAGCAGACCCACCTTGTGTCAATAAAAAGACATCAAGAAAACCAGGACCACGTAAAACCGATATTAGTGTTGACAAAAACAAAGTACGGAAGAGCAAAGTGGGTCCTTTTAAGTGAGCCGGGGAAATTATGATCGAAGTTAATAAGGAATATGGTGTGGACGTGTCCAGAAAGCTTTTAGGAAGACGACTCAACGCATCTCAACATTTTGGAAAAATTACCAGTAAGAAACCACTCCTGTCAAAACGCCACATCAAAACTCGACTGGCATTTGGAAAGGACCACAGAGACAAACCAGCACAATTTTCGAAGAACGCGTTTGTGAGCGACAAAACCAAGATAAATAGGAAGGTTCCAGTTGGAAAAACAATTGTACGTCGTCTACAAGGTCAATCCCTTAAACCTAGGTATACCAAAAAAACCATTAAGCACGGCGGTGGAAGTATCATGGTCTGGGGCGTGTTTTCATGGCATGACATCGTGCCAGTTGTTCGAATAAATAGTAAAATGGACCAGTTTTAATATTTGGATATACTGAAAAATAAAATGGAGCTGTTTGTATTGTATTGTTTGGATTGAATCCATGTCCATAAACTGGACATTTATGCAAAACAATGATCCGAAGCACACTGCAAAGGTAATAAAGCATGGTCTCGGCAATAAGAAATTTAGAATTTATAAGTGGTCTGTGCAAAACCCAGATCTGAAACCCAAAAGAAAATTTATGGAATGATATAAAGTTCATAATAGCACGCAATAAACTCAAAAATTTTTGATGATTTATGGGCTGGGATTGGGGAGCCTTGGTACTCAACCCCAAAGGAACGATATCAAGAAGTGGTGTACAGCATGCAGCGAAGATGTGAGCGGATGATTAAAAATTATGGATATACTACAAAATACTAACAAAATGAACAATCTTTTGAAATTTTTTAATAATTTTTTATAAATTTGTGTATCTTTTTTTAAACCCCTTTTCAGATTGGGCTATTTATGGGACACATATGTCTGTCATATAGAATATCGTTGTTTTCGTATTTTTTTTTTGGCGATAATAAAATATTTATTGCTCCAGTGTTTTAGTAGTATTAAAGTGAATGTTTTTTAAAATAAAACGCATCCCTCTTTAAATCCGTAAGTAATAAACTTAAGGAATAAATAAATGTTTTCTTATATGGTGACCAAGGGTGCTATTTATGTGTCCATGGCTGTATGTACATTTGTATATATAACACTAAGCAGCTAGGCTCAACAAGTGTGCAACCATAAGCCTTACAATATGTCTAGAAACGAAGCTTAGATGTAAAAGATGTATATGCAAACCCCGCCTATCCGCACTTGTAGTGACATGAGTGTCAAAATTCATCGACATAACGGCATGATTGCGAAATGCGCTGTACCTTACATAGCTACACATAAACAAAAACAAGGCGCTCGCAATAGTAAATACACACACATCCATACATATGCATTGCCGAATGTAATGCAATGAAAAACAGCAATGGACGTGAACTGTCAAAAATCTTTGGACACGCGCGTCCAGGCTTAGGAGCGATTTTTATCGGCCAAACATTGCTGCATTTATGACATCGAGCATACACATACACATACAGACATAAGTCAAACAGCTACGAGCTTTCACACAACGGCCCTGCAATAAGCAAACCAACACACATTACACGCTTGGACATTTGTTGCAGTTGTCAAATGTGTAAACATTGATGGATTGACAGTCGGCACGAGATTTCGGCGTTGGGTGTCAAATGTAAGTTCGAGTGTGAGTGCGGTATTGAAGCGTTGTTCTATTGCATTTTTAGAATGAAGACAGCAAAAATAAAAAGTGTTTAATAAATTTTAGGAATGGTATATAAGTCCTATATGATGAAACAGGCATTCCATTACCCGACCATGAAGAAGTTCAAATTACGCGTTTGAAGAACAACAAAGTGGTGGGTGCTGATGGATTGGAGGCCAAGCAGTGAATGAATGAAAATATAGGCGGACGAAAGCATGCCTGA
>CM050323.1:131901139-131926139 GCA_027475135.1 Bactrocera correcta
TTGAATCCAATTATCGCCAAAATAACGACCTTCAATTTCAGGCATCAAATAGTCGGTTACTTAGCGAAGATTGTTTCCTTTTGTGTATTGGGCAGAGCGAACTTAAATTCCAATCATCGGGACTGCTTTCGCCCATTTTGCCATAATCTCCAAAAAATCTAATGCATACTTCTAATCAGTTCTTCGTCGCCGTATTTGAATAGCTTTGCTGGTAATCCAACGTCAATCGGCGCTTTGTTGTGGGGGGTTTTACAAGAGTATGCTCCGATCTTGAAACCTTCTGTTAGTGTCCGCATCTTTTTGTAGAATTTTCGAGGCAGCTTGTCAAGCTCTTCGTACTTACGCATTTCGGCCTTTCTCTTTTAATGTCTGCAAATGCGTCTCGCTTCCCTTTTCAACTCTCGGTATCTACTACTGGTGAAGTATCTTCCGCCTATCACAATATGATTGATCTGGTTGGTGGCTTTTCGATCCGGAGACAGCCAGGAAACGTATTACTTTGCGGCCATAATAAACATAAAAAATAACCGATTCTTTATTTGTACCGTCTGACAAACCTGAAAAAACTCTCACATAATGGAGGGTAACACTTTAGAATTTTTTACTAAAACAAGGAATTTTGAAAAGTCATTTAAGGTAAATATTTTTAAAATATAAATATGTTTAATCACACCTCACCTACAACCGAAGCGTTTACAAAGATCCTCTACGCTAGATGCGTTAGAAATTTATTTTTAATTAAATAAGCATTGTGTGGTAGTGCCAACGAAACGAATTTTAACCAGAATTGAATTACTTTTCTCCATTTCATCTCACTTGTTTTCAAATGTATGCAATAAAAAAATATTACGCACAATTTTTTTTTTGGCCTTACGCCGCCAAGTGCGATTCGATCACAGTACCACAGCAGCAACGGTCTTATTGTACTCATGTGGCTTGGAAAAAATCACAAAAAGAAAGGTGAGCAATTCGCTTTGCAAACGTTGAAGGAATCTAGTTAACTGGCGTAACGGTTCACCTTTTCCTTCTTATTCATTTGTGTCGCTCATACGCAGCGTACAACCCACTGTGGTGGTGGAGTGTACGCATTTGAGTGCAGGCAGTGGAAAATACGCCGAAGTGAAACAAATAAAAAACCGTCCCTCAGTACACGTACTCATTACATTTGCATGTGTATTCATATTAGATTTTTTGTTTTTTTTTTTGCTTTATTTTTTTGAGCACAATTTCCTAAAGCAGTTCACACTAAAACGCACCTTTGTTCCGCAAACTTCAATCACATCACCAAAAGCCTCAACATTTCAATGCATATTTCAAGCCTTTGTGTTCTTTTATAAAACCAACAAATGCTTGACAAAACAACAACACCACCCACAAAAATGCTTACATACAAAAACAATCGCTTCCACTTTACATAAGTTGAGGCTAAAGCGCATAAATGTCACGGTGTATTTGCGTGAAAACACGCATATGAAATAACTTCATAACAAAAAGTCGTCGTATTTACTGTGGTGTACAGCTAAATAATGAAAGTTTTTGTGCTTATTAAAAATTAAAGCACCAATAGTTAGCATTTGTGGCAGTTTTTGCATGTTGTTGCTGCTCAAAAGTCTCTTGGTTAATTTCAATTTAGTGCGTCGAGCGTCAGACAATGGCAAGAAGCCACAGTGAAATCGTAAAGAAGGTGTTATGCATGTTTATATTTTATATATGTATTTGAATACAGCCACGTAGTTATATTTTAAGTGATAGAAAAGTGCCCGAAAATTGTAAATAAAACTCAAAATATTTTATTTTCCATCAATATTTATTTTGTCCCCTTCACAGTAATCCAACGATTTTTCTGAAACACTTTCTTCAGTGAATTGTTTTTTGTCTCGTCTTTTCGGTCGACTAAAAACAGGTTCCACAGAGCGGCAATTTCAGTTTGGGGAACAAAAAAAAACACACAGAGCCAAATCTGGTAAATACGGTGGTTGATCGATAGTTTTCATTGCATTTTTGGATTTGCGGTCTCAGTCGTGGCATCGTATCGAGCATTATTATCGTGTAAAATCCATTAATTTTTCTTCCACAATTTCGGCCACTCCTCAATACGGCCATACAGAACTCCTTATGCATCGTCTGTCTCTTCGAAACAAATTCATGATGTTCCAAACCACGAATATCGAAAAAACAATGAGCGGCTTTGTTGTGCTTGTTTTTTGGTTTCGACTCGTTTTTTCCCCTCCATTTCGATGATTGTTCACTTATTTGCACGTCAAAGTCATAAACCCATGTCTCATCGGCTGTTATAATGCTCTTCATGAATGTGGGAACGCAATTTGCACGATCAAGCATGCCCAAGGAGACTTGTTTATGGTATACTTTTTGAAAAAATTCAAAAAAAATTTTTATCGGGACAAGACGAGCAGCGGCGCATTTCATACCCAAAATATTTACCTAAATCATTCGAATGGACCCGCGGGATATGTCTCTAACATTTTCCTTCAATTTTTTACCGGGTGCTTTTTTGTCAAAATGTATTCTTTTTTTTAATTTCGGCCTTTAGTTGGTCTCTATTTGACTTTTAAAAATATTTCATAAAAATACATAAGTCGAACAACAATAGGGGTATTCAGACCGAACTTGTTAATTTAGTAGCTCGTTAGTTGATACTTCGTTAAAACAGCTGATTCAATTATACTTACTTTCGAAAAAAGTTGTCAGAAACTAATTTGTAGTAGACAGCAAATGTATTTTTTTTTTTTGCAATGAATTAAGTTAACTTTTGAGGCAACAACGCAAACAGAACAGCTCAGTGATGTTACCAAGTAAAGAAAAAGTTATCATGCTGGCCAGTCGGGTACTTCGTTACTCGGTAAAACGATAATCTGTTAATTTTACAAAAACAAAACCGACGTAAATAACTACCGAGTAACGAGTAACGAATTAACAAAGCTGGTATGAATACCCCTAATAATTTTTTTCACTCAAATGTTTTGAACTTTGTACCTAAATAAGTGTATTTGGCCCGCGAGTGCTTCTTTATTACTTTAATATGACCAAATTCTCAGCCGAAAGGAACCATATTTTGCTAGAAGTTTTTGTCCGCGTTTGAAGCGTGCGCGTACTGACTGGATTCGGTAAAGGAAGTTAATAGCCACGACATTGGCCCGGCCACGCCGCCTTTCTTATAAACGGCTACCTAACCAAGCCCGGGATCCCAACGCTCGGCTCTCAACACTATTCCGTGACGCCTTCAATGCTGGGAAATTGCGCTGACTGCGCTGCATCGACGCAGAAGGAGCCTTTTTAAAGCTTTTAAAGAATTGTAACGATTGATTCAATAATTTTTTTGAATCGACTAAGTCGTATTACTTTCCGGACAAACCCCGTAAATGTGTTCTAACTGAGAGAATGTGGCAAAAGAGTTGATTTTCCATTGGAAGACAAATAACTTCTTGGGCGACCAAAAATGTTTGATGATGAGGAACTGGAAGCATTACCAAAATTATTAACAAACAGCCATTTTAAAATGTTTCAAACCCGCCGGATACACTCAAAAGTATGTTGGGTATCATATGAATTGAATCCAAGAGCCGTTTAAGGACGATTTTACATAAGATAAATGCTGCTTGAAAGCTATAAAAATATGTCATTTGACCTCGAATTGTGACTGGTGATAAAAAATGGATCTATTATGACAATCCTAAATGCACAAAATCATATGTCAAATCAGGTCAAACGGCCAAATCAACGGCAAAGTCGAATATTCATGACGCCAAAGTAAAGCTGGATATTTGGTGGCATTAGAAGCGCGTGCTCTATTTTGAGCTTCTAAAACCAGTGAAACCTTTAATGGTAAACATTAATGACAACATCTTATCAAATTGAAGCGAACAATTACGAAAACCACCGGAATTGGGCGACTAGATAATAGTTTTCCACCAACACGATGCTCGACCACGCGTTGCAAGACAACTGAAAAACAATTTAGAAAACAGCTGAGAAGTTTTACCTCACACGTTTTATAGCTCAGACCTTGTCCCTTCTGCCTACTATATAAAAATATACAGAGTCATATTGAAGGCACTCTTATCACTGTGAATGATTTGCCGCGCTTTTCTCCCATATGGGTCGTAATAACATCCGACAAACTTCATGTAAACAGAGAACATTTTCAATTGTAATGAAAGATAGTTTGATATAATTTAAATATGCGTGAGCAGGTTGGATCGAACTGCAAGGACTCCTGCTCTCCATGGTACCAGAATTAAGTCTCCGATCAGACTTCGCAGCTGTAACTTCAACCCGTTGAACGTCCATACTGCTTGAACTGCTGACCAAGGGTTGGACCCCATACACACAGCACTCACACAAAAAGTAACCCTAATTCCCAGTTAAACGCCTTCGCCGTTCGGCATTTCGACTTATGGTGATAACGCCGCTAACATCTAAACGTCCAATCTTCGTCATCCGACCTATTATATAGGTGCCTGTGATGCAAAAACGCATTCAGAAGCGCAGGCCCCGTAAGCAGAAAACCAAACTCAGACAGAATTTGAAGTCTTATCATCAACAAACCTACTTTTCGGATGTACTCGTAAGTCACTCGACTATTGTACCAACGGTCTTGCCCCCTACATCTGATTCTATCATCTAGAAGCCTCATGCTCCCTAAATATCCCTCTCTCACCAAATCATCATCGGAAATACAATCATTCCGCAGCAATGAGACACTCAAGTCCCTTCTTAACCTGAATGAAACAGCACACTGTTTAACAATCAGGTTAAAAGGAGTTGAACCTAACAAATCCGTTGAGACAGTACGTTATGGAGGCAAACAGGCAAGCATCATAGAATGCTGTATGAAGAAGAGTTTTTGGCATCCCAAAACTACCGTGAACTCTTCTCAGCATACTGCGGCTCCATAAATAGCGCAGGCCACCAAGAAACCACGATATATGGTGCGAACAGCACTACTACCGTGGCTCCATTTACTCCAGAAAATGTGTCTTACTTTGCCTTTGGTTTCCTACAGTATATTTGCGTCACATACCTGTTGCTGACCTCGTTCATCCGGACATTCGGTGAACGAACCGGCCCTTAAGCAGCATTCTCATCGTTTTTTACATCGACATGTCCACCCCCACACCTAAACCCCAAGTTTTTGCAATTTGTAAAAATTGTCCTCTCGGCCGGTCTAACTCATACCGCGAGCGATATTCAACCAGAAGGTGAACATTTACAGAGTGGCTCGAGCTGCCCTAGCAGAGCGTTCATCATTAGATTCAGAATACCTGGACCACAAGAATCCTTTTTTCTGTTTTCGAAACTTTAAAACTCGCTTCTCAGAACACGCCATGAGCCCATTAATGCCATTAAAAATCAATTTCAGAACAGTTGGAAATCATCATTCGGCGCCTCATTAGTGTTTTAAGAATGACTGAAAGATATGGTTCATATCCTCAATTTCGATAAAGTTTAAACAATAAATTCTATAAAATTTGGAAGCCAATAAAGTCAAAAACATTAGTTTTTTGTGTTTTATTTGAAATAATAGTGCCTAACCTCCAAAAAACACCACTTACTATATATACATACATTTATAAGACCACGTGCGTACCATTTGTCGCTGGCCAAAGCTTTGCCAAAATTACGAGTAGCAAAATCTCTTTTCTTATTAGCAATAAATTGGTATTGCATTTTCTAATAATGGCGGTCGCAAATAGTTATCAAATAAGTATTTCGCTTTAATGGTTTTCGTGTTAACCACAAAGGGTTAATGCGTACTGTCAACATGACCACATGACTTGCCTAAACCATAATAAAAACCGTTAAGACATTTGGGAATATAAAAGGAAAATCACCGCTGGTAATCGGTACCGATGCATCGTCCATTCTGCTTTTATCTCAAATAAGTTATCCACGTTTTTAATTTACTCCGTACGTGGTTATCTACCGGAAGGGTGCATTTCGGTGTTTCACGGAAACGTGTAAGGCCAGTTATTTGCCATCAATTGCAGCCGGTTGCATGAGCATAAAATCCCGTGGATATTATGAGTTTACGCACTTCTGTATATATGTTATGTATACATATGTATTTATGTATGAGTATTTACAGAACCTTTATTACACGCCAAATGGCAAAATAATATTGAAAATTACTCTTTTAAGAAAAATAATCGCCAATGTGCTCTTGTGATAACAATCGCACACAGAAATGAGTGCATTAGTGGTGAATAAGTGCGTATTGGACTTATGAATGAGTTTTCAGCTACTTAAGAGTTTTCTTAACTGATGTTCATAGGTGATAAGATTGTATTATTTAGAAGACCCTTTTCTTATCTTTATTAGGATTTTAGGTTTACTGAG
Organism: Bactrocera correcta; assembly: GCA_027475135.1. Lineage (NCBI taxonomy): Eukaryota > Metazoa > Arthropoda > Insecta > Diptera > Tephritidae > Bactrocera > Bactrocera correcta. The sequence goes on from CM050323.1 coordinate 131,907,497, forward strand.
TAAAAGTAGTCTTGGAAATCAAGAATTTTCTCTACTCTTGAATATTAATAAACTTTGGAGTCTGCAAAACAATAATTTGAACAAGATATATCAAGTTTACTACGAAGTTCATAAGAAACATCTTATTTAGCCATGTCGGCCTGTAAATCGCAAACCAGTCCCTTAGATTTTAAAACATCGATCAGAAATTTTGCACCCGACCTTTTCTTTCATTTTCTAAAATCTACAAACACATTCCTCAGATCGATCAATATATGCTGGCCAAACTGGTCAATGAAAATCGATACACATAAATATTTTGTTACAACCTTTTATATAAAGGGTTTTATGGCTTCGGTTAAGTCGAAGTTAAAGTTTTTTCCTCAGATCCTCATTTAGAGAGGGTTTTAAAAAGGGCAACTTTAGGATCCCGGATCACTATTTTTCTTTTGCATAAGTAGATAATTCTGTCTCCCAATCTTGTCCTTACTAGCGATTTTGACTGATCCCACTACAACGATAGTTCTCTTTCTGAAGTTGCTGATAGTTCGATACAAAATGTAAAGTCAGGTCTCCATCAATAAATTCCACAACTACTCTTCGGATTTTGACCCTTTAATGAATATAAAGCTCATATAATCTTTATTTTAACGATTGATATACATACATATCTAACTAACGAAAACTCTTTAATTGAAATGTTCTATCGAAAGTATTACGAAATCTAACTCAGCTATTGTTTTCATCCAAGTTCTGGAATCACTTGTTGCAGTGGTTAGAGTAAAGCGCTTAGGAAATATCTTACCTTTGTTTTTGTGCCGCGAAAAACATTTCTGAATTAATATAGAGGCATGGTGCCGAGTTGACCGTCCTTGGCCGGATAAAAATCTGTTCCGGCTACCTAGACCAGGCCGTCGTGGGAAAGAATCTTTATATTATTACCGGTTACCAATAAAGCAGATCTTGTCTCAATTTCAACTACCAAAGGTTTTTCAGATATCGGGTTTCTAATAAACTTCATTAGTTCGAAGGCATCTTTAAACCTTTATAACGCATTAATACCTATGTTGCAATGCCTAGAATTGCAAAACTCCAACTACGGTCAATTATTAATCCAAAGCCAGCACTAACTAACTAATTTTTTTCACCCGTTCAAGGACTAGAATGCCCTCAGCTACTTTTAACCTATCAAACCGACCCCTGTTCGATACTAAATCGTAGATAAATAGATAGATCTAAATTGAGGTATGTACTGCGACCTCAGGTCTATTACACACGGACTCATATAGGTCCGGCACTTTGATGAATTCTCTCAAGAGTAGCTTGTGAAAATCGACTGCCACGATTTTATGCAAATAGGGACCAGGGTTCCTATGAGAGTGGCATCATGAAATTACCTTCAAAATAGCAACAGGTTTCGGTGAAAATAGTGCATATGTCAATTAAATTGAAGCTTTGATCCCCTATTCATATATATGGATTTGAGAGATTTATTCCTGCATCTGCGCATCACTGAGCAATCTGAAAGCAGGTGTTCCGAATTTTCCAACTCCATATCACGGTAAGAAGCGGTTAATACCTCCTAGTAACAGCTTTGTCTGGAAAAAGCCTTTAGCTTGCAGCCAGTATCTATACATCCATATAAGCTCTCTCCTCTTAGGGTAAAAGTTCAAGTGCATTTTTTGAACTGATGACCGCTGCAGCTCAAAAACCGAGCAGTAGATTTCAATGATATTTATATAGCTTTTTTTTCCTAGGTTGGTACAACTGTCCTTAATTGTGATCTCAAAAATTAGCGCGATCTGCCAGTAGTGTTGGTCGAATTTTGCAATGACCGTAACGTATTTGTGTGGTTCGAACGAGTTTTCGTGTGCGAATACATTGAAAATGTTGCAGAAGGCTTTTGATGAATCTACTCTATCAAAAACGCGCACTTACGAGTGATTCAAGGGAGGGACGGGAGACCGTCGAATACATGTCTCCTTCTGGACAGCCTTCAACGAGTGTGACCGATGATAACGTTGAGAAAGTGAAGGAAATTTTTTGCCGAAAATAGCTATGTATGTGAACTTGAGAGAGATTGCCCATAAATTGGCGATAACACACGAGAGCATACGTAGGACTATGAATGAAAAATTTGGCATGCAAGGCGTTGCTGCAAGACTTGTTCCGATAGATCTGAGCTTCCTTCCTTGTCGAGAGCAGGTAGCTGCGGACATGCTAGATCGAGCCAATTCGGATCCCACCTTCATGGAACGCATAATTAATGGTGACATGAGACATGGGTCTAAGAATATGACGCACTTACTTACCAGCAATTATCCGAATTACGGCCCAAAGGAACGCTAAAGCCGAAAAAACCACACTAAAGCCGATCGAAAGTGAAGGCAATGCTCCTTGTTTCCTTCGGCATTCGTGGTGTCGTCAACTGGTCAAGCTGTCAACAAAGAATATTATCTTGGTGTTATGAGGCGCTTACGATTCGCTATCCGTCGTAGACGTCCGAACCGTATTCACCTGATATGGCCCCCTTTCTCATTTCCGTATCCAAGAGCTCATATTATAAAACAACTCAGCCGCCTGTAAATAACATTTCTGCGCTTAACATTTCAGCCTTACAGCATCCAACTTCATTCCACAGCGTTATAGATTTGACAACATAAAGATGTTTATTTACCCATAGATAATAGTAGCAGTTGATGGTGCTTCAATAAACCGTTACAAATTACTGCTTGAATATTGTACATATATCTGCACCATGTTAATACCATCTCAGCATATTCTTGAAGGCGTTTCAATAAATTCAAATCTACGAGCAATAGTATTATTCCCAATACACACATACTTGTAGGAGTATATGATTACGTGCTTGAGTTCCACATGACTTCAATGAGCAAATGGTTTGGCTAAATTAAGAACAAATGTTCGACCAGATGTTGACTGCAAATAATGATAATGGCCAGCTTTGCATATTTTAAGAAACATTAATATACTGCAATTTGAATGAGTAAAAGACGTATTTGTTATGTTGCATTTGCTCAAATACATATACCGTTACAAATGTTTTCATAAACTCCCAATTACTGCATGAGATTAGACAAATTGCAGGCAAGTCTTTAGTTGTTAGTTGCAAGTGGCCCATGTGATAGCATTTACCCTTGTAATGTATGGCAGACGCACAACAATAAACAATATACTAGCTATTGATAGAGTTCATATTATAATTGCAGAGATTTACTTTAACAAAATTATTGCTGTGACGAATCTTTTATGGTCGATGCATGAAGAGTGGATGGAGCGCAAACGACAAGGCAAACTGTAAGAATTTCTACGGAGTATAAGATCTAAGATTTAAGTACGAAATATAAATAATATTTATCTATTTTTAAACAACGTAAGCTTCGATAGAGAATGGGAGGTAGTTTTTGGCTTAATCCTTCGAGTTTGAAACGCTTTTGTTTCACTTAAAAAAGGAAAAGTATGTAAATACATTCCAATTCAATAGGAAAAGTTGAACTCGAATTTTCATCCATTGTACATATGTACTTCCGCTTACGCAGTTAAAGCTGTGTTTATACCAGCGCCCCAGTCGTTCTTTCTCTCCACTATTTGGCGCCAATTTCTGCTTTCCTCGGCGGGTACTGCGTCGAATACTTTCAAAGATGGAGTTTTTTTATACATTCGAACAACATGACCTAATATATAATATATCTTAAGACGAACGTTTTTCTCGCGAACTTTTAACGCCGATGTTGTCAACGTCCATGCCTCTGCACCATATAGCAGAATAAGGCTGATGACTTGAAGAGTTTGGCCTTTGTTCGTCAAGAGAGAACTTTACTTTTCCATTGCCTACTCAGTTTGGATCACCTGTTAGCCAGAGTTATTTTTATTGGGGTTAATACTGGTTCCAATATAATCGAAATTATCTACGACTTCGAAGTTATGACTGTCAACAGTGACGTGGAAGCCATGTCGCGATTGCGAGGACAGCTTGTTTGATGACAAGAGATATTTCCTTTTGCTCCCGTTCACTACCAGACCCACTTGCTTCGCTTCTTTGTCCAACCTGGAATTCCTTATTCGGACCTGTACTGTCAAAAACTTGACCTTCTAAAAGAAGTAGTCGACAATGATTTTTTACTGGTGAAAATTGAAGTGAAGCTTGTGAAAATTGACTGCCACAAGACATGGACAATGACATCATCTGATGAGTCGGGCTTTGGACCCCGCCACCTGTTTTTTAGAAAAACAGTTATTTTTCACCACTTTTCCATATAAAACTAGAGCTCAAATTTAGTTAATCGCAATCTGTCAACTAAATACTAGTAAGAAATAATGGAATAACCGCTAATATATTTTAAGCGAGTCTGAGTAAAGTTATAAATAACACCAACGAGGTTCCTAGTTTCTCCATGCTCTCTTCAACTTGTGCATTTTTGTATTCTAAAAAGTATGATAGTAAATCAGTTTTCCAGTTCTGTATGCGACATGTTATATTCTGATAACTCTCGCACTTACCAGCGGAAAAGTGGTCAGCATTTTACTACAACACCTGCCGTCCCCGGCTTTAACACACACTTAAAATTTAGGGAAGCTTTTCCAAGTACCAAACGCTAGCAGAATGCAAATGTGGATCTGTATGTGCATTGACCAAGGTAAATTTGAAAAAGTTAATTGATGTTGTGGCACAAAAAATGTATCTAAAAAATTTAGTTCATGCTGCACTCGCGAATAAACAACAACAAGTGTACTTAAAATGGATTTGAGGCCAAAAGAAAAAATCAAGAAGCAAAGCGAAATATACCCTACATTTGGCTGACATTTTTCTATTTCATGTAACAAAAATTTAAAATATATATATGATTCAATCCTCAAAAAACACTTTAGAGATATGAAAAATTTTAAATGTCTGGCTGATACCGGAGGCATGTCAAGGATATGAAAGGTAATTTTTAAGATTCGTTTAATTCTTCACAATTTCCAAAAAAGCCCATACTACAGTACTGTAATTGACCCAGATTTTATCAAAGGACTACCAACTCAACAGAGTTCTGCCATTTCAACAACAACAAGTATAACAAATTTTCATTTTACGTAGAGATTATGAAGTCCTCAAAGTGTCTCCTATTTTGTCTTTCCTTTTTTTGAATTTTTTGTCCTTGTCTTTGGATACTCTCTCTGTCTCTTTTTAAAAAAATAGATCTACACATTCTAAAAACACTGTTGTAAAGTTATATAGTATACTATATATCACGCTCTAGCATAGATCACCGTTCACCCTCAGCAACCTTCAACCTACCGAACCAAAAAGTATCCCTTCTTTTTTTAGAAACCTATAACACCGCACAATTTTATGTAGAGTGTCCACGTAAAAGCCTCATACACCAGCTCAACTGCGCCACTTGCACTCAAGTGAGAGCACTAATGGCCGCATGTGGTCAATAGGCTAACACTTGGCAGCTAGTGAAACTTTTCCACTTTTTCTTCTTGTATAAAATACTGCAACTAACAATATTTTTCAAAAATTTATTCCTTGCAAAAATTGCATAGTAGCACCATACTATTTACGGCTAATTAAACTAACTGGCATAATAGGCATCTCAAAAGACGACATGGGCTCTAATCTGCATGAAATATTAGGCATTAAAAAATATGTGAGCGCATTTGCTCACTCCGGATAGCAAGTCGTAACCCGAAGTAGTTTATTGCCCGTTAACAAAACATGGATGCACTTTATACCAAAGAACATTCGAAACAGTGGACTTCACCCCACTAACTTGCGCCGTAAATGAATGTGAAAACTATCCTCTCTGCCGGAATAGGTTGGCCACTGTTTTCTGAAACTTACCAGATATTATCTACAGCGGCTACTCGGATAACTCTAATACGGGCACATTGCTCCACTATACCGAATTATTAGCCCGATTCGACATCGCATTGAAAAATAAATAAAATTAAATTAAAAGTGGCAATACACCGGGTTAGACCTTCGCCGTCACCACAGCCAAATTGACGGAATGATGCTGGATACAGGCTCCTTCAGATTTAACTCCGTGCGACTACTTTTCATTGAAAAATTCACTCGTCGGGTAAAAATTTGAGTTGGATAACGAGTTCCACTTTGCTAAAACTTATTTTTAGACGATTTCAAGAGGGTACAACATTGCATCGATTGCATAGGAGCCATTGGCAAAACGTGAGGCCTCTCACCGAAAGAGGTTCTCTGGCTCTACGATACAACATTCAAACTCATTATGTTCTACGGACTCTTTATATAATGGAGGGCTCTGGAAAATACCACACTTGCAAAGAAACTCGAAAGCGTTCAACGGAAGGTGCTCATCAGCATGTCTGTTTCGGTAAAGTCTACTCTAACCATGGCATTTAACGCCATCTTGTACATTGTGTCTGGAAAAATCGTCGCCAAACCGAACTCTGGCGGAACCTCCTATACCGGCGAATGAGTTGTGGTTGGGAAGAAGTCGTTAGGCTGTCGCAAAAATCTTTTAACCCAAGATCTATTGCAAAAGATCCAGTGATTTTTTTACCTTAGTAAGGCTAGCCTCTCCCTAGTAGTGGGGTGGGGTGGCCATTGCCTTGTTGGCGTCCATGCTGAGTGTTTGGGATCTTACCAAGTGCCAAACAACTCAACACTTCCTTCTTGGCTATCCGGTATTTGGGAGGCCAAGACTTAAACACTTGGGAACACATACTTTCAGACATCTCACCGAAGTGTCGGGATTTGAAATTAAACAACTGCGCAAATTTGTATTTGCTAATTTATAAGTTCGACCACTGGAGTTCTTTTCCATGGCTTAACAAAGTACTATTTATAGAAGTTGACGTACGATCCTTGATCAGCCGTCTAACCTAACCTAACCTAACTTATCGGTCCGCCCTTGTAGATCTCCTCTAATATTCTTTGAAAAGTAATCGTCATTATAGGAGGATGCTTCTATAAATAACAGTAAAGTTTATAAGTTTGGGGTTTTGGCATCATCCTTCCTCCTCTGCTCATCAGGCTTATTAATTAAAAGGCTGAACGGTAAATACTGAAGGAAATTTATTTTATCGCTCTCATCAACGCAACTAAATTTGAACACAAATTTTAATAAAATCCGCAAACAATACAGATAACGTATATTACATTGAGATGACTCCGATATAAGCAAACTGAAATGTGAATAAAAATATATTTGGTGATAACTTACCATAGAAAAACTAATATTTATACACTGTTACCAAATAAACATATGCGCACCTGACGACGTAAGTTGCAATTAATGAACACAATTTGGACCAACATTTTTGTTATTTTTGTTCTTAGTGCACACTTGTCACGGTATTTTTGCTAATGAAGCTGAAGGTAACACTCGCTCACTACCTTCCTTTCATGCTCTCACCGGACCATTCATTTATTAGTAAATGTACATACATGTATGTTGCCTGGCATATCCTTTGTCAATATTCATTAGCCGCACTGTGGTTGTGTTTATGTCGACTTGTGCCATAAAGTTGCTATAATGTCTCATAAAACGTGATGATAATCGTAATTGATACACTGAGCATATAAAAAGGCATGATAATAGTACATAAATACAAACTAGCGATATACTCATATACTTGCACTTTGTTACCCTTCTTCTATTCGGCATCATCTACCTATGCGGAAATTGTAATTTAACGCTTGTTGGTTACATTTCTTGCTTGTACCATATAGTAGAAGCGTCTAGTTTGCAGGCGTAGCTTTCTTTATGTATATATATATATGTATGTTTTTTTACCCCAACGGTGCGCTAATTGAAATTTGTGTTGTAACTGCATACAACAGGGTGGCCAGGTAGTTAAGAAATGAGGTGTGATTGAAAGACTGAGTCGAAATTATTTTTAATCCACAGCTCTCGGCATAAACTGCTTAGCTAAGAACACTGAAATGCAAGAAAGTTTCTGAAGTGAAGAGTTCTATGTGAAATTCCTGACTGCTATTAAAATTTCAGGTAATATGTGTTTTCTTCAAAGCAGCAGACATGCAACTCTACACCAACTTCCTAACATTAGCTAACACTGCAACTGTACGGCACAACTTCATCAATATTGATCCTCTTACACGTTCCCTACTTTTTTAAAGTAAAACCACAGAAACTTCAAATTTCATGGATAACAGTAATGTTTTGCTTCAAGACCTAATTCGAAGCGGGATTGTCCGCATAGACTTTTGACTTTACATATCTCCAAAGGGAAACGGTGTGATATTCTTGGTGGCTAATCGACCGGCCGAAAACGTGAAATTATCTGCTCACCGAAGTGTTCTCTCAATAAATCCATTGATTGATGCGATGTGCGGAAAGTGGCGCCGTCTTGTTGAAACCAAATGTCACCAAGATCATGAGCTTCAATTTCAGGCATAAGATAGTTGATTAATATGGAGCGTTAACGTCGACATTGACGGTTACGTTCGCATCTAATTTTTTAAGAAATATGGATCGATGATTCCACCGGCACACAAACTACACCAAACTTTTGTTTTTTCTAAATAAAATGGCAGCTCTTGAATCCCTTCAGGCTTGTTTACATACCCATTGCGATGTCGCTTGGGAAAATCGAGCGGCTTCAGTTCTTGCTCAAGCAATATTTTCTACGCTTTCGATTTAGGATTTCGACGTAAAATGCGTCAAGTCGTTCCATTTATCAGTCTGAGTTACTGCGAACAACGCCGAATCGACTCTCCACGGTTTATTCGGTCGAATAAAGGGTTTGTACGGAAATTAATAGTACGGATTTTCTTCCGCCGCAACTGAATTCGGTAGAGGGCGTTCCTAGCTAACGAACGAACGAAAGTTGTCTCCAAGTACCAGGAGAGTCAGGACAAACATTTTCGCGCGACGTGTTTCTGTAGGTGGCGCAAGCCGTCTGAAGTGACCACACATTTTTTATTTTGATCACAGGTGACGAGTCATGAACCTTTGAGTATGATCCCGAGACAAAGAGGCAAAAAAGACTTTTTTGTTTCCTTGCCTGAAAAATCCGATGAAAGGAGTTCAAATCAGCAGACACCTCGGCTCTCAAGGCTATTCCAGAGAATGCTTTCCGTGACGCCTTCAATGCTTGGAAATCGTGCTGGCAGCGCTGCATCGACGCAGAAAGAGCCTATTTTGAAAGTTGTAGAATTGTATCGATTGGTTCAATAAATTTTTTTAATCGACTTAGTCCTATTAATTTCCGTAAAAACCCTTTTCTAATAATAAAGGGTGGGTCACAAGACGGGTGATTGTGTTGCGAATAGAACGCTCATTTATAAACCAATGAAATTTGTTTTTTTATGACTTTAGATGATTTCTTCGTCTGACCACCGCGAGGAGACGTTTTTGCGCGGTCCCTCCGGAAACCAGATGTCTATGGCTGAATTTCCAATTTTTTTTTTTATGAAACATTCACAAAATGTTTTTTCAAAGATTAACCTTTCAATTTACCATCAATTGATTAAAATAAATTCAACAAGCATAAACTACCTATTTACTGTTCAGTATTACCAATTCATTGTGCTTAAAAACGGTCTCTTGTTGGCCTGAATCTGGGTATTAAAATGGAAGATTAATACCTAATTGGATTACAGGCAGAAGAAATAATTTATAAAATTCCTTTAGAAAAAAGTTTTAAAGATGAACTTCATGGTATTGAATTAAGGTGTTTCTATCTGTAAAAGCTCATTCCTCTTTGCATTTGTGAAGAAAATTTAATATTGATAACTGTGAAATCGAGCAATAGCTAACCAATCAATTGAAAAGTCCCATATTAATTGTATTTAAATCCTCAAGAGTTTTAGTTAGTCCTAATCTTCAAAAGGCGCGTTTATAATTTGACAGCTGACGGAACATTAGTTTGTGTTTTATGTCATTTTGAATGAAGCAACTTTTGTTATTGTGATAAAATAAATAGAAGGGATGTTTTTGGTAAATCATTGCTTTTTGAAGCAAAACACATAGTTGAAGCAAAAACTTGGCTTGATGACGAGTTTCCGGACACTTATTCAGGAAAATCAATCATCAAGAATTGGTATGCTAAGTTTAGACGTAATGAAATGAGCACCGAAGACGATGAACGTAGTGGTTTAGTGGGCCAAAGGAAGTTGTTACCTACGAAAACATAAAAAAAGTCCTCAAAATGGTTTTTAATGACCGAAAATTACAATTGAATGAAACAACAGGCACTCTAAAGATATCAACTGAATGTGTATATCATATCATTCACGAATATTTGGGTATGAGAAAGCTCGGAGCAAAGTGGGAGCCGCGCCAGCTCTCCCTCGACCGAAAACAACGACGTGTTGATGATTCAGAGCAGTGTTTAGCGATATTCAAGCGTAATAAACTCGAGCTTTTGCGTCGATATGTGACAATGAATAAAATGTGGCTCCATCATTTAATTCTGATGTCCAATCGACAGTCATACGAGTGGACTGCAAACGATAAACCCGCATCAAAGCATGGAAAAACACAACAGTCGGCTAATTAGGTTATGGCGCTAGTATATTGTGATACCCATGGAATAATTTTTATTGACTGACTTTGGAAAGGAAGGGCCACCGTTTGAAGAACGAAATCGCCGACAACCTGGCACATTTGATGAAAAAGAGACGTTCTGTTTCACCAAAACAGTGCACCGTGTCACAAGTCAGTGAAAATAAAGCCAATAATCAATTAATTCGACTACGTCATGCTTCTGCATCCATTGTATTCTCTACATCTGACCCACAGAGACTATTTGCTTTTTTCAGAACTCAAAAGAATGTTCGCTGGGAAGAAATTTTCGTCGAATGAAGAAGTGATCATTCAACATGTGGCAACACACCACCATAATCACATTCTCTCATACACGCATACTTAAAAAATAAGTTGAAATTTTTATATGTTTGACGAACACTCATACGCCATGGTGATCAACTGCATTTTAGATGATGATGTGTCAATGACCTATTCTTCGGTAACTGTTCAAAATTACTTTGAAAAATATCAGTAAGGACCCAAAATATACCGAGTTGTCCGAAATAAAAAATACTCCTAAAAATATGCAACGTTTCTGGCAGTTTTTTTTTAATGTTTCACAATTCTGTCACAATTTTTTCGAATTAATATTCATATATCAAATTTTCTAAACATCTGGCCACTCAGCTTCAGACTCCTGTCATACATAGTTACATTCTTACATATTAAGTTGAAACCTTTATATTTTCGCAGCGCACTCATACGCCAAGGTGATCAACTGCCCAGCAAAACGTTAATCAAGTGAATAAATAGTCACAAGCGTGTACTTTTATAGCCTGCCATTGTAAATTACTAACTGCTGTATTGTCATCTTTTCTGTTTTTGTTTTTTGTTGTTATTTGGCTATTGCATCATATCTATTGGTGCGTGAAATTTACTAAATAGTAATCAAACAATACAAATAGTGGCAGTGCAGCAAAATTTGGAGCATTATATAAATTTCGAAATAAATGCGGCAACAATGCCAACCAACAGATGTTTCATGTCGAATGTAACAACGCACACGCACATACACACCTACATGCATATGTACTTTGTACGAGCAGTACAACAAAATTTGAATGCAATCCATTATTGTATTAATTAACAGAAACAGGATCACCAATCAGAACCTTGATTAATGATGTCACTAAGGGTCGTAAATCTCGATTTGAACATGTGTAAATTTGAATGCAAATACTCGTATATGAGATACGCATCGTTAGTTGCGTAGGCAATATAACCATTGCATGTAACAGCTTCAATATATGCCTACAGTTGCATAAAAGCGTGCGCCTGTATGTGCATGTGGTTGTGTGTATGCAAATGTGTGTTAGTACAATTATCTACACAAAAACATGTAAGTACTGTTATTTGCATAGGCTGGACGTGCGTCCACTAGCTAATTCGTGGTATTACTAGGGTAGCCATTTATTGCAATCAATACCTCCATTTTGAAATATGGCTTATTTTTGGAGGCTGGCGCAGTTGAAAAGGATCAGTCCGATTCATTTTTGATCAGACAACAGTATTAGACAAATGCCAATTTTTAAAGAACAATCTATAGACATTATTTTCTTATATTATCGTTAAAAGCAACAGTATATACTATAAATTTAGAACTAATCAATTCATTTGTACTTCTCATTTACTATATTTTTTAAGTTCACACCGTTGTAATACAAGTATTAAGACAAAGAAGGAAAAATAACCATACCTCTTAAGCACAGACTCGTAAAATCTCATCCACTTTTAAAGCAAACAAAATGATGTCAGTCATTCGAATGTTCAAGCAACATAACACGAATAAATTATTATTAATTATCAGCTATCTCTTTCTCTCTCACTATGACTCGCATAATGTTCACGACCCATGACCAATAAAATTTCAGGAAGATATTATATAGAAAATTTAAAAGGTAATTTCTAGAACTCAACGGTAATAATAAGTTGTTTAAACCAGCAAAATATGTTGCCAAAAAAAGTACGTGCAGTAATCGCTTGAATCCGGACTACTTACAAGAACCACCCACCCAAGGAAATCCCAGAAGCTTCTGGTTAGTAAGAACTGGTGTGAGGGGCCTGTCGCGGTCCTGGTGAATCACAATTCATTTCGTATTAGCTAAAGCTGCCCGCTTCTGAGCGATTGCTTCCCTCTGTCGCCGTAATCGTTGTACAAGTGAGTACAAATCAGAATTAAAAATCAACAATAAAACTCCTTACTAGGCTAATACTTAAATGTAGTAGAAAGCAAACCTTGAACAGTTATCCTATATGAACCTCATTGTTACCTAAGCAAGCAGGAAAGTCAAGCGATGCTTAACGGCAGACCTTATAGCAGCTCTTACCCACTTTGTCAAACTAATCCGTTCCGGTTGTTTGCCAAAATCTTACTGGCTTCCATTCTGATGAGCGTCAACGTTCTTATCCTCGTGGGTGGGTTTTCTTCATCACTGCTTATTAATAGACGGCATCTGTTCACTGAATTGACGGAGGTTCTTTGGGCGCAAGAGACTTTTTAGCCAAGCCTCTTCACCTGCAGCTCTTGGCCGAGTGCTGTGCTTTGCTATTTGCAGTTGATAATTATTTGTCGCGAGCAAGTCTTTTTGATTGTAAAAATTATTCAAGGAGTTCCGAGAAAGCCTTGACGACGAACCACGTCCAGGATGGCCATCAACATCAACTGATGATTAATACGTCAATAAAATAAAGGAATTGGTGCTTAAAATCGACGATTAACAGTCATAGATCTTACTAGTATCATTGGAATATCGGAAGGATCAGTGAAAACCATTTTCATTTGATTCCAAAATCACTACATTTTTTCGAAAAACAGCAATGCGTTAACATTTATGAAACAATGCTTTTCCTCTACGAAGATATTATGAATCAAATATTATTGGCAATTAATCTTGAATCTATACTTACGGTCCAGAAACAGACGATCAATCGACCGAATGTCGTGGCAAAGGTGATCCGAAACTTAAAACATCACGCCAAAGCAGTTCAAAATCAAGCTTGTGTTGACAGATTTCTTCGATTATCGAGGTGTTATGACTCCTAATTCCTTCCGACCGGCCAAACTGTCAACGAGGAATAATACTTAAATGTTATGCTTCGTTTGTGTCTAAAAAGAGGTCGGAATTATGGGCCGACAACTCTTGGTTTTTGCTCACGATAATGACCCGTCGCATACTGGATTGATTCTTCATGAGTTTTTCGCCAAAATGTCAACCAATTTCGGTATTCGCCTGATTTACTCGTGTAACTTCTGGCTATTCAGCAAAATCAAAAGACCGCTCGGGGAAACCATTTTGAGTCAATTGAAGACATTAAACAGGAATCGCTACGCGCATTGAAGGCTATTCCGGAAATTGACTTTAACAACTGTTTAGAGTATCGGAAAAAACGTTAAAAGAAGTGTATTAGGGCCAAGGGGATTACTTTGAGAGGACCGATATAGATTTTGAAAAGTAAATTAGGAATTTTAAAATTATCAAAAAAGTTTTACTATTTTTTTTTTTCATAATAGTACACCAGCTTTGACCTCGGTTGTACTCTGTACTGAAGCCTTATTATTTTTTTGTTTTATTATTTTATATTATACGCTATTTTTATTATTTTATTATATTACTTTCTTTTATTTTATTTTGATTTTTTATCCTATTTTACAATAACGAAAATCGGATCACCCTAGCGTAAGCTCATACATCTTCATAAAACAATATTTGCTTAAGTACCCGCATACGCATCACGCACTAAATTTATAGAGATGTATAAATATTTCGATTTATATGATTTTGAAATAGAGTTAGGAGCGTGTGCTCAGCGTAGCTACAAATACCTAAGTCACACCCACAGAGAAATTAGTCATTGTAATCATTGACTGCTTTTACAATTAGCTACAGCCAAGTAGTGAATGGAAATTGTTTGGAAAATCGTAGGTATAATAGAGCTTAGTGAGCTAAGAAGTTGCCAAGAACTAAAGCTTGCGTGGTAATTATGAAACAGGCCGAAAAAAAATAGAGCTAATTACAAAATAGATCTAATTGCAACAAAAAAGTATACAAATATAATTTTCTTAATTTATTGCATTTAATATTAATATTTTCGCATAAAAAAGCTTGCATGCACTCCTTTGAAATGCCACTTGGTCTACGCGCTAATTGTTGTTATTGCACATTTTCTAATAACACCAAACTGAAGTGCTCTAGCCCTGCATGTGTTGCAATGCAATTCGCAAATAAAAATTGTTTTTATGACGCTAATTTTTGCGGTTACTTACGTAAGAGGTAAAACCGAAAAACGTTGCAATAAGCACAATTACATTTTCTTCTCTACCGTCAAGCATACAGCAATACATATATGTATGTATGAATATACATGCATGTATGTGTGCATTTCTTTTGTTTGCCACACACACTTTTAGTTAATTTTGTGGAAAATTTCATAATGGATATTGAATCTTCTTATACACCAACAGCTGTAGCACTAATTCTAATTGAAATTACAAAAATACACACCAACTGCTCACACATACACACTTAAATGCGCTTAATGGAAAAAAAAAAACAAAATGGCGCCATAAAGCCAATCAGTAATCTGCGAAATAGATTATTAATTTTTGGTGGTATGCAAATTGCATCGACGCAGTGCCAGATATTGCGAGATTTGAGCTCCAGCAATTAAAAATTTTCAAGTGTTGGTATACAATCTTCGTATTTTTAGTGTGATACAATTTTAAATGTATACATATGTATGTACATATATTTAACTTAAATGATTTTGAAACACTTTCGAACAATTGTATGTGTTTTTCACTTTACAGTAAAATGCTTTTTCCATCAGCATTTTTTTACTATAAGCAAACATGCACGTGTTTTTACCATTAGTTACAAATAAACATAGCACGAGTCCAGCTAGAACATAGTATAAAAAATTTTATTATTTATTAGCACAAAATATATAGTAATCT
Source organism: Bactrocera correcta (assembly GCA_027475135.1). Taxonomy (NCBI): domain Eukaryota; kingdom Metazoa; phylum Arthropoda; class Insecta; order Diptera; family Tephritidae; genus Bactrocera; species Bactrocera correcta. The sequence goes on from CM050323.1 coordinate 131,922,974, forward strand.
TTCTCATTTAAGCCAATACAAACCTGCTGCCAAACAGCTGTTTGTTTACGACACGAAGAGTTAGTCTGGGAATTTTTATTTTGGAAAAAATTTAAGAACGAATTGACTTAAAATTATGTATTTCCAATACAGTGACAACTAGGGAATAATGGAAAAAAATTTAAAAAGTGTTTTGGAGAGTCTGCTTTATCACAAAGATTTTGAGTGACACAAAGCATTTAGTGATGATCCTGAAGTCATCGTAAACTTGCCTCATGCGAGTCATCCTTCCACTTTCGTTAATGACGATAACATCGAAAAAGTTAAGGAAACTATAAATTATCGTATTGACATCAGAGAGATAGCATATTATATCAAAATCACCATAGATCTCAAAAAATATCCTTGACAACGTTGCCGAGGACCCTATATTAATCAAACGCATCATTAATCGTAACGAAACGTGCACTTATGAATATAACGTCGAGACTGGGCAACAATCTATCGCTGGCACTCTAAGAAGTCAAAAGTCAAGGTGATGCTCATCGCTTGTTTAATTATCGTGGTATGGTTTGCCAAGAGTTCATTAAACAAGGAATATTATTTATCCATTTTGAGACGTCTTCGGGAAGCAATTCCTCGTTAGCAATCACATTTGTGGACGAAAAATGCATGGATTTTTCACCAAAACAGTGCACATATTAGATGACTGATTTGTTAGCTAAAGAGTCACTCAGTCACCGTATTCGCGAGATTTGGCTTCCTAGAACTATTTTTGTTTATTTTTTTGTTTATTTTTTTTTTTTTTGGAAAAATCAGCTTCATGAGTCCTCTGAAGCCAATAAAAGACATTTGTAAAGGCACTGGAGACAATCTCAGCTGAGGCTTATAACAAGTGTATGAAATCGAGGTTGGGCGTTGCCATGCTTATGTTGGCCTCGGAGCGTATTTTGAAGGAAATGAAAATCTTCTTTATTTTTGTCAGTCCAGATCAAATTTCAAGTCCGATAGTATATAACTTTGTCTAAAAAAACATAATTTTATTATCTGGAATATCTAACATGTTCCTATCATTAAATATACAAATCCTATAACGATATCTTCAAAGCAAATTTGTAATCCATTTTGTATGTTAAAAGTGTTTCAGGAACATCTGGATTGATAACAAGTAATCTAATTTGACATATTTTGTGAGTTATCATGATGGAAGAGCACTATTTCTTCGCCAAATGAGATAATGGTTTTCACTGGTTCAAGATCAAAGAGACCCATTAAATCCTCTTCTCTTTCTTTCACTCCTTGTGAATCTCAGAATACGGTGGCCAACATTTTTCTAAGGGATAGGGCTGTCTTTGCTTTCTTCCGAGCAGTTTATCGGTGTGAAGATCTTTTTCGAATGTTTCTTTGTCTCTGGTGGATACTAGTGGATTTATATTTCAAACATAGATATGAAATAATGTTTGTTGCCCAGAGTAAAAAAATCCCGGCAGCTTTCTCTTGCCCAATGTATTCAGTATGACTCACGCTGACCCATTACTTTCTCTGCCAATTCGCACACCATCGGCAGTCTGCCAATACGATATCGTGGATTTTTGTTATTTTATCTATCTTTCATGGTACGAGTACACGTTTTCAGTCACAAGAATCGAATCCCCGACGGATACTCTCCTCTCCTGCTTTTGCACACGATCAAAACAAAACTACAAGTCCGGTATGAAAGTAGTCGTTCCCATGAATGTACTGCATTAGAAAATTTCTTTCCCAATAGTTTAGCGGAAAGGGACTACGTAGTTATTGAACCGTCCTCGTGAGTACTATAATTTTCTAACACTAAATATATATTACATTTGTGTGTTTTAAAATCATATTTTCACCTTTTTCCCGAATTATATGTATGTTACCATCACGTTATTATTGCTCACAAAAAAAAAAAAGTCTCAGCTGACCACTCCTTCAGCACTTCTAAAACAAGCTACAAAATTTTTAATATAGTTTAAGTGGCACGCATAACTGTCTTTTTGTTGTTGAATAAATTCATAAATAAAATTCATGTAATCGCCTAAGTTTCAATGAAAATTGAGCACAAAATTAATTTCAAATTATGGCAACAATTTCTTCTTCGAATAAACAATAATGACACTCATTGCATGAACTCATATTTCGTATACACCCTAAACACCGAGTTCATTTTTTCACTATTTTTTCTGCCTTCACTTACAACATTTCATAGCACCTTCCAGCCCCAGTGTTTTTTTTAAAATTTGATTATACTACAGCAAACTTTCTCATAAAGAAGTTTCCAGCATCATTATCAATGCTGAAGGTGGAGGGGTTGCAGCACAGGTACTCGGACTCGCGGCAATAGACAATATGTTTGGTGGTTGTGGTTGTTAGCGCAAAAATCACAGCACTGATAGGCAATGTCCACGCAGAGTCATTGCGCGTGTTGTGTACTAATTTGATTTTCGTTAGAAATTTATGTAGTCAATTAAATGGGAATAACCAGAAAGTTGTTTAGTTTCTTAATTTTCATAAATTTGAATTAAATGTTAGCGCAGCAATTGACACAGCGCCTGTTATGAAACCACCATATTTTTAGTGGGTCATTGCTTTAAATATTAGATATGGCGCGAGAAATGAAGTTTTATGTTGTTTAAAATTTTTTTTTTTAATAATTGAAATTTATTAACGCAAAAAGTAGATAATTTCAAAGTTTGGAAAAATGTTGGAGCAACTAATAAAAATTGTAGCAGTTAGATGATATCGTAATAATCACTACCATAATTTGCCGTTAAAAATTCAGTTGCATATGTCGGCTTCAGGAATATAATATTAAAGCCAAAAGGCCATTTCCTCCTATGGTACATCTTTTAGGCTTCCTCTTTGTACCTGTATAATCAGTAAAAAAGCTGAATAAAAAATTAATTGATCTGAAACTACATAAATATGAATTAAAAGTTTTTTCTTCTGTAAATATATATACAATCATTACCTTGACAGTTTTGGTCCTTTGCGAAACCAGATGGAGTTCAAGATGGAGGATGTCTTCGCTTCGATACCTCCTCTAGTGTATCATGCCGTAAGGACCCCAAATCCTTACAGCGTAGTCAGCCCTAATCTGGGGATGTGTGTCGCCACCAGACAGTGGCCAGTTGTTTCCATTCTGCTCTTATCATTCAAAGGGCTT
>CM050323.1:131927139-131969617 GCA_027475135.1 Bactrocera correcta
CGTCTTTGTAGGATGAATATTGGACAGAGCGTGCAATGCTTCATTGAGTCACCAACGATGTTTTCTAGTAAATCTTCTCATCACAAAATGACAAATCATACTGAGTATAATCAGGTAACATCTATCAAAACGATCAACTCCGAAAAAGTTATTGCCTATTGAAAACACATTTAATTTAATCTCACTGTGCTAACAAAAGTCGCAAGTATGAAATATGTGCTGAAAATGCTCTCAGTAAAACCATAGTTAAAATTCGCGCTCACACTGATTTACATACAAATTTATGCGGCAAATGAGCACAATTCAGTCAAATTATCAGCCCGCAGTATTTACTCTGTGGCACTTTATTTGCTCGTTAAAGTTTGACATACAAGTATTGGCCAGTGAAGGTGAGGCCTGACGTTGGCGGTGTAGACGAGTTTGTTGCTGGAATGTAGTATTATTAAAGCGAAGCCGACTTCGATGCAATTACATTACCGTACCATTATGCAACTACAATGCATGTTTGTTTAATTGGTTAGTGCAAAAACTACGTAGGTAAATGAACATGATATGCCGAAAGCTGCAATTGCTCGAAAGCGAATAAATGCTTAGGCATTGTAATGAATAGGCATTCGATGTATTAGCGTGAACACGCGTACGATGGCCATTTCGGCCAAATAATGCTACCAATATTGAGCTAGGAAATAAGCAGCCATATTTTTGGTGAAAAATTAAACATATTTACGTAAACGAGTGAATTGATATTTGCATATTGGAAATATTATCGTACGTCTACGAAGCTGTGTAAGCTTTTATTCAGCGTAACCGTCAAAATTTAAAAAACATTTTGAACATGATATTTTCAGCTTTTATTACATGCTATATCACCGGACAATAATACAGTTATGTTTTGTGATGTCATTTACATTCATACAAATATGTACGCTTCCTATTTAGTGATTTGAACGTTCTATTATTCCATTTATTCTTAGTTTTGGGGTTGAAGACGGTTAAAGATTGCTTGAAAAATGTCTTTAGAAAGCTGGTTTTGTCGTCTAAAACATGCTTATTAATGGAGATGAGAAAATTCTCTGTTTAAAAAAAACACTTTTCTGCTGGAAAATAAGTACGAAATGCACTCTCCTGAAATACAGTTGTCTATCTAACGAAATGGTACAGTTGTCCTGCAATTTCAATATACACTCGAAGTGTAACCAATACACAAGCCATAAATTCAGTTTGGAAAATTATTTTTATTTATTTTAAAGTACAAAATGTGTGAAAATAATCATTAATTCAGGACCAATTCATCTTTGCTCGATATGACTATTTTTTGCCTTAACTAAGGCCTTGAGGCAGTCAAAAAACGAATCGCAAGCTGTCCGAATGTGACTTGCCGGTATTTTGGCCCACTCACGGACAATGGCTTTCTTCAGCATCTCCAGATTGATGTATTTTTTAGTTCGGACCTTGCTCTTTAAAATGTCTCAGAGAGAATGATCCATTGGACTCGCATCTGGTGAATTCGAGAGCCATTGTGTGGTCGTAATGAACTTCGGAACGTTGTTTTTCAGCCATTCTTGGTTCACTCGCGCTTTGTGAGACGATGCTGAGTCTTGTTGAAACGTTCATGGTTTGTGATCGAATTGTTTGTTTGCCACCTCCAGAACACTTTCCCGATAATATGTCGCATTCACTTTGACGCCCGGCTCGATGAAAACAATTGGAGAGCGCCCATCTGCGGTGACAGCGGTTCAAACCATTATTTGTGCCAAGTATTGCCTCCTGGTGGCCAACAGATGACATAGATTCTCGTACGAATGGTCGGTCAAGTAAACTCTATCATTTTGAGAGTTTACAAATTGCTCAATTGGAAAAATTTTCGTCCGAAAACACAATGTTCGGAAATTGACCGCTTTCGGCGGCTTTCACTCTCTCAAGTCTTACTTGTTGCTGCTTCGATGTGAGATCATGAGCCATTTGGAAGTTGTAGGGCTTAACCTTGAGCTCATTTTTCAACATGCGTCGGATGCTGCGGTCGGATATTTTCAGTTCTTTAGCCATTTGTTTGGCACTTCGTCGTCGATTTCGCTCAAGTCGCTTCTTCACTTTTTGAACCATCTCAAGTGACGTTGCGGCCTGTTGATGACCACCTTCATGGCGTTTTGCGATGCTACCAGTATCATTGTACCGATGATAAACAAAAACTTTATTCACATTAAGGTGTTTAAGCTCACTAACAATTGCTGGCTGTGATTTTCCAGCTAAATATAAAGCAATCACACTATTACGTTTGAATTCCATCGTTGATCAGTTTTTTTTGCGTTCACTTTTGTCAAAACGCTTTTGTACACTTGTGAACATTACGCTGAGCTGTCATTCAGCAAATTTATAAACAGCTGATTCCAGTGCGACAGCTGCATGAACGGTGTGAAGTTGGTTACACTTCGAGTGTCGGACCCTGTAGTTCAATTGTTTTGTTCATAACCTGCCTAGATTAATATTGCTTTCAATATTGTATACAATAACAAGAAAAAGCTTTGACTTCAGTTGCACCGCAGCTATAATAACCTTCGCAAATAGAACGATTCCTTATAAGAACTCTTTTTGGTCAGTTTGTATGGAAGATGGTGTGTTTTCTAAAAATATCACCTTGCTGAGAGAGGTAAGGATGCAAAGATCAATATCACAAAAAACTGAGGGATTAGTTCACATATCCGCAAAACAAGCAAATGAACAGCACAGACGATCATAACTAAGTCGGCTCAACTCGTTATGCTGATAATTTGTTTATATACCTTATAGGGTCTCTCCAGAACACATGCTAATAGACTGCACAGCAGTCTGTAAACACGGGATAAAGGCCCTTGGTTCCATGTTTCCAAATAGGGATCACATCGCCTCAATAGCACCTAGCAGTATATTGGAACTCGTCAATTTGCTGGGACTAGTTGAGTCGATGTGAGTTAGGAGAGTGCATAGTAGACCCTATGTCGCTGTGCAATCCTAACTTAATTATCTATCTATCTATATAGGGTCTCTAACGTTTCATTTTGTGTGCTACCTGACATTTTGTGAAGAGGTGTTCTGATCATTATTGAGAAACTGCAAACGTAGATGATAGGCCAAGGAGCCAGGAAGGTGATGACAAAACTTTGTTCCATGGGTTTGCTAAGGAAAGGAAAAAACTTTATTAAAATGAGTGCTAAGCTCACCCAAAAGGTGCATGTGTAATGATAAACAATGTCACTGTACAGGCTTTATCATATGAAATTGTCGCTGAAGGTCTTTGCTTAGGCATGAAATTAATATGCACTTTTAGGTGGGATTAAGTTTGGAGGAGGAAAAGACCATGCAGTTATATTCTAAAAATACTCGAATAAGAAATATGTTTGCTGCTGGTGACTACAGTCAGATACGCTGAAATATTACTTGATAATATAATATTACGACGGTGCAGCTTCAGTTGAATATCATGAGAATAAGCGCCGAAAATAACACCGCAGAATCTGTTAAATGATTTTGCGTTTTACTATGTCTAGCGTGGAAGAGGAATGAAACCTACATGCGCGCAATGAGTTGAAAGAGATGTATGTCTGTGCCTTTTGCATTGCAATTACTTGGTTAAGTAAAGGAGGCTTAATTAAATTACTCATTTGGCAACTGTAAGCCATAACGGCGGATTAAAAGAATCATCATTGAAACAAAAGGGTAAAAAGTAGATTAAATAAAAAAAAAAAAAAGAAAAAATTAAAAAAGAAAAAGGAAAAAAGAAAGCGCGAAAAGGAAAAAAATTAAATCTGACATAAGGCAAAGTAAAATGCAGCGCGTTCAGTGTTACTTACTTGTATATCATGAGTAGAGATAATTGTAAGCGGTTAATTTGGGGTTAAATGCGGACGTATATCTAACGGGTGATTCAAGAAGAAGTACTTTTTCAATAGCCTTTTTTGATAGATCTCGCGTGAGTTGTGTCAAGCTGTGAGGTTTTTGTTTTCAGTATCGTGGAAGGACTTTTGCCTCAATCGTTCAACTTTATTACGAAAATACACGTTCTTCAAAGAATGTGTTTCGCGCGCTTCGCTCTAGTTATGCTCAACATAATTGGCCTACTGAGCGTACTATTCGCAACACCATCATCCATCTTGAAACCCATCATTCATTATTGGATAATATTCTACCAAATAGACCCCGATTCAGCAGATACGACGTTTATGATTCAAATTTTCTTCAGCGATGAGGGCCCCTATCTGGCTCAATGGATATGTAAACAGCAAAATTCCCTGCAAATTTGGGACGCTGATTCAAGAGCTGACATTTCATCCAGAAAAAAAACCGTTTGGTGTGGTTTTTGGACCGGTGGAATCATCGGTACTTATTTCTTTAAAAATAATGCCAGTGAAGATGTAAAAACGACCGTTATCGCGCCACGATAACTGATCTTTTGATAACTGAAATTGAAGCTCGTGATCTCCCTCGGCGACATTTTGGGTTTTCCACCACATGGCGCTACTTCACATGTATAGCAACAATCAATGGATTTGTTGAGAGAATCTTTAGGTTAGCAAATAATTTCACATTTTGTGCCGGTCGATTGGTCGCCTTGATCAATTGTACGAAGGCTGCTATATATATTTCTGGCCTAATAATGAAAATAGGAATATTTGTCAACGAAAATGGTTTTATTGTTTTTCAAATTATTCTCCATCAAGATTTATACACTTTTGTATGCGCTCAAATCAATTTTCGAAGCCCTTTTTCCACTCCGATTGAGACACCTCCACAACATGGTTTTTGAATACTTCAACAGCATCTTCTGGCGACGAAAATCGTTGACCACGCATTAATTTCTTGATGTGTGGGAATAAAAAGAAGTCATTGGGTGCCAAGTCAGGGTTGTACGGCGGATGACCCATCAATTCGACGTTTTGGCCGGTCAAAAGCAAGAACGTTAACAGTGAGTTTCCCCGGGGGATATGTAAAGTCTAAAATCTATGGGACAATCTCGTTTTGATTCAGGCCTTGAAGAAAAAATCACGTGTGTCATTAGTGAGTTGCCAGTCGAAATGCTCGAACAAGTCAGCGAAAATTGGACTCAATGGATTGACCATCTGAGATAAAGATAATCTTCAAAACATAAATACCAAGCAATGTTCTTCGGAATGATAATAAATATTTCGCATACGATTTTAAGTTTGCCTCACCCTTTATATTGCTTAATCATTTAAGAACTCAAATTCTGTGACTTGATTGTTAATTGCAATCCTTTTGTTAATTTCAATTTCACAGCAGTAAACCATTAAGATATTAAGAACAATTAAAACGCGAAACCTTTCGAAATTACACTCTTTGAATAATTTAAATGCAAATTTTTTTAATTTTGGAGGCACATAAAATGTATAATTGTAATAGTTGATGATGGAATGTTTTGGATTGACGCTTAATGAAATTTTTTTACAAACAATTTTTTTCCTACAAAAAAAACTTAGTTTTATTTTATGGTTCCCTAATTTCAGAATGATACCCAAACAAATAATATAATTGCTATTATATTATACGTAGGTTGCTATATATATTTCTGGACTAGGCAACACTAAGTGTTGCCAGGTGCAATCAGACATTTCCATTGGAAAGTTGGACATTTTTTATCATGACATCACTCAGAACGTTTTGTCATTTAATCGTGAATTGTTTTATTTACAGGGAATTAAAAAATTCATCTCGGCCAAAAAATGGTATTAACTCGTGAACAGTTTCGTGCGATCATTTTTCACAACTTTCGACGTGGATTATCACGACAAGAGGGCATCGATGAACTAAAATCTTTGTATGGCTATGAAGCACCATCCTATAGCACTGTGAAAAACTGTTACAACGAGTTCAATCGTGGCCGACGCTCGCTCAAAGACGAATTCCGTGAAGGTCGTCCAAAAACAGCCGTTGTGCCAGAAAACATCGATGCCGTACGTGAACTGATAATGTAAGACCGTCATGTAACATACCTTCAGATAGAGACATGCCTATGCATTTCTCCCACCAGCATATATTCGATATTGCATGAACACCTGGCCGTAAGAAAGGTTTGTTCTCGTTGGATCCCGCACAATTTGACAATCGCTCAAAAAAGGATCGTGTGGATTGGTGTAAGGAAATGCTGAAAAAATACGATCGCGGTGTTTCAAAAGACGTTTATAAGATCGTCACAGGTGACGAAACGAGCCCGAAACAAAACAGCAACCGTGTGGGTCTTCTAAGACGAGCCAAATCCAACGAACAAAAAAAAAACATTTTCGTTGATAAATATGCTTATTTTCATTGTTAGGCCAGAAATATATATGGCAGCCCTCGTATCATATTTCGGTTTGGCTTAATTATTTACTCTTACTAAATTGACAGAGGAAATTTCTAATAAAAACAATTTCTAATACATAACATTTAAAAGTATTTTAACGCACTTTTTGGCGCGCACAAAATCTCACTTTGCTTAGCTGTTAGCTTTTTGAAAGCACTGAATTCTATACAAAGGAACTGTGAAATATTGTGTAAAATAGGATTCTTTTAAGAGTGTGCAATGTATTTTGCAACGCCTCTTCTACGACTTGGCCATAAACTATTCTACGCCTTCTCTAGTTACATTAATAACAAATACTAAAACTATAAACTTTTTTGAGTTGGAAGGCGCCTTAGGCCTTTCTTTTTCCCTTTTTTTTATTACTATTATTTATTGAATCTACCCTACCAAGAGCCTAACAATATGTTTGCGAATCTTAAATTACTCAGATAATTTACATCCTACATGGGTGATTATTTTTTAAACTGGGCCTAAAATATATTACGTCTGGGCTGGTAAGTCGTTTCTACGTAATCTTGAGCTCCTGCTCACACGCAATTACAATCTTTCTAGTTGGTTTGGGTGAACCGAAAGTTACAATGCATATTTCGCGCTTCGTTGCTCTGATTCAGTTCGTACGTCTGGAATTCTTAAGTCACATTGGATGTTCTCATTTAGGATATACCACGGTACTCCGGTGATTGTACGAAGAATTTCGATATTGCTGCTACTCGCGTTGTCCTACAGCTAACATCCATAAGTCCAGATTTGTTTTAAAACTGTGTTGTATATAATGACTTCATACTCCAGCCTCAGGGCTGAGCGAGAGTTAATAAGCCAGTACAAAGAACCTGCCTTTAACTTAAGGTAAGTTCTTTTAGCCTCTATGTGGTTTCGCCAAGTAAGTCGCCTATCCAGATGGACTACAATAATAAATTACAGCATAAATTAAAAAGCGACACTAGCTATTGGGCTTTCAGTCGCCTAGGTAAGTAACTTGATTGCTTTGTGGTATTTGTACGTTGTTCAGTGTCAAAGGTGAACAGCTGCTCTTGTTAAGGGTAAATTTGACGTGCTTACATTTTTGCTCATTAACCTTTATCCTCCAGTTTGCGAGACAGTTGGCCACAGCTTCAATATAATTTCCTAAAAGCGCATTTGCATGAATTGGGCACTGATTATTGCAGTGTCATCGGCGAAAGTAGACATAGTCAAGCGGTCGTTTACTGGGATATCTGAAGTGTATAAAACATACATTAGGCCAAGAGGACTACCTTGTGGTACAGTGATGATACATCGAAATAAAAAATTTCAAACATAAAGGTAGGACTTAAACAGTTCGTGGGTGTTTTACGGGAGTAGTGTTTTTATTTTGTACATAAGACCATCTAACCATACTCAATCAAAAGACTGCGCGACTTCAAGAAATATTGCAGAGTAATATTCGCTTTGAAGAATTTTTTATCGTATGCAAATCGGCTGGAAATAAGTGACATAAATAATCGCAGCCTTCTATTTTGGTTGCGTATTCTGGCTGTTTGCCACAGATATTATTTTGTTTAGCAGTTTGTGGCAACTCTTTACAATTTCTAACAGCCACGTATTGTCACGCCTCTATTGATGTATGGTTTGCTTAGCTGAACTTTGACAGCCAAAAAGGCTGCATGAGATTGCAAAAATGCTTTTTTGGTAGAAGAACAAAGGAAAAATCTCAACATAGGCACATTGGCGCCTACCCACAAATTTTTGTCGTACAGTCGTACATTAGCATATTTGCATTATGTAATTGAAAATTTGTGTAAATTATTGCCAGTAGACGTCGCGGCCTGAACAATTGAGAAGAGGATATGAACTGGTAGATGAGCTGGGAGAAAAAGTTTACCTAAATATTAGATAATATAGATTTGTGAGTAAGGCACAGTAATACAATAGAATTATTGAGGCACATAGTGATCGAAACCGGATTATAATTTATCAAGCCCCAAATAACGAATATGTGAACCGGAAAACGGTCAATATCTAAGATATAACAAGGGAACTTATAGAACGTATTTTCCTATTGTGTTCAGTATTAAAATTAGTGGAATCTAGTCTTATATAGCACCCACATATTTGACATAAGGATTTTCTAAATACCAGTTAATTTTATATGTTTTATATGGCATATATCGGTCATTAAGTAAGATATCTCAATAAGCTTAAAAAGTTTCTCTGTCTTAAAACAACCCAGCATTGTGATCCTATATGTATATATGGGTATAAGGTATAAAGATTCTCAATAATCCGCTTCACTCTTTACGATATAAATATAGTAAGCCAATACATGCGTTATCTTAATGATACTCAATATATTTCTGGTAAGAATATGTCCACCGCTTCATTTTATTTTTCAGACGGTTAATTGCTATTCGAACTTCTTCATGGTCGGGAAATGGAAAGTCCATTCCATCGTCATCGATTAGACAAGCGGGTTCACATTCTCCTGTTCTATTGGTGTTATGCTTCCACTGCCATTCAGCAGGCTTCTCCAAAGTGTTCCCTCCCATAATTTTAGTATGCTCTGGGTACCAGTCACTAGTTCACCTCTGAGAGTTCTCCAATAGTATGCTCCGGTCTTGAAACTTTCTGTTATTTGCCACATTTTTTTGTAGAACTTTTAGAATTTTCGAGCATTACCTCAGTCGGCCGGCATATCAAGCTCTTCGTACACACGCATTTCGGCCTTTTTCTTCTTCTTTCTGTAAATGTGTCTGCTTCCCTCTTCAACTCTCGGTAGCTATCCCATCCCGCACGTGTTTTGGTCGATTGTTACGTTGCGAAGTAGACAGTCTGTTTTCTCTGCGTTGCAGCACGGTACTCCTCAACGTACCAGGTATTTTGTTGCCTTTTCCGAAAACTAATAGTTTCGTTTGAAGCTAAATGTAAAGAGATTGAAATGCCGTCCCACAGCTCCCTTATACCGAGTTTTTGACGAGTGCTCTCAGAGAGCAGGAGTGCAAGTCAAGCAGAAAATCATACAGCTGTCTCTTGAGATTGCAGCTGCTCGAAGTCAAACCTTCCTTATGTTTGTTTTTGCTGCACAGAGGCGGGTAGATATCTTCGCTCCAACAAGGTAAAGGTCAAAGTCAATGCAAGGGCCGCAGAGTATACGCACGTCCAAACCACTGTAGACGTTTCTTTTTCTAACGAAAAATGATGGATCTGATTGGTAACTTTTCGACCCCGAGACAGCCAGATAGCTTGAAGCATCTTCCTATGCTGGAATCTAGTTCTACATATAACCATATTACGGGCCCCAGCGAACTCGATCAGCATCAATTCATTTGGATATGCTTTATCATTGAGGTTGAATTTAACGAACATTGTGCCAGACACCTTCTTGGGCCACCCGACGTTAAAAGGTAGGTCTTATCCGAGGCTGTTGTATCCTTTTCATTGAGGGCGTTCTTTCGTGGCAAACTCTGTAATTTTTACCTCCAAAGGCAGGCACGAATTCATAGTTTGTAGATTTTATTTTGAAATCCCAGGAAAAGTATAACCTTACTTTTTTAAGATTAAGTTTATTTTAAGCAAGTTATGTAAATACATAAAAATATATTACGACGTCTTATGTAGCTTTATCAGCATCCTTCATATATTTCGTGGCGCATTTTGGGCAATTTGTTATCGTTGACGCGCATGAACACATTTTGCTCCTTGAAAGCTTTTAATTATGCCGATAATAAACGTCATCATAAATTCGAATGCAAACTGTGCTGCTGCAGACTACGTAAGAGCATTTGAATTTTTTGGCCTTTAGCGGAGCCAGAAAGCTTAAAAATGTGAAAAATTAGAAGCAGTTGTAAGTATACCCAGTGGTTAAGTTGCAAGGAAGCTAATTCACGGCAACTTTTGAGTGCACGCCCATACTTCAACTCTCTCAGGATGTCACCACGCAAGGACTGAAAATATAAAATTTGTACGTTAACTAAGTGAGCGTATAATTTGCAGGCACTTAAAGTAATCGTTACATACTTACATACTTTCGGGTAGAGAGGATATTAAATACTGCTTTTCTTTGCTTTTTTTCTCATTTTACTCGTAGATGAAAATGCTTATTCGCATGTGCTCGAGTTAAGCAAGAAATTCAGATGATTTCAATTACCTGTAGATGTATATTTACTAGACTGGGTCGATTTTTATACTCTTTTTACAGAGTATAATAATTTTGTCACTGAACGTTTGTTTATATCACATGAAAATAATCGGGATATATATCGAATTATGTGCATACTTACATATATATCATCATCAGCTCAGGATGGCGATATAAGTTGAATTCTAAGTGACTATCTGTCTGTCAACCGAGAATCTTCAAGAAATTTCGCTTGAGTTACTACCTGAAGCAATGCTGGAATCTTCGAAGAAACTGTTCACATCAGATCACTGTATCATACAGCTAAGACAACACCAGATCAATAGAGCCATTAACTTATGCACAGTACATATTCAACATAAAACAATCAGACAGCTGGGTGATAAGCTTAGGTTTACGGTTAGTGCATCTATCGTCCTTCCAAGCATATAAAAATAACCTTCAGAATGGAAAGTGCAAGTACAGATAGTGCTAAAGACGAGCGTTAAATTTTTTAAATAGAAAAGGCAGGTTGCATCAGCGCAAATACTCAATTCGCAAAAAGAGGCATTAAGGGGCTATACCAGTGTGACACATGAAAAATTAAGCGATTTTGGGGAATTTTTTGAAGAGAACTTCTTTGAATGTAATTAGGTATATTTTAAGCTATATTTTAAGATTTCTTTTTTACAAAATTGTTGAGAAATAACGGAGTTATGCGCTGTCTTCGGAGGTGCCAAAAAAAAGTGCCCCAACTGCTGGCATGATTCCGGCCGAATTATAATAACAATACCCAACGATTACCCTCCTCCCGCCCAACCGACGAGAAGGGCAATCCGCAAACAAGCCGAATTAGCCGAGTCATAAAAGGCAAGAGAGTTTTAAGCGTTGCGATCTTAAGCTGCTCAGCTACAGAAAAAAAATTTCAACAGCCAATATTAAGAATTAAATTAAAGTTTATAATTTTTAAACATTACTTGTTGAGAGTAAATAAGATAATTTGTTTAAAGGTAAAGAGTGGGTCTGTTAGATCAAATGTGCTGGAATGAGAATTTAAATCATGACATATACGGCGGAATGGTTCGTTTAACTCAAAATTTGTTCTAGAAAATTTTAAAAGTAAGGGTCTAAACTGCCTGGTAGAGCGAGCGGGAATGTTAAAATTTATATCAGATAAGAGAGATGGGCTACAGACTGACCCATTCATGAGTTTTATAAGAAATAGTATACCAAGCATCTTCCTACGACTAGCGAGTGTCGGGAGATTTATAAGTTTTAAGCGGTTAGTGTAAGGTTGAAGATTTAAACTAGAATCCCAATGCAAATGATTTAAGGCAAAAAGCAAAAATTGTTTTTGAACGGACTCTAACTTATTTGAATCGACTTAGTAACTACGGCTGCAAACCACAGAAGCATACTCTAATATAGGCCTCACCAGAGATTTAAAAAGAATTTTCGTGGTTAGCGGATCTCAAAATTCTTTAGACCAACGTTTAAAAAAAATAAGAGCGTTTTTAGCTTTAAAAACCGTGGAAGATGCGTGAAGATTAAAATTGAGTTTGGGGTCCATAGTTACTCCCAGATCAACAAAACTGCATACTTGTTCCAACCCAAAGTTTTGTATTGCGTATGAAGTAAGACCTACGTGAAAAGCACATCGTTTTGCATTTTTCAAGGTTCAATGGCATGTCATTTCTATCACACCAAGAAACTAGGTTGTTTAAGTCTGTTTGCAACTGACATCTTTCGCTGTTTGAAGTAGTTTTAAAAAGTTTTACATCGTCAGCATATAATACAACTTTTGAAAACTTAACAACAGATGACATGTCATCAATAAATAACAAGAACAGAATTGGACCAAGATGGCTACCTTGTAAAACGCCTGAAGGAACATTGATTATGTCAGAAAAATGATCGTTAAATATGACTTGGTGAATTCTATTACTAAGAAAAGAATCAACCCATTTTAGAAATATTGGTTGAAAATTAAGAAGATCAAGTTTATGCAAAGAATTGAATGGTTTACTTTATCAAAAGCTTTACTAAAATCTGTGTAAATAACATCAGTATTCCTATTCTCCCTAAAGCCCGTTGATACATGTGATACAAATTCAAGCAAATTATAGCAAATTAGTTATTGTGGATTTCCCTGAAATCTGAAACAAAAAAATTTAAAAAGTTTGTTAAATTTAAAGATATTTCCTATACAATGACCTACGATCTTTGAAAAATATTAAAAATTAACAAAATGGCGTAATTTCGAAAAAAATCGTTTTTTTTAAGTAAAAAATTGTCGTTTTTTTAATGCCAAATTGACATTCAATTCAATTCAATCAAAGAGATTGTAGGTCATTGCAAAATATATTTTTAAAAATACTCAGTTTTAATTTGAAGTCGATCGGTCAATTTCTCGTTGAGTTATGACGCCAGCAATTTTGAAAAATGTCGTTTCGAGAAAAACTCGTTTAAAATTTCACTTATTTTTGTTTGCACCTCTGAGCGGTCGCTCTTTAGAACGCTGCCATCCAAAAACTATTCATGATAGGATCTTCCCGATTTCACAGGATATATATACTCGAATTAATTCCGAAGCTTTCACTCCATCGATCACATCAAATAATACCACTAATTTGGTAATCAGTCAGACATTTCTCTTCTCTTTACTTCGCAAGCATAATTACGTGGCAACAAAACTGTGTTATACAGTGTACAGTGGAATCATTAAAACTAGGTGAACGCAATCAGCCAAATTAGCAGCCCGCAACCTCGGTTTTTGACGCAGAACATTCGCGGTGGTGTTGCTGTTATATACTTGTATACTACCTTACAATTATTCGAATATATTTACGAATGCAGCAAGCGACGATGGACGAACGCTCTAAAATGGTAATTGATAATAATCCGTGGATAAGGCAGCCTCGTATTCGAAATCATGAAAATAAGTACTGAAAATACATATTCTGCAAAACTTCTGAACATTGATATACTTGTACATATGTATATGGCGTGAAAGAAAATGAAGGGTAAATGCGATCAATGAGTTAAAAGGGTTATACTGTAAGCATACTTAATTTGCTCTTCTGCATTACAATTACTTGATAAAGTAAAGGAGGCTTAATTACATTATATTTTCGCAGTGGCAATTACAGTCCAATGGCGTCAGATCAGATGAATCATCATTGAAACTTAAAAGGGAAAAACTTGATAAAATATAAATAGAAAGGCATACTGGCGGCCATACCGGCCAACGAGCTCAAACACTCGTTAAACATGCTTTTGGACCGTGCAGAAAGCTGTATTGAAGCACAGTAAGACTATTTTGAATAAAATAAATTGATTTTGCCAAAAAAAAACATTTTTTCTCTTTTTTAAATCCTGTTTACTTTGGAACGCAACTTGTATATACCTATTTCTTTATATTTTTAAGTTTTCTTAAAGTTTTCAAAGAACCAATAATTCCTTAGATACTAGAAAACATATTCAAAACATAACATAAATTATATTATTTCGTTTTTATTATTTTAGTAACTTTCCCATTTGACAGTTGAACATTCTAAAATATAAAGAAGGCAAAATCATCGTTCATAACTTCAGCAAGCCAAGCGCTGCATCCCCCCACCGAAACAAACATAGTGTAACCTCTTGAACTGCACTAGCTGCTGCTGTGGCTGTTGTTGTAGATGTGGTGATAAATCTTGACAGCTTTGTAGCCTGTTGCTGCTACGCTGCGCTGTCATTGCATAACTTTACTTGACGAATTGTGTCGGAGCTAAAGAAGTAAAGTGTGGCTGTGTGATAATTTATTCCAGGAGGAAAGTGAAGACTTGCCTCCTGACATGAAGAAATAATAACAAGAAGCAGCATTATAGAAAATGTGAATTTTAAAAATTCAAGCGACATGTAAAAAGAAGTAAGCAAGAAGTTCTCCGCTTGGCGGTGTAAATGGGACCCATGTGACTGTATATAAAATTTGCACGAACTAACGTGAGTCATGTCAAGCTGTCATGTTATGTTTTCTGTTTTTCAGTATTATTTAGCACTTCATTGTGGATAGACTTATACTCGATTAACATTTACAATTCGTTCAACTTTGTTACGAAAATGCATGTTTTGTAAAGAATGTATTTCAGGCGCTTCGCTCAACATAATATCAATATAATCGGCCTACTGTGCTTATTATTCGCAAAACCATTACCTATCTTGAGACCCAACATTCATTATTGAACAAAACTCGACCGAATAGACCACGTTCAGGAAGCAGTGAAGAAAATATGACAGCTATAGCTAAGAGTGTACACGAGACCGTCAATTCTGGACAGCAATTCGCACTAACGTATGGAACGATTTGGCGCATTTTAGTCGAGATCTTAAATTAAAAGCCTACAAAATACGGTTCAGTGGGTATATAAACAAGCACAATTGCTGCATTTGGGATGAAGATATTCCAGGGCAGCCATTTCATCCAGAAAAAACAACGCTTTTTTTTTGTAGTTTCTGGGCTGAAGGAATTAGTGGTACATATTTCTTCAAAAATTATGCTCATGAGAACGTCACTGTCAATGGCGACCGTTATCGTGCCATTATAACATTATAACCGACTTTAAATGTCAATCTCGACAACATAATCACATCACATCAATCAAGGGATTTATAGAGAGATTACTTCGGTGAGCAGTTATTTCCACATTCTGGGCTGGTCGATTAGACTTTTTTCTGTAGGGATATGTAAAGTTTAAAGTCTATGCGGACAATTCCACTTCGATTCAGGACTTGGCGCAAAATATCACACGTGTCATTCGCAAGTCGCTAGTGGAAAGTAGCATCAACAATTGGACTCAACGGTTGGACCATGTGAGACGTAGCCGTGCCCAAGATTTGAAAGGAAAAAACCTTCAAAAAAATTAATACCAAGAGAATTTTCTTTCGAATGGTAATAAACATTATCCATTAAATTAAAATTTTCTATGTTTTTTCTTCAAAAAGGTAGGTATCGAATAGCATCACCTTTTTTTTAACCGTTCCAAACGATCCAACACTAGGCCGGCCTAGATTGGTATATAGCCAAGAATAAAATATGTCATGATTTTAAATGCTCTTAGCATTGGAAAGAAATTTTTTATTTAAAGTAAAACTTTTTTTCATGAAATACAACATAACACACTAATTTGCTTCTCGCCTATTTTTACACCCTGAACACGGTATTAAGTTTGCCCCGAAGTTTGTAACTCCCAGAAGGAAGCATCGGAGATCCCATAAAGTATATATAAAAATTATCAGTATGTTGAGCTGAGTCGACTAGCCATGTCCGTCTGTCTGTCTGTTCGTCTGTCTGTCTGTATATATACGAACTAGTCCCTTAGTTTTTAAGATATCGTTTTGATATTTTGCAAACGGCATTTTCTCTTCAAGCTCATTTGTCAGAACTGCCTCGGTTCACTATATCCTATAGCTGCCATACAAACTGAACGATAGGAATCAAGTTCTTGTATGGAAAACTTTCACATTTGACAATGTTTCTTCACAAAAGTTGGCACAGGTAATTTCCTAAGATAATAATGTAATATCCGAAGAAATTGTTTAGATCAGTTAACTATAGCATATAGCTACCATACAAACTGAATGACCGGAATCAAACGCTTGTATTGGAAACTTCCTCATTTGACGGGGTGTCTTCACTCAATAATCCATTGCTTAAGGGGGTATTCTAGTCTAGAAGCATGAATTTCAAGTAATTTTGGAAGTGTCGTAAAAACGGTAATTAATATTTTTAGTATCCTTTTCTTATTGGTTATTTGTTAATTTTAGAAGAGTAGAGAAAAAAATTAAAAACTTATAGTGGGGGTCTCTAAAAATTTCCACGTGACCATGCCCATGATTTCAACCCTCCTAGTTATCTGAAACGAAAAAGAAAAAAAAATTGTTAATCTAGAATAATGTCGCAATGGCCGGAACTACAGTAAAGTGTGAAATTTTTTTTTTTTCACAAAATGGCGACTGCCTAAAAAAAAGTTTTTTTGGATCATTTTTTCTGACTATTTCGATTTTTTTAAAAATAATAAAACATAAAACTTTTGGGATGAGGCTAGTTCCAACCATAGACAAGCCTATAAAGAAGACTCTATAAAAATTTCAGGTAAATCGGTCCAGTAGAACTTGAGAAATCGTGGGTATCGTTCCGAAAAAGTCAGTTTTGAGAAAAACGCGTTTAAAGTTTTGCGTTCCGGCCGAACCAGTTTGGATGCCGGGTCAGAAAATTGTCTATATCTCCGAAAATAATTTGAATTTTGAAAAATCCTCTTGTACATATATTCTTGAATAGTTAAACTTTGAAAATATAAAAAAAACAATTCGAGTTCTTAAATTTCTATACTAGAATACCCCCTTAATAAATAACAAATTAAGTTAATAATATAATCTCCGAAAAAATTATTCATATCAAATTAATAATGCATATAGTTTCCACACAAACTGAACTCATAGTTACTAAAATAAATGCATATGTGAAGGGTATATTAGCTTTGGTGCCGCTGAAGTTAACGTTTTTACTTGTTTTTATTTTTAACCGTAAATGACTTGATGTGTTAAGTTTTTATATAATTAATATTGGAATAATATTATTATTTTATATATATTCTAAATATTTTTAACACCCAACATTTTATATACGTTTCATAGCTGCAAGAGTCTGCTGAAAGCAAAATTGTAGAAAATTAGTATTCACACAGTAATCGCACCTGCGTTCGTTTGCTTATGCTTTGTGGAATAGTGATTTTTCACAAGCTCTTTTCGCATTATTGTGGATGCCTTGCTGCTTGTAAACAAGACTCCATGCAGGTTTTCAACCAATTACTAACCCAATGAATGCCCACCTGGTTATGTAGCATTTTTCATTATTATTCTTTGGTAAAAATCAACACAAAAAGTCGGCAATTTTGTAAATAAATTTATTTTCTAGCGCCCCTGCGGTGCGGTGTCTAACGCCATAGGTAAAATTTTAATATTAATAATAAAATTTTAATAGTAATAAAAAAGCTGAATATGTTGTTTCATGCAGTATACCAACGTTCAATATATAGCAAAAACATTTAAAATTTAAAAATTAAATAAAATATATATTGTATATTAAAGTGGTTGATAGAACTCAGTAGCAATTTACAAAAAAAATACAAAATACAAAGCATTTTTAATTCAACCTATGTATGAAGTTTTTTCTTTAGTCTAATTTTTCTTCATATTTTTTAATATCGTTACCTATGTATATGTGGCAATTATATATATTATAGAATTAAAATTAATTTAAGCACTGAGGTTGATAATACTATTTAGAAACTTAGTGCTGGTATCAAATTTATTGGTTCACAATAATACAAGGTACGTTCCTAAAAAAGCAGAACTTAAAAAAAAACAGATCAAATGGTTTTTCGGCAAAACCAATTTATTTTACATATTCAAGGAGTCTCCTTCTGCTTCAATACAGCTTTCTGCATGGTTCAAAAGCATGTTGAACGAGTGTTTTAGCGCGTTGCTCGGCATGGCCGCCAGTATGCCGGTGCAAGCCTTTTGAAAGGCAATAGCCAGTAAAGACTTCTAAACGTTATTATAATGACAATTTTCAAGTTTTTTTTTTTTACTAAATTTAATGTTGTGCTAAAACCAGAAGTTTCATTAAACGTGACAATTAAAATTCCATTATTCGTTAAAATGAAGTATACAAAGTATGAAGAGCATCAAAACTTTAATGATATTTCTGTAGCCCATCGCGACGGTGCCATCGTGTTTGCAGCCAATTTAGTTAAAAGTTCTTCACCATAATTAATATCTTAATTAAATACTTGCCACCACAAAGCATCAATGATAAAGTAAACGTGGAGAGCAGGAAAGATACTTATATTTCTTTAGCAGCGGGCACTTAATTGCGTACCTAATATTTGGCGGTGGACGAACAATAAAACTGAAAATGGCGAAATCTTTGCGTCCAGCCTATTAAAGTTTGGAACTCTTTTAATTTAAGATACATTTACAGTTCAGCCGTTGTGGCAGTGTATATATTTGTAAGCCGCTCATCCCCGAGCAACACAAACTTTTGCTTTTCAATTAAAACCACATTTAATTTTGCGTTGGACACGGCTTCTACACCATCATTGACTTTTACACACTATTTTGCTTAATCGTTTTGTATCTTTTGTATTTGCTCTTTATCTAACGGAACTTTGTTACAATTTTTTAATGTGACTATACGCCTTCATGGTAGCTTAAGCAGATTTTCATTGAAAAGAAATTTTCACATTTACTGCCTCCTGTCTTCTGGTTGTGTACTGTTCAGGCCATGTGTCCTTTCTGGTGTGTTTTGAGCAAATGGCGGGTTATGCCATTAATCAAAATTTATGAACAACTTTTCACTTCATTAAATACATCACTAAGTGACAGCAATGACAAAGCAGACAATAGATTTTAGTTCATCCAATTCTAAGGGTAAAGAGAATAATAATAATGTTAACAACTTTAAAAACACTCTCAAAACTTTAAGAGTAGCATATCGTTGAGAATATTATAGTAATTTTAAATGTTCTTAGTAATTTAGATAGATAAATGGGGAGGATATGCACTGCGATAATAATATATTGTCGAACCTTGGTTTGATTTAAGTTCTTTTTTTCTACGTAAACAAACAAAAATTATGTAGAATTCCGTTAAAATTATATTTTGTATAAATAAATGCGTGGTTTTAAATCTTTTCTACTCTCGTTTAGTAAAAATATAAATAATAATTAAATCTTTTATACTCTCGTTTAATAAAAATAAGAGGGGTCAGTAGGGTAACCTGTCTGTTTTTTGAAATTTTTTTTCCAAAGAAATTTTTATTCTACAATAGAACTTTTTTCACATATCATGAGGTATATCGTGGAGTTTATAACACATTTTTTTGGAATTTTTTGATGACATCTGTCGGAGAATTGGCTGGGTGAATGAGATGCGTTTTTTCACTGGTGGACACGATTTCTCATGTTTGGATCATCTGAGACACAAAAACCCAATTTATTCTTAAAAAGTACGTGAATGGTTGTCGTCCTCACTAGAATCATGGAAAAATGTTGATATATAAAAAGGTAATTAACGTAGTTTTTTTTAATTTTTCTCCATGTTTTTTTCACATAAATTTTGTCATAACACTGTCAATAAATTATCAAAAAATATAGGGATGATAGCCCTAAATTAAAAAAAACAAAAACAATTTAAGTAAATCGGTTGAATAATTCGACCGGTTAACCGTCAGTTTAAAAAAGTGTGTTTTGAGAAAAACGCGTTTAAAGTGCCAGGTGTGCACTCCGAGCGCTCCGAACGTCGATTGGTATTATTATTTTTGGGCCTTTTTCGAAACCTTCCAATGGTAAAGTGGGTTTCTACATTAATTCTAAGGGTGTAAGGGAACAGAAAATGCAAAACAAATTGAAAAAAGATTACCCTACTGACCCCTTAATACATTTATCAATATCTTCCCTAAACTGCGTTGCAATAAAGTTTTTTACTTATCGGCGCTATCACCTTTTTTACTATTAATGACGAATGTGATTTCCACTGAACTTGCAAATATGCATACAATTATTTATATGTTTGTTAATTGTGATAAGCCTTGACGCTTAAATCATATACGCTATTAGTTGGGAAGACACTTGGATCTCAATCTACTGGTTGGCCTTGCTTTCTGCGTAACTATTTCTTCAACGATGCATTCCATGTATAAAATCAAGGCATTTCCGGTCAATTTTGTTGTTGGCGGTGTTTCCGTTAACCGTACTGTATTCTCTGGGTGGAAATACGCTCTTTGGCCAAATAAATTGCGAGACGCACAACAGTAGTGTCGACCAAATTTTACCTATTTTTCCCAAAACGTGTCACATACTAAAAAACTAATTATATAGAGTAAAGCCAGTCCGATATTCGAAAATCCTGATATTAGTTATATGGGGGGTAAGTCGAATTTTTGCATTTATTTATTTATTTTCGTCACAAAGATACAATTTTATGAGTAAAATACGCTGGCTCATTTTCATTGAGATAACTCACATATTGGCCGATATATGCGGTAAAAAGTTACCCGGAATTTCGGTTTTGTTTATATTAGGTATATGATAGCTAAGGTAAGTCTTGGTCGGATTGAATCCATTTGTGACATGCATACTATTGTCGGAGAAGTACTATCCTTGAATATCAGTTATATGTATATATCTCAGACATTGACCGATATTTTCTACCAAAAGTTAACTTCAGGTACTGGGGTCTAAATATTCCGTACCTAGGGACGTGAACAGTTTTTCTTGGATTTTATTTGTTTTTGGTTATAAGGTATCGTACACTAAGGACATTATTGGTGCAAAGTTTAATCCCTGCAAATAATCTAGAGAACTTATGATGGCAACGTTCGGTTTCCTGAACCACAGAAGGATTTAAGTCACTCCAATAGCGACAAGTTATTTTTACAAAGCATTTATAGCTAAATTAATCTGCATTAGTCACCGAAGATCTTGACAATCTCCCAGTTTTGTTTCAAAGTGAAACGTAATGAAATGGCAAAGCCTTCTCAATGAAATTACAAAAGTTACCACAAGTCAACAAAGCAAAACTGGCGAGCTGTAAAATGCAAGTGATAACTATTAATGGCCGGTGTATTCTAGTCTAGGTCGAAACCATAATTTACTGAAGCTGTATACGATTTGAAGCACAGTGATGATGAAATTATTTAACCAGAAGTAAGAATACATATCCATAAATATTCATAAATATTTTCCGCTTTGAAATTGGTGTTCCGCGGCGTATGAGTAATGAAAAGTAAAAAGTTTTATTCCCAAGGGCTTATATCGTTCATTTTTTTATTTTGCCTAAAAATACGCAATTTTACAGATCAATCGATGCAATTAAATTCACCAACTGTTCTCCTCACTTCCGTTTTTCTTTATATCTAAAAAAAAAGCATTAATCCAACTAAAACTACTTCTCTCACATTCCTTCTTCTTATTAATTCCATATATATTTTTGCATATGTTTTTAAGTTTTGGAAAAAAAGACAACAATGTATGGACCATATTTTACTCTATGTAAATACATATAATGCATATAAAAAACTAAAATTGAAATTTTTGTACTCTTTCACTGGCATGAGAGCGACTTATCACATATTTCTATAACTAAGATAAAAATTACAGCTGAAAACTATAGTTGAGTTATTTGCTGATTATAGCCTGTATACCCAGTCAACTTCCTGTACAAATAAAAAATATATAATGGAAAATAAAGGGCGGTACGAAGCATTTGCCTACCAAATACTCTTAATATGCTAGGCAAGCTGAAATCTGCTGTCTGTTGACCGCAATTTCCTGTTGCTTGCTTTGTCTACCCACTGTGACTGGGTTGCCTTTCATTAATTATAATAATTACTGCCTGCGCTATAATAATTACCACTGAAGTCTGTTCCTGCACTTTTCGCTCGTGATTTAACTAATCACAAATTCAATATGTTTTTACCACAAACACAGATTCTATGGTAGTGTTGTAAGCATAAGAATATTAATAAAAAGGAGACCACTCAGGGATCACTATAAGAATAATGCTCTTTGAAAATGATTCGTTTTATTTTTATCTATTTATTCGGCGACGATTTTTAATTTATAAAACAACATGATAATTCTAAAATTTTGAGTGGAAATACAATTTTAATTTCTCATTTTCAATCCTAGAAATTAGGGAGTTATATTTGTATAATTTATAGAACGAAGCCAATTAAATTTTTACTCACAAAAGTTACTCATACGCCCTGTATGCTAGTAACGAAATGACCTAAAATTTCCAAATTTCTATTGAAAGAGGGCCAAACTTATAGCAAATCATATACAATAATAATAAATTGGTGGCAAGTCTTGTAAGAGTAATTTGAATATATGCAAATTTTATCTTCTCAAATCATATTCTCCCACGTTGCAATGCGTGTAAGCACAAGCTTGAAATTGAATTTTAAATTCGAATCGTTTATCGAGGTCACATAGCGACACTTAGCGTCACCACTTTTCACAACAAACATTTTCTTTCCGTTTTTGGCCTTTGGGGCCCATAGAAATGTTTAAACGGTTTCTAGCCAGCGATATATACGGCGTGGTTAATTAGAGATCTTATACATTTATTGCTTCAGTTTTTATAATCCGTATAAGTTTTAATATATAGATGAATTCTGGTATCTTTTCGCTTTACTACGAACATTGACAGCCATTAAAAGGTCAGTAGAGTAATCTTTTTTAAAATTAATTTTTTTTTTTGCATTTTCTGTTTCCTTATACTCCTAGAGTTAATGTAGAAACCCACTTTACCATTGGAAGGTTTCAAAAAATACCTAAAAATAATAATACCACTCAACGTTTGGAGCGCTCGGAGTGCACACCTCAAACTTTAAACGCGTTTTTCTCAAACACACACTTTTTTAAACTGGCTGACATGACTCCGGTCGAACTACTCAACTTGCTTAATTTTTTTTTTTTAATTTTCATAAAACGCCTGTCTGTCGTCCTTATATTTTTTATAATTTATTGACAATGTTACTCGTATGGCAAAATTTATGTAAAAAACACATTGAGAAAAATTAAAAAAAAAAACCGTTAATTATTTTTTTATTTATCAACATTTTTTCATGATTCTAGTAGACGTTAACCATTCCCGTACTTTTTAAAAATAAATTGGGTTTTTGTGTTTCAGATGAACCAAACATGAGAAATCGTGTCCGGCAGTGAAAAAACGCATCTCATTCATCCAGCCATTTCTCCGACAGATGTCATCAAAAAATTCCGAAAATAATTATTTATACACTCTACGCTATACCTCATGATATGTGAAAAAAAGTTCTATTGTAGAATAAAAATTTCAATGAAAAAATGTCAAAAAATAGGCCAGATTACCCTACTGACCCCTTTATAGATCTTATGGCGAAATAAAAACCGTAATATATTGGTACAGCCAAAAAAAAAAACAAACACAAAAAAATATAGCTGAATACTAGAGCTCATAAACGAACCGTTTTCAAACTAACATTTCTATATGCCGCACATTTAGTCTTCTATGTGTGTGCGCCTTTACGACAATGTATGCATTTTAACTTTCTGCTATGTGTTTCTTCAGCCACCAAAAATGCGTTTTTAGTATTGTAGCAATACAAATAATCAAAAATAAGAGCAATGACAGTGCCTGCTATAAAATATAAGGGGTTAGGAGGGTTTGAAAATTTCAAAAAATTGTTTTTTTTTTTTTGGTTTGTCGTTTTAAATTCCAACACACCTTTAGATTATTGTTCTAAATTTTCAATTTGATCCGAGTAATAGTTTCGGAGATACAGCCTTCAGAACTTGTGGACTCAAGGCTAGCTAGGCTAAATGTGTTGTCTTCAGATGCGTTTTTCTCGAAACTGTGTTTTTAGAGTCGGTGGACACGATTTCTGGAAAAGTTATGGACCGATTTAGTTCGATTGGTATACACATCCTTACGAGTAAAATAACATTATCTAGTTATTGAACGAAAGATTTGTTTTTGATTTATTTTTTAATTTTTTTAACCAATAAATGGCGAAAATTTTACCAAAGAATTAGATTTTTAGTTCAAAATGTGAGAAAAATTAAAAATTAAATTAAAATTAATTAAAATTAATTTTTTTTGTTTCCTTCGCTCAAAAAGGAGATTTATATATTATATTTACTAACAGTATATTTTTGGTTTTTAATTCTAGATGAACCAATATTAAGTTCTGCTTTCCACGGCGAGAGCACTTTGTTGTGAGGCACCCATGGAGATGAGGTCTCAACGGCTAAATTTTCAACATTTTTATATAAAAATTTCAGGAAACATTGTTCAAGTACGTACCTTTGATATGTCATATCATATAAGTATTTTTCGAATATGTGATTGTTTCTATTAAAAGATCGTAAAAATACATTTTTATGTATCTCTGAAACCCACTTAACCCCTTAATAATAACAAGCTTCCTTCTATTGCCACTTCATAGTAGAGAAGTGAGTGTGACTGCAGATTTTATAGTGAAAAGCAGTAGTGAAGAAATATTTTATAGCCAAATTTTAGCAGCGTGAGTGGAACAGACGTTACAAAAACCATTCCATACTACTTGAAGCAACCTCTTTTTCACATTTTAGTATTCTCAAATATTTTATTGAAATTGGTTTTACCGGATAAGAAAATCTCTCGTTTGTTTGTGTTATGTACTATCACTGAGAAAAGTACGCCTATGTAAGATTGCCGACAAATTTATTGCATTTGTTTATTTGCCAAAAAACAGTTGACTCATGATAACAAAAAGGGTTGCCGCTTACATGCAGCTGACTTTTCATTTATAATATGAAAACAATAAAATAGTATATTGATTGTCTAAGTGACATAACTCCAGTATTTATGTCAATACTTTGCACCTTTTGCATTTTGGGTAGTGTTACTTACGCTTTACATAAAATGAGGTAAGTAGCTAACATAGACAAGTATTAAAATAACAAAGACTGGTCATATTTGTTTTATTGCAAAAATTTTTATATAACAATTAAGGAAGGGCTATGTATGGGTGTCACCGCACATTATATACAGTTAGGGACTGTGGTGTGGAAATTTCGAACCGTACTTTGCGTAGACGTTTTTACGAAAATGGACTGAAGTGCAAGGGGCCTGCTAAAAAGCCAAAATTAACACAGCTGATGCAGAAAAGACGTGTTCTATGGGCTAAGCTGCATAGACGCCACCTATTGGAGCAAGGTAATTCATACATTTTTATTACATTCTTAATTTTTCCTTAATTAAAGCAGAAATATTTAATTTTTTTATTTTTACGTTTTTTATAGGACATCTTTAGCGATGAATGCTGTCTAGAGGCCGTCTCCCAAGTGGAAAATTATGTGCGAAGGAGGAGAGGAGAACGATTTTCTGAAGCTTGCATTATTCCTAGAGTAAAGCATCCTCCTTCAGTGATTGTTTGGAGTTGCATTTCAGACGAAGGACCCGGCCCAACTCACTTCGTCGAAGGCACGATGCGCCCTGACCAGTATATAATTGTTTCGGAAAATTTTTTTTTTGCCATATTTGGAAAGGCTAAGGTATCCGGCAAGCGACTACACGTTTATGCAAGTTGATGCTCCTTACCATACCTTCAGAGCGAGCATGAATTGCATTAATTCGTTGAACTTGGATGTGCTACCATGGCCAGGGAATTCCCCCGAATTAAGCCCAATTGAAAATTGTTGGGCATATCTGAAACGCAAGGTCTACCAACGAAAAAACACAACAATTGCAATTCTCAACAAGAAAAAAACGTTAACTTCGGTTGCACCGAAGCTAAATACCCTTCACAGGTGCATTTCTATTAGTAACTATGTGTCCAGTTTGTATGGAAGCTATATGTTATAGTTAACCGATCTGAACAATTTCTTTGGAGATTACATTGTTGCCTTAGAAAATAATATATACCAAATTTCGTGAATATATCTTGTCAAATGTGAAAGTTGTCCATACAAGAACTTGATTCCGATCGTTCAGTTTGTATGGCAGCTATATGCTATAGTTAACCGATCTGAACAAATTCTTCAGAGATTACATTGTTGCCTTAGAAAATAATATATACCAAATTTCGTGAATATATCTTGTCAAATGTGAAAGTTGTCCATACAAGAACTTGATTCCGATCGTTCAGTTTGTATGGCAGCTATATGTTATAGTTAACCGATCTGAACAATTTTCTCGGATATTACATTTTTGCCCTAGAAAATAATCTATACCAAATTTGGTGATGATACATTGTCAAATGCGAAAGTTTTCCATATGAGAACCTGATTCCGATCGTTCAGTTTATATGACAGCTATATGTTATAGTGGTCCGATATCGGCCGTTCCGACAAATGAGCAGCTTCTTGAAGAGAAAATGACGTTTGCAAAATTTCAAAAGGATATCTTAAAAACTGAGGGACTAGTTCGTATATATACAGACAGACGGACAGACGGACAGACGGACAGACAGACGGACATGGCTAAATCGACTCAGCTCAACATACTGATCATTTATATATATACTTTATAGGGTCTCCGACGCTTCCTTCTGGGTGTTACAAACATCGTGACAAAGTTAATATACCCTGTTCAGGGTATAAAAAAAAACATCAAGGACGTATGGGAAAATGATGTTGATTTGCATACAAAAATAAAAAATTGCATTAGTAGTATGCCTAATAGGATCGCAGCCGCATTAGCGAATAAGGGTAGTGTTACCAAATATTAAATATGTACATTTGCAATTAGCGTCACGAAGACAAAAAAAAAACATTGTTGCATCAATAAAGCCGAAATAAGTTGAGTTACGAACGATGGTTTAGTTTTTATTGGTGATCAAACTTGAAACTGTTCGAAAATATTGCCGTTCGTAATTCGATGGCCAGGTACTGTTTTCTTGCAACTTGCAGGATTCGAAGTCCGCGAAATTCCGTCGGGAAAATATAGGAATTGTGGGTGGTATTGATCCGATTTTATCTATTTTTATCACTACCACACTATTAACATGACATATACTAAAAAAATTTGTTTTAAGGTACCTAAAATGCATGCATCATATGGAGTAAAGCCAGCCAGATGTTCGAAAATTCTGAAGTTAATGCTCTGATTGATATTAAACTCAATAAAAAGTCATATCATCACATGCCAGAAGGCCATCTGGGCACAATCACCAAGCCGTTTGTCTGCTTAATGCGCTTGGAAAAACTTACGAAATAGAACGAAATAGAACGAAATAAAATAATGAGAAAAAAACGAAACACAATAAAATATGTGTTTGCCATACAATGTGTGATGGTATAAAGGTCCTAAAAACTCGTAGTCGGCAAACTCGCTTAGTAAAGACAATTAAATATAAAAATATACAAATATACAGGCACATGTACAAAAATAAAATATCACACAACAAAGAGAATTATTGACGCCTTGAAAAAAGCGCAACGAGCTAGCAAGAGCAAAACACAAAGAACGACAATCGAAATGCTCACTGCGCAATGGACAGCAGCTGTTGACACGCGAGACTTGTCATAAACAAAGAATGGCTGACTTCATAAACGCAGTTTGCAATGCAACACTGCAAACAGATGCGATACCGATGCAAAGCAACACTGCATGGTAACACTGATTTGTCAAATAATGCAATGACATTTATTAACGTTTGTGAACGCAATATTGCTTTGTCGTGTTTCTTTGTGTGGTAAAAATGAATCTTGAGCAATTGTGCACTTTTGTTTTTGAAAACGCCCTAGAATTGGGCGAAAAAAGAAATTCAAGTAACGTGGTGTTCATTAAAAAAATATTAAATAAGCGAAAGCGCCGGCGTGTTTTTTTAACCGGTGGTGGCCCAAAAAGGAAAATTCCAAAAACGTCCAACTTCTGCAAAACGATAAAATGTATGCAGGATGACGTTTTTTATGCTCATTTTCGTATGAAAAAGAGCACATTCAAGGTATTTATTTTTTAATTTATGTTTAATATAAAATAATTAACATATATGGTTTAAAGAATTTGCAGACCATGTTAATGCCGTGGTGGCCTTCGCGCACAACTGGACGAATTGGAATTTCTTTGGAAAAGGCTTTGCAAATTGCAATTTGGAAGCTGAGCAATAATTGTTCTTTTAGAGATGTCAGCGATCGTTTTGGAGTAGCTGTTGGTCTCGCATATAAAGTCTTTGTAAAAATAATAAAGATGATCTGCCGTTTAAAGAAAGACGTCATCAAATTTCCAAGAAGTGAAGCTGAACAAAAGCAAACCAGCGAAGCATTTTCAACTCTACGTTTCAATCCTTTTCCTTTTGTACTCGGGTGCGTCGATGGTACACATATTCCCATTTCGCAGCCAATCAGAGATGAAATCAGTTACCGGAATCGAAAGGGGACGTACTCAATCATTGCTCAAGTAAATATTTCTTTTGTTTTATGAAAAAATTATTATTTTTAAATTTTGGTTAACATTTTTTGCCAGGCTATTGTCGACAGCCGTATGAAATTCATAGATGTGTTCATAGGGTGTCCGGGAGCATGCCATGATGCTTCAATTTGGCAAATGAGCCCTATCAAGAAGGCCATAATTAACAAAGAAATAAATATTTATCCCAACTACCATTTTTTGGGCGATGGAGGTTATCCTTTGGAGATGTGTGTTATGGTTCCTTATCGCGATAATGGATTCCTGACACCAATGCAATCGAAGTACAATGCAATTTTAAGTTCAACTCGGGTTGTTGTAGAACAGGCATTTGGCGTTTTGAAGAAGAAATTTAGAATTCTAAAGTATATCGAAGTTCAAAATCCAAGTTTGCCGAAATTAATAACAATGGCTTGTATGATTATTCACAATATTATTATTATAAATGAAGGGAACAACGCCGATGATTTAATCGCAGAAACAAATGCCATCACTTCTGAAACACTCGAGGAAGTCACTTTACCAGGACAAAGAGAGGCAAAAGCAAAGAGAGATGCATTGGCAACTTTGTTATCAGCCTAATGCATCTCTCTTTGCTTTTGCTTTTTCAATTAAAAATACTTTTTATAAATAATACTTTTTTATTATATCGCTTTTTCATGAGATCAATTACAACAATAAATACATATGTATTTTGTTTGTATTCTATTTTGTTTGTATTTATCTAAAAAGATTTTAATCTGTTAAGGTGAACAAGAAATGGAAAACTTATTGAGACCTGTCTACAATTCTCTGAAATAAGGCACGGATTTCCTTCAGCTCAGCTACTTTCTCCTTCTCCACCGCAATTTTTTCTGCTTCGATGTCCAAGAGTTTTTTCATCACTTTGGCATCTGCCTCAGACTCTTTACTTAAAAACTCCAGAACTTCGCATCGTTTTCGTTTTATAGCAAACCTTTGAGTAGTGTTTTCTGAAGGTGTAGCATCTAAGTTCATTGGCGCGTGGGAATCGGTGGGTGTCAACGGGCTATCGCTTGTCAAATCTTCCACCAAGGATTCTAGAGAACATTCAAGCATTTCACTGGGCACCTGAACGCTACTACGGCTGCCAAACACCTCATCCATGACATCGAAAAATTCCCAGTTCGTGGAACTCTCGCCAGATGTGTTATTGCGTTTCTTAATTCTTTTGTATGTGCCCATTAGATTTATAAAACATCTGGTTGCTTCATCTCTTGAAAAGGGAAAAGTGCCCTCGACCTCCTTAATCTCCCGCATTATTTGCTCCCAAATAGCACTCCTTTTCTTTTTTTTGGCACAAAAATCCGGTTCATGGCGTAGACGCACTTCCAAAAGGAGCTTTTTCCTTTCATGGCTCCACTTCTTTTCACTATAAGAACGAAGAAATCATATAACAGAAAGAAAATGCGAAAAAGTTTTTACTTACGATGTCTCAGCCATTTCAATTACCGCAAAAATCCAAAAAGCATCCAAAATAAAACAGATGCACAAATTTGACAACTGTTGCGCATCAGAAAGGGTTGCCAGGCGATAGTGAACACACGGCAATGCCAAAAAAATGCTAATGACGTTTATGAACACTAGGCATTTCAATGTTGCATTGCAAACTGCGTTTATGAAGTCAGCCAATATCTAACCACCCAACTACTTGACACCTTTCAACTCAAGGCGCTGAGCTTCTTGCTGCTTTGCATTCGAGTATGAGAACATATAGTTAGTACATATACACATGTATGTATATCTGTCTTTTTATACCCTGAACATGAATATTGAGTTTACCCCGAAGTTTGTTACTCCCAGAAGGAAGCGTCGGAAACCTTATAAAGTATATATTATATATAAATTATCAGTGTGATGGCTGAGTCGATTTAGCCTTGCCCGCCTGTCTGTCTGTCTGTATATATACGAACTAGTCCCTCAGTTTTTAAGAGATTTTTTTGAAATCATGGAAACGTAATTTTCTCTTCAAGAAGCTGCTCATTTGTCGAAACTGCCGATATCGGACCAGTGTAACATATATGTAGCTGCCATACAAACTGAACGATCGGAATCTAGTTCTTGTATGGAAAACTTTTGCATTTGACATGGTATCATCACGAAATTTGACATGGATTACTGCTTAAGGCAATAATATAATCTTCAAAAAATTGTACAGTTCTTATTACTAAAGCATTTAGCTTCCACACAAACTTTTTTTTTTTTTTTGTTTTTTATTACAAACATTTTTAAAACTTTAACAATGTTTGATATCACTACAACTAGTTTCAAAAACTAACGAGTAGTTTGATTTGAATAACTTAAAAACAAATTACATAGAAATTAATAGTAATATTCATACATATATGGTATATAATTAATTTCTTAAGATTTTAGCTTCCAACTAAGCTAAGTATGTGGTTTTTTCGACATAATCGACTAGAGCGGCATGTGTCTAAAAGAAGATTTCTCGTTTCCTCGTTCACATGTGCATTAAGTCCATTGCAGTGGGCATCTGCCTGACTCCTTATTTCTTCGGCGACTGTATTCATCTTTAAGTCTCGATGAATATCAGCATTTCTGCAATACCAGGGAGCATTTACAATGCCTCTTTGCAACTTGTTTTGAAAACGTTGTATAATATTAATACTGCCATCAATGGCACATCCCTAGGTGCGCACCATATGACCATACCGGCTTGATTATTTGTTTATAAAGAAGTAATTTGTTGTGTATGGAAAGGTTTGACCTTCGCCCAATTAGCCATTTAATTTTCGAGAATTTCAGATTAAGTTCAATCCCTTTTATTTTAATATGCTCTTTCCAACGTAATCTAGCATCGAGCGTGATTCCAAGATATTTAGCTGTATTTGCGTATGGTATGCAGACATCTAGAATACTTATAGGTTGATAATATTTTATTTGTAAAATTTACATGAACTGATTTGCCACCGTTTAGTTTTATTAACCATTTTTTAATCCAACTTACTACAGAGTTGATTGCATGTTGCAGGCTTAGCACAGCTTTTTC
The DNA here is from genome assembly GCA_027475135.1 of Bactrocera correcta. NCBI lineage: Eukaryota > Metazoa > Arthropoda > Insecta > Diptera > Tephritidae > Bactrocera > Bactrocera correcta. The sequence goes on from CM050323.1 coordinate 131,958,574, forward strand.
TGCTGTTTTTTCGACGCATAGTATTGTGGTGTCATCAGCAAAAGTGGTAGTCATGCTGTTTGGTGCTAACGGTATGTCTCTTGTATACAAAATATATAAAAGTGGACCTAAGATACTTCCCTGAGGAACTCCTGCTTCAATTTCTTTTAGTTTGGATAATTCACTTACTTGTTTTACACGGACAAATCTCATGGTAATATACGATTCTAAAAGAGCACAATACTCAACCGGAAGACATGATTTTAGTTTTTGCATAAGGCCTTCGTGCCATAACTTGTCAAACGCTTGTGCAACGTCAAGGAATACAGCTGAGCATACATTTCCCTCCTCCAGGTATTTTTCTATTTCTGATGTTATTCTGTGAATTTGTTCTATTGTTGAATGCTTATTTCTAAAAGCGAACTGATGCGATGGGATTAACTGCTTTTCGTCGATTATAGATTTTAATCTTAGGTAAATTAATTTATCAAAAAGTTTTGAGATTAGTGGAAGTAGAGAAATTGGTCTATATGATGAAACTGCGTGACGATCCTTTCTTTGGAAAATGTCTCAGACGGAGTGTTGTATTGAAAAGATACGTGAGCTTCCGTAAGCATTTGTATGATAACTGCTTTAACACTTCAGCTGTAATTAATTAGAAGCCAGCTGCTTTCTTAAATTTAGACTTTTTAATTTCACTTTTAAGTTCACAAATGGTGATTGCTGGAATCGTTGCATGATCCTATTGAATACTACTGAAGAACGCGATTTCACTATCCTCGTTTGGACGAAAGGTTTTCGCTAGGTGTTTTGCAAATGCATAAGCTTTATCACAATTACTTCTAGCCCATGTATTGGAAGCAACTTTTAGTGGTGCAACGTGACTTGTTGGACGTTTCAGATACTTTGTACTTTTCCAAAGTGAGTAATCATCTTTTTTGTCAGCGCATAGTTGAGATAATTACTTACTAATTGACTCATTCTTAATATGAGCAATTTCTCGTTTTAATTCTGTGTCTTATTAAAGTTGGTTTTGTCGAGTGGTGAGCGTGTTTATTGCCATAATTTTCTTCGTAACTTTCTTTTCTAATTAGAAGGATTGTTATTGCTTAAAGGTAATTTGAACCAATTTTCCGCTTTATCTCCGGGGTATTATCCCAAGCTGCTTGTTGAATTTCTTTCGTGAATGTGTTAACTTCTAACTCAAGCTGTCCAATTGTTGTGATTTTCGGACACTTTATTTTAGTCTAAAGTATTTGTTTGAACGAATTTCAGTCCGTACTTTTGTTGCATAGTTTCAGACTAAGATCTCTTTTAATGACTGCTTCACTTATTGTTAAATATAATGTGGAGTGATCATTTCTATGAAATTTCGAGATATCTTCCTGGTTATAAGGAAGTCTATTACATCTGGTATTTTGTTGGTGTCCGTTGGCCAATAAGTTGGTGTCCCGGTCGATACAAACTCACACCCGCTTTCTTGAGCTGCCTGCAATAAGTCTCGCCCTTTAGCTGTCGTTAGGCGCGATCCCCAGTAAACATGCTTGGCGTTAAAGACGCCTCCCATAATAAATTTGTGTTTGTGCATATTGAGAAGTTCTTTATATTCTTCAACGAGGATTTTGTATCTCGGCGGGCAATATATTGCAGTAATTGACAAGGGCTGGTTCAAAAGCTGGTTCGAAAGCAAGCGAACCATTGTTCTGCTACGCGAACTGATACAGCATCGTCTCCGTAAGCTTCACAAATTTCATTGGTGGCATTCTTTCCTTTTCAATACAAAAATTTTAAAATATAGCGATTTTTTTCATTATTTGCACCCATTTTTGAACAGCTGTAATTTTTTTTTCAACTTCCCCGAGTTTATTTTTCTTGGTTAAGTGAAGCTTAAAATCTCACCATTCCAACAATATAAAGTATGTGACAATAGCAATATTTTTTCATAACAGAGATCTGCAAGCACAAAAGTACTGGCTTGAACAATGAATGAAAAATTATCACAAAACAACTGTGTTCTCCCTGAGTATCATTAGTCTCGTGCTCACCTACACAGTTTCAGTTCCACTCATCACAACCATTGATTTAAACCCACCCAAATTTGTCGGTCGCAATACTGATTCAGGGCTAAAAGAATGTGAAAACTAATAGGCTGAATCGCATTAATTTGGCACAAGCACAGACAAATAGTTTTGCGGAAAAAAGAAATAACGGATTGATGCCGAAAAAACATGTAACTGTGGATTGAATTTGATGATGTGTAAAGCGCGCTTGCAATATGCAAAGCCGTTGAGAGTCCATTAATTTAGTACGATAGTTAGCTCGTTGGCGCCAAATAAAACTTGATTCATCGCATGACTTTATTGGCAAAAGCCACTGCAATAATAATATTAATAATCGTTTCCATTTGTTGCTGAAATTTTTTTTATGCCATTGGACTTACGAGTACTATGTTGAAAATGACAATGCTAAAAGTAATGGATTATATTTTTGGTCCTTATAATTGATGGTACTTGGTAAAAAGCATGTAGAAATAAACTATATTTTTACAGTCTGCTTGGGTCAAGTACACAACTCTACAGATGTGTTGGTTATTTTTGCTACACAATCTTGCACTTTAGTTGTAGGCTTTCAACTATTTTGAGCGATTTGTTCAAACTGTATACCAATTGAGCTACCGCTTGATCGTTCCTAGCGGTCACGGTATTGCTCTCGGATTCGTCTTTATTCTCGATAGAAATTCCTTACTTAGCCAAGTCGTCAGATTTTTCGTTGACGAAAATGTTATCGTAACTGGAAGCACAGACTATGGTCAAAAAGGATCGACCTGTCACTGAACGTAAAGCCTTCCAGCATTTGTTTACTAAGCTGGAAATTATATTTGGCGCTGGCAATACGAGTATTAATAGTACCGCCTGGCAGTCTGTGTAAATGGTCGCTTCTATATCCTCCCGTAACTTTTCTTTAGAACTCCACAAGCCTACTTTAGGCTTAGTACTCTCTTTTGGAAGCTGCCAATTTGAACCCGTCGGCATAGACAATATATGACTGGATGTCTTGCAAAAAAATCTGCACTGTCTTAGAAAATTTAAATGTTTATTGCTGGCTGTCATTGGATAATTAGATATTTTTTTGATGGCCTTCCAAAATATATTCATATAAAAATTTATTGTATAGTTTATAGAACCAGTAAGGAAGAGATAGATTCGAAGCATAAATATGAACCGTTATATGAAGAACACAGTCTTTCAATTTCATTAAGATAACCTACATATTGGCCAATATATGCGGTATAAAGTCAACCGGAAGTTCTGTTAGGTATATAAGGGCTCATGAAATATATTGACCCTTTTTTGATATTCTTTGGCGTATTCAGTTATTGATTTATTCCGATTTTGGTAGTGCCGTTGTAAAGGAAGTGAACGTGCTATCTTTCGACTTGATCCATTTGCACACTGCCGATAGAAGTTCTTATACTTTTTGTGGTGAGCAAATTTGGTTGCTGTAACTTTAGTTGTTTAGGAGATATCTTGCTACTGCTATAATTACGAATTTCTTAGTTTTAATAGAAGCTATTTAGTACGGAATCTATTAAGGTGGCATTCTAGTCTAGAAATCAAATTTTAAATTTAAATTTTTTTTTATTTTTTATTTAATTTTATTTAAAAAAAAAAACCAAAAAATATTTTTACCATCCATTTTTTATGGTGCTTTTATTGATATCTTAAGAATACAGAAAAAAAATGTTACAAAAAAAAATTAAAAATTGAAATAATTAGAGGGGGGCAGAGACAAGTGTAAAAAAACGCGCATCTTGGAGACATTGATCCTGACTCTCCAGGCGGTCTGAAAAAAAAATCAAAAGAAATTCTTAATCAGTAAGGAGGCTGTTATAATCCCTACCTCAGGGAATGCGAAAAATTTTTTTTTTTGAAAAATGGCGACTGCCTGAAAATAAAAAACATTTTTTTCGCTTTTTGAAATTCCTGATTTTTTTTTTAAACATTCAGAACAAAAATACGATGCTGGTATGAACGATAAAGGATTATATAAAGAAGGTTCACACAGAAGGTTCAAGTAAATCGGTTGTGCTGAACATGAGATAATGCCGGTACCGTGTGGAAAAAAATAGTTTCGAGAAAAACGCGTTTAAGAAAGTGAGTCTACCTACCTACCGGGCTAGGTACTGAGTCAATTTTAGTTTTAGTTTTTAAAAATCCTATGGAGGATGTTCTTAAGGGTCTAAACTTTAAATATGTGCAAAAAAAACATCGAATTTTTCAAAATTCTAGAGAAGAATACCCCCTTAATACGATTTTTTTAGTCGATTGCATTTCATTCGCTATTTCTGAAATATGTGATTTCATCTTAAAGAGTCCGGTTCCTATAATGCCCTCTTACACTATCTCGAACGTAAAATTAAAAATCTCTGGGGTTTTTAGATATTGGTTTGTTGCACTTTTAGTAGCCTTTAATAGTTCGGTTATACGGGAAATGGACCGGGTTACATTCCGATCTTATCCGTGTTTGCAAAGTCCATAAATATACAAAACGAAATGATTTTAAACTATTTGGAAACAAGAAAGCACTGCTTAAAGTTATCTAACAACCAAATTTTCAAAGAACTAAGCGAAAAAAACTTCGTTTTTTCAACTCATCTTAAAATATATATATGTATGTATATATATACGTATCACTGGCCGATAACCGCGTCATTAATGGTTGGCATGACAAACAAGAGCGGCGCTTTTCCACGTCACCTAGGACATTGGCTCGTTAAATTATTACGCCTCTATGCATTTTAAAATGTTTCATATATCTTGCTTTTTTTCTCAAGTTCTGCAACGAAATGCTTGGATAAAAGACGAATAAAACATTCCCGTAAAGTTGAACCAACCAAACATCCGTATGCTGCGGTAGGTACTCGAGATGCCACATTCTTGTTGACTGACCGGCGCTTCGTCTGCTACTATACAGTTCGTCGGAGCACCGGACGGTCAAGGAAGGAATGTTTTGCTGCACTGTGCGCCAATGTATTTGCTACCTTTCTTCTTTTACCAGTTTTCACTGTGCTGCATTTCCTGTTTTGTGTTGTTCTTTATTTTGTTATTTGTTATTTTGTATTTTTTCAGTTTTGTGCTTTAACTGTTTTTGTCTGTGTTGAATTGCAGTTGGAAAATTCTTTTCACAGCGTTTATTTTTTATTATTATTTTTTTGGTCTTTCTAGTGAACTAGACTTAAAAGTAGTATTAATTTGCTGTTAAAGAGCAAATTCATTATTAACTAGTTTTATTATATTGAAGATGAAAGGAGGAATGCAAAATTCCTATATTTGGACATATTAATATTATTCACATATTCTTATTAATTACACATTCAGAGATATTTTTGTAATGATTTTCAATATACATTCGTTAAATCTGACTTTAAGGGATAAAAATCCCACTACAAAAATAATATCTATTTTTTTGAAATTTATTCGTCGTCAACGTTAGCACTTTTAAGTTAATCAATTCCAGTTTTTAGGTTGGATTTAATTTATGTTAGTTATATATATTTATGCCAGCGATTTATTTTGGCACAATTAGCATAGTTTTATTGCTTTGCTCAGCAACACTTTCTCTCACCACATTTGCTAGGCTAGTAGGCCAGCAGTACTACATTTTGCTTGTCAATAAATCACGTATACGCAGTGTATGTCATAAACAAGACAATAGGCAATGCCTGATATTTTCCTGTTAACTTATATGTGCGTGAGATTTTTATACTCTTGCGACCAGTTGCTACAGAGTATTATAGTTTTGTTCACCTAACGGTTATACGCATCATCTAAAACTAAGCGAGACAGATATAGGGTTATTTCTGTATAAATTATCAGGATAACGAGAAAAATTTGAAATTTGAAGACTGTCTGTCTGTCCGTCCATCCAAGAGGATCGCAGTAGCAAGATGCATCTATGGATAAAAATTTATGAAAAAGTAGGCGTGGCCACGCCCTCTAATAAGTTTAATGTCTATTTATATATCCTAAACCACTTAAGCTACAAAAACCAAGTTTGCTGATCGCAAATCCTTTAAGAACGTCTACCCACAGTGTGAAAATGAATAAAATCGGAGAATAACCCTGCTCACTCCCCATATAATGGTACTGTTAAAAACCCCTAAAAAAAACAATTAATCAATAACTAAATCAACAGAGACATTAAATTTTATCTCCAAGAGGGTATGAGAGGGTTTTACAGAAGCTCGAGTGAAAATTGGCCGATGGGCGTGTCACCGCCCACTTTTTGGTGAAACTCGATATCTCGGGACCTGACTGACCGATTTCGCCAAAATTTACTACGTAACATTCCCATCATATTTATATATCACAGTGTAAAAATAGCTGAAATCGGACTACAACCACGCCTACTTCCCATACAACGCAATTCTCAATTCCACTAAATTCTTTCACTTTACAGTGCACATATCAAGAAGTAACTAATATAAAAGGATAAAACTTTGCGCGAATAATGAATTTAGTGTATGACGCCTTATGACCAAAAATCCTATCAAAACTGTTCAAGCCAACGAATTTTAGGACCAAAGTAGCTATAGTTCACTTTTGATCGAAAATATGGGTCAGTGTGCGAGATATGCAATAGAAATTCTGATAGAATAATTTTCCTACACTTTTAATTCTGTGCATACAAAATGGGTTTAATCAGGTCAATACTTTCCTGAACCCGTATATTTGATTAATATAAAGATTTTCGAATTTCCAGGTGATTTTATGCTGGATATATCGATCAATATTTGAATTATCTCAAAGAAAATTTTAGAACGTATTTGACTCATAATAGTATATCATTGTGCATTAAAGTAATATAATTGGGCGAAAACTTGACCTAACCCTATATGACCATTACCAGGATTTTTGAACATCCGGCTGAGTTTGTATAGCGACTATACTATATATATTGATTTTCGTTTTTCTGACAAATCTTATGCCAAATATATACGTAAGCCAGTGTATAAGTTATACATGGTGTATGTATATTAAAAATTGCTTACATTCCGATCCTCTGGTTAACGTTTTACATCGTAAGGTATTTCCCTGGCTTTGATTCCAGCAAGTTGCAAGAGTACTAAATGTTCGGCTGCATCCGAACTTTGCCCTTTCTTAGTTGTTCATATTATCTTTACTGATATTTGAACTAATAAAAGAAATTTCATATATTAGTATATATCATTTAAAAGGAAAATATTATTTTAGTTCCATAAATTTAAGTAAAACTTTTTAATAAAATATGTTGATAAAAATTTATGAAGGGCAGGAATTTTTTTATTATGTTATATTTTACAACAACAACTATCAAATAATATTTATATGAACAGTTGTTAAAATTGTATACTTTTTTATCTATGAAGTAGCAGCCCGCCCCGGCTTCAAAAGAGTATTAAACAATAATTTCAAGAGCTATAACACCGGTCGACAAATGAAAATTTTTTGAACGTTGTTTGTATTTGAGCCACAAATATCATCAATTTTTAAAATTCATAACATGAACAAGGAAAATGTTTTTGGCCGGTGTAATTTTGTACACACACCCCCACACATACTTTCTCGTTTTTGCGTTGGGTCATTAACTCAATGAAAGGAAATTCGAACATGAAAGTATATTTTTTTTTATTATTATTATTTTTTTTTTTTTTAAATTTTTTTGTAAAAAGGTCATATATAGTAAATATATTTTACTCCTTCTCTGCTCCTGAAAAATAATTTATTGAATCAGAGCTTCTCTGTAAACAGTATATGAGCTAGTTGATCCACTGCTGGGCTGGTGAAAATAGTTGCTGCAGTTAAATTGTCCATAATAAGGGGGTACTCTACTCTAGAATTTTCAAAAACACGATTTTTTTTTTCATATATTTAAAGTTTAGATTGTTAGGAACATATCCTCCAAAGGATTTTCAAACACTAAAATTATTTTAAGATCTACAGTTACTTTAGTGACGCAGTACCTAGCCGGGAGGTAGATAGACTCACTTTTTTAAACGCGTTTTTCTCGATACTACTTTTTTCCAATGGTACCGGCATTAACTCAAGTTCTATACAACCGATTTACTTGAAATTTTGTGTGAACCCTCTTTATATAATCCTTTATCGTTCCTACCAGTATAGTGTAAAAATTTTTTTTTTTTAAAATTTAAAAAAAAATGTAGGAATTTCAAAAAAAAGCGTAAAAAATTATTTTTATTTTCAGGCAGTCGCCATTTTTCAAAGAAACAACTTTTTTTCGTATTCCTTGAGGTAGGGTCTATAACAGCATCCTTACTGATTAAGAATTTCTTTTGATTTTTATTTTCAGACCATTATTTTAATTTTTAATATTTTTTTGTAAATTTTTTTTTCTGTATTCTTAAGATATCAATAAAAAAAACCATAAAAAAAAGGATAGTAAAAATATTTTTGGTTTTTTTTAATACAATTCAAAAAACTGCCCAAAATTAGATTTCTAAACTAGAATACCCCCATAATCAGTCCTGTCCCTTGAACGTGCGGGGAGGACTTAAATTCCTCAAAAGCATAATTGGATTTCCAGTTTTTAAAGCCACTCATGCGGTGGCAGTCTAGAAGGGTTTAATAAATTTAAAAACTCCTGTGGATAATGAACTGCATCCTCGATATTAGTCACGCTATCTATCGGTTTGTGTTTTTTATTTATCCGGGAATTTTTTGAATAATTAAATCGTTTCTTTCGTAAACACTATCTTTACTTGATGACACTATTGCGCTAGAACAAAACCAATAAAATTTTTTTTCGTGCGAGTTCTCGATGTCGGGGCACATGTACTGCATCTATTAAATGTCTTAACTATTAATTATTTGACCTTGAAACTCATCGAGAAAAATACTACAATTACTCCTTAAATTTGGAGTGGAAAAAATATCTTCCACAAGTATAAGCAGTTTCTGTGTAAAATCACCATCAGTGATTCCATGAAGAGGGCTCTATATTCGTCCGTAATTTTATATTTTCAATCGAAATCCATAAAGGCAACGATATTAAGCATGCTTTAATGACATCTGCACGCGCACCTCTGTTAATGACAGGAAGAGTCTGTTGGAAATCTCCAGCAAATACAAAATTTATCCCGTGCTTGAGAGCAAAGGAGTTTCTAAGGGCTTTTAATGTTCTGTTCACGGCCTCTATATTTGCTTTATGGTTCAACGGAAGTTTAAAAGATGAATGAGCAGTTTTTTCATCATTTAAAAAGTTGCAGCAATTCCTGACGAAGCAACTGCTATCCCTATCTTCTCTGATTGTCTTACTTTAGCAAGTATTAAATTAGCAAAAAATGTGATACCAGTACGACGTAAGCATACAGCGTTTGATGTTAGTATTATCGTGGTTATCGAGTTGTTGGCAATGCTGTGAAAATACAACAGTTGTACTGTATTAACCATCATTACTAATGTGGTAACGCTATGCGAACTTTAGCGCTAACTATTATTTCTACCATTTTGCAAAATTTATCGCAAGTAATCTATTTGGAGTAATGAAGTAATTAATGCCAAACATTTGGTCGTTCATTAATTGTTAACACCCTTCATTTAGTTCGCAGCATAAGTTCACATACATACGTCTTAGGAATATTGCTCATACGCCATGTATAGAAGGGAGGGTAAAAAACACATGTATAGTTATCGCTTGGTACTCTAAAACAGAGGTTCTTAGACACTTCTTAAATAAAATTAAAATATATATATGTATGCATATATTGATGATTATAAGACAATTGCTTACAGGAATTCCCATTTATAATGATTTGTTCATTATGTTAAAAAAAAAAAGGGGGTTTACATGGGTTTATGGCTTTAAAAACTTCCATTTTTTTATTGCCTTATTACATTCTACAATGCCTCTACAATATTGTCATTTCGAGTAAGAGTTTCGGAGATAAAGCCTTGAGTACTTTTGCGCTCGAGGCCAGCTAAGCTAATTGCGCAACCTTTAAGCACGTTTTTCTCAAAACTGTGTCTTAGAAGGGGATTTCTAGAGAACTACTCAACCGATCTTCATGAAATTATACACAAGTCTATGAGATGTAAGTACTTTTTTCTTGATTACTTCTATTTCAAAACAAAAAAATCGCGAAATTTTCACTGAAATTTTCATTTTTTTTTTGTAAAAATGTCTGCCAAAAATGAATTTTCAGTTTTTGTATGTTTTTCTTCGTCCAAGTTGTAAGTTAAGGTTTTAAATAAAGTACGTTTTTTTCCACTTTATATGATCCTATACAGAGTTATCTCGCCAACACGACCGCATCTTTTTTCCGAGGGATCACCGGATATGGCGTCGCAGTGACCGACTTAAATATATTTTTTGCCAAAAATTTCAGAATTTCTTCGTTAATAGTGTATGTTTGAGACAGTAAAAAGTTTAATTTTTATATGAGAAAAAATTGTTGAAGAGACTGTACTTTACCCGAGGAAACCCATGAAACGCCCTTAAAAAAATTTAAGAAAACTTGTTTTATAATAATCAAGCTTTAACCGTTAATATTTTAAAGAAGATATTTTTCCAAGTACTTGGAATAGACTTGAATTTTTGTATCTGATAGTAAGACAAAAATAGAAAACTTTAAGGGGAGGACCTTTCAGTTGCAATTATGAGCTGTTACTTAGAGCGGCTTGCTTAGAGGTATCTATGAATCATATTATGTCCTTTCCTAAGTCAAAACGACTCACTTGTTATAAATTCCAATATACTGCTAGATTCTATTGAGGTGATATAAACCCAGTTTGTCAACCTCCAAAGGCTTTTATCCTGCGTCTAAAGACTTCTGTGCAGTCAATTAGCAGCTGTACTGGAGTTTGTGGCTCCATGTCAAAGAAACGGCAGTTTGCACAAAAAGATAAAGTAGAAAGCGACAAGTTGCCCAAAACTTGGTCCACACATTTATACCTACTAAGGTTGTAATCATTCATTCGAACTCGGCATAATGCATGACTTCGAGTTGTTACCAATATCCCTCCCTGCCAACTCGTATATCATTGCGGAGCAGCAATTTATGGAGGGA
>CM050323.1:131970617-132030972 GCA_027475135.1 Bactrocera correcta
CAATGGATGCCCACCTGGTTATATAGCATTTTTCATTATTATTCTTTGGTAAAAATCAACACAAAAAGTCAGCAATTTTGTACATAAATTTGTTTTCTAGCGCCCCTGCGGTGCCTAACGCCGTAGGTAAAATTTTAATATTAATAATAAAATTTTAATAGTAATAAAAAAGCTGAATATGTTATTTCATGCAATATACCAACGTTCAATATATAGCAAAAATATTTAATATTTAAAAATTAAATAAAATATATATTGTATATTAAAGTGGTTGATAGAACTCAGTAGCAATTTACAAGAAGAAGAGATACATTTTTAATTCAACCTGTGGATGAAGTTTTTTCTTTAGTCTCATTTTTCTTCATATTTTTTTTTATATCATTACCAATATATGGCGATTAAATAGTACATTGTAGATTTAAAATTAATTTAAGCACTGAAGATGTTAATACTATTTAGAAACTTAGTGCTGGTATCAAAATTATTGCTTCATAACAATGCAAAATACTTTCCAAAGTAAGCAGGACTTAACAAAAAAAACAGAACAAAGGGTTTTTCCCTCGATACGAAATCAATTTAGTTTGTTCAAACTAGTCTCCGTCTGCTTTAACAAAGCTTTTTGCATGGTCCAAAAGCATGTGGAACGAGTGTTTTAGCTAGTTGGCCGACCGGTATCAGTGTAAGCCTCTTGAAAGGTCATAGCCAGTGAAGACTTCTAAACGTTTCTATAATATGAATTTAAAATTTTTTTTACTAAAATTAATTTTTTGCTAAAACCACAAGTTTCATTATACGTGACAATTAAAATTCCATTATTCATTAAAATGAAGTATACAAAGTATGAAGAGCATCAAAACTTAAATGATATTTCTGTAGCCTATGTTGACGGTGCCATCGTGCTTGCAGCCTATTTAGTTAAAAGTTCTTCACCATAGTTAATATCTTAATTAAATATTTGCCACCACAAAGTATCAATGATAAAGTAAACGTGGAGAGCAGGAAAGATGCTTAGACTTCTTTAGCAGCGGGCACTTAATTGCGTACCTAATATTTGGCGGAGGACGAACAATAAAACTGAAAATAGCGAAATCTTTGCGTCCAGCCTATTAAAGTTTGTAACTCTTTTAATTTAAGATACATTTACAGTTCAGCCGTTGTGGCAGTGTATTTATTTATAAGCCGCTCATCCTCGAGCAACACAAACTCTTGCTTTTCAATTAAAACCACAATTAATTTGGCGTAGGACACGGCTTCTACACCATCATTGACTTTTACCTTTTGTATCTTTTGTATTTGCTCTTTGTCTAACGGAACTTTGTTACAATTTTTCAATGTGACTGTACGCCTTCATGGTATCTGAAGCAGATTTTCATTGAAAAGAAATTTTCACATTTACTGCCTCCTGTCTTCTGGTTGTGTACTGTTCAGTCTATGTGTCCTTGTTGGCGTGTTTTAAGCAAATGGCGAGTTATGCCATTAATCAAAATTTATGAACAACTTTTCACTTCATTAAATACATCACTAAGTGACAGCAATGACAAAGCAGACAATACACTTCTGTTCATTCGGTTCGAAGGGTAAGCAGAGCTAATAATGTCAACAAATTTAAAAACACTCTCAAAACTTTAAGGGTAGCATATCGTTGAGAATATTATAGTAAATTGAAATGTTCTTAGTAATTTAGATAGATAAATGGCGAGGATATGCACTGAGATAATAATATATTGTCGAACCTTGGCTTGACTTAAGTTCTTTTTTTCTACGTAAACAAACAAAAATTATGTTGAATTTCGTAAAAATTATATTTTGTATAAATAAATGCGGGGTTTTAAATCTTTTATACTCTCGTTTAGTAAAGATATAAATAATAATTAAATCTTTTATACTCTCTTCTTCTTCTTTGCTGGCGTAGACACCGCTTATGCGATTATAGCCGAGTCAACAACAGCGCGCCAGTCGTTTCTTCTCTTCGCTACGTGGCGCCAATTGGATATTCCAAGCGAAGCCAGGTCCCTCTCCACCTGGTCCTTCCAACGGAGTGGAGGTCTTCCTCTTCCTCTGCTTCCCGCGGCGGGTACTGCGTCGAATACTTTCAGAGCTGGAGCGTTTTCATCCATCCGGACAACATGACCTAGCCAGCGTAGTCGCTGTCTTTTAATTCGCTGAACTATGTCAATCGTTCCATCGAATGCGATATTCGCCGTGGCCAACGCGCAAAGGACCATAAATCTTTCGCAGAACTTTTCTCTCGAAAACTCGCAACGTCGACTCATCGGTTGTTGTCATCGTCCAAGCCTCTGCACCATATAGGAGGACGGGAATAATGAGCGACTTATAGAGTTTGGTTTTTGTTCGTCGAGAGAGGACTTTACTTTTCAATTGCCTACTCAGTCCGAAGTAGCACCTGTTGGCAAGAGTAATCCTGCGTTGGATTTCCAGGCTGACATTGTTGGTGGTGTTTACGCTGGTTCCAAGATATACGAAATTATCTACAACTTCAAAGTTATGACTGTCAACAGTGACGTGGGAGCCAAGTCGCGAGTGCGACGACTGTTTGTTTGATGACAGGAGATATTTCGTCTTGCCCTCGTTCACTGCCAGACCCATTTGAGTTCCTTCCTTGTTCAGTCTGGAGAAAGCAGAACTAACGGCACGGGTGTTGAGGCCGATGATATCAATATCATCGGCATACGCCAGCAGCTGTACACTCTTGTAAAAGATTGTACCTGCTCGATTAAGTTCTGCAGCTCGAATAATTTTCTCGAGCAGCAGATTGAAAAAGTCACACGATAGGGAGTCGCCTTGTCTGAAACCTCGTTTGGTATCGAACGGCTCGGAGAGGTCCTTCCCGATCCTGACGGAGCTTTTCGTGTTGCTCAACGTCAGTTTACACAGCCGTATTAGTTTTGCAGGGATACCAAATTCAGACATCGCGGCATAAAGGCAGCTCCTTTTCGTGCTGTCGAAAGCAGCTTTGAAATCGACGAAGAGGTGGTGTGTGTCGATTCTTCTTTCACGGGTCTTTTCCAAGATTTGGCGCATGGTGAATATCTGGTCGGTTATTGATTTACCAGGTCTAAAGCCACACTGATAAGGTCCAATCAGTTTGTTGACGGTGGGCTTTAATCTTTCACACAATACGCTCGACAGAACCTTATATGCGATGTTGAGGAGGCTAATCCCACGGTAGTTGGCGCAGATTGTGGGGTCTCCTTTTTTGTGGATTGGGCATAGCACACTTAAATTCCAATCATTGGGCATACTTTCGTCCGACCATATTTTGCAAAGAAGCTGATGCATGCACCTTATCAGCTCTTCGCCGCCGTGTTTAAATAGCTCGGCCGGCAATCCATCGGCCCCTGCCGCTTTGTTGTTTTTCAGGCGGGCAATTGCTATTCGAACTTCATCATGGTCGGGCAATGGAGCATCTGCTCCATCGTCATCGATTGGGGTATCGGGTTCGTTTTCTCCTGGTGTTGTGTGTTCACTGCCATTCAGCAGGCTGGAGAAGTTCTATAAGAGTATGCTCCGGTCTTGAAACCTTCTGTAAGCCGCCGCATCTTTTCGTAGAATTTTCGAGCATTACCCCTGTCGGCCAGCTTATCAAGCTCTTCGTACTCACGCATTTCGGCCTCTTTCTTTTTCTGTCTACAAATGCGTCTCGCTTCCCTCTTCAACTCTCGGTATCTATCCCATCCCGCACGTGTTGTGGTCGATCGTAACGTTGCGAGGTAGGCAGCCTGTTTTCTCTCCGCTGCGACACGGCACTCCTCGTCGTACCAGCTGTTCTTTTGCACTTTCCGAAAACCAATGGTTTCGGTTGCATCTGTACGTAAGGAGTTTGAAATGCCGTCCCACAGCTCCCTTATACCGGGTTGTTCACGAGTGCTCTCAGAGAGCAGGAGTGCAAGCCGAGTAGAAAATCGTTCGGCTGTCTGTTGTGATTACAGCTTCTCGACGTCGAACCTTCCTTGTGTTTGTTGGCGTGCGTTTTTTGCTGCACAGAGGCGGGTGCGAATTTTGGCTGCAACAATATAGTCGATGTTAGGACCTCGGAGCGCACGCACATCTAAAACACTGGAGACGTGTCTTCCGTCTATCACAACAGGATCGATCTGGTTGGTGGTTTTTCGATCCGGAGACAGCCAGGTAGCTTGATGTATCTTCTTATGCTGGAATCTAGTACTACAGATAACCAAATTTCGGGCCCCGGCGAAGTCGATCAGCCTCAACCCATTTGGGGATGTTTCCTCGTGGAGGCTGAATTTACCGACCGTAGTGCCAAAGATACCTTCTTTGCCCACCCTGGCGTTGAAGTCGCCAAGCACGATTTTGACATCGTGGCGGGGGCATCTCTCATAAGTGCGCTCCAAGCACTCATAAAAGGCATCTTTGGTCACATCGTCCTTCTCTTCCGTCGGGGCGTGGGCGCAAATCAGCGATATGTTGAAGAACCTCGCTTTAATGCGGATTGTGGCTAGACGTTCATTCATAGGAGTGAATGATAGTACTCGGCGACGGAGTCTCTCTCCCACCACGAATCCAACACAAAACTTGCGCTCCTTTATATGGCCACTGTAGTAAATGTCACAAGGACCTACTCGTCTCTGTCCTTGTCCCGTCCATCGTATTTCTTGGACGGCGGTGATGTCAGCCTTTATCTTTACGAGGACATCTACCAGCTGGGCAGCGGCACCTTCCCAATTAAGGGACCGGACATTCCAGGTGCATGCCCTCAAATCATAGTCCTTATTTCGTTTGCCGTGGTCGTCATCAAAAGGGGGGTCTCTCATCCGAGGCTGTTTTTTCCTTTTCATTGGGGGTGTTTTTTTACGTGGCGGGTCCCAAACCCAGCGCACAACCCTATGCAGGGGATGTTTCGCCTTCTCACTTTAGCTCGCCTTCAAACGGATGTTCTTAGGCTACCCAGAGGATACTTGGTCAAAGACCGGAAGTCGTGAGCTGCTTGAGTCATATGTAAAAGAATCGTTTCTGGCCTCTCCCAAGTGAATGGCGATCAGAGAACCTTCCTCACTTGCGTGAACTTCTACACATGACTCCATCCTCCATCCTTTTATACTCTCGTTTAATAAAAATAAGAGGGGTCAGTAGGGTAACCTGTCTGTTTTTTGACATTTTTTTTTTTTTTTTCAAAGAAATTTTTATTCTACAATAGAACTTTTTTCACATATCATGAGATATATCGTGGAGTTTATAACACATTTTTTCGGAATTTTTTGATGATATCTGTCGGAGAATTGGCTGGGTGAAAGAGATGCGTTTTTTCACTGGCGGACACGATCTCACATGTTTGGATCATTTGAAATACAAAAACCCAATTTATTCTTAAAAAGTACGTGAATGGTTGTCGTCCTTACTAGAATCATAGAAAAATGTTGATAAATAAAAAAGTAATTAACGTAGTTTTTTTTTTAATTTTTCTCCATGTTTTTTTCACATAAATTTTGTCAATAAATTATAAAAATATAGAGACGATAGCCAGGCGTTTTGTGAAGATTTAAAAAAAATTTAAGTAAATCGGTTGAGGAGTTCAACCAGAATCATGTCCGCCAGTTTACAAAAGTGTATTTTGAGAAAAACGCTTAAAGTGCCAGGCGTGCACTCCAAGCGCTCCGAACGTCAAACGGTATTATTATTTTTTTGCCTTTTTCGATACCATCCAATGGATACGTGGATTTCTACATTAATTCTAAGGGTGCAAAGGTACAGAAAATTCAAAAAAAAAAATTTTGAAAAAAGATTACCCTACTAACCCCTTAATTTAATTTATCAATGCCTTCCCTAAACAGCGCTGCAATAAAGTTTCTTACTTATCAGCGCTATAGTATTTTTTGCTATTAATGACGAATGTAATTTCCGCTGAACTCGCAAACAAGCATACGATTATTTATATTTTTGTTAATTGTAATAAGCCTTGACGCTTAAATCAAATACGTAATATGTCAATCTACTGGTTGGCCTTGCTTTTTGCGTAACTATTTCTTCGACGATGCATTTATAAAACCAAGGCATTTCCGAACAGAGCAATGTTTTTGCTAATGGATCACTGACGCAATTTAAGAAAGAACTCGTCAAGGTGAATTTTATTATTGGCGGTGTTTCCGTTGGCCGTTCTGTATTCTCTGGGTTGAAATACGCTCTTTGGCCATTCTCCATGTGAACTGCGAGACGCACAACATTCGGAAAACGTTCATAAATTGCAAAATATCTTACAAAACGCTTTATTGCAGTTCACATATGGACCCATTTGATACTTGCTGATCCTCATCATCATTTCATCAGTTTGTTAGAAAAACGAAAATTATCATATGTATTAGTATATGGCAGTTGGGGTAGTGTCGTCCAAATTATACCTATTTTTCCCAATACCACATACTATTAACGTATCACATACTAAAAATAATCATATAGAGTAAAGCCAGTCCGATATTCGAAAATCCTGATATTAGTTATATGGGGGGTAAGTCGAGTTTTCGCATTTATTTATTTATTTTAGTCACAAAGATACAATTTTATGAGTGAAATACGCTAGCTCATTTTCATTGAGATAACTCACATATTGGCCGATATATGCGGTAAAAAGTCAAAAAGTTAGGTATTTTGGGGCTAAGCGAAGTAGTGGTCAGATTGAATCCATTTTTGACATACAGACATAACATTGTCGGAAAAGTACTATTTCTGAATATCAATTACATGTATATTTCTCAGACATTGACCGATATTTTCTAACAAAAGTCAACTACAGGTACTGAGGTCTAAATATTCGGTACCGCTTTTTGTTGGATTTGATTTGTTTTTGGTCATAAGATGGCATACACTAAGGGTGTTATTCGTACAAAGTTTAATCTCTGCAAAGAAATTATGATAGCAACGTTGGGTTTCCTGAACCACAGAAGGATTTAAGTCACTCCAATAGCGACAAGTTGTTTTTACAAAACATTTACAGCTAAATTAATCTGCATTAGTCACCACAGATCTTGACAATCTCACAGCTTTGTACTGAAGCGAAACGTAATGAAATGGCATAGCCTTCTGAATGGAATTACAAAAGTTGCCACAAGTCAACAAAGCAAAACTGGCGAGCTGTAAAATGCAAGTGATAACTATTGATGGCCGGTGTATTCTAGTCTAGGTCGAAACCATAATTTACTGAAGCTGCATTCGATTTGAAGAACAGTGATGATGAAATTATTTAATCAGAAGTAAGAATACATATCCATAAATATTCATATATATTTTCGGCTTTGAAATTGGTGTTCCACTGCGTATGAGTAATGGAAAGTAAAAAGTTTTATTGCCAAGGGTTTCGTTCATTTTTTATTTTGCCTAAAAATACGCAATTTTTCAGACCAATCGATGCAATGAAAAAATATCTGAATTCACCAACTGTTCTGCTCACTTCCGTTTCTCTTTATATCTAAAAAGGCATTAATCCAACTAAAACTACTTCTCTCACATTCCTTCTTCTTATTAATTCCATATATATTTTTGCATATATTTTTAAGTTAAAAAAAAAAAGACAACAATGTATGGACCACATTTTACTCTATGTAAATATAACGCATATAAAAAACTAAAATTGAAATTTGTGTACCCTTTCACTGGCATGAGAGCGACTTATCACACATTTCTATAACTAAGATAAAAATTACAGCTGAAAACTTTAGCTAAGTTATTTGCTGATTATACCCTGTATAATAGTATAATAAGCACTCTGGGAATATACACACTATGACAGTCAACTTCCTGTACAAATGAAAAAATATAATGGGAAATAAAGGGCGGTACAAAGCATTTGCCTGCCAAATACTCTTAATATGCTAGGCAAGCTGCAATCTGACGTCTGTTGACCGCAATTGCCTATTGCTTTCTTTGTCTACCCACTTTGACTGGGTTGCCTTTCATTAATTATAATAATTAATACTTGCGCTATAATAATTACCAAAGACGTCTGTTCCTGCACTTCTCGCTCGTGATTAACTAATCACAAATTCAGTATGTTTTCACCACAAACACAGATTCTATGGTAACGTTGTAGGCACAAGAATATTATTAACAGGGAGACCACTCAGGGATTTCTGAAAGAATAATGCTTTATGAAAATAGTTTGTTTGAATTATATATATATATATATATATATATATATATATATATATATATGTATATATATATATTGTATATATATATATTCGTCGACGATTTTTGATATATAAAACACCACGATTATTCTAAAAATTCGAGTGAAAATACAATTTGAATCACTCATTTTCAATCTTAGAAACCAGTTATATTTGTATAATTTATAGAACGAAGCTAATTAAATGTTTACTCACTAAAGTTACTCATATGCCCTGTTTTTTTGCATTTTCTGTTCCATTCTAGGGTATGGAATTAATGTAGAAACCCACTTTATCATTGGAAGGTTTCAAAAAGGCCCAAAAATAATAATACCACTCGAAGTTTGGAGCGCTCGGAGTGCACACCTCAAACTTTAAACGCTTTTTCTCAAAAACACAATTTTTTAAACTGGCGGACATGAGTCCGGCCGAACTAGTCAACTGATTTGCTTAAATTTTTTTTTAAATGTTCAAAAAACGCCTGGCTATCGTCCTTATATTTTTTATAATTTATTGACAATGTTACTCGTATGGCAAAATTTATGTAAAAAAAACATTGAGAAAAATTAAAAAAAAAAACCGTTAATTATTTTTTTATTTATCAACATTTTTTCATGATTCTAGTAGACGTTAACCATTCACGTACTTTTTAAAAATAAATTGGGTTTTTGTGTTTCAGATGATCCAAACATGAGAAATCGTGTCCACCAGTGAAAAAACGCATCTCAGCCATTTCTCCGACAGATGTCAACAAAAAATTCTGAAAAAATTTGTTTATACACGATGTACCTCATGATATGTGAAAAAAGTTCTATTGTAGAACAAAAATTTCTATGAAAAAAATTTGTCAAAAAAACATGCCAGATTACCCTACTGACCCCTTAATAGATTTTATAGCGAAATAAAGCCGTAATACATTGAAACAATCATAAAAAAAAATTAGCTGAATATTCGAGCTCATAAGCGAACAGTTTTCATACTAACATTTCTATTTTTCACATGGTTAGTCTTCTGTGTGTGTGCGCCATTACGCCAATGTATGCATTTTAATCTTCTTCTATGTGTTTCTGAGTGCGTTTAGCCAGCAAATATGCGTTTTTATTATTTGTAGCAATACAAATAATAAAAAAATAACAGCAATAACAGTGCCAGCTATCAAATATAAGGGATTAGGAAAGTTTGAAAATTTCAAAAAATCGTTTTTTTTTTGTCGTATTAAATTCTACAACACCTTCAGAATATTGTTCTAAATTTTCAATTTGATCCGAGTAATAGTTTCGGAGATACAGCCTTGAGAACTTGTGGACTCAAGGCTAGCTAGGCTAAGTGTGTCGTCTTCAAATGCGTTTTTCTCGCAACTGTGTTTTTGGAGTCGGTGGACGCGGTTTCTGGAAAAGTCATAGATCGATTTAGTTCGATTGGTATACACATCCTTACGAGTAAAATAACATTATCTAGTTATTGAACAAAGGACTTGTTTTCGATTTATTATTATTTTTAACCAATAAATGGCGAAAACTTTACCAAAGAATTAGATTTTTAGTTCAAAATGTGAGAAAAACTAAAAATTAATTAAATTTTAATTAATTTTAAATTAATTTATTATTTTTTTTTTAACCAATAAATGGCGAAAATTTTACCAAAGAATTAGATTTTTTGTTCAACGTGTGAGAAAAATTAAATTAATTTTAAAAATTAAAATTTATTTTTTTCTTTATTTCCTATGTTCGAAAACGAGATTTAGATATGTAGTAACGGCATATTTTTGGTTTCTTAATTCTAGATGAACCAATATTAAGTTCTGCTTTCCACAGCGAGAGCACTTTTGTTGTGAGGCACCTATGGAGATGAGGTCTCAACGGCTAAATTTTCAACATTTTTATATAAAAATTTCAGGAAACATTTTCCAAATTCGTACCTTTGATATGTCGTATTATAGAAGTATTTTTCGATTATATGATTGTTTCTATTAAAAAAACGTAAAAACACACTTTTTTCTACCTCTCAAACCCACCTAACCTCTTAATAGGAACAAGCTTCCTTCTAACGCCACTTCATAGTAGAGAAGTGCGTGTGACTCTGGAATTTTATAGTGAAAAAGACTACTTAAGAAATATTTTATAGCCAAAGTGTAGCAGGGTGAGTGCAACAGACGTTACAAAACCCATTTCGTACTACTTGAAGCAACCTCTTTTCCACATTTTAGTATTCTTAAATATTTTATTGAAACTGGTTTTACCGGATAACAATAACTCTCGTTTGTTTGTGTTAGGTACTGTCACTTAGAAAAGTACGCCTATGTAAAATTGCCGACAAATTTATTGCATTTGTTTATTTGCCAAAAAACAGTTGCCTCAAGATAAAAAAGAGGGTTGCCGCTTACATACATTTGACTTTTCATGTATGTACAAATAATGTATGAAAACAAAAAAATAGTATATTGATTGTCTAAGTGACATAACTCCAGTATTTATGTCAATACTTTGCACCTTTTGCATTTTGGGTAGTGTTACTTACGCTTTACATAAAAATGAGGTAACTAGCTAACATAGGCATGTATTAAAATAACAAAGCCTGGCCATATTTTTTTTTTTTTTATTGCAAAAATTTTTATATAACAATTAAGCACATTATATACTCTATCAACTTGCAGGAATCGAAGTCCGCGAAATACCGTCGGGAATATATGAGAATTGGGGGTAGTATTGATCCGAATTTATCTCTTTTATCACTACCATACTATTAACATGACATATACTAAAAAAAATAGTCTTAAGGTACCTCAAATGCACTCATTATATGGAGTAAATCCAGCCAGATGTTCGAAAATTCTGAAGTTAATACTCTGATTGATATTAAACTCAATAAAAAGTCATATCATCATATGCCAGAAGCCAAGCTGGGCTGAATCACCAAGCCGTTTGTCTGCTTAATGCGCTTGGAAAATTTACGAAATAGAACGAAATAAAATAATGAGCAGAAAACGAAACACAAAAAATATGTGTTTGCCATACAATATGTGATGGTATAAAGGTCCTAAAACTCGTAGTCGGCAAACTCGCTTAGTAAAGACACTTAAATATACAAATATACAGGCACATGTACATAAATAAAATATCACACAACAAAGAGAATTATTGACGCCTTGAAAAAAGCGCAACGAGCTAGCAAGAGCAAAACACAAAGAACGACAATCGAAATGCTCACTGCACAACGGACAGCAGCTGTTGACACGCAAGACTTGTCATAAACAAAGGATATCTCACCATCCAACTACTTGACACCTTTCAACTCAAGGCGCTGAGCTTCTTGCTGCTTTGCATTCGAGAATGAGAACATATAGTACATATACTCGTACATATTTATAAATGCCTTTTTATACCCTGCACAGGGTATATTAAGTTTGCCCCGAAGTTTGTAACTCCCAGAAGGAAGCGTCGGAGGTCCTATAAGGTTGAACTGAGTCGATTTAGCCATGCTCGTCTGTCTGTCAATCCATCTGTATATATACAAACTAGTTCCTCAGTTTTTAAGATATCGTTTTGAAAATTTTCAAACATCATTTTCTCTTCAAGAAACTACTCATTTGTCGGAACTGTCGATATCGGACCACTATAACATATAGCTGTCATACGAACTAAACGATCGGAATCAAGTTCTAGCATTGAAAACTTTCACATTTGACAATATATATTCACAAAAGTGGGCACAGGTTATTTTCTAAGGTAATAATCTAATATACGAAGAAATTGTTCAGATCGGGTAAGTATAACATATAGCTGCCTTACAAACTGAACGATCGAAATCAAGTTCTTGTATGGTAGTTTATCACAATGCAAGGTCAGTGCATCAAAACTTCCCAGCCAAGCTCTCCCAGTTTTTGTCGAGTCATCAAAGCTGTGTGTGATCTGGCGTTGTGATGATGGCAGACGAAGCCCTTTCTGTTGCTCAGTTCTGGCCGTTTTTTTTCAATTGTTTGCTTCAATCTATTCAATTGTTGACAGCAAAATGTAGATTCAATCGACTTTCGTTCAACGATAGGTCGACCAGAGCGAGTTGCACCTTTCACATCAAATTTCCAGAACGGAAGCGAGCGAATCATTGTTGTGCAACACGAACTAAAACAGCATAGTCTCCGTAAACTTCACAAATTTCATAAGTGGCTTGCGTGGTATTCTTCTCTTTTTTATAAAAAATTTTAAAATATAGCGAAGCGAGTTTTTTCATTATTTGCGCCCATTTTTGAGCAACTGTAATTTTTTTTCAACTTCCCCGAATTTATTTTTCTTGGTTAAGTGAAGCTTTAAATCTCACCATTCCAACAATATATAGTATATCACAATAGCAACATGTTTGTAAAACAGAGATATGCAAGCACGAAAGTATTGGCTTGAACAATGAATGAAAAATTATCAGAAAAAAACTGTGTTCTCCCTGAGTATCATTAGTCTCGTGCTCACTTACACAGTTTCAGTTCCACTCATGTCAATCATTGATTTAAACCCACCCAAATTTGTCGGTCGCAATACTGATTCAGGGCTAAAAGAATGCGAAAACTAATAGGCTGAATCGCATTTATTTGGCACAAGCACAGACAAATAGTTTTGCGGAAAAAAGAAATAACGGAGTGATGCCGAAAAAATATGTAACTGTGGATTGAATTTGATGATGTGTAAAGCGCGCTTGCAATATGCAAAGCCGTTGAGAGTCCATTAATTTAGTACGATTGTTGGCGCCAAATTAAACATTGATTCATCGCATGACCTTATTGGCAAAAGCCAGTGCAATAATAATAGTAATAATCGTTTCCATTTGTTGCTGACATTTTTTTTATGTCATTGGACTTACTATGTTAAAAACGACAATGCTAAAAGTAATGGATTATATTTTTGGTCCTCATAATTGATGGTACTTTGTAAAGAGCAAGTAGAAAAAAAGCTATATTTTTACAGTCTGCTTGGGTTAAATACACAAGTCTACAAATGTGTTGGTCATATTTGCATCACTGTCTTGCACTTAGTTGTAAGCTTCCATCTATTTTGAGCTATTTTTTCAAACTGTATACTAATTGTGCTACCGCTTGATCGTTCCTAGAGGTCACCGTATTGCTCCTGCCGCGGACTCGTCTATTTCTCTATAAAAGTTCCTGACTTAGCCAAGTCGTCAGATTTTTCGTTGAAGAAAATGTTATCGTGACTGGAAACACAGACTATGGACAAATAGGATCGAACTGTCACTGAACTTATAGCCTTCCACCAATTGTTTACTAAGCTGGAAATTATATTTGGCGCTGACAATGCTAGTAGTACCGCCTGGCAGTCTGTGTAAATGATCGCTTCTATATCCTCCCGTAACTGTGCATCAGAACTCCACAAACCTACTTTAGGCTTAGTAGTTTCTTTTGGAAGATGTCATTTTGAACCCATCGGCATAGACAATACATGACTGGATGTCTCGAAAAAACATCTACATTTTCTTAGAAATATTTAAATGTTTGTTGCTGGCTGCCATTTAATAACTAGATACTTTTTTTGGTGGTCTGCCCAAATATATTCATATAAAAATTTATTGTGTAGTATTTAGATCCAGTAAGGAAGAGCTATATTCGAAGCACAAATATGAACCATTATATGAAGAACACACCCTTTCAATTTCATTAAGATAACCTACATATTGGCCAATATATACCGCATATATATATCACCCGGAAGTTCGAAAACCTTATATTAGGTATGTAAGGGCTCAGGAAAGTATTGACTCGATTCAGTGCGAGGAAAAAACATCTCGGAGTTTCAGTATTATATCTCACATATTGATCATATTTTCGGTAAAAGGCAATTATCAGCACTGTGTTCAAATATTCATACCTAGGGGCTTGAACAGTTTTGGTTTTACCTAATTTGTAGTCACAAGTTGGCACACCTTAGATGCGCTATTGTTGCAAGGTTTTATCCTGATATATGAATTCGTTCTTGATTTTTATACTAGAAAGTGAACGTTTAAACTGGAATTTAAAATAGGCGTGGCTGCAAACCGATTTCGCCCCTTTTCACACTGTAACATAAAAATGTGAGAGAAATGGTACACATCAAATTTGGTTGAAATCGGTTCGGCGGTCACGTATAAACTTAACCAGAGGTTCGAAAATCATTGTATTAAGTATATAAAAGCTCAGAGAGGTATTGACCCTTTTTTGATATTCTTTGGCGTGTTCAGTTACTGATTTATGCCGTTGTAAAGGGAGTAAACGCTACTATCATCCGACTTGATCCATTTGCACACTGCCAATAGAAGTTCTTATACATTTTGCGGTGAGCCAATTTGGTTGTTGTAACTTTAGTAGTTTAGGAGATATCTTGCTACTGCTATAATTACCAGTTTCTTAGTTTTAATGGAAGCTATCTAGTAAGGAATCTTTTAATAGGATATTTTTTAGCCGATTGCATTTCATTCGCTATTTCCGAAATATGTTATTTCACCTAAAATTTTCCGATTCCTATAAAGCCCCCTTATACTATCTCAAGACTAAAATTTAAAGCCTCTGGGGTGTTCAAATATTGGTTTATTGCACTTTAAGTAGCCTTTAATAGTTCGGTTATACGGGAAATGGACCGGGTTATCTTCCGATCTCATCCGTGTTCGCAGTGTCGGTAGGGATGCTTATTTTTTCGAGATTTTTAGCCCAATGTATCTTCGAAAAAATCGTTATGAAACTTTTTTGAAGAGCATTCAATTTCTTACAAAGCCAAAAAATATACAAAACAAAATGATTTTTCAAGTATTTGGAAACAAGATAAGAGTTCATACCTGAAGAGCACTGCTTAAAGTTATCTAACAACCAAATTTTCAAAGAACTAAGCGAAAACACTTCGTTTTTTCAACTCATCCTAAAATACAATATAATAATATAATATATACTTATCGCTTGCCGTTAACCGCGTCATTAATGGTTGGCATGACAAACAAGAGCGGCGCTTTTCCACGTCACCTAGGACATTGGCTCGTTAAATTATTACGCCTCTATGCATTTTAAAATGTTTTATATTTCTTGCTTTTGTTTTCAAGTTCTGCAACGAAATGCTTGGATAAAAGACGAATAAAACATTCCCGTAAAGTTGAACCAACCAAACACCCGTATGCTGCGGTAGGTACTCGAGATGCCACATTCTTGTTGACTGACCGGCGCTTCGTCTGCTACTACACAGTTCGTCAGGAGGACAGCACGGTCAAGGAGGGAATATTTTGCTGCACTGTGCGCCAATGTAATTGCTACCTTTCTTCTCCTCCCAGTTTTCACTGTGTTGCATTTCATGTTTTGTGTTGTTCTTTCTTTTGTTATTTGTTAATTTTTATTTTTTCAATTTTGTGCTTTAACTGTTTTTGCTGTGTTGAATTGCAGTTGGAAAATTCTTTTCACAGAGTTTATTTTGCATTTCTTCTTTTTAGTGAACTAGGCTTCAAAATAGTATTAATTTGCTGTTAAAGAACAAGTTCATTATTAGAAAATATTTTTTTGAAAAACAACTGTGCCCGAAAAGGAGATATTGTATTTATTTTGAAAACTCTTTATTTATAAAAAAAAAAATAATTCTCCAAATCCTTTAACGCGAGTAAATTAAATTCAAATGTCACCTTATTTTTTGGGCACAGTCAACATTCTTTTATTGCAGAGAATTTTACATTAAATTTCGTACATTTTGTAGCGAAATGCCATCCACAAATTATTAGCAATTATATACTACACCAATATTATTAAGTTGACGACGAAAAGGGAAGTGGAAAATTGTTCTATCTCAACATATTAATATTATTCACATATTCTTATTAATTTCATATCCAGAGATATTTTTGTAATGATTTTCAATAAACATTCGTTAAATCTGACTTTAAGGGATAAAAATCCCACTGCAAAAATAATACCTATTATTTTGAAATTTACACGTCGTCAAGTTAATAAATTCCACTTCTTAGGTTGCATTTAATTTATGTCATATACTATATATTTATTAGGGTGGTTAAAAAAAATATATATTTTTTTTTTTCTTTTGGTACTCGGAAAAATAGGTTCCTAGACACCTCAAAGAAAGCTTCTCCAAGCATGAGTTCTTAATTGTAACGGGAAGGTCCTCCTACATACAGTTTTCTATTTTTTCTTATTATCAGTTAGAAAAATGTACATCTCCCTTCCAACTACTTGAAAAAATATCTTGTTCCTTGGATTCTGTAGGAAATTAAATGCTCAACAAAACAGGTCTCCTATGAATTTTTCGTAAACCCAACCGTTTAAAAGATATTAATAGTTAAAGTTTGATTATTTTTGGGAAAATCTGTATTTCTTATGGATTTTATAACTCAATGAAAAAAATCATTATGAATGATGAATCTCATAGGTTTTTGGAGAGGCTTTCTTATAGGTGTCTAGGAACCTATTTTACTGAGTATTAAACGAAAAAAAGTATATATATTTTAAATATATAAAAAATATATATATATATATATTTTGAATCACCCTAATATTTAGGTCAGCGATGTATTTTGCCACAATTACCATAGTTTTATTGCTATGCTCTGCAACACTTTCTCTCACCACATTTGCTAGGCTAGTAGGCCAGCAGTACTGCATTTGCCGATAAATCACGTATACGCAGTGTATGTCATAAACAAGACAATAGGCACCAGACTAAAATTTTCTTGTTAACTTATACTTTTGTGCGTAAGATTTTTATACTCTTGCAACCAGTTGCTGCAGAGTATTGTAGCTTTGTTCACCTAACGGCTGTACGTAACATCTAAAACTAAGCGAGATAGATATAGGGTTATGTATATATTAATTATCAGGATGACGAGAAAAGATGGAATTCGATTGACTGTCTGTAACTTCAGTAAAAATTGAGATATCTCAATGAAACTTGGTATGTGCGGTCTATAGTCCAAAAAAAAGCGAGTTCGTGGATATGGGCTGATCTGACCACTGCCACACCATTAACCGAATCGCCATTAACCGAAAACATATAAAAAGCGAAAACTAAGGATTAAATTAAGATATGAAGCTGCAGTTTAGCACAGAGGATCACAGTAGCAAGGGGCCCTCCAATAAGTTTAATGTCTAAATATATCCTAAACCACTTAAGCTACAAAAACCAAATTTGCTGATCGCAAATCTTTTAAGAACTTCTACCCACAGTGCGAAAATAAATAAAATCGGAGAATAACCCTGCTCACTCCCCATATAACGGTACTGTTAAAAACTACTAAAAAAGCAATAAATCAACAGAGACATTAAATTTTATCTCAAATAGGGTATGAGATGGTTTTACATGAGCTTGAGTGAAAATTGAACGATGAACGTGGCACCGCCCACTTTTAGGTGAAACTCCATATCTCGGAGCCTGACTGACCAATTTCGCTAAAATTTACTACGTAACATTCCCATCATATTTATATATCACAGCGCAAAAATAGCTGAAATCGGACTACAACCACGCCTACTTCCCATATAACGCAATTCTCAATTCCACTAGATTCTTTCACTCTACAGTACACATATCAATAAGTAATTAATACAATGGGATAAAACTTTGCGCGAATAATGCATTTAGTGTATGACACCTTATGACCCAAAATCCAATAAAAACTGTTCAAGTCCATAGCTACCGAATATTTGGACCAAGGTACCTACAGTTCACTTTTGATCGAAAATATGGGTCAAGGTGTGAATTATACAATAGAAATTCAGATAGAATACTTTTCCTGCAATTGTAATTCTGTGTATATAAAATGGGTGGAATCGGCTCAATACTTCCCTGAGCCCCTATATACTACTGTGCCCAAAAAATAAGGTGACATTTGAATTTAAACTGCGCGCGTCGAAGGATTTGGAGAATTACTTTTTTTTTTTGGTTGGTAGTACTGTCAGTCACATTTATGTCAAATTTCATGTCAAAATGTTCATTAGTGTTTGTGATACCTGTCGTTTTGTGAACTGCTAAAAGTGAGTTCTTCGCGTTTTGCGATTTCGAAATTTGTAGAGCAAAGAATTTGCATGAAATTTTGTTTACGGAATCAATTTTCTGCTGCGAATACGTTGAGGATGGTGCAGAAAGCCTTTGGTGATGAGGCTTTGTCTAAAAAACAATGTATACAAGTGGTATAGTGAGTTCCAAGCCGGCCGTGAACGTGTCGAAGACGAAGAGCGTCCAGGGCGACCATTAACCTCAACCGACGAAACTCACGTTCAACAAATCAAAGATTTGGTGTTGAAAAACCGTCGATTAACAATTACAGGCCTTGCTGATGAAGTTGGCATACCGAAAGGCCCAGGCATTAACATTTTGAAGGATGCTTTGGGCCTCAAGCGCATCAAATCTCGACTGGTACCGAAAACATTGAATTTTTTGGAAAAAAGTCGTCGCGTTGAAGTGTGTGAAATGATGCTTTCTGACTACCAGGGTGTCATGAAACGCATTATAACTAGCGATGAGACTTGGATCTATGCTTACGTCCCCGAAGCAACCGATCAATCATATTATTTTGAAGGGGATAAAATTGATTTGGAAGCATAAATAGAGAATTTTCAAAACAAATACAATGTCACCTTATGGCTTGGGCACAGTAGTATATACTTAATATAAGTATTTTCGAACTTCCTGATGATTTTATGCTGGATATATCGGCCAATGTTTGAGTTCTCTCAATGAAAATTTTAGAACGTATTTGACTCCAAATAGTATACGAGTATCATTGTGCTCTAAAGTAATATAATTGAACGAGAACTTGACCTAGCCCCATATGACCATTACCAGGAATTTTGAACATCCGACTGAGTTTGTATAGTGATTATATATATATTGATTTTCGTTTTTCTGACAAATCTTATGCCAAATATATACGTAGGCCAGTGTCTAAGTTATACATAGTATATATACATTATATGGGCCATTCCATCAATTGGCGACATGGTTTTGTACCCGTGGTTCCGCGATTTTGACCAAACTTTAGAATATCATAGTATAGACCAATAGAAGAATATTTGTTAACTTTTTAGTGGTCAAAGTTGCTCCATTATTTTTTGGCGCGCACTTCAAATTGAGATGAAACAAAAAAATGACTTTTTCTTTTATTTATAACAACCTCAAAATTGAGTAAAAAAAATTTTTAAGTTATCCAATTTTATACAAAAAAATCTCAGCTTTCTGATAAAAATATTTTCAGAATCCAAAAAAATTTTCAAAATCCAAAAAAATAATTTTTTCCTAAAAATACCGTTTTTTGTGCTTTCCCCTCCATTTTTTTTTTTTTTTTTCAAAATTGACTTTTCCATTCGATTCCTCGTCCAATTTTACATAAGAATCAGTGTTCAAAAATGTGGGACTCTGATCCCATGAGCAGCAAAAAAAATGCAAAAATACCCCTCGTCCAATGAGCGTGCGGGGAGGACTTAAATTCCTCAAAAGCATAATTTGATTTCAAATTTTTAAAGCCAGCTCATGCGGTGGCAGTCTAGAAGGGTTTAATGAATTTAAAAACTCCTGGGGATTATGAACTGCATCTTTGATATTAGTCACGCTGTCTAACTATTTTTGTTTTTTATTTCTCCAGTAACTTTTTGAATAATTAAGTCGTTCGTTTCGTAAACACTATCATTACTTGGTGACACTATTGCGCTAGAACACAACCAATAAAATTTTGTTCGTGCAAATTCTCGCTGTCAGGGTATATGTACCGCATCCATTAAATGTCTAAACTGTGGACTATTTGGCCTAGAAACTCATCGAGAAGAATATTACAATTACTCCTTAAATTTGGAGTGGAAAAAGTATCTTCCCCAAGTATAAGCAGTTTCTGTGGAAAATTGCCGTCAGTGATTCCATGAAGAGGAGCTCTCATATTCATCCGTATGTTTATATTTTCGATCGGAGTCTGTAAGGACAAGGATATTAAGCTTGTTTTAATGACTTCTGCACGCGCACCTCTGTTAATGACAGGAAGAGTCTGTTGGAAATCTCCAGCAAATATAAAAGTTATCCCGTGCTTGAGAGCAAAGCTATCCACGGTCTCTATATTTGCTTTATGGTTCAACGGAAGTTTAAAAGATGAATGAGCAGTTTTTTCATCCTTCAGCAGCAATTCCTGATGAAGCAACTGCTATCCCAATCTTCTCTGATTGTCTTACTTTAGCAAGTATTAAATTAGCAAAAAATGTCGTACCAGTATGACGTAAGCATACAGAGTTTGATGTTACTATTATCGTGGTTATCGAGTTGTTGGCGATGCTGTGAAAATACAACAGTTGTACCGTATTAATCATCATTACTAACGCGGTAACGCTATGCGAACGTTAGCGCTAAGTATTATTTCTACCGTTTTGCAAAATTAATCGCAAGTAATCCAGTAATGAAGTAATTAATGCCAAACATTTGGTCGTTCATTAATTGTTAGCACCCTTCATTTAGTTCGCAGCATAAGTTCACATACATACGTTTTAGGAATATTGCTCATACGCCACGTACAGTAGTGAGGGTAAAAAACACATGTATAGTTATCGCTTGGTACTCTAAAAACTAGGTTCTTAGACACTTCTTAATTAATATATATATATTTATGCATATATTTGATGATTGTAAGACAAGTGTTTATAGGAATTCCCATTTATAATGATTTGTTCATTATGTTAGAAAAATACGGGGTTACATGGATTTATGGGTTAAAAAAATTCGATTCTTTTATTTTCTTATTACATTATACAATCTCTCTAGAATAATGTCCTTTCGAGTAACAGTTTTGGATATAAAGCCCTGAGAACTTTTGCGCTCGAGCCCAGCTAGGCTAAGTGCGCCGTCTTTAAACACGTTTTTCTCTAAACAGTGTTTTGAAGTGGATTTCTCGAGAACTACTCAACCAACCTTCATCAAATTATACACAAGTCTATGAGATGTAAGTATTTTTTTCTTGATTACTTCTATTTCAAAAAAAATTTTCACTGAAATTTTCATTTTTTTTTTTTTGTAAAAATGTCTGCCAAAAATCCAATTTTAAGTTTTTGTGTGTTTTTCCATCGTCCAAGTTCTAAGTTAAGGTTTTAACTAAAACACGTATTTTTTTACTTTATTTGATCCTGTACAGAGTTATCCTGCCAACACGGGCGCATCTTTTTTCCGAGGAATCACCGGATATGGCGTCGCAGTGACCGACTTTAATATATTTTTTGCCAAAAATTTCAGAATTTTTTGTTAATTGTGTATGTTTGAGACAAAATAAAAAAAAAAAAAAGTTTAATTTTTATATGAGAAAAAATGTTGAAATAGACTGTGCTTTACCCGAGGAAACCCATGAAACCCCTTAAATTAAGTAAACTTGTCTTACAATAATCAAGCTTTAACCGTTAATATTTCAAAGGAGATAGATTTCCAAGAACTTGGAATAGATTTGAATTTTTGTATCTGATAATAAGACAAAAATAGAAAACTTTAAGGGGAGAACCTTTCAGTTGCAATTAAGAGCTGTTACTTGGAGTGGCTTGCTTAGAGGTGTCTATGAATCATATTATGTCCTTTCCTAAGTCACAACGACTCACTTGTTATAAATTCCAATTCATTCGAACTCAGCATAACGCATGACTTCGACTTGTTTCCAATATCCCTCTCTGCCAACTCAGTCATCATTGCGGAGCAGCTTATTTATGGAGGGAGACCAACCGCAATGAAAGATTCAGGAGGTGAATGTTGCGGAGTGGGCGATCTCATCAGCCAGTTCAATTCCGTTTACTTTCTTGGTTACGATCAGGTATACTCTCCAGCCGTTCCATACGACGCTCATACGCAGAGATCGCTTTAAGAGCCGCTTAACTATCCCTGAATATGACTATAGGAAGTTGGGATAGTTGCGTTCAAGGTTTATCTCTAAGCACTGACTTATAGCAAAGACCTATGCTGGAATATGCTTCTATC
Source organism: Bactrocera correcta (assembly GCA_027475135.1). NCBI lineage: Eukaryota > Metazoa > Arthropoda > Insecta > Diptera > Tephritidae > Bactrocera > Bactrocera correcta. The sequence continues at coordinate 131,992,702 of CM050323.1, forward strand.
AACTAAGATTTCGCAACGCAGTCTTTCCAATCATGGCTGTTACATATAATAAAGCTGGCAGCTGAGAACTATGAGGAAACCACAAATCATGTCATGCCTAACGTAACAAGACACGATGGGATATAGAAATAAGTAAATAATCCTTTAGTCGCCAACGCGAAAAGAGTTTATGTTAAGCGGATTCGGTTGGCCACCACTATACGAGGGCAGCTATATATATTTCTGGCCGAATAATGAAAATAGGAATATTTATCAACGGAAATGGTTTTATTGTTTTTCAAAATATTCTCCATCACTTTTGCATGCGCTCAAACCAATTTTCGAGGCACTTTTTCCACTCCGATTGAGACACCTCCAAAACATGGTTTTTGAATGCTTCAACAGCATCTTCTGGCGACGAAAATCATTGACCACGCACTATTTTCTTGATGTGTGGGAATAAAAAGAAGTCATTTTGTGCCAACTCAGGGCTGTACGGCGGATGACCCATCAAAAAAAAAGGCGCTGGTTTAAGCCGATGTATGAGAGCTCGCATTGTCATGGTGCACAATGATTCGTCTTCTCTTGTTCGTTTTTCAAATTTCTCCGAAGACTTCAGGCAAACAAATGGTGGTGTACCACTCAGAATTGACCGCCCTACGTTGCACAAGCGGAACAGTCGCCACATGACCAGTTTTGCCGAAGAAACAGGCGACCATTTGCTTCGAAGTGCTTCTTCCACGAACAACTTTCGTTGGATTTGGCTCGTCTTGAAAGACCCACACTTTCTTTGAGCGATTGTCAAATTGTGCGGGATCCAACGAGAACAAACCTTTTTTACGCCCAGGTGTTTATGCAATATCGAATGCATGCTGGTGGGAGAAATGCATAGGCATGTCTCTATCTGAAGGTTTGTTACATGACGGTCTTGCATTATCAGTTCACGTACGGCATCGATGTTTTCTGGCACAACGGCTGTTTTTGGACGACCTTCACGGAATTCATCTTAGAGCGAGCGTCGGCCACGATTGAATTCGTTGTACCAGTTTTTCACAGTGTTATAGGATGGTGTTTCATAGCCATACAAAGATTTTAGTTCATCGATGCACTCTTGTCGTGATAATCCACGTCGAAAGTTGTGAAAAATGATCGCACGAAAATTTTCACGAGTTAATTCCATTTTTTGGCCGAGATAAATTTTTTAATTCCCTGTAAATAAAACAATTCACGATTAAATGACAAAACGTTCTGAGTGAAGTTATGCTAAAAAATGTCAAACTTTCCAATGGAAATGTCAGATTGCACCTGGCAACACTTAGTGTTGCCTAGTCCAGAAATACATAGCAGCCTACGTATTAGTAACATTTAAAATATTTCCATATTTCAAAATTTTTGTGCAAAATTCATCCATCATTCGTTAGCATGTAACGAAATATTTTTATTGCCTATTGCGGCTTAGTTTCTAGTGACAAAAACGTATAGTATGTTGATATTGTGTACATTTTCACAAAGCTTAGCAGTGGGACTGTATATTTTGATAGCCCACAAGCTCTTGTTCACAAGGCCACGAACAGTTATGATAACTAACAATTTTTGTATTCGTGAAACAGTATATTTATATACAAACATATGACTGCTTGAAAAATAATACCATCAATATCAATTTCCAATTGTTGTATATTTGAATATTGTTGTGCGAGAAAAAAATCTCTGTAATAGTAGTGCTGCGCACAGACGCATAAGCGCCGATATTTGAAGCTTTTTTATGGTTTCAACTGTTATTTTTATCCTCATATAATCTGCCTCGCTCTCCATTGGTTTTATTATGTTTGTAGGTTCAACAAGTGCATGAATTACACATTTGATTTCATCTCTCTTACTAACGTAGATATGTTTTCATATGGGTAAACAACCTTTCTCTCAATGATAGGCCTAATAAAATATATTTAAATGATCGCAATATACTAATTTACAATTAATTTTCGTCTCCCAAAATTTATCAATCATTAGTCCTTTTATACACATATACATACGTGAAGCAGCAACTAACAAAAGTATTGGATCACCGCTATTTCGCTCGGGATCAAACCACGTCAAGTGGTCCATGAAAGTTTTGAAAAATCTCCGATTTTTAAAATTAACATTTCATTGGGAAGGAGACCAGACGCATACGCCGTGATATAAATATTTCGTCAAAATCCTTTCTTGTTTTTGGTAAAGTTATTGAAGGTTGAAATTTAGAGGATATTAAAATTGTAAAATTATTTTCTCATAAACTATAGGAGAGAAATCGATGAAATTTTGTGAAGTCAAAGAAAAATGGTCGTGCTCTATTATAGATATTTTTTCACGATCCATTTGTTTAAATAATAATATTTTACATAATTTTTTGTTAAACAATTGAAATTTTTAAAGTGTTCTTCACGCTAAAACAAATAGAAAAGTATGTGACACAACGCAGAAAATATTCACCTTTAATAATCTACAAAAAAATGTTTGTTCATTCATATCATTCCAAAGATATTGCACTTTTTATCCCCTTATCACTCTTAAAATGTATGGCACATCGAATATAATAAGAGAGTTTTATACTTTTGCAATATATTGCTACTCAGTATGGTTGAAATCGGGGCTATTTCCAGGCCATGGAAGAGACTCAAATCCCGAAATATCTTTTTATTCGTTTGAAGAAAAAGTTTTTTTGTAATTGCTTGTGTGAAGAGAGCTTGAAGAAATTATTCATGAAAGAAAAGTCTGTACAGACTTTGAGCGATGACATACATATACATATGATGATGACAAAAAATTGATTTTTTGACACCTAAGCCCCCTTTTCATAGACCAGGTCACATATATGCAATAACAACTTGATCTATGTTAGGTAAACAACTTACAGTACTACCTAATATTAATACTTCGGTAACACCATAACACCTTTGAATTAAAATTTTTTTCTCTCCTTTCACCTATTTAGACGTGTTAGACTCATTTTTGCTGTAAAACACGGAGTTTTTACAGTTATTCGGTCTTTCAAGATATTTTCTTTCCTTTAACGTTTGACAGTTAGTTCTATTTAATGAGCATCTTTAAGCTCTATAGCAATTTCTGGAGCAGTTCTTAAGGGGTTAGGGGTAGTCAATAACTCAAAAACGAATTATCGGATCAGATCCTACAGACGGCCCTGTTCACTTTGTCACCGCTCAGATTAGTCATTTTGGGTATCAATGGGCATCATATTGGCTGTTACTTCAACCACTGTTGATATTGTTCGAAAAACTCTGATAATTCTTAGTGGTGACAGCATGTGCCTATTTTTCTGGCATATACTTACTTGAATGTCTTACTCTTTCATCCATATTGGAGCCATATATTATACAACCGGCCTCATTTCCTTTGTGAGGATTTTATTGGTTTTAACTGCAGTGTTTTCCTGGTGATTACTAAATTCCACGTTCCCCTATGGTTAGAGATATACTTACTTTCCTCCACTTTTCTAGCACTTATGAGCAAGACTTCTGTCTTTTACTCAGCCAATTCTAAACTCATTGAGGAGAACCATAGGCGCAGACCGTTTAAGCACTTATTGAATTTGCCCGGAGGTCATCTAGATGTTTAGCCACTGCTATCACAATAAGGTCATTTGTATATGCAATTATTTTAACGTCGTTTGGTTGGTGTCTCCTTAGCATGTCATCATACATTAGGTTTCATAGAAGGCCTGGAACCGAGCCTTGCAGTACTGTTTTCGCTCCGGGTGTTATCATTATCAGTATCGAGTAATAGTCGCCTGAGCTCGAATGTCGTCCAGATTATGTTTGCCAAGTTTTTTGCGTTGAAGCCATTCTTCACATCCACAAAAAATTGTGACATAATTTCAAAATACATCCTCGAAAGTTGTTCAGTAGAAATCTGAGAAAAAATAGACAGAAGCAATGAATTTACGAGACAGACAGTCATATTTTAATGGGTCAAAACGCTTCGACTTGGGTAGATGTATAGTTTGGGTTTGTGTAAGATGTATTGCTCAAAAAAATATCGAAGGCAACATAAATGATATAAGCCGCATGCAATCGACTATTTGTGGCATATAGTGAAAAGAGCCAAAAAAAGAAGCAACCACATGTGGTTGCAGCCAAAGGGCGACAGAGCAAATAACAGAAATTTTATGACAAAAACAGGTCAGAAAAGTTATTGTACTGCTCTTTCATTGGCAGAGCACCGCTGCAGTGTAATTGTTGCAACATGCTGGAGAAAATAGGAGGAGCAGACAGCCATTGCAATAAACCATTTTCAAGTTTATGGGCTCAAAGTGGCGAACAAATACACATACGTTCTTATACAAATATGAATCTTCAATCATAAAAATGACTTTTGAAGCAGATGAACAGCTGGAAACAGAAATATATATATAGACGAATGCAAGAATGACCGAAAGAAATCGTTGAATGAAACTTGACAAATGCAGTGTAACTATAAAAACGTTATTAATGAGTATATCGTCGCTCGGAGGTATAATCATATATGAGTGAAACTTTAAACGCGTTTATCTCGAAACGACATTCTTCAAAATTGCTGGCGTCATATCTCAAAGATAAATTGACCGATCGACTTCAAATTAAAACAATTTGGCATTAAAAAAGCGACCAATTTTTTAGCTAAAAAAAACGATTTGTTTTCAAAATTACGCCATTTTGTTAATTTTTGATATTTTTCATACATAACAATCAACATGTGGGCCAATCCAAATCGGTTATTACCGGTAACTCCATGGAAACTGTGCTTGAATTCATCAAAAATCAGCCAAAATCATCATTGAAATTCATGGAAATGAAATTGAACATCTCCAAAACATCGATTTATCGCATTCTGACCGAACATTTGGGCTTACGAAAGGTGTGTGCATGGTTAGTTCCACACAAATTAACTGACGATCAAAAATTGCTCAGAATCCAACATTCGAAGGCCGATTATTTGACCAAAAATCACATTTTAACCTTTAACTATCCCCCGAATTCACCTGATATGGCATCGTCCAACTTCTTTCTTTTCAGAAAAAATCATTTGCCAAAGGAAAGCGTTATGCATACGTAGAGGCCATTCAAAAGGCTTGCACCGGCATACTGGCGTCCATACCTTCCAACAAGCTAAAATACTCGTTCGACATGCTTTTGGAACATGCAAAAAGCTGTATTGAAGTAGAAGGAGACTTTTTTAATAAAATAAATTGATTTAGCCGAAAAAATCATTTGTCCTGTTTTTTTTAAGTCCTGTTTACTTTGAAAAACACCTTGTATATCACCAATTTGCAAGCAAATTTCATGTTTTTTTTTTTTCAATAAGAAGGCTTTCTGATTTATTCCGTTCTTTTCTTCTTCTGAAAAGTTATGAAAAATGATATTCCGTTATTTTACATTTTAGGTGACGATATGTAGTATGATACACAGTTTTCTAAGGCATGTCACAATACACGACCATAAAAACTTGGCAACACTTATTCACAGTGTTGTTGAACTATCACAAAATGATAGTTTTTATGTGAATGGCAAAACTAAAATATAAAGCCATCCTTTTGCTTGTAGTGTGTAGTCACGGTTGCATACCTTAAAATTAGGAGCACTTCCATTACTTGTGTTACTATTATTATTATACTATTGTAACTGGTTGCTAAAGTATTATAAGGGGTATTCAGACCAGCCTTGTTAATTCGTTAGTCGTTATTTGGTAGTTTTTACATGTATTTTGTTTTTGTAAAATTAACAGACTATTGTTTTACCGAGTAACGAACTATCCATCTGACAAGCTTGATAATTGTTTCGTTACTCGGCAATATCACATCAGCTGTTCTCCTGCTCCTCTATACATCAATTTAAAGTACCTACCAGTAATAAATTTGATCTGCTCCACATAATTTTAAATTAAATGACTGACAATTTTTGATTTTGCACTTTGTTGGGGCATTTTTACTTTTTAATAAAGTTGAATCAGCTGTTTCGGTATAAAATTTACCATACTACCAAGGTAGAGCATTAAGTATATTCACAGTTAAGCTTTTCGACGAAGTATCAACTAACGAATTACCAATTTAACAGGCTTCGGTCTGAATACCCCTATAGTTTTGTTCGGACCACGCGTACCACGTAGATAACCAATTTCAAATAACTACAAAAAATGGAGGCTACGACGTAGTCCCATGACGCGAATTAATGATATCGCCAAAAGCTTCTTTCAATAAATTGATTATTTCTTGGACTGTATGGCATATAGCTCTGTCTTGTTGGAACCAAAGGTCCACATAAAGATACTGTAACATAAAAAAGAAAAAGTAATAAATCATGGCTGGCTTTCGAAAAATAAATATGAATCAGTTATTCCCTCTACATATAGAGCAAACTAAATAGTGACTTTATGAGGACACAACGGCGTCTCAACATTGGATGTCGATTGTCTTCACCCCAAATAGAAGAGTTTTGTTTACTAAGGGGGTATTCTAGTTTAAGATTTTGAAAAATTCGATTTTTTTTTTTTGCATATTTTGATAGTTTAGTCTTTCAAAATATGACCTTGGAAGGATTTTTCAAAATTCGACTTATTTTCAGAGATACAGCCGATTTTGTGACGTGTGTCCGTGTTCACTAGAATTGTCTCCTAAACTTTAAACGCGTTTTTCTCGTAACTGACTTTTTCGGAACGATACCCACGATTTCTCAGGTTCTACTGGACCGATTTACTTGAAATTTTTATAGAGTCTTCTTTATAGGCTTGTCTATGGTTAGCAAATTTATATCTTAATTATTTTAAAAAAATTCGAAATAGTCAGAAAAATTTATCCAAAAAAAACCTTTTTTCAGGCAGTCGCCATTTTGTGAAAAAAAATTTTTCTCACCTTTCCATAGTTCCGGCCATTGCGACATTATTCTAGGTTAATAATCTTTTTTTTTTGGTTTCAGATAACTAGGAGGGTTGAAATCATGAGTATGGTCACGTGGAAATTTTTAGAAACCCCCTTCGTCAGCTCATGATTTTTGAAATTTTCTACTTTTTTTAGTTTTTAATTTTTTTCTCAACTCTTCTAAAATTAACAAATAACTAATAAAAAAAATTTATAGTAAAAATATTAATTGCCTTTTTTTTACGACACTTTAATAATTACCTGAAATTCATGCTTCTAGACTAGAATACCTCCATTAACGTATCAACCAAAAGTGAATATAACGAAATATTCTACGCAGTGTGAGATAAAAATAAAATTATCACATTTTGTGCCCAAATAGCCAGCAAATAACTAACATCTGGTTTTTCGAACATCCGGCTAAGTGATTCTGATTAAGTTATTATCAATTATATTTGTATATAATATTGCATATTGCTTGGAATCCGTTGCTATGGTTGACGTTTGGCACCCTAAAATATTTGCCTAGTTTTGATTGCTGCAAGTTACAAGAGTATAAAATGTTCGGTTGATCCCGAATTACCCTTTTCTTACTCACTTTTTATTACTCTCTCTTGACATTTTCCGTCTTCCCGTTGGTTGTGTTGCAGCGTAAGTTGAGGACTAGTTATTTGAGAGGGCTGACTTCATGACTCTTAATGTTTATGTTGATGCTGTTAACTGGTGCTTTCTTTATAAAGAACGATAAAAAAAAAAACAATTAAGACAGCTAGTTAAAGTAAATATCTGCACGCAGAAGACATGGCAGCGTGGAAGTTTTTCACATTTTCATTAAAAAAAAACATTAGCAAATGTGCAAACATTTTCAAACCGCCGAAGGCATTGGGAGAAAATGCTTAATGTTTTTGTTAAATTTGCAATGCCACTTGTGGTTATGGTAAAGCAACTTTGTCACACAACTAAGATATAAACTCAAAATTGAGTTAAATTCATGTTTAAATGACTGAAAGCTTATTTCACACTCGATGGTAATTTATTTTCCAACAGCAAGGTTGCGTAATTATTCCGATGGCAGTTTTGCTATTTGACGGTGTGTGAATTTGTAAGGTTTACTGTTAATTTTTACAGCTGCATTTTATCGTACTTCTTTTACTCCAACTTTTCTTTCAATACTTTTGGTTTGCTTTGAAGTTTCTTCTTGAGCGCTGTCACTTGTTTACCAAATTTTATACAGGTCCATTAGGGTGATTCAAAAAAAAAATTTTTTTTTTCGATTGGTACTCGGAAAAAGAGGTTCCTAGGCACCTCTAAGAAAGCCTTTCCAAATATGAGTTTTTAACTGTAACGGGAAGGTCCTCCTACATAGAGTTTTCTATTTTTAGAAAGAAAAATTTATATCTCGCTTCCAACTACTTGAAAAAATATCTTGTTCCTTACATTTTGTAGGAAATTAAATGCTTTACAAAAAAGGTCTCCTATGATTTTTTCGTAAACCCTACCGTTTAAAAGATATTAACAGTTAAAATTTGATTATTTTTGGAAAAATTCTTTATTTCTTACTAATTTTATAACTAAATGAAAAAAAATTATTTTGAATGATGATTTATATGAACATTGGTGATTTAAAAAAAATGTTCAAAAAAGGAAAAAACAATAATAACACAATGTAATAAATAATTTTATCTGTCTCTAGCCCAACATAATATTATCAATGAATAAAAACTTACTGGTTGCAATTTGATTTGAATATAAACCTTTAAGTTAGGTTAGAATAGTTTGGTAGGCCAATGAGCTACGCTTAGAGCAGGTTTGGTCCTTTCCGATGCCAGATGGACGGTTAGAATAGTTTGGTAGGCCAATGAGCTACGCTTAGAGCAGGTTTGGTCCTTTCCGATGCCAGATGGGGTTCAGTTGCTAGGTCCATGAGGAACACTCATTCTTTGTATGCCTGTGCTTGATGCGAATTTTAACAGAGGGCGAAACCAAATGCTTACAGCTTAGTCTTGCCAATGCGGTACAATCATACAAAAGATGCTCCATTGTTTCCCTGGTGCCCTGCGCTAGACATTTCCTTAAGTCTTATCAATTTTCCAGTCCCATTTTTCGGCCGTGTGCGCCCAACCAGACAGTGACCAGTTAGTATTTCGATAATTTTCCTATCGTCTCTTCTATCGAGTGTCAATAGAAATATTATGTATTCCCGTTTCGCACATGCATTTTCCAGTCTTACACCCAAAAAGTTAATTCCATCGTATTTTGATTTTCTTTACCATGCTTTTATCAAGATCGTCGTATAGACAATGCTTGATGCCTTCGTGACCTGTTATACAGTAGAAGTTGCTTACTTCTGGAAACACTTTCCACTGCTGCTCTGCTTTCCAAGACACTTCTGGCCGATATGCGATACAAGGTTACTGCATGCATTGTTGCTTTGCTGTCTACGTAGATGTTGACTCTGGATATGCCTGCAGATACATTAGAGACCATTTACGCGGCTTTCGCAGTAGCAAAGACCTCAGGTGGAAATATACTGCAGTGGTCCGGCAACTTAAAACTTACAAAACTTAATAATAATATAGCCTGAATGCCGATTGGAAGCTACGAGTTTTGAGCTGCTTAGGGATAACGAAAGGATGAACTACTCTGTAAATTATAACCATTACTGCAGAATATATCTATTAGTAATGGTGAAACGAATATATATTTAGACAGGCAATGGAGATTTGCTCATAATTTTACTGACTTTAAAGTTCTGATATTTACGTAATATGCTTCCACTTGGCTTATGTACATCTTTGAGTTACACCTCTTATTTTGATTTCGATTCCAAAACATTTATGAAAGGTTTCTGTTAAAATATTACTCATACGCCCTAGTGCATTGAAAACGAAATGTTGATAGTAAATATTATATTATAACTGATTGAACAATAGGTGTTACTCAAATATTATTTTAAAATATTCCACCTATTTACCGAAGCTACCTAAGTGTTTTTTTTTTCTGGCAGTGCAAAATAATGGCATTCTTGTCGCATAAAAGGAACATAAGTACATAAAGTACATTCGGCAATTTTTACGATAAGTGAAATTATTTAAGAAAGAAGTTCCAATAAATTGTGTCTGCGAAACCAAATTCTGACGCCGAAAGGTTAGAACTGTTGAAAAAGCCCTTCACTGATAATTGTTTTTGATTGGTAGAGATTTTTCAAACAGATTCAACATCAACTGCTTAAGAACTCACGATTAACAATCAGAGATCTTACTGGCATCATTGGAATATCAGGAGGATCAGTGAAAACCATTTTGAAAGATCATTTGGTGTTAAGAAAACTGAAAGCTTGATTGGTTCGAATCTCACTTAACTTTTCGAAAAACAGCGTGGCGTTAAGGGGCAAAATCAGTTCAACCCATGAAAAATTAGGCGATTTTCGTGAATTGTTTTAAAAGAAAGTACTCAATCGAATGTTTCGAAGTCCTTTGGACATGAAAAAGTATATTTTCGGCTATATTTTGATATTTTTTTTTACAAATATGTTTGAAAAATAACGGAGTTATGTGATGTCTTTGGAGGTGCCAATAAAAAGTACCCTAAATGCTGACATGATTCCGGCCGAATGAGTAGCTGAAACAAAAAGAATTCAAAAAAATTGATGAAATTAAAGATGCTTCGTATACAATGATCTACGTTTTTTGAAAACTATAAAAATTAGCAAAATGGCACAGTTCGGAAAAAAATGTTGTTTTTTAGGTAAAAAATATTCGTTTTTTTTTAATGCCAAATTGACAATTTGAACCAATAAAAAAGATCATTGTATAATAAATTTATTCAACAGTTTTTATTTGAAGTCGATCGACAAATTTTTCGTTATGAAAAAAGGTTGTCTCGAGAAAAACACGTTTAAAGTTTCACTTATGTATGGGGTATTCCATACCAAATCGACCACTTTTGTACCCGACTCTTTTAGATTTTGCTGAAATTTATCCATCCTTTTCTACCTTTTGAAAAAAATTTTTCAGAATTTTTTTAAAATTTTTTGTCCAACTCCAAAAAAGTTATGAATTTTTTGCTAAAAAAATGGCTTTTTTATTTTCAAATAGCCATAACTTTTGTAGAAATTGACTCTTGAGGACCTTTTTTTTTTAATTTTTGCTCTTGAATAAACTTTTCGAAAAAATACACGAAAAAAATTTAACACGATCAACTATATAAAATAATCGGGGTTTTAAGTAAAATCGTATTTTGTTTTTTTTTTTTGAAAGTTCGCCATTTTTTCTTTTTGTTTTTTTCCTTAAAGAAAACTTCAATTAATTCGACAACTATCCCTGCTTATCCCGGAGTGGGCCAATTTTGTTTTTTATTTATTAAAAAAAAAATTAAAAAAATTAAAAATTTTATACTAAACTACTCAAGATACGATCTTGCCAATTTCACAAGATATCTTCGGAAATATATGCTATGAGAAAAGCATAAAAAACAACAATTTTTTGAAAGAGTCCCACTGGTACAGCCCCTAAACATAATATTACTGGCAAAGAGTTTTGGGTCTAGGCTTATGAGCCGGAAACAGACGATCAATCGCTCGAATATCTTGGCAAAGGTGAATAGAAGCCGAAAAAACAACTTAAAAGCAGGTCACGAATCAAGGATATGTTGACAGTTTTTTCGATTATAGAGATGAGTTGCACTCCGAATTACTTCCGAGCGGCTAAACTGTCAACAAGGAATACTATTTTAGTGGTATGCCTTTCGCGAAGCTAATCGTAAAAAGAGCCCGGAGTTATGGACCGATAACTCTCGGCTTTTGCACCACGATAATGTACCATCGCAAACTGCATTGATTTTTCGTGAGTTTTTTGTCTGTAAATAATTATAGTCCAATTTTATTCAATATGCTTGAAGGTTCAGAGTAGACTGTAATAAGTTGAAACCTACACGCAATGCGCAGATATATTTGCAAGCATAGATGCATTTAATATTCAGCGCGTTTCAATAATGAGGGAACAAACGTCGTCACATCATGTAGACTATTACAAGTAAACCGTTCGAATAGCGGTGTCTGTAGTTAAAAAGGTCAACTGCCTTAACAATGAATGCACGTACGAAAGGCATATACAATTTTGGGCGAGGTTTCGAAGAATGTATCCTTTCATAATAAGTGTATTTGTATCACATCTAAATGCGCATTTGCGCACATATGTATGGCTGTGTGACCGTAAGTGCGGATATGAGTAAAGTGTATATGCGCCAGTAAACTGGTGTCTTAAGTGAGTCTAACCATAATTTTGCCACCAACTCCCTGTATTACAGTTCCCTCTTTATTTGAGCATTGCATGGCAAAATATTGTTAGAAAAAGAAAACACAAATTACGTTTTTTGTGCGTGCTTGCAAAAAAAAAGCAAATTAAATATTCAGCTTAAGTAAATGCAACAATTTGCAAAATGTGAAGAAATGGTAATCTAAGTACATTTTAGCATAAATGGGCATAATTTGGCTTTTTGGGAGAGTGCTGTGAACAACGTAGATTTTGTTTGTGAAAATGAGAAAGCCTTCAAATACAGCACAATGTTCCCACATTTTTTTTCTGCAGATATTTCATCGCAATGTACTCGAACGATAAATCAAGAAAAGTACACAAATTATTACAACTTCCAAATTATTGTTTATACAAGGTGCGTTTCAAAGTAAAGAGGACGTAAAAAACATAACAAATGGTTTTTTCGGCAAAATCAATTTATTTTATGCAAAATAATCTCCTTCTGCTTCAACACAGCTTTTTGCACGGTCAAAAAGCATTTTGAACGAGTATTTTAGCTCGTTGGCCGGTATAGCCGCCAGAATGCCGGTGCAAGCCTTTTGAATGTCCTTTTTGCCTACATAACGCTTTCCTTGCATGGGCAAATGCATTTTTCCGAAAAGGAAGAAGTCGCACGGTGCCATATCAGGTGAATACGTCGAATGGTTAATGGTTATAATGTGATTTTTGGTCAAATAATCGTCCTTCGAATGTTGGATTCTGAGCAATTTTTGGTCGTCAGTCAATTTGTGCGGAACAAACCATGCACACACCTTTCGTAAGCCCAAATGTTCGTTCGAAATGCAATAAATTGATGTTTTGGAGATGTTCAATTCAATTTCCATGAATCTCAATGATGATTTCGGCTGATTTTTGATGGATTCACGCATAGTTTCGATGGAATTTCCGGTGATCACAGATTTTGATTCGCCCGCATGTTGGTCGTCATTTATGTCCTCAGAACCACTTTGAAACTGTTGAAAGCACTTGTCCACTCTACTACGGGGTAGGCAATCATTACCATGAACTTGTTTCATCAATTGAAACGTTTCGGTAAAAGTTTTACCAATTTTAAAACAATATTTAATCTTGGCTCTTAGTTCAAAGCTCATTTTCGCACCGATATCACAAACATACCGACACTTAAAACGCAATAATTTCACTTCCAATTAATGAAATGTCATAAAATTCTCAATGGACAATCGATAAAGATAGCAGATTCTAACGCACCAGTCGACATATAGATGACGCCACCAAGGGGGACGCTAAATTCAAAAAGTCCTGTTTTCTTTGGAATGCACCTTGTAGTGTAAAAATGTATGTTTTTATGATTTTACGATGCTTTATGACACGTTGTGAGTACCCCAATCATGTTTTTGGGTGAAATATAAATATAATTTGGAACTCTTTTGCATAAATTGCACTTTAATTTACGAGTATTTATGGTACAAAGGCACTGCTCCTTTCTTTCTGCTTCACTCAGATAGTATATCAAACACACTTACATCTTCGCTATAAAGATGTAAAAGCTCGAAAGCTTGCATAGCTTATGCTGCAACGGACATAAGAGTTAACTGTAAAAAAGCTGAAGTAGCTTTCCAAATGTGTTTATTAAGTTGTACTAATAGTGCTTTTAAAATAGAGTCCAATGCCATTAAAACTGTTTGAATGCCCATGGAATTTAAGGTGTCCCTATCCAACAATAACTCAATTTACTGCATGAAATAGAAATAGAAAGAAAAAGGAAATAAGTAGAAGACATAATACCTTCCTTAGTATTTGCGGACTGTGGACTGGTGTTATATCTTAAAAATTCGAATCTACTGAATCTATTATTAAAATATTGAAAGAAACACATAAGAAATATTCATTTATTAAATAACTATGCTTAATTCTCAAGAAATAGTGGCCTACATCCCTGAATCATGGAGGACAGCTGAGGTAATCTTCATACCGAAAGTAGGAAGGAAGGACAACTCATTGGCTAAATCTTTTAGGCCAATCAGCCTAACCTCCTTCCTACTGAAAACTATGGAGAAGATAATAGATCACCAAGGCGCTGAAGACTGCACCCCTGCGTGCGGCTCAGCATGCATACAGAGCTGGCAGATCAACAAGCACGGCTCTGTACCAGGTGACCTCTGAGATAGAGAGTTCACTGGAAAAAGGGAAAGTTATGCTATACGCCTTTTTAGATATCGAGGGAGCTTTTGACAACACATCTCTTAGAAGTGTAGCCATGGCACTGGAGGGTAGGAATGTGGCAGCACCGGTGCGTAGATGGATAGAGGCGGTACTGCGCACTAGGGTTGCTGAGACCACAGCAGGGGGCACAAAGATTCGTCTCGGCACAACAAGGGGCTGTCCGCAAGGTGGTGTACTGTCGCCCCTGCTATGGAGCCTTGTTGTGGACGACCTGTTAGCACTGCTAACCGTCAATGGTATCCGATGCCAAGGATATGCGGACGATATTGTGATTATAGCGAAAGGCAAGTTTGAGGACACTCTCTGCGACCCGTTTACGAGGCGTAGGTCCCTACCCGGGCTTAGGAACCTCACACTTGAGGGTAGAGAGATCGATATGACCAGCAAGGTAAAATTTCTTGGTCTTACGCTGGATTCCACTTTGAGGTGGAAGCAGCATGTGAACCAAACCCTGGTCAAGGCGACAAAGGCACTAATGGTGTGCAATCGGTTGGCAGGAAAATCCTGGGGTTGCAAGCCCAGGATTGTCAGGTGGTTGTACACCATGATTGTGCGACCGATAGTCACATATGGAGCGGTGTCCTGGGCCTCTGTGGCGGCACAGGCCTCGGTGGTGATGAAACTATCGAGGCTTCAGCGGCTAGCATGTGTCTGCATGACGGGCGTTATGCGGCCATGCCCAGCGGCGGCGCTGGAGGTCCTGCTGGAACTCACACCGCTCCACATAGTGATCGGTCAAGTAGCCAAGCATTCACTCCTGCAAATAACGGCAGCGGGATGCGGCAAAGGGAAAATAATCTCGTCCCAGAGGATGGAGATGATAAGTGGCAACATTCCAATTTCCTTCCTCCCGAAGGACGGGATTGCAAAAACAATAAATTTCACGAGGAAGTTCAAGGTTACCCTTGGCAGCAAGAGCGAGTGGAATGACTCCACTCTTGAGCTGGTGCTGAGGAATAGTACACCAAAGTGGTACACTGACGGCTCTAAGACGTCGGAAGGTATTGGTGCAGGGATCGCAGGTCCACGCATAAGGTCATCCATACCGATGGGCAGATTCCCCAGTATCTTCCAGGCCGAAGTCTTGGCCAAAAATTGGTGCATAGAGATAAATCTCCATCGCAACTATCGAAATGAGCGTATATCCATACTCAGCGATAGCCAAGCGGCACTGAAAGCGATCTCCGCTTACGAAATCAAATCGCTGCTAGTGCAGGAGTGTAGAGAACGGCTAAACAGCCTAGCGGAAGTGAACCAGGTACACCTAATTTGGGTACCTGGTCATAGAGGCATAGCCGGCAAAGAACTAGCTGACGAGCTAGCCCGCTCCGCAGCATCCACAAACATGGTAGGGCCCGAACCGTTCTCTGGGGTGGGCCCCCACACTATAAAGGAGCTGCTCCGTAAGGGAAAGAAAGAGGGGGTAGAAAAGGTCATTGGACTAGCCTCTTGCGCCAATTTCCCGGTTCTGCGACAGGGAACCTAAAACCCCCGGAGCACCTGCTAATCGACTGCATCGCATGGAATGATGACATCGACTCACTAGCTCCCAGCAAAATCCTAGAATTTATCAATTTGCTGGGGCTTGGTGAGTCCCTGTGAGTTAGGAGAGGGCACAATAGACCCAAGGTCGCAGTGCATACCTCAATCAAATTCTATTCTATTCTAATACAGATCTACAGTACCCCGCCAACCTATTAGAAACATAGAAAATAAATATAAAAACTTACGAAGAACGTACTGAGGAAGATTCCTAGGCGAATAATTTGAATTTTTCCACTGCCTAAGTATTAAGAAAGCTGTATACTACATTTCACTCGCTGTGAAATATAAAATAAATACACCATTACAATTAGCGGAACCTAAGTACGAAATCATATTGAAATGCTTACTTCACTTGGAATTAGTATTTGTGATTTCTGGCTCATCAGAGGTAAATTGTATGGCGTAATGGAAGAAATCGAATTTTTTTTTAAGTGTTTAACTATTATTTCATAGATTCCAGAGTATATTTGTTAGGTTAATAATTTTTTTTTTTTTGAAGTTTTCTGAAGCTTTATAATACTAACAATGAAAAATACCCTTTTTAGAAAATATGTAAAAAATCGAACAAGAAAACCCAAAGTGCTATTGCTGCACTTTTAAAAGATAAAAGTACATCCTTGAGAAAAATAATAAAAATAAGTCGTAGTGAGTGCAGGTACTATTACTCGAGTAGCGAAATTTGTGCACACATTCAAATAAGTATGCGGCAAAATGCTGCCCCAAAAAGGGAAAATGTCTGAGCGCATTCTACGTAAAGTAACTGCGCAGCCAAGCAACTAGAAAAATTTGCCCACGTAAAAATATCGCAAAGAACAGTTGAACGCACTTTTTCAAAAAAAAAAAAAACCCAAAAAAAGTCGTAAAGCCAAGAAATCAAAATTGACCAAGCAAATGAAAAATCAACGAAAAGTAAGGGTCAAACTCCATCAGAACTAGACAAAGGTGAATTAAAACTTCTTCTTCTTCTTTTCTGGCGTAGACACCGCTTACGCGATTATAGCCGAGTCAACAACAGCGCGCCAGTCGTTTCTTTTCTTCGCTACGTGGCGCCAATTGGATATTCCAAGCGAAAACCCGGTCCTTCTCTACTTGGTCCTTCCAACGGAGTGGAGGTCTTCCTCTTCCTCTGCTTCCCGCGGCGGGTACTGCGTCGAATACTTTCAGAGCTGGAGTGTTTTCATCCATCCGGACAACATGACCTAGCCAGCGTAGCCGCTGTCTTTTAATTCGCTGAACTATGTAAATGTCGTCGTATATCTCGTACAGCTCATCGTTCCATCGAATGCGATATTTGCCGTGGCTAACGCGCAAAGGACCATAAATCTTTCGCAGAACCTTTCTCTCGAAAACTCGCAACGTCAACTCATCGGTTGTTGTCATCGTCCAAGCCTCTGCACCATATAGGAGGACGGGAATTATGAGAGACTTATAGAGTTTGGTTTTTGTTTGTCGAGAGAGGACTTTGCTTCTCAATTGCCTACTTAGTCCGAAGTAGCACCTGTTGGCAAGAGTTATCCTGCGTTGGATTTCTAGGCTGACATTGTTGGTGGTGTTTACGCTGGTTCCAAGATAGACGAAATTATCTACAACTTCAAAGTTATGACTGTCAACAGTGACGTGAGTGCCAAGTCGCGAGTGCGACGACTGTTTGTTTGATGACAGGAGATATTTCGTCTTGCCCTCGTTCACTGCCAGACCCATTTCTTTTGCTTCCTTGTCCAGTCTGGAGAAAGCAGAACTAACGGCGCGGGTGTTGAGGCCGATGATATCTATATCATCGGCATACGCCAGCAGTTGTACACTCTTATAAAAGATGGTACCTTCTCTGTTAAGTTCTGCAGCTCGAACTATTTTCTCCAGAAGCAGGTTGAAAAAGTCGCACGATAAGGAATCGCCTTGTCTGAAACCTCGTTTGGTATCGAACGGCTCGGAGAGGTCCTTTCCCCGATTCTGACGGAGCTTTTTGTGTTGCTCAACGTCAGTTTACACAGCCGTATTAGTTTTGCGGGATACCAAATTCAGACATCGCGGCATAAAGGCAGCTCCTTTTCGTGCTGTCGAAAGCAGCTTTGAAATCGACGAAGAGGTGGTGTGTGTCGATTCTCCTTTCACGGGTCTTTTCCAAGATTTGGCGCATCGTGAATATCTGGTCGGTTGTTGATTTACCAGGTCTAAAGCCACACTGATAAGGTCCAATCAGTTTGTTGACGGGGGGCTTTAATCTTTCACACAATACGCTCGACAGAACCTTATATGCGATATTGAGGAGGCTAATCCCACGGTAGTTGGCGCAGATTGTGGGGTCTCCTTTTTTGTGGATTGGGCATAGCACACTTAAATTCCAATCGTTGGGCATACTTTCGTCCCACCATATTTTGCAAAGAAGCTGATGCATGCACCTTATCAGCTCTTCGCCGCCGTGTTTGAATAGCTCGGCCGGCAATCCATCGGCCCCTGCCGCTTTGTTGTTTTTCAGGCGGGCAATTGCTATTCGAACTTTTTCATGGTCGGGCAATGGAACGTCTGCTCCATCGTCATCGATTGGGGTATCGGGTTCGCTTTCTCCTGGTGTTGTGCGTTCACTGCCATTCAGCAGGCTGGAGAAGTGTTCCCTCCATAATTTAAGTATGCTCTGGGCATCGGTAACTAGATCACCTTTGGGGGTTCTACAAGAGTATGCTCCGGTCTTGAAACCTTCTGTAAGCCGCCGCATCTTTTCGTAGAATTTTCGAGCATTACCCCCGTCGGCCAGCTTATCAAGCTCTTCGTACTCACGCATTTCGGCCTCTTTCTTTTTCTGTCTACAAATGCGTCTCGCTTCCCTCTTCAACTCTCGGTATCTATCCCATCCCGCACGTGTTGTGGTCGATCGTAACGTTGCGAGGTAGGCAGCCTAAAACTAGGTAAACATAAAATGTTATTAACGACTCCCGAAAGTCCCCCACTCAAAGTTACTTACCATGCTATTTAACATGATTTTCTCCTTAACAAAGATTAACTTTAGCGAACAATGCCGGCTAGAAGCAATGACAGAAACCATTGAATTTGTGCGACGTAGACCGTGTGAACGTTATGTGTAGAACTACATTCAAAAAACGGTAAAATATCCCCCCAATGTAGTGATTTAGAGCTGCATATAGGTGGAAGGCCCTGAACAAATTTATTTCGTTGAGGGAACGATGAATAATAAACAGTACACCAATGTACTTCAAAAGGGTTTTTTGTACCATATTTGGCAACACTGAACCCTCCCAGCAGTCCAATACACTTATACGCACGCGGCCGGGTAATTCACCCGACCTAAACCCCACCGAAAACTGTTGAACGTTTCTTAAATCGAAGGCATATTCCCGAAAAAGTCCCACAATAGAACCACTCAAAGATAACACAAAGGATGTGTGCCTAAATGATTCAGATTTAAAAATAATGATAATATTTGTTTGAATAGTATACCCCAAATAGTGAAGGCTGTTAATAAAAATAAAGGTTTGCCAACCAAATACTAAAAAAAATTTAAGTTTTTCGTAATTTTATGAAATGATGATATTTCAAATAAATATTAAACAAAAAATTGTATTCACATATTGTAATAATTTATTGTTTATTTGACTCTGAACGCAAAACTATACTCGTATACTATATATGAATAATTGTCCGTGTTTCTAATGGGTTGGCGGACACTTATTCAGGAATTTAAATTATTTTAATTCGACTACTTCTCAATCTCATGCTAAGAAGATCAGATGACTATTAGTTAGACGTTAGTCCTTGAATCTTGTTTTAATAGGTCTCCATTGACTAAGGAGCAGCTTATTGTAATCAAGTAAAGCATAAAAGCTCTTGACTGTTAAGGAAAAGCGATGTGTTACCCACACAAGGATATAAAACCCTTTAAAAACAACTTGTACCGAAAGCTTCTTGAAACGTTTGAGTTCCAGCAATTCAAAGGCGGTGTGTGAATGCGGCCACAGTTTTGTGCCATACATTCTTTCGATATCTTTAGTGACCGCTCAAGCAGCAATATCATCTAAGGCAATACTTTTCCCACTTTGAATAATATACGAAGGGATAAAAGTTTATTTGAAACCAGTTGCTAACCTTTCCCCAGTAATTTGCAATCAAAATATATACTAACCCAAAAAACTAAAGAAAAATAACTTTTTTCATCGGCTGTCAGTCTCATTTTGTATCTTTCAATTGATTTATCTATAGCTGAATGTGTTTTGTTTTTAACTTTTAATATTTTTAATTAATAACATGGCATTAACTTATTTCTAAAAAAAAAATTTCTGTACCGCAAAAAGTACCGCTAAAAAATGTAGTCAAATATGCACAATACTTAAAAATTTTTCAGTAGTAAAGTTTGCGTGGCCACGAGTTTAGCTGCAATCAAACTGAGCTGTCAAACTCATCTACTTGTTTGGAAATATTCAAAATTTAATTTATTTGGATTTCATTTATTTCATAATTTAATTTATTTTAATATTTTTCATAGGTGCTTTACAATTCAAAAAATATTTCCATACAACTAAACAAGTAGTAACCAAAAATAATTAATTTCAGAAATTTTATAACTATTTTATTGTTTTTAGTAGGCAATTGCGAATGCTCTACTGAATTTGGAACCATAGTGAATGCATCAGAAATAAATAGCTAACTTTTCAATTTTCAATATATTAGAAATATTAAATAAGTGGTTCCAAAAGTACATATGCCTGTAAGTAATAAAAATAATAAATATAAATAATGCGAAATAAATTTGCTCTCAAAACTTTTTACGCAAATGAAATGAAATTAAAATTTAAAACGAAAACTCATAGCTTCGAGTAGTGCTGTAGGTATTAAAATTCTTAATTAAAATGTAAAGCTTTCAATAAACTTGAAATATACGATATACTAGTATACTTGTAGCATTAGAGCGTTCAACGTGCGGTATAAGTGGAAACCAACACCACACATTGACATAGTTTGCGTGTGAGCAGAAACACATTAAGTTATAACATTTCTGAGTGAATATGTATGAGTAGATATTTCAAAGAATTTTTGCAATGCAAGCTATTTAGATTATTCTGAAATAACACTTATTAATACATGTGGGTACATTAGGGGGATTCCAAAAAAAATATTTTTTTTTGTCGACTGGTACTCGGAAAAATAGGTTCCTAGACACCTCTAAGAAAGCGACTAGTACTCGGAAAAATAGGTTCCTAGACACCTCTAAGAAAGCATCTCCAAAAACCTATAAGTTTCATCTTTCATAAAAATTTTTTTTTCATTGAGTTATAAAATTTATAAGAAATAAAAAATACCCCCAAAAAAATATCAAACTTCAACCGTTAATATCTTTTAAAAGGTTGGGTTTACGAAAAAACGTGGAGCCCTTTTTTGTAGAGCATTCAATTTCCTACAAAATCTAAGGAAAAAAATATTTTTTCAAGTAACGGGTGATTTTTTTGAGGTTAGGTTTTTCATGCATTAGTTTTTGACAGATTACGTGGGATTTCAGACATGGTGTCAAAGAGAAAGATGCTCATATGCTTTGACATTTCATCATGAATAGACTTACTAACGAGCAACGCTTGCAAATCATTGAATTTTATTACCAAAATCAGTGTTCGGTTCGAAATGTGTTTTATCGAAAAATTTTGTTCAGCGATGAGGCTCATTTCTGGTTGAATGGCTACGTAAATAAGCAAAATTGCCGCATTTGGGGTGAAGAGAAACCCAGAAGCCGTTCAAGAACTGCCCATGCATCCCGAAAAATGCACTTTTTGGTGTGGTTTGTACGCTGGTGGAATCATTGGACCGTATTTTTTCAAAGATGCTGTTGGACGCAACGTTACGGTGAAGGGCGATCGCTATCGTTCGATGCTAACAAACTTTTTGTTGCCAAAAATGGAAGAACTGAACTTGGTTGACATGTGGTTTCAACAAGATGGCGCTACATGCCACACAGCTCGCGATTCTATTGCCATTTTGAGGGAAAACTTCGGACAACAATTCATCTCAAGAAATGGACCCGTAAGTTTGGGCCCCCAAGATCATGCGATTTAACGCCTTTAGACTATTTTTTGTGGGGCTACGTCAAGTCTAAAGTCTACAGAAATAAGCCAGCAACTATTCCAGCTTTGGAAGACAACATTTCCGAAGAAATTCGGGCTATTCCGGCCGAAATGCTCGAAAAAATTGCCCAAAATTGGACTTTCCGAATGGACCACCTAAGACGCAGCCGCGGTCAACATTTAAATGAAATTATCTTCAAAAAGTAAATGTCATGAACCAATCTAACGTTTCAAAAAAAGAACCGATGAGATTTTGCAAATTTTATGCGTTTTTTTTTTAAAAAAAGTTATCAAGCTCTTAAAAAATCACCCTATAGTTTGGGAAACGATATAAAAATTTTTCTATCTGATAATAAGAAAAAATAGAAAACTGTATGAAGGAAGAGCTTTCCGTTACAATTAAAACTCATATTTGGAGAGGCTTTCTTAAAAGGGGTTTAGGAACTTATTTTTCCGAGTACCAATCGAAAAAAAAAAAAAATTTTTTTGAATCACCCTAGGGTACATACACTAGGCATCAAATTAAAGGCTAAATTTCACAGACTTTATTTCAATGCAGATTGATTAAAATAAATAATTAATAATTCATAAAAAAATATACTTTTTCCAGGAATAGAATAAATTTTGTCTCATTTTAAAATAAGGTTTCTTAAACCAAGGTGGTCATATGAAGTATAAACTTTGAAAAAATTCAACACGCCCATTTTAAAATTTATTAAATTTGTAATCCACTTTTTTCCGGAATTGCTGCACGAAAACATTTTGGCATGCTTTGAACCAAATTTTTCATTGGAACAATACCCGATTGACGCTTCAATGCTAAGAAAAATTCAATGATTGCAAGTTTGTACGGCTACTTTCTGATATTTTGGATTTACAAAACTGCTTAATTGGATTTAAATCCGGTGATTGAACTGATGAGTTCAGCTTTTATACTCTTGAAATCTTTTGCTACAGTGCTAAAAGTAAGCTAGATAGACCAGGATGACGAAAAAAGCTGACATCAGATTCATTGTATGTCTGTCCGTCCGTAGGTACGTACTTGCAAGCTGTAACTTGAGTAAAAATTGAGATATCTTGATGAAACTTGGTATGTATACTCCTTACTAAGGCGCGGGTGTTGAGGCCGCTGGCCAACAGCTGTACACTCTTGTAGAAGATGGTACCTTCTCTATTTAGTTCTGCAGCTCGAACTATTTTCTCCAGAATCAGGTTGAAGAAGTCGCACGATAGAGAGTCGCCTTCTCTGAAATCTCGTCTGACGGAGCTCAAAGTCAGTTTACACAGCCGTATTAGTTTTGCGGGGATACAAAATTCAGACATCGCCGCATAAAGGCAACTCCTTTTGTGCGGTCTTTTCCAAAATTTGGCGCATGGTGAATATCTGGTCGGTTGTTGATTTGCCAGGTCTAAAGCCACACTGATAAGGTCCAATCAGTTTGTTGACGGTGGACTTTAATCTTTCACACAATACGCTCGATAGAACCTTATACGCGATGTTAAGGAGGCTTATCCCACGGTAGTTGGCGCAGATTTTGGAGTGTCCCTTTTTGCAGATTGGGCAAAGCACACTTAAATTCCAATCGTTGGGCATGCATTCGACCGACCATATTTTACAAAGAAGCTCATGCATGCTCCTTATCAGTTCTTCGCCGCCGTCTTTGAGTAGCTCAGCCAGCAATCCGTTGGCCCCCTCTATTTTGTTGTTCTTCAGTCGGGTGATTGCTATTCAAACTTCTTCATGGTCGGCCAATGGAACGTCTGCTCCATCGTCATCGATTGGGGAATCGGGTTCACGTTCTCCTGGTGTTATGCTCTGCCATTCACTGCCATTCAGCAGGCTGGAGAAGTGTTCCCTCCATAATTTCAGTATGTTCTGCCCATCGGTTACTAAATCAACTCCTTGGGTTCTACAAGAGTATGCTCCGGTCTTGAAACCTTCTATTAGCCGCCTGTCGGCCAGCTTGTCAAGCTCTTCATACTGAATGCGTCTCGCTTCCCTCCTCAACTCACGGTATCTGTTGATGGTCGATCGTAACATTGCGAGGTAGGCAATCTGTTTTATCTACATTGCGATACGGCAATCCTCGTCGTACCACCTATTTTTTTACATTTTCCGAAAACCAATGGTTTCGGTTGCAGCTTTACGTAAGGAGTTTGAAATCCCGTCCCACAGGTCCCTTATACCGAGTTGTTGACGAGTGCTCTCAGAGAGCAGGAGTGCAAGTCAAGTAGAAAGTGATTGCAGCTTCTCGACGTCGAACCTTCCTTGTGTTTGTTCACGTGCGTTTTTTGCTGCACAGAGGCGGGTGCGAATTTTGGCTGCAACAATATAGTGGTCCGAGTCGATGTTAGGACCTCGGAGCGCACGCACATCTAAAACAATGGAGACGTGTCTTCCGTCTATCATAACATGATCGATCTGGTTGGTGGTTTTTCGATCCGGAGACAGCCAGGTAGCTTGATGTATTTTCTTGTGCTGGAATCTATTACTACAGGCAACCATATTTCGGGCTCCAGCGAAGTCGATTTACTGCATTACTTCACATATGTATATGTTGTTGTCCTTTGTTTTCTGATAAAACTAATTAATAGCCAATTCATGGCATGGACAATAATTCAAAAGAATAAAAATAGTACTTTTAACAATTAAAAAATATTTTATATAAGAATTTGAGTTTGATCGTTCACTTTATGTGCTATATATGTATATATATTTCATATCGATGATTTCGGCAAATTAACAGTTTCTCAAGGATAAACGCGTTTATGCAAAGTTTCAGGTCGATATCTCAAAACCTGAAAAAAGTTCTTGTATTCTCACGTTGCGTGTATCCTTAAATAACAACACAAATAATAATAAGTGAAGCTCATAAACAGTTTTTAAACCAACTTAGGATTCGCTTACTCCAATATACAAGTGTGTATACACTTTGTTTAGGCCAGCGCCTAATTTCTTTTTTACCACCCCTAGTGAGTAGATAACAAACCATTGCCAGTTAGCTGTTAATAGTTTGCACTCAACTGTTAATAACTTTCGCTCAACTGGCAATGGTTTCGTTGAAAACTCCCGCTTAGCAAACGATGCTGCAAGTCACTTTTACTAGAGAGCGAGTCGAGGCAAGACGTCGTCCACCGGCCACCACAACCAGCATCACCATAAGCACAAACCATAAGTAAGTAATTTTTTGGTAATCAAGATTTAATAAAGAACCAAGATTTTAATTTGGTATATTAAACACAAACTTTGTGGTTTTTTTTACTAATACATCTTCTTTCCTGTTTCATATTCTCAACGATCGACGCATCGTCCGCGAGTGACTCGTCGAACGTTCGAGACATATTCACACTTGCTATATTGCCATAGCTACAACCCGATACTTTACATATATTTTTATTGAAATATGAAAAACAACACAACAGCAGAGTAGCAATAACTGAAAGATAAAATAGAAAAAAAATATGGAACATCTGTCTGTGAAATTTGATATGTCTCAGCAAGAAGGAAACAAAAAAGCAACCTCTACTAAGCAATAAAGTGATTTTACTAATCCAAACGATTCGGTGTGAAGCTGTACATCTGATGCCACTGATATCATTACAAGATACTGGCTAATGCCATTACAAACTGCGCTATGGCTACCCCGGTAAAAAATTGTTTGTTTTTCGGCATGCAAACTTGCAGCCACCTATGGATTTTGCAGCGTTAAACTATATACTACATGCTGGTTTTTCGGTCGCATGTGTACGTACATGTATAAGTATATTACAATATTCTTATTATGTAGTCACATTGAGAGAGAACCATCTCCCAGCACCATGGTCCAAACCAAACGTTCGGAATCAAGGGCTAGGCGTATAGTTGACGGCCTACGCTAAGTAGGTCAGGTGCGAATAGTAATACGTAGACCCCGACGAAGAGCTGCAGGAGAGGAGGGCTTGGCGCAAAACGCCTCACGCGCTCAATGAACCTTCCGCCAAGAGACGAGAAGATAACGCCTTTAAATAAGCGTCCACAACCCCCACCGGGGCTGCACCGAAGGAGAACCTACCCACGAGAAGGAGGCATCAAAGTGACAAGTAATACAGCGACCAGCACCAAATGTGCACAGAAGACGACGCAAAATCCTGGGCAAGAACCCATCAGAATTGAGACCAGTAAGATTCTGATTATGGCGTACTGGAAAACCGAAACGGATTAGATCGACAAAGGGCTCTATTCTGTCAACTCAGTAGATAAAAGTGACATCTTACCGAAATGGCTGGCAAGCTAATACCGCTCTCACCTCCGTCTCGTTAAAACCATAGCAGGTCTTCAAGTACGTTCAATGCACGTCGCCATAATTTCTTTGGCCGTACAGGTTCAGTTGAAACAAACTCCTGATTCGTGCCCGAACCTGGCTCTGAACATAAGCTTCCATAAGGACTTTGTCAACACTTGCGTGACCGCCCTGCTTGCATAGATAACCACAGGGTTCATAAAGGGCAACTGCTACAACGTGCGGAGATAGCGGTTTGAAGCGGAGACCCACCAGAAAAAATTAATACACCGCAACAACAATAAAAAAATCAACAGAAAACACAACAAAACAAAGACGGACAAGACGAGGAATACGGAACGGTCTTCCGCAGAATCAGTAGGATACTCAAATCCGTCTATGACCTTAATAAACTCCCTCAAAGATTACAGTGCGAACTGTTACTTCGCTAAAATCAATTTAAGTTTCTTAACATTAATTTCCTTGCACATATTTCATATAAATATATTCATTGAAGCTTATTATTCAGCTACGCGTAATAAAATTATCCAATTAAAATTTTGGTGCAACGTATTTCGCTCTGTAAAATTTGCAAATTTCAATTTTCAAATTAACTCGAAATTTTCTCTGAAAGTCTCTCTTGAGTGCAAAGCTGCGTTAATTAATAATACCATTAAATTATTTTGCTCACTGGGCAAATATTTCGCAACTATTTGGTTTCTTGAAAATTGTTAGTACTTAAAATACACATACGAAGGTATTTGTATATTTAGTATATGTATGTAAAAATAGATTTAATTAATGGCAAACCAAAATCTTTCGATTTAATTGCTAAAACCAACCTAATAATTAACACATGATTTCAAGCTAAAAGCGGGCCACACAGCAACTTCACTTTTGACCTAATAGGCTGGATTGCTTACACATACATATATGAATTTATATGTATGTATAGTATGTGCGTATGTTTTTACATACCTAGTACGTATAATTCAGTTTCCCGCGGTAATAATTATGACCACATTAGGTATGCAATACAAGGGGTTGTTGCCAGCTACGACACAGTCAGGTAAACGTTAAGTTGAAGGACATTTGTAGTTCACCGAACACCATACCGATATTTTTGTTGCTAGACATTCACAGGATAAATTCTACCACTTGTTGAATACTTGAGTTAAATTCAACAAAATTCCATAAAAATACTTAAATAATATATTTATATAAAGGCATGATTTGCAAGAAGAAAAATGGTCGAGAGGATGTTATTTTGATATTGTGTTAAATTTGTGTGTGTGTGTGTGTGGTTGCACCTAAGATCATTGGATTGGATTAGCCTGTTTACCCCACTTTTTTTTTTTACACCTATTTTTGGCGATGAAGGAAGTCATTTCCTTTAAATCGTTAATGTATGTTTCTACCAGGGAAAGACGCTCTTCATCTTCTTCCGTCATCGCCTCAGTCGAATTTACATAATCATCCCACATTTCCTCCATTACCATTATTGATGATTTCTTTTTCCTTACAGCATCGCTTGACGATGGCCGAGCGCAACGAAGCGACGACTCTCCTTCCATATCCGCCTCCACGTATGTAGATTGGTTCCATGTCAGCTGAAAATAATACCAACACATAAAAGTTATGTAAAAAACGTTTTTCCTTTTATTACTAATTATGGAATCTAGTTCAATGCCTTAAACCACAATACTATCCTCCACAAGTTCGACGAAACAAAAACTATTAAAGCCGCCTACTGCTTGGTGTACCGCCTCATAGTGCTTCTACCGACTCGGAGAGCCAACCGATGGGCCAATTTTCTGCTTTTCTTGTCTAAACATAAAAAAAATATTCAATATCACTTGTTTACCTCATAATTTAATACTTTTAAGTTTTATGTTTATTTCGGTGGTCTTATAATCATGTCCAAAAGACAGCATTGCCCTCGACATTTTCTCATAAATGTGCATATTCTTTCTCGTAGAGCGCAACTTTGTCATTTTCTGTTGCCAATCTTGCAAGAGCAAGAGATTCCAACAAATGCTCTGACTCTCAAGAGATCAATTTAGGTGGCTATTGTCCTTGATCAAAGATAGCGCACACTCAATCCATTAGACAATTTTCGATAGATCTACAGCTAAATACGTAACACGTGGATCAATAATTCCCGCGACTGACGCATAGATGACGCTACCAACAAAAGTTCCGTATGATTTTTCATAAGTACCAACATTCAAAAGATACCTGTCAAAATTTCATGTCATTCTGGTGTTTGGCTCACGAGTTACAGTGATTTAAGTGACGCTTGTCTTGATACTCTCAAAACAATGGATTCTCACCGTGGATCAAAAACGACAACGTGTCGTTGATTCTGAGCGCTGTTTGATACTGTTTTACCTGAACAAACCGGATTTTTTGCGTCGGTATGTGACAATGGACGAAACCTGGATCCATCACTACACTCCGGAGTCAAAGCGGTCGTCAGCCGAGTGGACTGCAGTCGGTGAGAAGCGTCCAAAGCGGCCCGAAACGCAAATGAGGGATGGTAAGCTTTAAGCCTCAGTATTTTGGGATGCCCATGGACTTTTGCTCATCGACCACCTTGAAAAAGGTAAAACCATCAATAGCAAACGTTACATTGGCCAATTGATGCGTTTGAAGGACGAAATTGCTGAGAAACGGCTCCATATGAAAAAGAAGAAAGTGCTCTTTCACCAAGACAATGCGCCGTGTCACAAGTCGCTCGCTACAATGGTGAAATTGCATGAATTCGGCTTTGAATTGCTTCCGCACCTACCATATTCATCGGATCTGGCCCCCAGCGACTACTGCCTGTTTGCAGACCTCAAAAAAATGCTCCAAGGAAAGAGATTCTACTCCAACGAGGAAGTCGTCGCCGAAACGAACGCCTATTTCGAGGCCAAAGATAAATCGTTTTAAAAGAATGGTATTGAAATGTTAGAGAAGTGCTGGACTGATTGTGTTGCTCTTGAAGGAGACAATGTTGATGAATAAAGTCGAATTTTGCCAAAAAATGTGTTTTTCTTATTTAGTCCCGGGACTTATTGATCCACTGTTACATATGTGTATAATCTTATACCGTTTGGGTTCATCGATATAATGCGGCGATTGGGAAAGTAGCCACACTGATTGAGTAGGAGATAGTACTATAGGACGCTTTACAAGATCACAAAGCGAGTTTTTTCAATTTTTGGAGTTAAATCTAAGTACTTATAACAGTTGGCCTGATACGAATGAAAGGCAAGATATTATTAAAACAACATACAATGAGATGCCGCTTTGCATAAGGTATATTGATGGTACTCAATTGAAACTTGCAGAAGCACCAGTTGTTAACCATTTAGATTACTTTTCAAAAAGCGGAATCTATTCCATAAAGGCACAAGTTGTATGCGATAAACAATTAAGGATTCAGCATGTAATGGTGGGACGCATTCGTACTAGTGCTCTCTCCGCTCAGGAAGATTCACTTTTTTCCTCTTCTCAATGGCTGAAAGGAGTTTCTGCTTATTCATAGTGACGACTCTTATCACACCTTTTCGATAAAATTCACAACAAATGAACTATTCGAAGCGTCATAGCAGATATCGCGTTAGTATTAACATTCCTTTGGGATTCCAAAAGAATGCTTAGGCAGCCTCAAATAATTAAGAGTACGTCGGAATGGTAGTACTTGTATTTTGTATATCACTGTACATGCCTATGTCAGAGTGCTAGTATTTTGTAGTCAACTGTATGGGCCAGAGCGTTATTTGAAATAGACGACACAATGGCGGCATATATTATATTACGGTACTTTGGTTTGTAAAGGCGCAAATAAGGGAGCAGGAATAGAGAAACTATTACTGAGTGAGGTCTGATCGTATTTTGCGAATAGAGAGTACATAGGCTGAAACTCGACAAACTTTTCAATGTTTATAGCATACTAACTTTCAAATATATTGCCATTGACGATTCCAAATCTGTATGTGGTCATTTGTTATCACAACACAATCACTTGCGAAAAGGCGTCGGGTAGGTAGGTTCGAGCTGATGTAGCGCATGTTTTGAGCTCTTGAACTACTTAAATTTTTATATGGATGAAAAAAAATGTATGTGGAAAATAAGAAAAAATCGAAATATTTTTATTTCTAAAAATGTATTTTTTGGAAAAAATAAGAATGCCTGGTCCGGCACTCGAAGTGTAGCTAATTAATAAAGCCATAAATTCGGTTTGGAAATTTATTTTTATTTATTTCTAAGAACAAAATGTGTGAAAATAATCATAAATTCAGAATTAATTCACTTTTGTTCGATATGATCACCTTTTGCCTTAATTATGGCCTTGAGACGGTCAAAAAATTAAAGCAAGCTGCACGAATGTGACTTGCCGGTATTTTGACCTTGATCTCCAAAAAGGTCCAGAGAGCTTAATCCATTGCATTCGCATCTGGTGAATTCGAGAGCCATTGTGTGATCGTAATTAAGTTCGGAACGTTGTTTTTCAGCCATTCTTGGTTCACTCGCGCTTTGTGAGACGGTGCTGAGCCTTGTTGAAACGTCCATGGTTTGCGACTGAAATGTTGGTTTGCCCGCGGCTTCAAAGCAGCCTCCAGAACACTTTCTCGATAATATGTCGCATTTACATTGACGCCAAGCTCGATGAAACTATTGGAGAGCGCCCATCTGCGGTGACAGTGGCCCAAACCATTATTTGTGGCAGCTGCTACCTCCTGTTGGCCAACCGATGACTTGGATTATCGCATGATCGGTCGGTCAAGTAAACGTTATCATTTTAAGAAGTTACGAATTGCTCAATTAGAAAAAATTTTCGTCAGAAAACACAATGTTCCGAATTTGACGTCTTTCGGCCAAGCGAAACAACTGCTTCGCTCTCTCAAGTCTTACTTGTTGCTGCTTCGGTTTGAGATCATAGGCCTTTTGGAACTTGTAAGGCTTGACTTTGAGCTCATTTTTCAATATGCGCGGGATGCTGCGGTCGGATATTTTCAGTTCTTTAGCCATTTGATTGGCACTTCGTCGTGGATTTCGCTCAAGTCGCTTCTTCACCTTCTGAACCATCTCACGTGACGTTGCAGTCTTTTGATGGCCACCTCCATGGCGCTTTGCGATAATACCAGTATCATTTTATCTAGCTTTAGCTTTTAAAGCTTTCCTTAATTTTTTCTCAGCAACTTTTAATTTCAATTTAGTTGTTGGGAGTCGGTTACTCTACCATTCTAGACGCAGTCTTCTTTTTTCGCTTACAAGGTTATAGTAATTGACTGCTCTTAAATAGCCAAACGAGCGAACTGACTGTAAAAATTTAATTTTTGTAAATTTCGGTAAGATGAACTGTATTGCACTGGTGCTCCCACGCTACATTTTGTACTTTAAACGTCTATATATGTATGTATATCTGGTGAAAAATAAGCAAATGGAACCCACTTATTGGAATAGGCTGATAATACGGCAGCTCAATGCGGCAAGTTGAGGTTGATACAAACAAAAGTTGCAACTCGCTACGCTGACAGCACATATTCATCACCTCGCTAGCAGGGGATGTAGTACGATAGGGAAATGAAACACTTCACGCTGCCTCAAACGCTCCAGGCAACGGTTGAGGCGACGACGCCTACGTGATGCCAATGTCAGCTTATGTTCACTGTGGTCCGATAAGATCAACACTGTTTTTTGTTGTGTTATTGTTCTTGGTAGTTTCCCTTGTTTTTACTTTGTAGACTTTTTACTTAATTTCAATTGTGCTTATGCAAAATCCAATTATTGTAAAGATGCCGCTTAACTGGCTTTATTTTGCGTATTAAATACTTACCTGCATACATACATATGTATGTACAAAAAATGTGTGTGTTTTTAGAGACAAGCGAAACAATGTCACTCATTAAAATTTTAATTGCGGAAAAAAAAAAAAGAATTATTATTTCGTTAATTTCGGCAAACTGGTTTCCTCAGTAAATGAACATAAAAATTAGTAATTTTTTAAAACAAATTAAATTCTTTTAAATTACATAAATATTTGCTTGTCTACATTTAGTCAATTTATATTTTATTCTTAAAAATATTGTTTAGAGAAAATAATGGTCGCTAAAGAACCAGACAAAATAATCTTATGATCTCCATTAGATTATAAGGCTTGATTGTTAAGAAGAGGAATTGCTTTACTGATATTTGAACTCAATTTAATTAGCGTTGACCAAAAAGCACGATGACGATCGCAAAATTACAGTTTCAAATAGATTTGAATATATTTTTGTTAATCTATAAGGGCTACACATCAATTATTGAACCCTCCTCTTCAACAGTAATACAATATCTGAAGAGACTGCTGCCTTCTCCTTTCATACATATGAACAGCCTAACCACACAAAAAATTAAACCTAACTTGTTTTATACATAAATAGCTGATTTTCAATACGAATTTCGAATATCAAACTTAAAATAACACTTTTTGCGACATCCGAAAATTGCAATTAGTATTGATAATAACAACAAAGACTCCTGAGAATCGCTTTTGAAGTCAACACCCTTATCCATTGAAGGTGTCCCAATTTCATAACAAAAGTCAATACATAGCAATCGATACTCGTTTCCAATTGTCGGCTGAGATGTTCGTTATGCTTGTTCCGCTTAATCATTTCGCTTGAACTTCGCTTTTTCGAAACTTTGATCATGAAAATTTTATTACAGCCCTTAGTGACTGACTTTTTCCAAGCCTTAGTAAGCTTCCGCTTTCTTGTTCTTTTTTATTAATCTTTGATTTTTAAATGATCCAAAAATATCTTGGTTACGATGCGCGTCCATCACGACTTTTTTATGCATTTAGAGCTGACCAAAACTATATTAATGATTAGCGGTAACGGTGGCGCAGTGCCTGATAGAAATTTACAAAATTATAAATGCCGCCATTGCCATCCGTAATCCACATTATATTCTTAAAAGTTCAGGAGAAACAAAATGTTTTAATTTTTGCCGAGTTTCTGCTCTTGGAATGCAATAATTTATTGGCTTCAAAGCATTAAATCTTAATCAGACACAAATCTCTTAAGGGAGCCTTCAAAGCCGAGCCAAGCGCAAAGCTAACGAATATGAGAAACAAGCATCAAAATTGTGTGCATACAGTAACATACGAAATCGCACAGCCAACGCAGAATAGAGACTGAAGGTAGTAGTCTGGTAACTTGGGTTCAAAAAATCGAAAACTTTCTTTTTTTAATTTGAAAGATGTCTTGAGAATATACTGTGAAACTTTCTGGCATAAATTCGAAATATTTCGGGAGTTATACGAGTAACGAGTTTAATAGAACGCCTGGGACCTTTTAAGGTCGACCGAACTTAAAACGCGTTCTTTTCAAAACACTGTTTTTCTGGTCGACCCGGGTCCTAACTTTTTTTCTACTGAATCGATTGCTTCCAAATTTTTTCACCTCTAACTTTTTATTTTACAACCCTTTCTTAGCTACAATAAAAGGACTTTTCTTTTTCAAAGTCCGCCATTTTGTTATTTACCCTTGAAATTTAACTTCAGTATTCCAACCAGAATGACATATCTACATAGGTTGCTATATATATTTCTGGAATAGGCAACACTAAGTGTTGCCAGGTGCAATCTGACATTTCCATTGGAAAGTTTGACATTTTTTAGCATAACATCACTCATAACGTTTTGTCATTTAATCGGGAATTGTTTTATTTACAGGAAATTAAAAAATTCATCTCGGCCAAAAAATGGAATTAACTCGTGAACATTTTCGTGCGATCATTTTTCACAACTTTCGACGTGGATTGTCACGACAAGAGTGCATCGATGAACCAAAATCTTTGTATGGCTATGAAGCACCATCCTATAGCACTGTGAAAAACTGTTACAACGAATTCAATCGTAGCCGACGCTTGCTCAAAGACGAATTCCGTGAAGGTCGTCCAAAAACAGCCGCTGTGCCATAAAACATCGATGCCGTACGTGAACTGATAATGCAAGACCGTCATGTAACATACCTTCAGATAGAGGCATGCCTATGCATTTCTCCCACCAGCATACATTCGATATTGCATGAACACCTGGCCGTAAAAAAGGTTTGTTCTCGTTGGATCCCGCACAATTTGACAATCGCTCAAAAAAAGGCTCGTGTTGATTGGTGTAAAGAAATGCTGAAAAAATACGATTGCGGTGCTTCAAAA
The DNA here is from genome assembly GCA_027475135.1 of Bactrocera correcta. Lineage (NCBI taxonomy): Eukaryota > Metazoa > Arthropoda > Insecta > Diptera > Tephritidae > Bactrocera > Bactrocera correcta. The sequence goes on from CM050323.1 coordinate 132,027,128, forward strand.
GACGTTTATAAGATCGTCACAGGTGACGAATCATGGATCTATGCGTATGAGCCCGAAACAAAACAGCAATCGACCGTGTGGGCAAGCGAAATCCACCGAAAAAAAAATACATTTTCGTTGATAAATATGCCTATTTTCATTATTAGGCCAGAAATATATATAGCAACCCTTGTATAGATTAAGAATAATAAAGAATATTTGATTTCAGATTACATCAAGAGCCAAAATCACCCGGGCCACCCACGTGCATTTTTTTTTTTTTGAGGTTCCAACTTCGAGTGACAATAATAATAGTAATAAAGTATTAAATTTTTTCAAATATTTTTTTTTTTTTTTTTTTTTTAATATGTAAATAGAAACACTCTAAATATTCAAGGGAATTCATTTTTATTTTCCTATAAAAAACACGCTTGAAAGAAGTCATGAAAATGGCATAAGTTACCAGACGGCTACCTAAACGATGCCGAACGTCAAGCTAATCAATTCGCGAAAACGGCTGTTTTTTCGGCGCCCATCCATATTGTGTTGAAATAACTCATATACAGTTGAATTTCCATACGAAGTGCTATAATCCGAAGTTTTTCATAAACCAAAGCCTTTCCCGTTGCATCTAAGTTTTTTGTTGAGTATGGTGTTTCGAGTTAAAGAAGTTTAAATGTATTATGTATTCAAAAAACGTTTGCGGATAACGTCTTACATCTTTTTACAAATGTTGGAATTAATTCATTCATTCAGAAAAGTTCAAATGTTTTTGTTTTTACTGATATAGCCCATATTTTTTAAATATTTAGCACACAGCTGGAAGCAATATATTCTTTTTCTGAGGAATCCAAGTATTACCATTTTACTTATCTATGTCCGAAATACATTATACTGTAAACATATAATATATATTTAAACAAATTTTAGTCACTTCGATAATTCTTTGTTTCGTTCGATAATCTGTTTCAATCTAGACGGCAACTTCATAATACCCCCCTCGTAGGAGCCTCTTCCTTATTTGCGAAGAACTCGGCCAGTCACTTTTCACAAGCCTGTTTTGAGTTCAACTTTACACCAACAAGGGAGTTCGCCATGAACAGGAACAGGTGCTATGTCTGGGCTATAAGATGGATGATGGTTTTACCTCCCATTCGAGCTCCCATAGCTTCTAACGAGTCATAAACGAAGTGTGTGGTCTAGTGTTATCCTGGCGGAATACTCCACCCTCTGTGTTGGCCAATTTGGACGCTTATGGACGATCGCTTGCCTCAAGCGGTCCAGTTGTTTGTAGCAGATGGTAGAATTAAGCGTCTAGCCATATGTGAGCAGCTCATAGTGAATGAATCCCTTCCGATCCCACCAAACACACAACAAAACCTTCCTGGCCGTCAATCCCGGCTTGGCCACTGTTTGGGACGATTCGCCGGCCTTCGACCACTACCGTATTCGCTTGATATTGTCGTATGTGATCCATTTTTCGTCGCCAGTCAGCATCCGCTTCAAAAATGGGTCGCGTTCGTTCGTTCCCTTTCAACAGCATACCGCAGGCGTTGATTCAGTCCAGGAGGTTTTTTTGCGTCAAATCATGCGGCACCCGAACATCAAGCTTTTTTGTGTATCCAGCCTTCTGAAGATACATAGTTTAAAATGGTTTAGTGACTAACTACCATCTTTTTGGCGATGTCACGAGATGCCATATGTCGGTCTAACTCGATGTTTTCCATGATTTGATCGGTATTCGTCGTCACTCCGCCGTCGAAACCATTCCTTCGCAGTTCAAAGTGTTAGAGTACCATCCCCCAAAATACCATTAATATCACGGAAGGTTTCTCTAGTGGATTTGCCTTTAACGAAGGAACACTTTAAAATAGCGCGAATTTCGGCGTTAGTGAGCTCCACGTTTACTCGTCTATAACTGTTGAACGCAATATCCAATCGTTTTGTAGGTTATGTCAAGACCTTTCAAAGATATATAGTATTTCCAGATACGAGCTCTGTAGCGCTTTATACAATTACATAGCCACGTAAGAGAGGGAGATATTTGATAACCAATATAAACATGATCAATCCACGTATTATTCAAAATTTAAGCTGGGATTCAAACCAATCATCCACAGAGTAACATTTGCGTACTCAACTAATCCAACTTCGGTGGACTGTAAGTACTCGTCGTAGGGTGTATAAACATGCATATGTATGTATAATTATAATTGTTATGTGTTTGACAGTAAACGAGATTTCATAAATGATTAGATGTAATTACTCTGTAAATTCTGGTCAACATTTTTCAAGTTTACTATTTGAATGTTTCATAAGTAGAACTTTTCTCTAAGATATACGTAAGGTGAGTTATACTAATGGGATCGGATTGACAAAAGTTCGTCCGCATGAAGTAGAGATTCTGCTCATAATTGCATTCTCTTCGGAAGAGCAAGTGCTCTAATATAAATTAATTATACCCTCAGCGGGGGTTATTAAATTTTCCGCGAAGTTTGTAAGATGCAGAAAAAAACGTTGGTATGGAACCACTATAGCATAAAGCTGTCATACATATAAACTAAATCCAGTACTTGTAGGAAAATTTTTTAAATTTTTACGAGATAATCTTCACACTAGATTATTGTCTAAGGCAATGGTACCAGAAGAAATTGTTCAGGTCGAGACCCTATAGCATATACCTGCCATACAAACTGTCCGATAAAAATCAAGTTTTTTAGGGACACAATATACCCTAGGTCGCGGTGCAATCCTCATTCATTTATCTTAAGGAATCTTTAGTTTTTGTGAAGCTTCAGTGCAATCGAAGTAAGTGTTGCTTTTGACTACGGTTAGTTATAACAGTTGTGCGATCACAAGCGTCTTCAGATGTAAGGACTTCACCCATGTAAGGAAGCAAAATATTTGTACGAAAGATAACTGAGACACGATAGAAACAACTCGTCAGCTTTTATTCGACTGTCTGAGGTTGAAACAGCTTGGTCGACACAAGAGGGCATTTTGATGCAGTCCCTCGATGTTTTGCGCTTCGAAACGTATCCCCAAATTACTCACCACATCCCATCAAATACAGACCACTTATTTATATTATTGACATTTTCGCAACAAAACGAACTTTAGTTAGTTTCGACGAACTAATAAATATATTACTCGTAGTGCAAGCGCGTCTCTATTCTACTACTGAATTTCGCGGGAATATACTTTATTCAGAGATGCCATCACACTCATTAGTTGAACACACGTTAACATCATATGTACTACACCGAAGTCTCAATATCAGTCGTTACAACAATTCAAAAATAAAATACATTTTTGTTGCCACCAACACTTTGCTGTTAGTAGATGGACCGCCAGTGGTGCGCCCGGTAACTTAAAGATTTTATCAACTACCGCTTGAAATCGACGTATCTTCGCACGCACATCTACTTAACTACAAGCGACGAGTAGCTGACCGACAGTAGTGCTGAAAGCGCCGATAGCTAGGCGGTGGGCGGTGGAGGTGTTGGTTGTGCGCGCGAAAAAAGATGCGGCAGTTTAATAAGAGAATTAACTATGGGTAATTTCAAACACGAAAACTTAGAAGCTCAGAGCTTAGAGCGGATATTTTAAAATTTTTTTTAATTTTTTTTTTTTTGTTTTTTTTTTTGCTTCTACAATACTAAATTGTTTCTTGCTGATTTTTATTGCAGTGTTGGTTACTTTTTTGTAGATACATTTCCTTTTATTAAATTCAAATACTTCAAAAGTACATACATACTTAGTTAAGTTTTATGCACAAACCTATTGTACATATCGTTTGGGGATTTTGTTTATTTTCTGACGAACAACAAATGGTTCTGCGAAGCACTTGAACAATCGGTTGCGTT
>CM050323.1:132031972-132327063 GCA_027475135.1 Bactrocera correcta
GATTTCCTTATATATTTAGCAGCCGCTGATTGCGACATTTTGGGACTTTTTGGATGGATGCAAAGGAACACAGTCTCGTAGCACGGCGCGTACTTAGTACTCATGGCGTTTAACGGGATTTTCTTTCAAAAGATTAACTGAACCTTTATTGACATTGCATCAAGGACAAAGCTTCCCTCTATCGGCTTGCGAAAGAATTAGAGCGAAGTCTTTCATTAACTGTCTTTAAAGTCCACCACGCTCTTACTTGACAGACGTAATCTATAGCTATGGCAATATCTTTTTTGTGAGAGTATTTCATCCAAACCAAATAAAAAATTTGAGTGAAATATTTGTGCTGTGGATCGCTATTTGACTTTAGAAGAGAAAGACATAAAATATAAAATGTTAGTTAAGATTTTTTTCTTATCAGAAAACAATTTTTTATAAAAACATGAGATTCTCTTTTGTTCATTGTAAATAAAAATAGCAAAGGTGTCTTAATTTCGAAACTAATAACAAAACGATTAGATGACATATGTATCATGACTATATGACTGTTTAATAGCATTTTAACCTTGGAAAAGAAATTTAGTGCTTGCCGTGGAGTCTTTCGGTGAATCCTAAGACTTTTAAGGCCATATTCATACATACAGTTTATAGTTAGTTTTGATACACAAGTAGTATAATTCTTGAACTATAACTATCTTATAGTTTAGTCAAAATTTTTAGATTTTTATAAAACCCTAAACTCATTAAACAGGTTTAGAAATCATTCGCAAATATCATCCGCAATACGCTAAGATCTGCCGAAAGTCTTTTTAAGTAAGGCTGTATGAATTTTTCATAGATTTTTTATTACAAATCATCTATGAAAATTCCGTATAGCCTTTCTTGAAAAGGCAAGTAACTCGAGAAGTATTAATGATAGCGATTTTGCGCTCAGACTTTTTTTGTAGCAAATAAAATTTCCTACAAGTTCGTCACGAACATTTTTTCTGTATCTCTTGTCATTTACGAGATATATACAAAAAAAAAAAATGCGAACTGCGTGGGAAAAATCAGGTTTAGAGCCCCGTACTACCTCGGTGGTGTGAGTTACGACTTTGTTGCAATGAGCACTTTTCTAGAGTGTACAATTCCGAGGAATATGCGTCTAAAGTCAGTGCCTTAAAATACCTCTGAGCTGTAGAAATTTAAAGATAAAAAATCGCGATTGTCATGTATTTTCAGTGGACAATTTTTACATGCCTCTTGGTGCAGTTCTTAAAGTTAATATTAAAGGGTAAAATTTTTAGCGAATTTTTTTTGGGATATTTTCAAGTAAATTTCATGACGGGATTGAAAAAAAATGAATAGTTTAAAAAAACACCCTAGTATATATACATAAATGATCAGGATGATGAGAATTGTTGAAATCCGATTGACTGATAACGATAACTTGAGTAAAAATTAAGATACCTCAATGATGATACACGTGTTCCCTTCCAAAAAATTACGGACGAATTCGTAGTTGGGGGTAATCGGATGACTGCCACGCCCACAAGACGCCGTTAATCGAAAACCAATGCAGTGTCATAACTAAGCTTCACAGTAAAGCAAAAGCTGTTATTTAGTATAAAAAATTGCATTAAGAAGGGACATCTATACTTTTCAAAGTGGACGTGGCCTCGCCCTCTAATAAGTTCAATGGATGTATCTTCTAAACCATTCAAGCCATAATAACCACTTACGTTGGAAGCATAACTTTTTGAGACCTACTCATCCTGTGAAAATGGATGAAATCAGATTATAACCCCGACCTCCCCTCATACAAATAGTTTGTTAAAAACTACTAAAAGTGCGATAAATTAATAACTGAACGGGCCAAAGGCATTAAATTTTATATTGACAGGATGATACTCATACAAGAGGAGAAATCAAGCACTAATGTATATATTCTGAAAAATTTTGCACAGAGAGTGGTTAAAAACTTGCCCCTGACTCCATATAACTAACAAACTTTGATCCCGACAACTTGCAAAAATATGAAATGTTCGGTGACATACGAACTTAGCCATCCTTACTTGTTTATAATTATATAAAAATATTGAATTGTGAAGCAATTAAATTTATTACAACATTTTTTTTTTTTTCAGAGGAGCTCGAGAACAGGTAAAATTATAGTCAGATGGTATTCTCAAAATCATGCAAATATTTTACTTTTTATATCTAAATAGTATTTTTAACTTTTTTCATCTTAAAACAAATTTAATAATATGTATTTACTTGAATCTCTTTATTCCTTTTCAAGGCGTGATTTTCACAAATTGTAAGTACCTAAACAATAAAGGAATAATTTAGTCACCATAATCTATATTCCTAATTGGCTTGGTACAAAATTTTCTAAAACAAAATATTGGTTTCGTTAAATTATAATACTAATGTTGCATAAAATCTTAACAAACATGTTTATTAAAATACTTGTCTTATCGCCTTTAGACACTACAGTCAACACCAACAAAGTGTTCAAGAGGCTAAACAAAAGTTGGGTGACGTAGCTTCCTTTGAAGAGGTCAGCTCGTATGGTGGTGTGGGCACTGTCGGACTTTCTGGTGGTAACAGCGGCTATGGCAGCAGTGGTTATGGCAGCAGCAGCTACGGTTCTGGTCTACAAAGCTCAGCTGGTCTACAAAGCTCAGCTGGTCTTTCAGCTCTTTCGGCTGCTGAATTGGCAAGTGCTTCATCTTTCGGTGCATCCAGTAACAGCGCTGCCTCGTTCGGTGCAAGTCAATCAGCGAGCTTTGGTAGCTCTTCATCATTCGGCGCTAACTCAAACTTTGCCAGCGGTGCCAGCAACGGAGCTTCTGTTGTGATACCGGTCTCAGGTGGTGCATCAAGCAGTTTTTCAGAACAAACCGAAAATGTTCATCAGCAAGTCATACCGGAAGTCATCGCTTCGGGCAGTGGCTCCAGTGGTCATGAAAGCTATGTCCACCATGAAGAACGTCGAACTGAAAGTCAACCTGTCGTCACTTATACCGCACCTGTTGGTGGCTCTGAAAACTATGTTCACCACGAGGAACGTCGTGTACAGTCGCAAACTGCAACACCAATAGTTACCTATGCACCATCGGGTGGCCACGAAAGCTATGTACACCATGAGGAACGTCGTACACAAAGCCAACCTGTTATCCAGTACACTGCACCAAGTGGCGGCTCTGAAAACTACTATCGCCATGAAGAACGTCGCGTTGCTGCCCAGCCTGTTATTCAATACACTGTGCCCAGCGGTGGTGCTGAAAACTATGTTCACCACGAAGAAAGACGCGTACAAAGTCAAGCTGTGCCTGTAATTCAATACACCGCACCATCTGGTGGCTCCGAAAAATACGTAACCATTAAAGAAGAGCGCATTCAACAAGCTGCACCCGTTCAAATTATTGCTCCTTCAGGTCATGAGTCATACGTGAAGTATCGTAAAGTAACCACTTCAGCTCAACCACAAGTTATTGTACCATCAGTTGGTGGCTCCCACTCATCTTACGTTCAACACTCTGCTGCTTCAAATACAGCTTCGCAATTAAGCAATCTGCTAAGCGGTGCATTGACTACAGGCCAAACAGCTTTCGGTGGTCTGGGTATGGTTCAAAACTAATATTATTTATACTAAAAACTGAAGCTTTATTCCACTCATTATTTAGGTTCAAGTGCTCTTACAGCTGCCAATTCTGGCTATGGGTCGCAAAGTCATTTTGGCGCCCAAAGCGGTTTCGGTGCTCAAAGTGGCTACAGCGCTCATCATGGATTTGGTGCTCAAAGCCAATTTGGAGCACAACATGGTGCAAGCAGTGGATTCGGTGCGGCCAGCAATGCTGCGCTTACACAGGGTGCCGGTTTCGGCAGTGGCTTTGGCGCACAATCCAAATTTGGCTCACAATTCGGTGCTGAATCTAGCTTTAACTCTAAATTCGGTTCAAGTTTTGGTGCAGATTCTTCATTTGGTGCAAGTTCAGGCTTGTCTGCTGGTGCAGGTTCTTCTTCAGGCTTGCATCATTACATTGCCGAATCCGAGCGTTTGGCTAAAGCGCAAGCCCAAGATATAGGCTACGGTGGCGTACGCTCTGGCGGTAGTCAATTGGCTGACTTGTCAGCAGGTTATGGTAGCAATGCCGGTCTTTCAGGCGGTTTTGGCGGTTCTGCTGGTGGTTTTAAAACTAAATCTTGGGAAAAGGCTTCGAAATGGTCTTCACAATCAGAGGTAAGAATTTTCTCACTTCTGCGATGAGCTTACAATCATACTTTATTTATTTCTTTGGTTCTAACAGTTTGGTCCCGATGGACAAGTAAAAAATTTTAAAGAACTCTCGACTGGCGAAAGCGAGAACTACGACATCAACGGCAAGCGCGTAGGCTACAAGGCAGCCACGACAACATTGGATGATAACGGCAAAGTCAGCAGCTACAGTCTTCATACATAAGCTTCACTCCAGCTGTACAGTTAAAATACTTTTATGTGTTCTTTTACGCTAAGCTAAACCGCGTTTTTTTAATTCAATGTAAACATATAAAATACACTTTCGAAAATAAACGAAAATCTGTAAGATAAAATTATACATATACTTAACCAGGGGTGGATCCAGAGTAGAATTTTGGGTGCCGGAGGACTTTATAATTTTGTACTTGAAACTCAAAGTCCCTTTCTTCGCGGCGTGTCACTTGTGATGGAAATAATGAAAAACTTTTAACTTTTGGAGAGAACTCTCCGCAGCCCCGCACAACCCCCAACCCCCCCGCGTGGATCCGCCCCTGACTTATCTATTACACTTTTCGCACCTTATGCAATTAATTGCTTGAAAAGGGTTTCGCCAATTTCGCATCTACAACGTTAAGGACTGTATTTGTAGGTTGTGCAGCTTCTTTCATTCCATGCGTGTTCTCTCGACGCCTTCGATTATCCACAGCAGAGGTCATGCAGTAGCAAGGTTTCCAACTAGGCGCTCTATGACCACCCACTGTATTGGGTCTATATTGCTCGCTGTAACTACGTTCAGTCGTCCATATGCTGGAAGAGGGCACATAACTATTCCAGCCATCTCCACGCCTGTATCCCGTACCACTACCGCCTCCACGTCCATCGCCAGTAGCTACGTAAACGGGCACATTATTTGGGTAGTATTGTGGGTAGTAGTAAGCTGGGCCTGTCGCATGACTACCGCCTTCGTAGCTACGTCGCTCCGAGGAGAAATTAGGATTCCATTGGTTTTTGGGATCGTACGGCTTTCGCGTCTTTTGCGTAGGACGACTGCGTCCTTTAAAAATGGGCACACTGGCATCCTCTAGAAAAATCATTTTTATTAATGCTAAAAACAAATTGTATTGAACATCACCTTTATCGCCATCTTGCGTTGCACTTGTCGCATTGCCGTCACTATCACCATCCGTCGATATTTCAAATGTTATATCCGTATGTATGCCGACACGCTTCTTGTGCTTTCCCACATCAGTTATCTCCACGCTCTCTGTGTTCTCTAATTGGCATTTTTTTAGCAAAAAACTTTAAACGATGTTTCTAAATTGTTAAAGTATAATAAAAAATAGTTTACCTTTCGATTTTCGTGTGTCTCCTGTATCGACAGTCACTCGCACACCATGAATTTTTGGCCCGGATTTACCATTTCCACTGGAACCGCCATTGTTGGTATTGGTGGCTACATCAATGTCCCTTCCGCCCTGTTCTTTCCCACTTCTATTTTGATTGCCATCCACTCTGCCACCTTGTCCCGTGCCCGGCACTACTGGCACATCTGAGCTGTTTTTATTTTCCGCTTCGTCAAAATCCAATTTCGGCGAAACCTTATTCGCTTGTGCTAAGAACAAAGTGAAAACAGAATACCAAATTAGTTAGTTTGCAAATTCGGGCAAGTTGTCATCACATGCAAGTAAGAGAAAGGCAAAAATTCAGTATTTCTGCTCATTCAAAACAGTTGTATAAGTAATGATGGCCTAAGGGGGGATGGAGTCATGTGTAGAAGTTCACGAAAGTGAGAAATGTTCTCTGATCGCCATTCACTTGGTAGTGGCCAGAAACGATTCTTTTACATATGACTCAGGTAGTTCACGACTTCCGGTCTTTGACCAAGTATCTTCTGGGTAGCCTAAGAACATGCGTTTGAAGGCGAGCTAAAGTGAGAAGACGAAACATCCCCTCATAGCGTTGTGCGCTGGGTTTGGGACCCGCCACGTAAAAAATCATACCAATGAAAGGAACAACAAGCCATGAGTGACCCCCTCTTTGATGACGACCATGACAAACGAAATAACGACGACGAATTGAGAGCAGGCACCTGGAATATCTGGTCCCTTAATTGGGAAGGCGTCTCTGCCCAGCTGGTTGATGTCCTCGTGAAAATAACGGCTAACATCACCGCCGTCCAAGAATGCTGATTTGCGCCCACGCCCCGATGGAAGAGAAGGACGATGTGACCAAAGATGCCTCCTATGAGCAAAATCGTGCTTGGCGACTTTAACGCCAAGGTGGGAAAAGAAGGTATCTTTATCACTACGGTCGGTAAATTCAGCCTCCACGAGGAAACATCCCCAAATGGGTTGAGGCTGATCGACTTCACCGGGGCCCGAAATATGGTTATCCGTTGTACTAGATTCCAGCACAAAAAAGTACATCAAGCTACCTGGCTGTCTCCGAACCGAAAAGCCACCAACCAGATCGATCAGGTTGTGATAGACGGAAGACACATCTCCAGTACTCTAGACGTGCGTGCGCTCCGAGGTCCTAACATCGACTCGGACCATTATCTTGTTGCAGCTAAGATTCTCACCCGCTTCTGTGTAACAAAAAACGCACGTCAACAAACACAAGAAGGTTAGACGTAGAGAAGCTGTAATCACAACAGACAGCCGAACGATTTTCTACTCGGCTTGCACTCCTGCTCTCTGAGAGCACACGTCAACAACTCGGTATAAGGGAACTGTGGGACGGCATTTCAAACTTCTTACGTACGGCTGCAACCGAAACCAGCCAGAATGCAAACGAACAGCTGGTACGACGAGAAGTGCCGTGTCGCAGCGGAGAGAAAACAGACTGCTTACCTCGCAACGTTACGATCGACCACAAAACGTGCGGGATGGGATATATATATACCGAGAGTTGAAGAGGGAAGCGAGACGCATTTGCAGAAAGAAAAATAAAGAGGCCGATATGCGTGAGTATGAAGAGCTTGACAAGCTGGCCGACAGTGGTAATGCTCGAAAATTCTACGAAAAAAGACGGCGGCTTACAGAAGGTTTCAAGACCGGATCATACTCTTGTAGAACCCCCAGATTTGATCTAGTCACCGATGTCCAGAGCATACTTAAATTGTGGAGGGAACACTTCTCCAGCCTGCTGAATGGCAGTGAACGCACAACACCAGGAGAAGGCGAAACCGATTCCCCAATCGATGACGATGGAACAGACGTTCCATTGCCCCTCAACATCGCGTAGAAGGTTCTATCGAGCGTATCGTGTGAAAGATTAAAGCCCACCGTCAACAATCTGATTGGACCTTATCAGTTTGGCCTTAGACATGGCAAATCAACAACCGACCAGATATTCACCATGCGCCAAATCTTGGAAAAACTCGTAAAAAGGAGAATCGACACTCACCACCTCTTCGTCGATTTCAAAGCTGCTTTCCACAGCACGAAAAGGAGCTCTATGCCGCGATGTCTGAATTTGGTATCCCCGCAAAACTAACACGACTGTGTAAACTAACGTAGAGCAACACCAAAAGTTCCATCAGGATCGAAAAGGACCTCTCCGAGCCGATCGATACCAAACGAGGTTTCGGACAAGGCGACTCACTATCGTGCGACTTCTTCAATCTGTCCTGATCATTTATATATAACCTTATATCTATCTGGCTTAGTTTTAGGTGATACTGATTGGAAAAGTATAAAAAATAGCGACATAGCTGCAGTATTAAGAAAAAGAACAAAATAGTATTTGATGAGTGCGTAACAGCTCACAAATATTCTCGAAGCATTGCACAGAACAATCCAAGATTGAAAAGGCAGCAATTAATAACTATTATCCGATAGTTTCCGACAGATTCCTAATCCAAAATTGGCATATGTTATTAGCAAAGTGATATCAGACTGATATCAGTAATAACTCCGTATTGATCCGATAAACGAAAAACTTGTTTCTTCGAATTTACAGTAAATATCAGTATTATATTCCTGTCATGACAGATCCTCTTATTGTGTTTCACGTTTATTTGTTTTTTGATTAATTAGTTTGGTCCTTAAAGACTAACTTTATTTCTTATTATGTTATTAATCACATTTATCTTTCACAAGATTAACGACTTAATAGCACACCTTTGACATTTCGTGGCAATAACGCGACGAAAAGCAATATTAATAAGAAACAGATCGATGTTGCCGCCGATGCCGAAAGTTGCGCTTTCATTGTACGGGATTTATCCAATCACAAGGCAATTTACTGGTATTTTACACGAAAACTTTGTGGCGTCTAGAATAATGCTAAAATTGCTGGGTTTTTACAACACGACTACTTGCCGTTCACTCTTAAAGTTGGCTAACAACTAACGCAACCGATTGTTCAAGTGCTTCGCAGAACCATTTGTTGTTCGTCAGAAAATAAACAAAATCCCCAAACGATACGTACAATAGATTTGTGCATATATACTTAACTATGTATGTATGTACGTTTGAAGTATTTGAATTTAATAAAAGGAAATGTACCTACAAAAAAGTGAGCAACACTACAATAAAAATCAGCAAGAAACAATTTAGTATTGAAGAAGCAAAAAAACACAAAATTTTAAAATATCCGCTCTAAGCTCTGAGCTTCTAAGTTTTCGTGTTTGAAATTACCCATAGTTAATTCTCTTATTAAACTGCCGCATCTTTTTTCGCGCGCACAACCAACATCTCCACCGCCCACCGCCTAGCTATCGGCGCTTTCAGCAGTACTGTCGGTCAGCTACTCGTCGCTTGTAGTTAAGTAGATGTGCGTGCGAAGATACGTTGATTTCAAGCGGTAGTTGATAAAATCTTTAAGTTACCGGGCGCACCACTGGCGGTCCATCTACTAACAGCAAAGTGTTGGTGGCAACAAAAATGTATTTTATTTTTGAATTGTTGTAACGACTGATATTGAGACTTCGATGTAGTACATATGATGTTAACGTGTGTTCAACTAATGAGGTTGGCGTTGATGTGATGGCATCTCTGAATAAAGTATATTCCCGCGAAATTCAGTAGTAAAATAGAGACACGAGTAATACATTTATTAGTTCGTCGAAGCTAACTAAAGTTCGTTTTGTAGCGAAAATGTCAATAGTATAAATTACTAAGTGGTCTGTATATGGTGAGTAAGTTGGGATATGTTTCGAAGCGTAAAACATTCTTGGCTTGCATCAAAATGCCCTCTTGTGTCGTCCCAGCTGTTTTAAACTCAGACTGTCGAAGAAAAACTGAAGAGTTGTTTCTATAGTCTCTTAACAGTTATCTTCCGTTCAGATATTTCTTAAGTTTTCCTACAAGGGTGAAGTCCTTACATCTGAAGACGTTTGTGATCTCACAACTGTTATAACTAAACATAGTCAAAAGCAACGCTTACTTCGTTTACACCGAAGCTTCACAAATACTAAAGATTCCTTAAGATAAATGAATGAGGATTGCACCGCGATCTAGGGTATATTGTGCCCCTAAAGAACTTGATTTTTATCGGACAGTTTGTATGGCAGGTATATGCTATAGGGTCTCGACCTAAACAATTTCTTCTGGTACCATTGCCTTAGACAATAATCTTCACACTAAATTTCTTTAAGTTATCTCGTGAAATTAAAAAATTTTCCTACAAGTACTTGATTTTGATCATTCAATTTATATGGCAGCTTTTATGCTATAGTGGTTCCATATGGACGTTTTCTTCTGCATCTTACAAACTTCGCAGAAAATTAATTGACCCCAGTTTAGGGAATAATTAATTTATATCAGCGCACTTGCTCTTCTAAGAGAATGTAATTATGAGCAGAATCTTCATGCGGACGAACTTTTGTCAATCCGATCCCATTAGTATAACTCACCTTACGTATACCTTAGAGTAAAGTTCTACTTATGAAACATTCAAATAGTAAACTTGAAAAATGTTGACCAGAATTTACAGAGTAATTACATCTAATCATTTATGAAATCTCGTTTACTGTCAAACACATAACAATTATAATTATACATAAATATGTAAGTTTATACACCCTACTACGAGTACTTACAGTAAGCGGAAGTTGGATTCGTTGAGTACGCAAATGCTACTCTGTGGATGTTTGGTTTGAATCTCAGCTTTAATTTTGAATAATACGTGGATTGATAATGCTTATATTGGTTATGAAATATCTCCCTTTCTTTCGTGGCTATGTAATTGTATAAAGCGCTACAGAGCGCGTATCTGGCAATACTATACATCTTTGAAAGGTCTTGACATAACCTACAAAGCGACGCTATGATTAATTAGTTTGGATATCGGGTTCAACAGTTAAAGATGTGTAACATGGAGTTCACTAGCGCTATTTTAATGTTTTTCTTCGTTAAAGGCAAATCGCCTAGAGAAACGTTCCGTGAGATTAATGGTGTTTTGAGGGATGGTTCTCTATCACTTCGAACTGCGGAGAAATGGTTTGGACGATTCAGAGCGGGTGAAAACGACACCATGTTTTAAACCAGCCGGCGGAAGATCTGTGACGACGAAAACCGATCAAATCATGGAAAACATCGAGTTAGACCGGCATATGGCATTTGGTGACATCGCCAAAAAGATGGAAGTTAGTCACTAAACCATTTTAAACTACGTATCTTCAGAAGGCTGGATATACAAAAAAGCTTGATATTTGGGTGCCGCATGATTTGACGCAAAAAAAACCTCCTGGGCCGAATCAACGCCTGCGATATACTGCTGAAACGGAACGACCGCGACCCATTTTTGAAGCGGATGGTGACTGGCGACTAAAAGTGGATCGCATACGACAACATCAAGCGAAAACGCTCATGGTGGAAGGCAGGTGAATCGTTCCAAACTGTGGACAAGGAGGGATTGATGGTCAGGAAGGTTTTGTTGTATGTTTGGTGGGATCGGAAAAGAATCATTCACTATGAGCTGCTCACATATGGCTAGATGCTTAATTCTACCATCTACTGCAAACAACTGGACCGCTTGAAGCAGGCGATCGACCAGAAGCGTCCAAATTGGCCAACACAGAGGGTGTAGTATTCCGCCAGGATAACACTAGACCTTCGTTTATGACTCGTTGGAAGCCATGGGAGCTCGAATGGGAGGTAAAACCATCATCCATCTTATAGCCCAGACATAGCACCTGTTCCTGTTCATGACGAACACCCTTATTGGTGTAAAGTTGAACTCAAAAGAGGCTTATGGAAAGTGGCTGTCCAATTTCTCCGCAAATAAAGAAGAGGCTCCTACGAGGCGGGTATTACGAAGTTGCCGTCTAGATTGAAACAGATTATCGAACGAAACAAAGAATTATCGAAGTGACTAAAATTTGTTTAAATGTATACTATACGTTTACAGTATAATGTATTTCGGACATAGATAAGTAAAATGGTAATACTTGGATTCCTCAGAAAAAGAATATTTTGCTTCCAGCTCTGTGCTAAATATTTAAAAAATATGGGCTATATCAGTGAACACAAAAACATTAGAACTATTCTGAATGAATGAATGAATTCCAACATTTATATAAAGATGTAAAATAAGACGTTATCCGCAAACGTTTTTTGAATTTGAATTGAAGTTAAACTTCCCCAACTCGAATCACCATAATCCACAAAAACTTCGAGACAGCGAAAGAGGCTTTGGGGTATGGAGAAAAGGATTATAGTAGTTCGAATGGACCATCTACTGGTTATGAGTTATTTCAACTCTATATGGATGGGCGCCGAAAAAACAGCCGTTTTCGCGCATTGATTAGCTTGACGTTCGGCATCGTTCAGGTAGTAGTCTTGTAACTTCTGCCTATACTTCTTGGAGGGTGGTTTTTTATAGGAAAATAAAAATGAATTATCTTGAATATTTAGAGTGTTTTTATTTACATATTTAAAATATAAAGAAAAATTTATTTGAAAAAATTTAATACTTTATTACTATTATTATTGTCACTCGAAGTTGAAACCTCAAAAAAAAAAAACAAATGCACGTGGGTGGCCAGGGTGATTTTGGCTCTTGATGTTATCTGAAATCAAATATTTTTGATTATTCTTATTCTATGGACATGCCATGCTTGTCGGAACTAATGAAGTTAAATTTCAAGGCCAAATAACAAAATGGCTAACTTTGAGAAAAAAGTTCTTTTATTGTAGCAAAAAAGGTTTGTAGAATAAAAAGTTCGAGGTGAAAAAAAATTCTCGTTGGATAACTATAAGTGTGTAGAATATCTGATTGAAAGCAATCGGTTCAAACAAGTTAGGACCCGGGTCGACCAGAAAAACAATGTTTTGAGAAAAACGCTTTTAAAGTCCAACAGCTCCGAGAAATGAAAAATCATTATAAATCCCGAAATATTTCGAATTTCTGCCTGAAATTTTCACAGTATATTCTCAAGACATTGTATTTTCAAATTAAATAAAGAAAGTTTTCGATTTTTTGAACCCAAGTTACCAGACTACTACCTTTAACCCTTATTCTGCGTTGGCTGACCGATTTTGTATGTAACTGTATGCACACAATTTTGACGCTTGTTTCTCGTATTCGTTAACTTTGCGCTCGGCTCAGCTTTGTAGGTACCCTTAAGAGATTTGTGTCGGATTAAAGTGTAATGCTTTGAAGGTAATAAATTATTGCATTCCAAGAGGAGAAACGCGACAAAAATTAAAAGATTTTGTTTCTCCTGAACTTTTAAGAATATAATGTGGATTAAAGATGATAATGGCGAGGAGCGGCTTTCATAATTTTGTAAATTTCTATCAACCCGTTACCGCTAATCATTAACATAGTTTTGATAAGCTAAGATATTTTTGGAATCATTTAAAAATCAAAGATTAATAAATAGAATAAGAAAGCGGAAACTTACTAAGGCTCACAAACAGTCATTCACTAAGGGCTTTACTAAAATTCAATGTAAATTCATGATCAAAGTTTCGAAAAAGCGAAGTTCAAGCGAAATGATTAAGCGGAACAGGCATAACGAACATCTCAGCCGACAATTTGAAACGTGTATCGATTGCTATGTATTGACTTTTGTTATGAAATTGGGACACCTTCAATGGATAAGGGTGTTGACTTCAAAAGCGATTCTCAGAAGTCTTTGTTGTTATTATCAATACTAATTGCTTTTCTTACAAGGTTTAATCGATTCCTATGCAATTTTTGGACGTCGTATGGTTATGGAGCGTTATTTTAATTGCTTTAAAGCTTGATATTCGAAATTCGTATTGGAAATCAGCTATACATACAACAAAACAAGCTGGTTTTAATTTTTTGTATGGTTAGGCAGTTCATATAAAAGAAGAAGGCAGCAGTCTCTTCAGAGATCGTTTTACTGTTGAAGAGGAGGGTTCAATAATTGATGTGTAGCGCTCATGGATAATAAAAAATATATTTAAATCTTTTGGAAACTGTTATTTTGCGATCGTCATCGTGCTCTTTGGTCAAAGCTAATTGAAATGAGGTCAAATATCAGTAATGCAATTCCTCTTCTTAACAATCAGGGCCTATTATTTGTTGGAGATCATAAGATTATTTTTTCGGGCTCTTTAGCGACCATTATTTTCTCTAAACAATATTTTTAAGAATAAAATATAAATTGACTAAGTATTTATGTAATTTAAAAGCATTTAATTGGTTTTTAAAAATTACTAATTTTTATGTTTATTTACTGACGAAAACCAGTTTGCCAAAATTAATGAAATAATAATTCTTTGTTTTTTTTTACCGCAATTAAATTTTAATGAGTGACATTGTTTGGCTTGTCTCTAAAACACACACATTTTTTGTACATACATATGTATGTATGTATGTATTTACATACGTCAGTTTTTAATACGCAAAATAAAGCCAGTTAAGCGGCATCTTTACAATAATTGGATTTTGCATAAGCACAATTGAAATTAAGTAAAAAATCTACAAAGTAAAAACAAGGGAAACTACCAAGAACAATAACACAACAAAAAACAGTGTTGATCTTATCGGACCACAGTGAACATAAGCTGACATTGGCATCACGTAGGCGTCGTCGCCTCAACCGTTGCCTGGAGCGTTTGAGGCAGCGTGAAGTGTTTCATTTCCCTATCGTACTACATCCCCAGCTAGCGAGGTGATGAATATGTGCTGTCAGCGCAGCTAGTTGCAACATTTGTTTGTATTAACCGCAACTTGCCGCACTGAGCCGCCGTATTATCAGCCGATTCCAATAAGTGGCTTCCATTTGCTTATTTTTCCCCAGATATAGACGTTTAGAGTACAAAACGTAGCGTGGGATCACCAGTGGCATTACAGTTCATCTTACCGAAATTTACAAAAATTAAATTTTTACAGTCAGTTCGCTCGTTTGGCTATTTAAGAGCAGTCAATTACTATAACCTTGTAAGCGAAAAAAGAAGACTGCGTCTAGAATGGTAGAGTAACCGACTCCCAACAACTAAATTGAAATTAAAAGTTGCTGAGAAAAAATTAAGGAAAGCTTTAAAAGCTAAAGCTAGATAAAATGATACTGGTAGCATCGCAAAGCGCCATGGAGGTGGCCATCAAAAGACTGCAACGTCACGTGAGATGGTTCGGAAAATGAAGGAGCGACTTGAGCGAAATCCACGACGAAGTGCCAATCAAATGGCTAAAGAACTGAGAATATCAGACCGCAGCATCCCGTGCATATTGAAAAATGAGCTCAAGGACAAGCCTTACAAGTTCCGAAAGGCCTATGATCTCACACCGAAGCAGCAACAAGTAAGACTTGAGAGTGCGAAGCAGTCAATTTCCGAACATTGTGTTTTCTGACGAAAAAATTTTTGCAATTGAGCAATTCGTAAGCTCTCAAAACAATAAGGTTTACCTGACCGACCGATCATGCGATAATCCAAGTCATCGGTTGGCCACCAGGAGGCAGCACCCGCCACAAATAATGGTTAGGGCCACTGTCACCGCAAATGGACGCTCTCCAATAGTTTCATCGAGCTTGGCGTCAATGTAAATGCGACATATTATCGAGAAAGTGTTCTGAAGGCTGCTTTGAAGCCGCGGGCAAACTAACATTTCGGTCGCAAACCATGGACGTTTCAACAAGGTTCAGCACCGTCTCACAAAACGCGAGTGAAAAAAGAATGGCTGAAAAACAAAGCTCCGAAGTTCATTAGGACGGTTGGAATCTTTTGCTCTTGCAAGATTGCACGATGACACAAAATACAAAAATCCTATACCAAAATATGCAAGGACATGAGAGCACCCAATGCAGAAACTGGTGATATGTGAACAGCTGATTCGGTCAATTTATGGTGAATAACTATTCTAATAAGTATTGCGAATGCATAAATAAAGAAAAAAAAACAAACTGGGGAAAATTAACGAAAAACCACGAATGAATAAATAAAGAAACAAAAAAAAAAAAAAAAACTGGGAAAATTAACGAAAATTTACACCCTATGCGGTACAAAGTCTCTCAGAAATTCGAAAATCTTTATATTAGATATATGAGGACTAAGGGAAGTGTTAGTCCGAATCAACTAATTTTTGACATACTGAAAAACCAGTATAAGAGAAGGATTATCCTTCAATTTCAATTAAATATCTCACGCATTGACTGAAAATTTCGAAAGTCAAATATAAGTACCGGAGTCTGAATATTTATCAAGATTTCGCCATACAAAAATGACAGTTCAAAATCACTTCACCGATGTGATTTGAAACTGATCCACGCTAAATCTTCTTGTGCGACTCTGATTTTGCGCCATCTGTTGGTCACATTAGTTTAATCGCAGCTGATTTTGACACTAAAAACTGTCGAAATTTAAAACTTAACACACAAAACAGATAACCAAAAAATTGTCGGTTATTGAAAATTAAAATACAAGAAAAAAATAAAAAATTCTCAGAAGCAGAAAAGGTTATGTGGAGTGAGGCTGCCGAGGCCGACTTAATAGAGATATGGCAACAGAAAATGCCAGAGTTGCGCTCTACGAGAAAGAATATGCACATTTATGAGGAAATATCGAGGACATTGCTGTTGGTTGAACATGATTATACGTCCACCGAAATAAAGATAAAACTTCATAACTTCACCAATAAATACAGGTAAGTAATAAATTATGAGGTAACCATATAATATTAAATATTTTTTATTTTTATTTTTTTTTATTTTTAGACAAGAAAAGTAGAAAATTGGTCCTTCGGGTAGCTCCACTATGAGGCGGTACACCAAGCAGTAGGCGTCTTTAAAAGTTTTTTCCGTCGGATTTGTGGAGGATAGCATTGTGGGTAAGTAAGTAAAAATATGAAAAACGTATATTATTATTATAACTTTTATTTGTTTGTTCTATTTTCAATTGACATGGAGTCAATCTACGTGGCGGCCGATATGGAAGGAGAGTCGTCGCTCCCATGCCCAGGCGATGGCCCTTCTTCGTCGCGTCGTTGGGCTCGGCCATCGTCAAGCGATGCTGTAAGGAAAAAGAAATCATCAATAATGGTAATGGAGGAAATGTGGGATGATTATGTAAATTCGACTGCGGCGATGACGGAAGCCGACGAAGAGCGTCTTTCCTTGTTAGAAATATACATTAACGATTCAAAGGAAATGACTTCCTTCATCGCCAAAAATAGGTATAAAACAAGAAAAAACGTTAACTTCGGTTGCACCGAAGCTAAATACCCTTCACAGGTGCATTTCTGTTAGTAACTATGTGTCCAGTTTGTATGGAAGCTATATGCTTAGTAACCCGTTCTGAACAAGTTTTTTAGAGATTACATTGTTGCCTTAGAGAATAATATATACCTAATTTCGTGAATATATCTTGTTAAATGTGAAAATTGTCCATACAAGAACTTGATTCCGATCGCTCAGTTTGTAAGGTAGCTATATGTTATAGTTAACCGATCTGAACAATTTTCTCGGATATCACATTTTTGCCCTAGAAAATAATCTATACCAAATTTGGTGACGATACATTGTCAGATGCGAAAGTTCACCATATGAGAACTTGATTCCGATCGTTCAGTTTGTATGGCAGCTATATGCTATAGTTAATTGATCTGAACAATTTCTTCGGAGATTACATTGTTGCCTTAGAAAATTATACATACCAAATTTCGTGAATATATCTTGTTAAATGTGAAAGTTGTCCATACAAGAACTTGATTCCGATCGCTCAGTTTGTATGGTAGCTATATGCTATAGTTAACCGATCTGAACAATTTCTTTGGAGATTACATTGTTGCCTTAGAAAATAATATATAACAAATTTCGTGAATATATCTTGTTAAATGTGAAAGTTGTCCATACAAGAACTTGATTCCGATCGCTCAGTTTGTATGGTAGCTATATGTTATAGTTAACCGATCTGAACAATTTTCTCGGATATTACATTTTTTCCCTAGGAAATAATCTATACCAAATTTGGTGAAGATACATTGTCAAATGCGAAAGTTTTCCATATGAGAACTTGATTCCGATCGTTCAGTTGATATGGCAGCTATATGTTATAGTGGTCCGATATTGGCCGTTCCGACAAATGAGCAGCTTCTTGAAGAGAAAATGACGTTTGCAAAATTTCAAAAGGATATCTTAAAAACTGAGGGACTAGTTCGTATATATACAGACAGACGGACAGACAGACGGACATGGCTAAATCGACTCAGCTCAACATACTGATCATTTATATATATACTTTATAGGGTCTCCGACGCTTCCTTCTGGGTGTTACAAACATCGTGACAAACTTAATATACCCTGTTCAGGGTATAAAAACAAGTGGGGTAAACAGGCTAATCCAATCCAATGATCTTAAGTGTAACCACACACACACACAAATTTTACACAATATCAAAATAAAATTCACTCGACCATTTTTCTTCTTGCAAAACATGCCTTTAAATAAATATATTATTTAAGTATTTTTATGGAATTTTGTTGAATTTAACTCAAGTATTCAACAAGTGGTAGAATTTATCCTGTGAATGTCTAGCAACAAAAATGTTGGTATGGTGTTTGGTGAATCACTAATGTCCTTCAACATAACGTTTACCTGACTGTGTCGTAGCTGGCAACAACCCCTTGTGTTGCATAACTAATGTGGTCATAATTATTACGGCGGTAAAATGTGTTTTAAATAGGTATGTATATATAAATAACGCACATACATATAAATTTATATATGTGTAAGCAATCCAGCCTCTTAGGTCAAAAGTCAAGTTGCTGTGTAGCCAGATTTTAGCTTGAAATCATGTGTTAATTATTAAGTTGGTTTTAGCAATTAAATCAAAAGATTTTGGCTTGCCATTAATTAAATCTATTTTTACATATACTAAATATACAAATACCTTCGTATGTGTATTTGAAGTACTAAACATTTCCAAGAAACCAAATAGTTGCGAAATATTTGCCCAGTGAGCAAAATAATTTAATAGTATTATTAATTAACACAGCTTTGCACACAAGAGAGGCTTTAAGAGAAAATTTCGAGTTAATTTGAAAATTTAAATTTGGAAATTTTACAGAACGAAACAAGTTACACCAAAATTTTAATTGGTTAATATTATTGAAAGTAGCTAAATAATAAACTTCAATGAATATATTTATATGAAATATGTGCAAGGAAATTAATGTTAAGAAACTTAAATTGATTTTAACGAAGTAACAGTCCGCACTGTAATCTTTGAGGGAGTTTATTAAGGTCATAGACGGATTTGAGTATCCTACTGATTCTGCGGAAGACCGTTCCGTATTCCTCGTCTTGTCCGTTTTTGTTTTGTTGTGCTTTCTGTTGATTTTTTATTGTTGTTGCGGTGTATTAATTTTTTCTGGTGGGTCTCCGCTTCAAACCGCTATCTCCGCACGTTGTAGTAGTTGCCCTTTATGAACCCCGTGCTTTTCTATGCAAGCAGGGAGGCCACGCAAGGGTTGACAAAAGTCCTTATGGGAGCTTATGTTCAGAGCCAGGTTCGGGCACGAATCAGGAGTTTGTTTCGAATGAACCTGTACGGACCTGAAGACCTGCCATGGTTTTAACGAGACGGAGGTGAGAGCGGTGTTAGCTTGCCAGCCATTTCGGTAGAATGTCACTCTTATCTACTGAGTTAACAGAATACAGCCCTTTGTCGATCTGATTCGTTTCGTTTTTCCAGTACGCCATAATCAGAATCTTACTGGTCTCAATTCTGATGGGCTCTTGCCCAGGATTTTGCGTCGTCTTCTGTGCACATTTGGTGCAGGTCGGTGTATTCCTTGTCACTTTGATGCCTCCGAGGGTAGGTTCTCCCTCGGTGCAGCCTCGGTGCAGCCTCGGTGGGGGTTGTGGACGCTTATTTAAAGGCGGCATCTTCTCGCCTCTTCGCGGGAGGTTCCTTGGGTGCGTGAGGCGTTTTGAGCCAAGCCCTCCTCTCCTGCAGCTCTTCGTCGGGGGCTGCGTGTTACTATTCGCACCTGATCTACTTAGCGTAGGCCGTCAACTATCCGCCTAGCTCTTGATTCCGATTGTTCGGTTTGTATGGACCATGGTGCTGGGAGAGAGAACCATCAATGTGACCGAAAAATCAGTATATATATAGGAACGCTAGTTTCTATTTGAGATATTTTGAGGTAAAGCCTCAATTTGTGACTGTTGCTATTCACTAAACAGTCTCTAGTCTAAAATATAGACTTAAATTTGAGACCTGATAGTTAACAGGTCACAAACTAAAAAGAACTCTTACTGCCATTTTGAATATACGGAATAGAGATAATCATAGATATTAATCGATGGTAATTTTTTTATATTTTGTAAGCAACTCAAACACGAAAAGGTTAAAAATAAATGAATTTTACATAAATTTCATAAATATTATGAAACAAAGTCAATATATATTTTTATTTTTACTGATAATTATGTTTTTTGACTAAGTCATAGAAAATTTAATATTTGCTATCGACATATTTATTTTCATTCAAGTGTAAAAACATCTCTGAATAATGAAATGTAATAGATTTTGTGACTGTCCCTTACAGAATAGCAATATCGTCTTAAGTCTCAAAAATTGTTTCTAACATAAAATCTCAAATTTAGAGACTTGAGACTGTATCACAGTACAGAATCGCATAGTAACACTGCAAAATCCATAGATGGCTGCAAGTCTGCATGCTGAAAAACAAACATTTTTTTTTTATCGGAGCAGCAATAGCGCAGTTTTTAATATGTGTTGTCCGACCATGAAGAGCTCGAATAGCAATTACCCGTCTTAAGAATAACAAAGCAGAGGGAACCGATGGATTGCTGGCCGAGGTATTCAAACACGGCGGCGAAGAACTGATAAGGAGGATGCATGAGCTTCTTTGTAAAATATGGTCGGACGAAAGCATGCCCTACGATTGGAATTTAAGTGTGCTCTACCCAATCTACAAAAAGGGAGACCCAACAATCTGCGCCAACTACCGTGGGATAAGCCTCCTCAACGTCGTGTATAAGGTTTTATCGAGCGTATTGTGTGAAAGATTAAAGTCCACCGTCAACAAATTGATTGGACCTTATCAGTGTGGCTTTAGACGCAGAAGTTAGCAACGTCAGGCCCAAAATCCAAAGCAGAATATCTCTTGCCAACAGGTGCTACTTCGGACCAAGTAGACAATTCCGAAGTAAATACCTCTCCCGACGGACAAAAACAAAACTCTATAAGGCACTCATTATTCCCCTCCTACTGTATGGTGTAGAGGCATGGACGATGACAACATCTGATGAGTCGACTTTACGAGTTTGCGAGAGGAAGGTTTCTTGGCGCGTTGGCCACAGCGAATATCAGATTCGATGAAACGATGAGCTGTATGAGATATACGGTGACATTGACATAGTTCAGCGAATTAAAAGACAGCGGCTGCGCTGGCTAGATCCTGTCGTTCGAATAGTACCCACCGGCGGAAGTAGAAGAAGTCTTCCACTCCGTTGAAGGAACCAGGTAGACAAGGACCTGGCTTCGCTTGAAAAACAAGCAACACCGACAGCTGTTTTTCAAAAGTAATCAAACAAGAAGTACAAACTTGCAATTATTCCAATGAAAATATTTGAAAATTTGGTTAAAAGCATGCCAAAATGTTTTCGTGCAGCAAATCCGGAAAAAAGTGGATTGCTAATTAATAAATTTTAAAACAGGCGTGTTGTGTTGCATTTTTTTTTTCAAATTTTATACTTTCAGATGACCACGTTGGTTTAAGAATCCTTATTTTGAAATGAGACAAAATTTATTCTATTCCTGGAAAAAAATTTATCAATTTAAAGATTGTTATTTAAAAATATAGTATGTAAATATAATAATATTATTTTATGAATTACTAATTATTTATTTTAATAAATCTGCATTGAAATATATTCTGTGAAATTTAGCCTTTCATTTGATGCCTAGTGTATGTAGCCACATGAAGGAAGAATCTAAATAGCTTGCATTGCAAAAATTCCTTGAAATATCTACTCATACATATTCACCCAGAAATGTTATAACTTAATATGTGTCTGCTCACACGCAAACTATGTCAATGTGTGGTGTTGGTTTCCACTTGTACTGCACGTTGAACCCTCTAATGCTACAAGTATACTAGTATATCGTATATTTCAAGTTTATTGAAAGCTTTACATTTTAATTAAGAATTTTAATATCTACAGCACTGCTCGAAGCTATGAGTTTTCGATTTAATTTAATTTCATTTCATTTGCGTAAAAAGTTTTGAGTGCAAATTTATTTCGCATTATTTATATTTATTATTTTTATTACTTACAGATATATGTATTTCTGGGACCATTTATTTAATATGTGTAATATATGGAAAATTGAAAAGTTAGCTATTTATTTCTGATACATTCACTACGGTTCAAAATTCATTAGAGCATTCCCAATTGCCTACTAAAAACTAATAAAATAGTTATAAAATTTCTGAAATTAATTATTTTTGGTTACTACTTGTTTAGTTGTATGGAAATATTTTTAGAATTGTAAAACACCTATGAAAAATATTAAAATAAATTAAATTATGAAATAAATGAAATCCAAATAAATTAAATTTTGAATATTTCTAAACAAGTAGATGAGTTTGACAGCTCAGTTTGATTGCAGCTAAACTCGTGGCCACGCAAACTTTACTACTGAAAATTTTGAAGTATTGTGCATATTTGACTACATTTTATAGCGGTACTTTTTGCGGTACAGAAATTTTTTATTTAGAAATAAGTTAATGACATATTATTAATTAAAAATATTAAATATAAAAACAAAACACATTCTGCTAAAGATAAATCAATTGAATGGTAGTGAGCTTTACAAAATGAGCTCGAAATGTAAGGGACTGACATGCGATGAAAAATGTTATTTTTTTTATTTTTTTAATTCAATTTCATTTACACTATATTTGAAATTAATATTTTATTTCATTTTTTTTTTCTTTTATTGAATTCTAGTCAATGTATGTGGGTGTTTCCATGAAATGGTCCACCGTGACTTAAAAAATCAAAACGCTCGCAGAATTTTTTTAGACACAGAAAATGGAAGAAAACTATTGATATTTTACTATGCAAAAAAAATTTCTGCTCATTATAATTTTAAAATAAAAGAAATTGTATGCAAAACTTATGATTCTTTTATTCACTTTAAAAGCTGTAGAATGTATTACTTTTAATCGCTGCTGACGAAAGAAATATATATGTAATATCGCAATTTGGTATATACATAAGTAATTGATACAACTCCAAATGTATATAAAAATGAGAGAAAAGATCAAACTGCACATCGATAACGGTATTTTTTTCAGTTCTATTTCGGCAACATTCGTATGTCACGTGCGTAATGCAATAGGACCACATGGTGCCATTATTCGCGCACTATCATTTTAAGTGTCTTTTTATTTAGTTTGTAAAGCAAGTTTAGTATTTGCTAAAAAAATTTATTAATACAAATAGCGTTCTACAAAAATTAATTTTTTTTCTTAACTTTTGAAGTTTGTCACGTGCGTAATGGTAAGTACGAAAAATGTAATGCTTTTAATTAAGGTTCATTTGATAAATATTATTTTACTTTTACAATACATATTACACCTAGATGTCACGGAATGCTAAACATCAAAATCGGTGGAGGGAGAGGCTTAAGCAAGATGGAAATAAGCTTAAGGAACATAGAGAAAAACAAGCTGAAAGAATGTGTGAATATCGGAAGAGAAAGGCATGCGAGGCCAAAAATAATTCAAAAATATTGAAAGAAAAAAGAAATAGAGATCGCGTTCGACAACAAAAGTGTAGAGCAATGAAAAAAAATTCAAATACCCAATTCAAAAGTGGTTACAAGTGTAAACAAACACTAGCCAAAGTTATAAAGAAGGTAGAGAGGGCGTTACCAATGAACGCAATAAAGAGAGATGAAGTTCTACAAGCTTTATATAAAAAGTATCCCAAGCTCTCGAATAATGAAACTGATACACCAATATTTTCAAATGATAATATGCCGGAAAACATTAAAGCAGTCCACGAGTTTTATATCCGAGATGACATAAGTGTTCAAGCTGCCGGCCGGAAGGATACTTTAATCTGCAATAAGCTAGTAGTTGCAAAGCGTTTTATGATTGTATCTGTATCAGAAGCTTATCAACCGTACAGAAGCGAGGTCACTTCAGAATATCCTTGTAAATCCCAATTTTTTCACCATCGACCCAAAAACGTTAAATTAATGGAGAAACTTCCGCATAATACGTGTGTATGTAAATATCATGCGAACTTCGCATTTTTGCTAGAGGGATGTCATAAAGCTATGCCTCAGTTTCCATCTCATTTTGAACCTTTTTTGAAATTAACATGCTGCAATGTATTGAACGAAAAGTGCATGATTAGTGACTATGATAAATGTATACGGGATCTAAAACATGATTTGGTGCCTATATATTTCATATTGGAGGAAAGTTAATGATCGCTTAACATTAAGCTATACCATAGCGCCATTATCGGATTTGTTACATGAACTGGAATATCAGCTGCCAGCTTTTAAACTTCATAATTTTATAAAGAGCGCTCAGCAAAGATATTTAAAGGACAAAAAGAATAATTTATGTGATGATGAATTAATTTTGCAAATCGATTTTGCAGAAAACTACCGATTGATCAATCAGAATGAGGTCCAAGAAGCTCACTTTAGCTACCAACAAGTTACTATTTTCACTTGCGTTGCATGGATGCGAGATCAAACTGAATCTTTCGCTGTCATTAGTGACAAACTTACCCACAACAAATTTGACGTCTACTGTTTCCTTACAAAAATTTTACACAAAATTCAAAGTCAATTCGACGAAATTTCTACGGTTTTTATATTCTGTGATGGCAGCACCAGTCAATTCAAAAATAAGTATATTCTCACCAGCATTCCTTCGTTTGTTAGCGAATTTGGCTTAAAGCATTTAGAGTAATGAAGCGGTTAAGGCAAATAATATTATTTTACCGGATGCCTTTGCATTTTATGAATGTGTTGGCAAAATCATCGAAGGAGTTTGTCTGTTATATACATATCTCATCAAAAGAAATTGAAAACTTTTCTCCACCATTAATTGAAAAATGGGAAATTGTCCGCGGCATTCCAAAATACAAAAAATGTATTGCTTTTCCTACCAAGATAACGAATATATAAATGTTGCTCGAACAGGATACTCACTTAAGGAAAAAATTATGTTAGAATAATTTTATAGTATTCTTATTTTGATTTTTTATTTTTTATTTTTCATTTTTGAATAAAAGTTTAAGTTTTTTGTCAAAATTTCTGAAAATATATGTAAAATTACTAAAGTATGTATGAAGGTAAAAAAGTGTCACGTACGTAATGTCACGTGAGTAATAAATTTATTTTTTTGTCTTAGCCAAACCATGCTCAGTTGTTTGTTTATTAACCTTTATAAAAAAAAATTTTCCTGGATAAAAATCTCCTACAATTCGCTTACTTTCGCATTTTTTCTAACGGATCTGAAAGCGATTTCCATTTTTGTCACGTGTGTAAGTCAACTTTAATTGTCTGGAACTTGGGTACCCATTGCTCAATTTTCCAATAATAATACTTTTTGGAAAGAACTCATCACATACAATGCAGCGATCCTAAAATATATGACTTTTTCCCATTTAATTTCTATTTTTACAGTATTCAAACGCAATTAAACGTGTACAAATGTCGCGTGCGTAACTATGGAAACACGCATGTAAAGAATAAAATGGGCCGCTTTTTTATAACAAAAACTAATTTGTCGAAAAAAAATGTAAGAAAGTATAGTGGTAAGGTTTGCGTGGCCACGAGGGTAAAAGCTATATTAATCCGATCTGACCAACTCTTTTGTTAATTTGCAAATCGCTGATTTAGCGCAATTTTCAGGGTACACTTGACTTATGGTGTTTGTAGGTAAATTTTTAGACCTAAATGAATGCCTATGACAGAAAAGACCATAAAGAATTATTTTCATATATTAAATTGTGAGTCTTAGTAAATATGTATGTAATGGGTGAGTCATATAAAATTTTAAATTCAAAGATAGGGCGTAAAAGAGTGAGTGTAGCGTTTGTTGTATGGCACGTAGCTCCGTCCTGCTGGAACCAAATGTTGTCCAAGTCTTCCTCTTCAATTTGCTTGAAGAAAAATTCGGTTAGCTTTGCGCGATATCGCTCACATTTGATGCTTACGGCGGTTCCTTCTTCATTCTAGCAGAAAAATGGACCGATGATTCCACCAGACCAAAATCCGCACCATACAGCGATTCGTGCTGGGTGCATTGGCTTGTCGACGATTACGTGCGGGTTTTTTGTGCCCCAAATGCGACAATTCGGCTTGTTAACGTAACCATCGAGGTGGAAATGAGCCTCGTCCGAAAAGATGATTTTTCGGAAAAATTGACCATCCACGATCAAACGAACTTTGGAAAAAAGTTTTCAATATTTCCTAGTTTTCTTCTAGTGAATAGCGAGCCATTTCGTAAATTTTAGACTTTTTACTGAATATCTGTCACTTTCCGCATGGTATTTGACGTTTCAAATGTTGGAATATAGATAATTCAAATTTAAAACGTTAGATGACCCACCCTATATATGGTATGAACTTCATAAGCATGGAATCCGTACTACCCTTTTCAGTTCTGCTTCTGCTAACAGTCATAGTTAGATTTATGAATTTTACGATTAAATTTTAATATCTTGTTAAACGTTTTTAGTATGTTTTAAAGTATGAGCACGAATCATGAATCGAACATGAGGCGCTCAAATAGTCACTATTTTAAATTTGAGTTACTATATATTCTGATTCCAAATTAATTGGTAAAGGCTAGCAGGCTAGTCCTAAATAAACTTTTATCCCTTCGTACATTAATCAAATTGTATAGTATTGCCTTAGATGATATTGCTGCTTGAGCGGTAGAGGTACCGAAAAGAATTTATGGCACAAAACTGTGGCCGCATTCACACACCGCCTTTCCATTGCTGGAACTCAAACGTTTCAAGAAGCTTTCGGTACAAGTTGAATTAAGGCTTTTATATCCTTGTGTGGGTAGCACATCGCTTTTCCTTAACAGTCAAGAGCTTTTATGCTTTACTTGATTACAATAAGCTGCTCCTTAGACAATGGAGACCAATTAAAACACGATTCAAAGACTAACGTCTAACTAATTGTCATCTGATCTTCTTAGCATGAGATTGAGAAGTAGTCGAATTAAAATAATTTAAATTCCTGAATAAGTGTACAGTACTCCGCCAACTCATTAGAAACACGGACAATTATTCATATATAGTATATAGTTTTGCGTTCAGAGTCAAATAAACAAAAAATTATTACTATATGTGAATGCAATTTTTTGTTTAATATTTATTTGAAATATCATCTTTTCAAAAAATTAAGAAAAACTTAAATTTTTTAGTATTTAGTTGACAAACCTTTATTTTTATTAACAGCCTTCACTATTTGAGGTATACTATTTAAACAAATATTATCATTATTTTTAAATTTGAGTCATTTAGGCACACATCCTTTGTGTTATATTTGAGTGGGCCTATTGTGGAACTTTTTCGGGAATATGCCTTCGATTTAAGGAACGTTCAACAGTTTTCGGTGAGGTTTAGGTCGGGTGAATTGCCCGCCCGCGTGCGTATAAGTGTATTGGACTGCTGGAGGGTTCAGTGTTGCCAAATATGGTACAAAACCATTTTGAAGTACATTGGTGTACTGTTCATTATTCATCGTTCCCTTAACGAAATAAATTGGTTCAGGACCTTCCACCTATATGCAGCTCTAAGTCACTACATTGGGGGGATATTTTACCGTTTTTTGAATGCAGTTCTACACATAACGTTCACACGGTCTACGTCGCACAAATTCAATGGTTTCTGTCACTGCTTCTAGCCGGCATTCGTCGCTAAAGTTAATCTTGATTAAGGAGAAAATCATGTTAACTAGCATTGTAACTTTGAGTGGGGGACTTTCGATGGACGTTGATAACATTTTATGTTTACCTAGTTTTAATTCACCTTTGTCTAGTTCTGATGGAGTTTGACCCTTACTTTTCGTTGATTTTTCATTTGCTTGGTCAATTTTGATTTCTTGGCTGTACGACTTTTTTTAGGTTTTTTTTTTTTTTGAAAAACTGCGTTCAACTGTTCTTTACGATATTTTTACGTGGACATTAGTTAGATTCTTTTAAATTTCTCTAGCTGCTTGGCTGCGCAGTTACTTTACGTAGAATGCGCTCAGACATTTTCCCATTTTGGGCAGCATTTTGCCGCATACTTATTTGAATGTGTGCATAATTTTCGCTACTCGAGTAATAGTACCAGCACTCACTACGACTTTTTTTTTATTATAATTTTTCTCTAGGATGTACTTTTATCTTTTAAAAGTGCAGCAATAGCAATTTGGGTTTTCTTTGAAATGTTCGTTTTTTTACCTATTTTCTAAAAAGTTTATTTTTCATTGTTGGTATTATAAAGCTTCAAAAAAAAAAAAAATACTAACCTAACAAATATACTCTGGAATCTATGAAATAATAGTTAAAAACTTATAAAAAAATTCGATTTCTTCCATTACGCCATACAATTTACCTCTGATGAGCCAGAAATCACAAATACTAATTCCAAGTGAAGTAAGCATTTCAATATGATTTCGTAGTTAGGTTCCGCTAATTGTAACGGTATATTTATTTGGTATTTCACATCGAGTAAAATGTAGTACACAGCTTTCTTAATACTTAGGCAGTGGAAAAATTCAAATTATTTGCCTAGCAATCTTCCTCAGTACGTTCTTCGTAAGTTTTTATATTTATTTACTATGTTTCTAATGGGTTGGCGGGGTACTGTAGATCTGTATTACTAATACTTGAAAATTAAGCATCGGTTATTTAATAACTGAATATTTCTTATGTGTTTCCTTCAATATTTTAACAATAGATTCAGTACATTCGGATTTTAAGAGATAACATCAGTCCACAGTCCGCAAATACTAAATACTAATACCCTTCTACTTATTTCCTTTTTTCTTTCTATTTCTATTTCATACAGTAAATTGAGTTATTGTTGGATAGGGACACCTTAAATTCCATGGGCATTCAAACAGTTTTAATGGCATTGGACTCTATTTTAAAAGCACAGTTAACACAACTTAATAAACACATTTGGAAAGCTACTTTCAGCTTTTTTACACTTAACTCTTATGTCCGTTACAGCATAAGCTATGCAAGCTTTCGAGCTTTTACATCTTTATAGCCAAGATGTTAGTGTGTTTGATATACTATCTGAGTAAAGCAGAAAAAAGGAGGAGTGCCTTTGTAAATAAATAAATTAAAGTGCAATTAATGCAAAAGAGTTCCAAATTATATTTATATTTCACCCAAAAACATGATTAGGGTACTCACAACGTGTCATAAAGCATCGTAAAATCATAAAATCATACATTTTTATACTACAAGGTGCATTCCAAAGAAAACAGGACTTTTTGAATTTAGCGTCCCCCTTGGTGGCGTCATCTATATGTCGACTGGTGCGTTAGAATCTGCTATCTTTATCGATTGTCCAGTGAGAATTTTATGACATTTCATTAATTGGAAGTGAAGTTATTGCGTTTTAAGTGTCGGTATGTTTGTGATATCGGTGCAAAAATGAGCTTCGAACAAAGAGCCAAAATTAAATTTTGTTTTAAATTGGTAAAACTTTAACCGAAACGTTTCAACTGATAAAACAAGTTTATGAATAGACAATCATATCCCGTAGCAGAGTGCACGAGTGGTTTCAACGTTTTTAAAGCGGTCGTGAGGATATAAATGACGATCAACATGTGGACCAATGAAAATCCATGATCACCAGAAATTCCATCGAAAATGTGCGTGAATTCATCAAAAATCAGTCGAAATCATCATTGAATTCCTGGATTGAATTCCTGGAAATGGACTTGAACATTTACAAAACATCAATTTGTTGCATTTTGCCCGAACATTTGGGCTTACGAAAGGTGTGTTCACGGTTTGTTCCGCATAAATTGACGACCAAAAATTGCTGAGAATCCAACATTCGAAGGACGACTATTTGACCAAAAATCGCATTTTAACCATTAACCACTCCCCGTATTCACCTGATTTGGCACCGTGCGACTTCTTCCTTTTCGGAAAAATTCATTTATCGATGAAAGGAAAAGCGTTATGCAGACGTTGAGGCCATTCAAAAGGCTTGCACCGGCATACTGACGGCTTACCGGCCAATGAGCTAAAACACTCGTTCTACATGCTTTTGGACCGTGAAAAAAGCTGTATTGAAACAGAAGGAGACTATTTTTGAATAAAATAAATTGATTTTGCCGAAAAAACGATTGTTCTGTTTTTTTTAAGTCCTGTTTGCCTTGAAACGCACCTTGTACAAACAATACGAGTTATGACAATTAAGTAATGAGACTGATTCTATAAAAACCGTATATTTGAAAATTATTCTATAACTCTGCCATCCCCTTCAAAGTAGTCTCCTTGGGCAGCTATACGCGATTCCAGCGCGTTTTCCATGCTTCGTAAAATTTCTGGAACCATTCGACTGGGATGTCGCGAGTACCCTCGTCACGGCCGCCTGGATGCCCGTAATCGACTGAAAATGTGTTCGTTTGACCACCGATCACAGGATGACATGTCGGGCGAATAAGGCGGCTGTTGCAACACGGCGATCCCTTTAGAGGTCAAATACTATGACACGCTGAGGGCGGTGTGGCACGGCGCTTTGTCGTGATGAAGGGTCCAGTTACGAGCGATGTCTGGGCGCACCCTGTTGACTCCTTTTCGCAATCTTTCGAGTACTTGCCAATAGTAGACTTGATTTACAGTTTTCCCCGGAGGAATGAATTCTAATAATCAGCGTTTTTAGCTTCGACTTGCTCATGCGAGCTTTTTTCAAAAATCCATCGAAACACCTGTCACTTTTACAGTTTTAGCGTACGTTTCCGAGGCTGTTTCACCCAATCTGGCGCAAAATTCTATCGCGACGCGTTGTTTTTGATTTCGTTTTTCCATTTTCGTGATGAGCACTACCAACACACGTCTACTCAACTTGACGCAGCAGGCGAACTAAACAAGTTAAAGCGATGGTACATATATCAATGGAGAGGGGAGAAATGCCGGAAAAGAGAAATAGAATTTCATGGTCACATGTTTACAACAAGCGCGGCAATAAAATCAGTCTCATTACTTAATTGTCAAACCTCGTAATTTGGAAGAATTGATAATTTGTGTACTTTTCTTTATTTATCGTTCAAGTGCATTGCGATGAAATATCTGCAGAAAAAATGTGGGAACATTGTGCTGTATTTAAGGGCTT
Source organism: Bactrocera correcta (assembly GCA_027475135.1). Taxonomy (NCBI): domain Eukaryota; kingdom Metazoa; phylum Arthropoda; class Insecta; order Diptera; family Tephritidae; genus Bactrocera; species Bactrocera correcta. Next base: position 132,062,978 of record CM050323.1, read on the forward strand.
TCTAATTTTCAGAAACAGAATCTAAATTGTTCACAGTACTCCCTTAAAAAGCCAAATTATACCGATTTATGCGCTAAAATGTACTTATATTACCATTTCTTCACATTTTGCAATTTTTGCAAATTGTTGCATTTACTTAAGCTGAATATTTAATTTGCTTTTTTTGCAAGCACGCACAAAAAACGTAATTTGTGTTTTCTTTTTCTAACAATATTTTGCCATGCAATGCTCAAATAAAGAGGAAACTGTAACACAAGGCGTTGGTGGCAAAATTATGGTCAGACTCACTTAAGACACCAATTTACTGGCGCATATACACTTTACTCATACCCAGCCGCACTTATGGTCACACAGACATACATACAAGTACGTATTCAGATGTAATACAAATACACTTATTATGAAAAGATACATTCTTCGAAACCTCACCCAAAATTGTATATGCCTTTCGTACGTGCATCATTGCTAACGCAGTTGACCTTTTTTTACTATAGACACCGCTATTCGAACGGTTTACTTGTAATACGAGTAGTCTATGTGATGTGACGTCGTTTGTCCACTCAGTTTTGGAAAGCGCTGAATATTTATTTATTTATTTATTTAGTTAAGTCTATGAACATTAATTCTTATAGACTAAGGGAGAATTAAATTACAGTTAAATTACAATATTAATAAAATAATATAAATAATAATATTAAATGCATCCATGCTTGCAAATATATCTGCGCATTGCGTGTAGGTTTCAACTTAGTACAGTCAACTCTGAACCTTCAAGCATATTGAATTACATTGGACTTTAATTATTTACAGTCCGACAAAAAACTCACGAAAAATCAATGCAGTTTGCGATGGTACATTATCGTGGGGCAAAAGCATAGAGTTATTGGTCTATAACTCCGGGCTCTTTTTAGCTCTTAGCTTCGCGCAAACGCATACCACTCAAATTCCGAATTCCTTGTTGACAGTTTGGCAGCTCGGAAGTAATTCGGAGTGCACTTCATCTCTATAATCGAAAAAACTGTCAACATATTCTTGATTTTTGACCTGCTTTTAAGTTGTTTTTCGGCTTCTATTCACCTTTGCCAAGATATTCGACCGATTGATCATCTGTTTCCGGTTTATAAGCATGGACCCAAAACTCTTTACCAGTAATATTACTTTTAGGGGCTATACTAGTGTGCCTCTTGCAAAAAATTCTTGTTTTTTATGCTTTTCTCATGGCATACATTTCCGAAAATATGCTGTGAAATTGGCAAGATAGCATCTTGAGTAGTTTACGGAAAAAAAAATTTTTCATTTTTTTTTAATGAATAAAAAAAAAATATATAAAGGAAAATTGGCGCACTTCGGGATTTGCGGGGATAGTTGTCAAATTAATTGAAGTTTTTTTTAAGGAAAATAAAAAACAAACAAAAAATGGCGAACTTCCAAAAAAAAAAAAACAAAAAATTACGATTTTACTTAAAAAAACCGATTATTTTATATAGTTGATCATGTTAAATTTTTTTCGTGTATTTTTTCGAAAAGTTCATTCAAAAATAAAAATTTGAAAAAAAAGGTCCCCAAAAGTCAATTTCTACAAAAGTTATGGCTATGTGAAAATAAAAAAAAAAAAATTTTTTAGCAAAAAATAGCAAAATTCATAACTTTTGTGGAGTTGGACAAAACATTTTGAAAAAATTCTCAAAAATGTTTTTCAAAGGGTAGAAAAGGATGGATAAGTTTCAACAAAATCTAAAGGGGTCGGGTTTAAAAGTGGTCGATTTGGTATGGAATGCCAAATGAATGAATGAATACCAAAGTGAAACTTTAAACGCGTTTTTCTCGAAACGACATTTTTTCAAAATTGCTGGCATCATAACCCAACGATAAATTTGCCAAGCGACTTCAAGTAAAAACTGTTGAATAAATTTATTATACTATACAATGATCTACTATCTTTTTGATAGGTTGAAATTCTTAATTTGGTATTAAACGAACATTTTTTTTCCTAAAAAAAAAAACAATATTTTTTCCAAACTGCGCCATTTTGTTAATTTTTGACATTTTTCAAAAATCGAAGAACATTGTATACGAAACATTTTTAATTTCAACAATCTCTCTGAATTCTTTTTTCTCCGGAATCATGTCAGTAGTTAGGGCAGTTTTTATTGGCATCTCCGAAGTCACTCCATAACTCCGTTATTTTTCAACATATTTGTAAAAAAAAAATATTGAATTATAGCTGAAAATATACTTTTTTATGTCCAAAGAACTTCGAAACACTCGTTTGAGTACTTTTTTTTTAAACAATTCACGAAAATCCCCTAATTTTTCATGGGTTGGACTGATTTTGCCCCTTAACGCTACGCTGTTTTTCGAAAAAGTTTAGTGGGATTCGAACCAATCATGCTTTCAGTTTTCTTAACACCAAATGATCTTTCAAAATGGTTTTCACTGATCCTCCTGATATTCCAACGATGCCAGTAAGATCTCTGATTGTTAATCGATCTTAAGCACCAATTCCTTACTTTTATTGACTTGTTTATCATCAGTTGATGTAGAATCTCTTCGAAAAATCTGTACCAATCAAAAACAATTATCAGCGAAGGGCTCTTTCAACAGTTCTAACCTTTCGGCGTCAGAATTTGGTTTCGCAGACACAATTTAATGGAACTTCTTTCTTAAATAACTTCATTTATCGTAAAATTCACTTAATTTACTTTATGTACTCATGTTCCTTTTATGCAACAAGTACCATTATTTTACTCTGACAGAAAAAAAACACTTAGGTAGCTTCGGTACATAAGTGGAATATTTTAAAATAATATGTAAATAACACCCACTGTTCAATCAGTGATAATATAATACTATCAACATTTCGTTTTCAATGCACTAGGGCGTATGAGTAATATTTTAACGGAAAGCTTTCATAGATGTTTTGGAATCAAATTCAAAATAAGAGGTGTAACTCAAAGATGTAAGCCAAGTAGAAGCCAATTCCGTAAATATCAGAATTTGAAAATCAGTAAAATTATGAGCAAATCTCCATTGTCTCTCTAAATATATATTCGTTTCACCATTGCTAATAGAAATATTCTGCAGTAATTTTAACAATTTACAAAGCAGTTCATCCTTTTGTTATCACTAAGCAGCTCAAAACTCGTAGCTTCCAATCGGCATTCAGGCTTAATTATTATTAAGTTTTGTAAGTTTTAAGTTGCCGGAACACTGCAGTATATTTCCACCCGAGGTCTTTGCTACTGCGAAAGCCGCGGAATCGGCCTCTAATGTGTCTGCAGGTATATCCAGAGTCAACGTCTACGTAGACAGCCAAGCAACAAAGAAAGCAGTAACCTCGTATCGCATATTGGCCAGAAGTGTCTTGGGAAGCAGAGCAGCAGTGGAAAGTGTTTCCAGAAGTAAGCAACTTCACTTCTACTGTGTGCCAGGCCAGAAAGGCATCAAGCATTGTCTATACGACGATCTTGATAAAAGCATGGCAAAGAAAATCAAAATATGATGGAACGAACTACTTTGGCGCAAGACTGGGAAATTCATGTGCTAAACGATAGTTTGGGAATACACAATATTTCTTTTGACACTCGATAGAAAAGACGATAGGGAAATGATCGAACTACTAACTGGTCACTGTCTGGTTGGGGCACACGCCCGAAAAATGGGGCTGCAAGATTGATAAGACTGAAGGAAATGTCTAGCGCAGGGCACCAGAGAAACAATGGAGCATCTTTTGAGTGATTGTGCCGCATTGGCAAGATTAAGCTGGGCTCGCCTTCTGTTAAAATTCGCAACATGCATAGGCATCCTAAAGGATGACTGTTCCTCATGGACCTAGTAAGTAAACTCCATCTGGCATCGAAAAGGACCAATTGCGCTAAGCGTAGCTCATTGGCCTACCAAACTATTCTAACCTAACTTAAAGGTTTATATTCAAATCAAATTGCAACCAGTAAGTTTTTATTCATTGATAATATTATGTTGGGCTAGAGACAGATAAAATTATTTATTACATTGTGTTATTATTGTTTTTTCCTTTTTTGAACATTTTTTTAATCACCAATGTTCATATAAATCATCATTCAAAATAATTTTTTTCATTTAGTTATAAAATTAATAAGAAATAAAGAATGTTTCCAAAAATAATCAAACTTTAACTGTTAATATTTTTTAAACGGTAGGATTTACGAAAAAATCGTGGAGACCCTTTTTGTAGAGCATTCAATTTTCTACAAAATCGAAGGAACAAGATATTTTTTTAAGTAGTTGGAAGCGAGATATAAATGTTTCTATCTGATAATAAGAAAAAATAGAAAACTCTATGTAGGGGGACCTTCCCGTTACAATTAAAAACTCATATTTGGAAAGGCTTTCTTAGAGGTGCCTAGGAACCTCTTTTTCCGAGTACCAATCGAAAAAAAAATTTTTTTTTGAATCACCCTAATAGACCTGTATAAAATTTGGTAAACAAGTGACAGCGCTCAAGAAGAATCTTCAAAGCAAACCAAAAATATTGAAAGAAAAGATGCTGTAAAAGAAGTACCATAAAATGCAGCTGTAAAAATTAACAGTAAACCTTACAAATTCACACACCGTCAAATAGCAAAACTGCCATCGGAATAATTACGCAACCTTGCTGTTGTAAAATAAATTACCATCGAGTGTGAAATAAGTTTTCAGTCATTTAAACATGAATTTAACAAAAATATTTACACATAAAATTTACATAAGTCTATGTACAGAAACTCAATTTGGAGTTTATATTTTAGCTATGTGTCAAAGTTGCTTTACCATAACCACAAGTGGCATTGCAAATTCAACAAAAACATTAAACATTTCATCCCAATGCCTTCGGCGGTTTGAAAATGCTTGCGCATTTGCTATTGTTCTTTTTTTGAATGGAAATGTGAAAAATTTCACACGCCGGCATGTCTACTGAGCAAAGCTTCCGCGCTAGCATGCAGATATTTACTTTAACTCGCTGTTTTAATTATTTTTTTTTTTTAAGTAAAGTGGATTATTTTTTTCTTTTTTATCGTTCTTTATAAAGCACTTATAAAACATCAACATAAACACTAAGAATCATGAAGTCAGCTCTCTCAAATAACTAGTCGTCAACTTACGCTGCAACACTACCCACGAGAAGACGGAAATAGTCAGGAGAGAGTAATACAAAGTGAGTAAGAAATGGGTAATTCGGGACTAACCGAAAATTTTATACTCTTGTAACTTGCAGCAATCAAAATTAGGCAAATACCTTAAGGTGCCAAATGTCAACCATAGCATTGGATTCCAAGTAATATTATATATAATTGATAATAACTTAATCAAAATCATTCAGCCGAATGTCGAAAATCCAGATGTTATTAATTTGCGGGCTATTTAGGCAAAAAATGTGATATTTTTATTTTTATCTCACACTGCGTAGAATATTCCGTTATGTTCACTTTTGGTTGATACGTTAATGGAGGTATAGGTCTAGTCTAGAAGCATGAATTTCAGGTAATTTTTAAAGTGTCGTAAAAAACGGCTATTAATATTTTTACTATCCAGAAGAGTACAGAAAAAAATTAAAAACTAAAAAAAGTAAGAAACCAAAAAAAAAAAAAAGATTATTAACCCAGAATAATGTCGCAATGGCCGGAACTATGGAAAGGTGAGAAAATTTTTTTTTCACAAAATGGCGACTGCCAGAAATAAGTTTTTTTTGGATAAATTTTTCTGACTATTTCGAATTTTTTTAAAATAATTAAAATATAAATTTGAGGACGAGGCTAGCTCTAACCATAGACAAGGCTATAAAGAAGACTCTATAAAAATTTCAAGTAAATCGGTCCAGTAGAATCTGAGAAATCGTGGGTATCGTCCCGAAAAAGTCAGTTTCGAGAAAAACGCGTTTAAAGTTTAGGAGACAATTCTAGTAAACACGGACACACGTCACAAAATCGGCTGTGTCTCCGAAAATAAGTCGAATTTTGAAAAATCCTTCCAAGGTCATATTTCGAAAGACTAAACTATCAAAATATGCAAAAGAAAATCGATTTTTTCAAAATCTTAGACTAGAATACCCCCTTAATAAACAAAACTCTCGTATTTGGGGTGAGGACAATCCACAATCGATGTTGAGATGCCGTTGTGTCCTCAAAAAGTCACTATTTACTTTGCTCTATATTATGTGGAGGGAGTAACTGGTTCATATTTCTTCCTGGAAAGTGGGCCATGATTAATCACTTTTTTTTTCTTGTGTTACAGTATCTTTATAAGTATTGGACCTTTGGTTCCAACAAGACAGCGCTGTATGCCATACAGTCAACGAAACAATCAATTTATTGAAAGAAGCTTTTGGGGATATCATTAATTCGCGTCATGGGACTACGTCGTAGCTTCCATTTTTTGTAGTTATTTGAAATTGGTTATCTACGTGGGACGCGTGGTCCGAACAAAACTATAGGGGTATTCAGACCGAGGTCTGTTAAATTGGTAATTCGTTAGTTGATACTTCGTTGAAAGGCTTAACTGTGAATATACTGTTTGCTCTACCTTGGTAGAATGGTAAATTTTATACCGAAACAGCTGATTCAATTTTATTAAAGAGTAAAAATGCCCCAACAAAGTGCAAAATCAAAAATTGTCAGTCATTTAATTTAAAATTATGTGGAGCAGATCAAATTTATTACTGGTAGGTACTTTAAATTGATGTATAGAGGAGCAGGAGAACAGCTGATGTGATATTGCCGAGTAACGAAACAATTATCAAGCTTGCCAGATGGATAGTTCGTTACTCGGTAAAACAATAGTCTGTTAATTTTACAAAAACAAAATACATGTAAAAACTACCAAATAACGACTAACGAATTAACAAGGCTGGTCTGAAGACCCCTTATAATACTTTAGCAACCAGTTACAATAGTATAATAATAATAGTAACACAAGTAATGGAAGTGTTTCTTATTTTAAGGTATGCAATCGTGACTACAAGCAAAAGGATGGCTTTGTATTTTAGTTTTTTGATAGCTCAACAACAGTGTAAATAAGTGTTGCCAAGTTTGTACGGTCGTGTATTGTGACATGCCTTAGAAAACTGTGTATCATACTACATATCGTCCCCTAAAATGTAAGAAGAAAAAGACGGAATAAAACTGAAAGCCTTCTGTGAAAAAAAAATGAAATTTTCTTCTAACTTGGTGACATACAATGTGCGTTCAAAAGTGGCCCACATGTTGATTGTTATGTATGAAAAATATCAAAAATTAACAAAATGGCGTGATTTTGAAAAAAAAAAAAATCGTTTTTTAGCTAAAAAATGGTCGTTTTTTAAATACCAAATTGTTTTAATTTGAAGTCGATCGCCCAATTTCTCTTTGAGTTATGACGCCAGCAATTTTGGAGAATGTCGTTTCGAGACAAACGTTTTTAAAGTTTCACTCATATATGATTATACCTCCGAGCGACGATATACTCATTAATAACGTTTTTATAGTTACAATGCCTTTGTCAAGTTTCATTCAACGATTTCATTCGGTCATTCTTGCATTCGTCTATATATATATTTCTGTTTCCAGCTGTTCATCCGCTTCAAAAGTCATTTTTATGATTGTAGATTCATATTTGTATAAGAACGTGTGTGTATTTGTTCGCCACTTTGAGCTCATAAACTTGAAAATGGTTTATTGCATTGGCTGTCTGCTCCTCCTATTTTCTCAAGCATGTTGCAACAATTACACTACAGCGGTGCTCTGTCAATGAAAGAGCAGTACAATAACTTTTCTGACCTGTTTTTGTCATAAAATTTCTGTTATTTGCTCTGTCGCCTTTTGGCTGCAATCACATGTGGTAGCTTCTTTTTTTGCTCTTTTCACTTTGTGCCACAAATAGTCGATTGCGTGCGGCTTATATCATTTATGTTGCCTTCGATAATTTTTTGAGCAATAAATCTTACACGTACCCAAACTATAAATCTAACCAAGTCGGAGAGTTTTGACCCATAAAAATATTACTGTCTGTCTCGTAAATTCATTGCTTCTGTCTATTTTTTCTCAGATTTCTACTGAACAACTTTCGAGGTTGTACTTTAAAATTATGTCACTATTGGTTGTTGATACTGCGAAATGCGTAGTAAATGGCAAGTGAGGGAAAGGCGGAACAAAAAAATATTACTGGCGTTGATCACCCTGAATGTGAAGAATGGCTTCAACGCAAAAAATTTGGCAAACATGATCTGTACGACATTCGCGCTCCTCAATTTCTTATGGCAATTGTTATGAGGTATTTTGAAAACAGGCGACTATTATTCGATACTGATAATGATAACACCCGGAGCGAAAAGTGTACTGTAAGGCTCGGTTCCAGGCCTTCTATGAAACCTAATGTATGATGGGATGCTAAGGAGATACCAACCAAAAGCCGTTAAAATAAATGCTTATGCAAATGACCTTATTATGATAGCAGTGGCTAAACATCTAGATGACCTCCGGAAAAGTTCAATGAGTGCATAGACGATCTCCTCAATGAGTTTAGAACTGGCTGAGCGAAAGACAGAGATCTTGCTCATAAGTACTAAAAAAGTGCATGAAAGTAAGTATATTTTTTACCATAGGGGAATGTGAAATTCACTTAAAAACTCCGTGTTTTACAGCAAAAATGAGTCTAACACCTCTAAATAGGTGAAATGAGAGAACAAATTGTAATTCAAAGGTGTTATGGTGTTACCGAAGTATTAATATTAGGTAGTACTGTAAGTTGTTTACCTAACATAGATCAAGTTGTTATTGCATATATGAGACCTGGTCTACGAAAAGGGGGCTTAGGTGTCAAAAAATCAATTTTTTGCATATATTTGACCTGGTCTACGAAAAGGGGGCTTAGGTGTCAAAAAATCAATTTTTTGTCATCATCATATGTACAGATATGTATGTCATCGCTCAAAGTCTGTACAGACTTTTCTTTCATGAATAGTTTCTTCTAGCTCTCTTCACACAAGCAATTACAAAAAAACTTTTTCTTCAAACGAATAAAAAGATATTTCGGGATTTGAGTCTCTTCCATGGCCTGGAAATAGCCCCGATTTCAACCATATTGAGTAGCAATATATTGCAAAAGTATAAAACTCTCTTATTATATTCGATGTGCCATACATTTTAAGAGTGATAAGGGGATAAAAAGTGCAATATCTTTTGAATGATATGAATGAACAAACATTTTTTTGTAGATTATTAAAGGTGAATATTTTCTGCGTCGTGTCACATACTTTTCTATTTTTTTATCGTGAAGACCACTTAAACAACTTCAATTGTTTAACAAAAAATTCTTTAAAATAATATTTATTTATTTATTTTATTTATTTACAAGAGTAATAATTATAAATAATTATTCCACTTAACAACTAAAGCACTGGCTGCCAAGGCCATCGGCTTTTAAAATATTATAATTTAAACAAGAGTACCTTCCAAAATATTTGTAAGATAGTACGAACATTTTTCTTTGACTTCACAAAATTTCATCAATTTATCTCCTCTAGTTTATGAGAAAATAGTTTTACAATTTTATCATCCTCTAAATTTCCACCTTCAATAACTTTACCAAAAAAAAAAAAAGGATTTTGACGAAATATTTATATCACGGCGTATGCGTCTGGTCTCCTTCCCAATGAAATGCTAATTTTGAAAATCGGAGATTTTTCGAAATTTTCATGGACCACTTGACGTGGTTTGACCCGAGCGAAGTAGCGGTGATCCAATCCTTTTGTAAGTTGCTGCTTCACGTATGTATATGTGTATAAAAGGACTAAGGATTGGTAAATTTGGGGAGACGAAAATTAATTGTAAATTAGTATATTGCGATCATTTAAATATATTTTATTAGGCCTATCATTGAGAGAAAGGTTGTTTATACATATTGAAAACATTTCTACGAAATGATGAAATCAGATGTGTATGAATTACACTTTTGTTGAACCTACAAACATAATAAAACCAATGGAGAGCGAGGCAGAATATATGAGGATAAAAATAACAGTTGGAACCCCATAAAAATGCTTTAAATGTCGGCGCTTATGCGTCTGTGCACAGCACTACTATTACACTATAATAGAGATTTTTTTCTCGCACAACAATATTCAAATATACAACAATTGGAAATTGATATTGATGGTATTATTTTTCACGCAGTCATATGTTTGTATATAAATATACTGTTCCAAGAGTACAAAAATTGTTAGTTATCATAACTGTTCGTGGCCTTGTGAACATGAGCTTGTGGGCTATCAAAATATACAGTCCCACAGCTAAGCTTTGTGAAAATGTACAGAATATCAACATACTACACACTTTTGTCACTAGAAACTAAGCCGCAATAAGCAATAAAAATATTTCGTTACATGCTAACGAATGATGGATGAATTTTGCACAAAAATTTTGAAATATGGAAATATCTTACTTGTTGTCAATATATTGGTGGCCAACAGAATCCGCTTCGCATGAACTCCTTTCGCGTTGGCGACTAAAGGATTATATGTCTATTATCTATATCCCATTTTATCTTGTTGCGCACTTCTGTTAGGCATGACATGATTTGTGGTTGCCTAAATGCTTTCAGTTGCCAGCTTTATTATAACTTTATTATAACAGCCACGATTAGAAAGGCTGCGTTGCGAACGAAATTATTTCGAGTTTTTCTTAGTTGATAGAAGCATATTCCAAGCATAGGTCTTTGCTATAAGTTAGTGCTTAGAAATAAACCTTGAACGCAACTATCCGAACATCCTATAGTCATATTTAGCGATAGTTAAGCAGCTCTTAAAGTGATCTCTGCGTACGAGGGCAAATAGATAATGATGCAGGAGTGTATGGAATGGCTGGAGAGTATACCTGATCGTAAACAAGACAGCAAACGAGAATGAACTGGCTGATAAACTATCCAAAATAGTAGGATCTGAACCTTTCATTTCGGTGTGTCCCCATACCATACTATAAATGAACTGCTCCGCAATGATATACGAGTTGGCAGGGAGGGATATTGGTAACAACTCGAAGTCATGCATTATGCCGAGTTCGAATGGATGATTACAACCTTAGCAGGTATAAATGTGTAATCAGCCTTCCAAGGGCCAAATTTTGGCAACTTGTCGCTTTCTACACTGGTCATTGCAAGCTATAGAAGACTTATTTAACTTGGGTCTATCTTCTTGTCCAAATTGCCGGTTCTTCGACATGGAGTCGGAAACTTCAGAACAGCTGCTAATTGACTGTACAGCAGTCTGTAGACGCAGGATAAAAGCCTTTGGATCCATGTTGCCAAACTGGGTTTATATCGGCTCAATAGAATTTAGCAGTATATTGGAATTTGTAACAAGTGAGTCGTTGTGACTTAGGAAAGGCCATAATATGATTCATAGACTTATCTAAGAAAGCCGCTCCAACTAACAGCTCTTAATTGTAACTGGAAGGTTGTCTCCCCTTACAGTTTTCTATTTTTGTCTTATTATCAGATACAAAAATTCATATATATTCCAAGTACTTGGAAAAATATCTCCTGTGAAATGGTAACGGTTAAAGCTTGATTATTGTGAGACAAGTTTACTTAATTTAAGGGGTTTCATGAATTTCCCCGTGTAAAGCACAGTCTTTTTTAACAATTTTTTTTTCATATAAAAATTAAACCTTTTATTGTCTCAAACATACACAATTAACGAAGAAATTATGAATTTTTTGGCAAAAAATATATTAAAGTCGGTCATTGCGACGCCATATCCGGTGATTCCTCGGAAAAAACGTGCGGCCGTGTTGACAGGATAACTCTGTACAGGATTATATATAGTGAAAAGAGACGTGTTTTAGTTAAAACCTTAACTTAGAAATTTGACGATGGAACCACACACAAAAACTGAAAATTGGATTTTTGGCAGACATTTCTACAAAAAAAAAAAAAAAAAATTAAAATTTCAGTGAAAATTTCGCGACTTTTTTGTTTTGAAATAGAAGTAATCAAGAAAAAAAATACTTACATCTCATAGACTTGTGTATAATTTCATGAAAATCGGTTGAGTAGTTCTCGAGAAATCCACTTCAAAACACTGTTTAGAGAAAAACGCGTTTAAAGATGACGCAAATAGCTTAGCTGACCTCGAGCGCAAAAGTTCTCAAGGCTTTATTTCCGAAAATGTTACTCGGAAGGAAAATATTCTAGAGACATTTTAGAATGTAATAAGGCAATAAAAAATCGAAGTTTTTAAACCCATAAACCCATCTAACCCCCTTTTTTTCTAACATAATGAACAAATCATTATAAATGGGAATTCCTATAAACACTTCTTCTTCTTCTTTACTGGCGTAGACACCGCTTACGCGATTATAGCCGAGTCGAAATCAAATATATGCATAAATATATATATATTAATTAAGAAGTGTCTAAGAACCTATGTTTTAAAGTACCAAGCGATAACTATACATGTGTTTTTTACCCTCCCTTCTATACATGGCGTATGAGCAATATTCCTAAGTTGTATGTGAACTTATGCTGCTTACTAAATGAAGGGTGCTAACACTTAATGAACGACCAAATGTTTGGCATTAATTACTTCATTACTCCAAATGGATTACTTGCGATAAATTTTGCAAAATGGTAGAAATAATAGTTAGCGCTAACGTTCGCATAGCGTTACCACATTAGTAATGATGGTTAATACAGTACAACTGTTGTATTTTCACAGCATTGCCAACAACTCGATAACCACGATAATAGTAACATCAAACGCTGTATGCTTACATCGTACTGGTACGACATTTTTTGCTAATTTAATACTTGCTAAAGTAAGACAATCAGAGAAGATAGGGATAGCAGTTGCTTCGTCAGGAATTGCTGCAACTCTTCTGAAGGATGAAAAAACTGCTCATTCATCTTTTAAACTTCCGTTGAACCATAAAGCAAATATAGAGGCCGTGGACAGAACATTAAAAGATCTTAGAAACTCCTTTGCTCTCAAGCACGGGATAAACTTTGTATTTGCTGGAGATTTCCAACAGACTCTTCCTGTCATTAACAGAGGTACACAAGCAGATGTAAAGCATGCTTAGTATCGTTGCCTTTATGGACTTGGATTGAAAATAAATAATATAAACTTACGGACGAATATGAGAGCTCCTCTTCATGGAATCATTGACGGCAATTTTCCACAGAAACTGCTTATACTTGGGGAAAATACTTTTTCCACTGCAAATTTAAGGAGTAATTGTAGTATTCTTCTCGATGAGTCTCAAGGCCAAATAAGTCATAGTTTAGACATTTAATAAATGCAGTACATATACCCTGACATCGAGAATTTACACGAAAAAAATTTTATTGGTTGTGTTCTAGCGCAATAGTGTCACCAAGTAATGATAGTGCTTACGAAACGAACGACTTAATTATTCAAAAAGTTCCCGGAGAAATAAAAAACACAAATAGATAAACAGCGTGACTAATATCTAAGATGCAGTTCTTTATCCACAGGAGTTTTTAAATTCATTAAACCCTTCTAGACTGCCACCGCATGAGCTGGCTTTAAAAACTGGAAATCCAATTATGCTTTTGAGGAATTTAAGTCCTCCCCGCACGTTCATGGGACGAGGGGTATTTTTGCATTTTTTTTTGCTGCTCATGGGATCAGAGTCCCACATTTTTGAACACTGATTCTTATGTAAAATTGAACGAGGAATCGAATGGAAAAGTCAATTTTGAAAAAAAAAAAAAATGGGGGGGAAAGCACAAAAAACGGTATTTTTGGAAAAAAATTATTTTCTTGGATTTTGAAAATTTTTTTGGACTCTGAAAATATTTTTAACAGAAAGCAGAGATTTTTTTATATAAAATTGGATAACTTAAAAATTTTTTTCACTCAATTTTGAGATTGTTAAAAAATAAAAGAAAAAGTCATTTTTTTGTTTCATCTCAATTTGAAGTGCGCGCCAAAAACCAATGGAGCAACTTTGACCACTAAAAAGTTAACAAATATTCTTCTATTGGTCTATTTTATGATATTCTAAAGTTTGGTCAAAATCGCAGAACCACGGGTACAAAACCATGTCGCAAATTGATGGAATGGCCCATATAATGTATATATACTATTTATAACTTACACACTGGCCTACGTTTATATTTGGCATAAGATTTGTTAGAAAAACGAAAATCAATATATATAGTATAGTCACTATACAAATTCAGTCGAATGTTCAAAAATCCTGGTAATGGTCATATGGGGCTAGGTCAAGTTTCGTTCAATTATATTACTTTAAAGCACAATGATACTCGTCATTGAGAGAACCCAAACATTGGCCGATATATCCAGCATAAAATCACCAGGAAGTTCGAAAATACTTATATTAAGTACATACTACTGTGCCCAAGCCATAAGGTGACATTGTATTTGTTTTGAAAATTCTTTATTTATTCTTCCAAATCAATTTTATCCCCTTCAAAATAATACGATTGATCGGTTGCTTTGGGGACGTAAGCATAGATCCAAGTCTCATCGCCAGTTATAATGCATTTCCTGACACCCTGGTAGTCGAAAAGCATCGTTTCACACACTTCAACGCGACGACTTTTTTCCAAAAAATTCAATGTTTTCGGTAGCAGTCGAGATTTGATGGGCTTGAGGCCCAAAGCATCCTTCAAAATGTTAATGCCTGGGCCTTTCGGTATGCCAACTTCATCAGCAAGGCCTGTAATTGTTAATCGACGGTTTTTCAACACCAAATCTTTGATTTGTTGAACGTGAGTTTCGTCGGTTGAGGTTAATGGTCGCCCTGGACGCTCTTCGTCTTCGACACGTTCACGGCCGGCTAGAAACTCACTATACCACTTGTAAACATTTTTTTTTAGACAAAGCCTCATCACCAAAGGCTTTCTGCACTATCCTCAACGTATTCACAGCAGAAAATTGATTCCGTAAACAAAATTTAATGCAAATTCTTTGCTCTACAAATTTCGAAATCGCAAAAAACGAAGAACTCACTTTTAGCAGTTCACAAAACGACACATTTCTCAAACACTAATGAATATTTTGACATGAAATTTGACATAAATGTGACTGACAGTACTACCAACCTAAGAAAAAAATAATTCTCCAAATCCTTCGACGCGCGCAGTTTAAATTTCAAATGTCACCTTATTTTTTGGGCACAGTAGTATATAGGGGCTCAGGGAAGTATCGACCTGATTAAACCCATTTTGTATACCCAGAATTACAATAGCAGGAAAAGTATTCTATCTGAATTTCTATTGTATATTTCACACCTTGACCCATATTTTCGATCAAAAGTGAACTGTAGGTACCTTGGTCCAAATATTCGGTAGCTATGGACTTGAACAGTTTTTATTGGATTTTGGGTCATAAGGCGTCATACACTAAATGCATTATTCGCGCAAAGTTGTATCCCATTATATTATTTACTTCTTGATATGTGCACTGTAAAGTGAAAGAATCTAGTGGAATTGAAAATTGCGTTGTATTGGAAATAGGCGTGGTTTTAGTCCGATTTCAGCTATATTTACACTGTGATATATGATATGATGGGAGTGTTACGTAGTAAATTTTGGCGAAATCGGTCAGTCAGGTCCCGAGATATGGGGTTTCACCTAAAAGTGGGCAGTACTATGCCTTTCGTCCAATTTTCACTCGAGCTCCTGTAAAACCCTCTCATACCCTATCGGAGATAAAATTTAATGTCTCTGTTGATTTAGTTATTGACTTATTGCTTTTTTAGTGGCTTTTAACAGTACCTTTATATGGGAAGTGAGTACGATGTCAAAATCGTGCTTGGCGACTTCAAGGCCAGGGTGGGCAAAGAAGGTATCTTTGGCACTACGGTCAGTAAATTCAGCCTCCACGAGGAAACATCCCCAAATGGGCTGAGGCTGATCGACTTCGCCGGGGCCCGAAATATGGTTATCTGTAGTACTAGATTCCAGCATAAGAAGATACATCAAGCTACCTGGCTGTCTCCAGATCGAAAAACCACCAACCAGATCGATCATGTTGTGATAGACGGAAGACACGTCTCCAGTGTTTTAGATATGCGTGCGCTCCGAGGTCCTAACATCGACTATATTGTTGCAGCCAAAATTCGCACCCGCCTTTTTTTTCTACTCGGCGTGCACTCCTGCTCTCTGAGAGCACTCGTCAACAACTCGGTATAAGGGAACTGTGGGACGGCATTTCGAACTCCTTACGTACAGCTGCAACCGAAACATTTGGTTTTCGGAAAGTGCAAAAGAACAGCTGGTACGACGAGGAGTGCCGTGTCGCAGCGGAGAGAAAACAGGCTGCCTACCTCGCAACGTTACGATCGACCACAACACGTGCGGGATGGGATAGATACCGAGAGTTGAAGAGGGAAGCGAGATGCATTTGTAGACAGAAAAAGAAAGAGGCCGAAATGCGTGAGTACGAAGAGCTTGATAAGCTGGCCGACAGGGGTAATGCTCGAAAATTCTACGAAAAGATGCGGCGGCTTACAGAAGGTTTCAAGACCGGAGCATACTCTTGTAGAACTCCCCAAGGTGATCTAGCCACCGATGCCCAGAGCATACTTAAATTAGGGAGGGAACACTTCTCCACCATACTTAAATTAGGGAGGGAACACTTCTCCAGCCTGCTGAATGGCAGTGAACGCACAACACCAGGAGAATGCAAACCCGATACCCCAATCGATGACGATGGAGCAAACGTTCCATTGCCTGACCATAAAGAAGTTCGAATAGCAATTGCCCGCCAGAAAAACAACAAAGCGGCAGGGGCCGATGGATTGCCGGCCGAGCTATTCAAACACGGCGGCGAAGAGCTGATAAGGTGCATGCATCAGCTTCTTTGCAAAATATGGTCGGACGAAAGTATGCCCAACGATTGGAATTTAAGTGTGCTATGCCCAATTCACAAAAAAGGAGACCCCACAATCTGCGCCAACTACCGTGGGATTAGCCTCCTCAACATCGCACATAAGGTTCTGTCGAGCGTATTGTGTGAAAGATTAAAGCCCACAGTCAACAACCTGATTGGACCTTATCAGTGTGGCTTTAGACCTGGTAAATCAACAACCGACCAGATATTCACGATGCGCCAAATCTTGGAAAAGACCCGTGAAAGGAGAATCGACACACACCATCTCTTCGTCGATTTCAAAGCTGCTTTCGACAGCACGAAAAGGAGCTGTCTTTATGCCGCGATGTCTGAATTTGGTATCTCCGCAAAACTAATACGGCTGTGTAAGCTGACGTTGAGCAACACGAAAAGCTCCGTCAGAATCGGGAAGGACCTCTCCGCGCCGTTCGATACCAAACAAGGTTTCAGACAAGGCGATTCCCTATCGTGCGACTTTTTTCAACCTGCTTCTGGAGAAAATAGTTCGAGCTGCAGAACTCAACAGAGAAAGTACCATCTTCTATAAGAGTGTACAACTGCTGGCGTATGCCGATGATATTGATATCATCGGCCTCAACACCCGCGCCGTTAGTTCTGCTTTCTCCAGACTGGACAAGGAAGCAAAAGAAATGGGTCTGGCAGTGAACGAGGGCAAGACGAATTATCTCCTGTCATCAAACAAACAGTCATCGTACTCGCGACTTGGCACTCACGTCACTGTTGACAGTCATAACTTTGAAGTTGTAGATAATTTCGTCTATCTTGGAACCAGCGTAAACACCACCAACAATGTCAGCCTGGAAATCCAACGCAGGATAACTCTTGCCAACAGGTGCTACTTCGGACTAAGTAGGCAATTGAGAAGCAAAGTCCTCTCTCGACAAACAAAAACCAAACTCTATTAGTCACTCATAATTCCCGTCCTGCTATATGGTGCAGAGGCTTGGAAGATGTCAACAACGGATGAGTCGACGTTGCGAGTTTTCGAGAGAAAGGTTCTGCGAAAGATTTATGGTCCTTTGCGCGTTGGCCACGGCGAATATCGCATTCGATGGAACGATGAGCTGTACGAGATATACGACGACATTGACATAGTTCAGCGCATTAAAAGACAGCGGCTACGCTGGCTAGGTCATGTTGTCCGGATGGATGAAAATACTCCAGCTCTGAAAGTATTCGACGCAGTACCCGCCGTCGGAAGCGGAGGAAGATCTCCACTCCGTTGGAAGGACCAAGTGGAGAAGGACCTGGCCTCGCTTGGAATATCCAATTGGCGCCACGTAGCGAAGAGAAGAAACGACTGGCGCGCTGTTGTTGACTCGGCTATAATCGCTTAAGCGGTGTCTACGCCAGTAAAGAAGAAGAAGAGTAGGGTTATTCTCCGATTTTATTTATTTTCACACTGTGGGTAGAAGTTCTTAAATGATTTGCGATCAGCAAACTTGGTTGTTGTAGCTTAAGTGGTTTAAGAGAAATGCACATTTAACTTATTAGAGGGCCCCTTGCTACTGTGATCCTTTCTGCTAAATTACAGCTTCATATCTTAATTTAATCCTTAGTTTTCGCTTTTTATATGTTTTTGGTTAATGGCGATTCACTTAATGGTGTGGCACGAACGAAATCGACTTTTTTTTTGGACTATGGACCCCACATACCAAGTTTCACTGAGATATCTCAGTTTTTACCCAAGTTACAGCTTTCACGGACGGACAGACAGACAGTTAACCGGATTTCATCTTTTCTTATCAACCTGACCATTTATATATGTACATAACGCTATATCTAATTCGCTTAGTTATAGATGTTACGTACAACCGTTAGGTGAACAAAGCTATAATAGCAACTGGTTGGAAGAGTATACAAATTTTACGCACATCTAAGTTAACAGGAAAATATTTGGCATGTGGCTTTTGTCTTGCTTATGACATACACTGCGTATACGTGATTTATCGACAAGCAAAATGTAGTATTGCTGGCCTACTGGCCTAGCAAATGTGGTGAGAGAAAGTGTTGCAGAGCATAGCAATAAAACTATGGTAATTGTGGCAAAATACATCGCTGACATAAATTTTAGGGTGAATCAAAATATATATATATATTTTTTTTATATTTTTAAAATATATATATATTTTTTTTTTCGTTTAATACTCAGTAAAATAGGTTCCTAGACACCTATAAGAAAGCCTCTCCAAAAACCTATGCGTTTCATCATTCATAATGATTTTTTTCATTGAGTTATAAAATCCATAAGAAATACAGATTTTCCCAAAAATAATCAAACTTTAACTGTAGATATCCTTTAAACGGTTGGGTTTACGAAAAAATCATAGGAGACCTTTTTTGTAGAGCATTCAATTTCCTACAAAATCTAAGAAACAAGATATTTTTTAAAGTAGTTGGAAGCGAGATATAAATTTTTCTATCTGATAATAAGAAAAAAAGGAAAACTGTAAGAAGGAGAACCTTCCCGTTACAATTAAGAACTCTTGCTTGGAGAAGCTTTCTTTGAGGTGTCTAGGAACCTATTTTTCCGAGTACCAAACAAAAAAAAAAAATATTTTTTTTTTAACCACCCTAATAAATATATAGTATATGGCATAAATTAAACGCAACCTAAGAACTGGAATTTATTAACTTGACGACGTGTAAATTTCAAAATAATAGGTATTATTTTTGCAGTGGGATTTTTATCCCTTAAATTCAGATTTAATGAATGTTTATTGAAAAACATTACAAAAATATCTTTGAATGTGTAATTAATAAGAATATCTGAATATTAATATGTGCAGATATAGGAATTTTCCACTCCCGTTTTCGTTTTTAACTTAATAAAACTGGTGTATTATATAATTGCTAATAATTTGTGGATGGCGTTGCTTTTGCTACAAAATGTACGAAATTTAATATAGAATTTTCTGCAATAAAAGAAAGTTGACTTATACCGAAAATAGGTTGTTCAAAAAAATATTTACTAATAATGAATTTGCTCTTTAACAGCAAATTAATACTATTTTTAAGCCTAGTTCACTAGAAAGACCAGAAAATAATAATAAATAAACGCTGTAAAAACAATTTTCCAACTGCAATTCAACACAGCAAAAACAGTTAAAGCACAAAATTGAAAAAATACAAAATAACAAATAACAAAAGAAAGAACAACACAAAACATGAAATGCAACACAGTGAAAACTGGGAGGAGAAGAAAGGTAGCAATTACATTGGCGCACAGTGCAGCAAAATATTCCCTCCTTGACCGTCCGGTGCTCCTGACGAACTGTGTAGTAGCAGGCGAAGCGCCGGTCAGGCAACAAGAATGTGGCATCTCGGGTACCAACCACAGCATACGGGTGTTTGGTTGGTTCAACTTTACGGGAATGTTTTATTCGTCTTTTATCCAAGCATTTCGTTGCAGAACTTGAAAAAAGCAAGAAATATAAAACATTTTAAAATGCATAGAGGCGTAATAATTTAATGAGCCAATGTCCTAGGTGACGTGGAAAAGCGCCGCTCTTGTTTGTCATGCCAACACCATTAATGACGCGGTTAAAGGCAAGTGATAAGTATATATTATATTATTATATTGTATTTTAGGATGAGTTGAAAAAACGAAGTGTTTTCGCTTAGTTCTTTGAAAATTTGGTTGTTAGATAAATCTAAGAAGTGCTCTTCAGGTATGAGCTCTTATCTTGTTTCCAAATACTTGAAAAATCATTTCGTTTTGGATTTTGTAAGAAATTCAAAATTTCAAAAAAGTTTCATAACGATTTTTTCGAAGATTCGTTTGGCTAAAAATCTCGAAAAACTGAGCATCCCTACCGACATTGCAAAAGCGGACGAGATCGGTAGGTGACCCAGTCCACTCTCCGTATAACCGAACTGTTTAAGGCTACTAAAAGTGCAACAAACCAATATCTAAAAACCCCAGAGATTTTTAATTCGAGATAGTGTAAGAGGGCATTATAGGAACCGGACTCTTTAAGATGAAATCACATATTTCAGAAATAGCGAATGAAATGCAATCGGCTAAAAAAATCTTATTAAGGGGGTATTCTACTATAGAATTTTGAAAAATTCGATTTTTTCATGTATTTAAAGCTTAGACCTTTAAGAACATACCCTCCAAAGGATTTTTAAAAATTGAAATTATTTTAAGAGCTACAGTTACTTTAGTGACGCAGTACCTAGCCCGGTAGGTAGATAGACTCACTTTTTAAGCACGTTTTTCTCGAAACTACTTCTTTCCGCACGGTACCGGCAATATCTCAAGTTCTACACAACCGATTTACTTTAAATTTTGTGTAAACCTTCTTTATATAATCCTTTATCGTTCCTACCAGCATCGTGTCAAAATTTTTGTTTTAATATTTAAAAAAATTCAGGAATTTCAAAAAAAAAGCGTAAAAAATTATTTTTATTTTCAGGCAGTCGCCATTTTTCAAACAAATTTTTTTTCGTGTTCCCTGAGGCAGGGACTATAACAGCATGCTTACTGATTAATAATTTCTTTGAATTTTGGTTTTTTTTCAAATCACCAGGAGAATCAGGATCAATGTCACCAGGATGCGCCATTTTTTTTACACCTGTCTCTCCCCCCTCTAATTATTTCAATTTTTAATATTTTTTTGTAAAATTTTTTTCTGTATTCTTAAGATATCTATAAAAACACCATAAAAAATGGATGGTAAAAATATTTTTTGTTTTTTTTTTTAAATAAAATTAAATAAAAAATAAAAAAATTAATTAAGATTTGATTTCTAGACTAGAATGCCATCTTAATAGATTCCGTACTAAATAGCTTCTATTAAAACTAAGAAATTCGTAATTATAGCAGTAGCAAGATATCTCTTAAACAACTAAAGTTACAGCAACCAAATTTGCTCACCACAAAAAGTATAAGAACTTCTATCGGCAGTGTGCAAATGGATCAAGTCGGAAGATAGCACGTTCACTTCCTATACAACGGCACTACCAAAATCGGAATAAATCAATAACTAAATACGCCAAAGAATATCAAAAAAGGGTCAATATCTTCCCTGAGCCCTTATATACCTAATACAAAGGTTTCGAACTTCCGGTTGACTTTATACCGCATATATTGGCCAATATGTGGGTTATCTTAATGAAATTGAAATAGTGTGTTTTTCATATGCTTCGAATCTATCTCTTCCTTACTGGTTCTATAAACTATACAATAAATTTTTATATGTACATATTTTGACAGGCCACCAAAAAAAGTATAATTATACAATTACAGCCAGCAATAAACATTTAAATATTTCTAAGACAGTGTAGATTTTTTTGCAAGACATCCAGTCATATATTGTCTATGCCGACGGGTTCAAATTGGCAGCTTCCAAATGAGAGTACTAAGCCTAAAGTAGGCTTGTGGAGTTCTAAAGAAAAGTGACGGGAGGATATAGAAGCGACCATTTACACAGACTGCCAGGCGGTACTATTAATACTCGTATTGCCAGCGCCAAATATAATTTCCAGCTTAGTAAACAAATGCTGGAAGGCTTTACGTTCAGTGACAGGTCGATCCTTTTTGACCATAGTCTGTGTTTCCAGTCACGATAATATTTTCGTCAACGAAAAATCTGATGACTTGGCTAAGTCAGGAACTTTTATAGAGAATATAGACAAATCTGAGCTAGCAACAATACCGTGACCGCTAGGAACGATCAAGCGGTAGCTCAATTGGTATACAGTTTGAACAAATAGCTGAAAATAGTTGAAAGCCTACAACTAGGAGCAAGATAGTGAAGCAAATATGACCAACACCATATGTGTTTGTAGACTTGTGTATTTCACCCAAGCAGACTGTAAAAATATAGTTTATTTCTACATGCTTTTTACCAAGTACCATCAATTATGAGGACCAAAAATATAATCCATTACTTTT
This sequence comes from Bactrocera correcta, assembly GCA_027475135.1. NCBI lineage: Eukaryota > Metazoa > Arthropoda > Insecta > Diptera > Tephritidae > Bactrocera > Bactrocera correcta. Next base: position 132,085,771 of record CM050323.1, read on the forward strand.
AGCATTGTCATTTTTAACATAAGTCCGATGACATAAAAAAATTTCAGCAACAAATGGAAACGATTATTACTATTATTATTGCAATGGCTTTTGCCAATAAAGTCATGCGATGAATCAAGTTTTATTTGGCGCCAACGAGCTAACAATCGTACTAAATTAATGGGCTCTCAACGGCTTTGCATATTGCAAGCGTTTTTTACACATCATCAAATTCAATCCACAGTTACATGTTTTTTCTTGTGCCAAATTAATGCGATTCAGCCTATTAGTTTTCACATTCTTTTAGCCCTGAATCTGTATTGCGACCGACAAATTTGGGTAGGTTTAAATCAATGGTTGGCATGAATGGAACTGAAACTATGTAGGTGAGTACGAAACTAAAGATACCCAGTCAGAACACATTTTTTTTGTGAAAATTTTTCATTCATTGTTCAAGCCAGTACTTTTGTGCTTGCTGTTATACAAACATGTTGATATTGTGACATACTATACATTGTTGGAATGGTGAGATTTTAAGCTTCACTTAACAAAGAAAAATAAATTCGGAGAAGTTGAAAAAAATTACAGCTGTTCAAAAATGGGTGCAAATAATGAAAAAATTCGCCTCGCTATATTTTAAAATTTTTTATTAAAAAGGGAAGAATACCACGCAAGCCACTTATGAAATTTGTGAAGTTTAGGAAGACGATGCTGTATCAGTTCGTGTAGCACAACCATGGTTCGCTTGCTTTCGTTCTGGAAATTTGATGTGAATGGTGCAACTCGCTCTGGTCGACCTATCGTTGAACTAAAGTCGATTGATTAAACATTTTACTGTCAACAACTGATGAGATTGAAGCAAACAATTGAAAAAAACTACCAGAACTTATCAACAGAAAGGGCTACGTCTTCTATCATTACAACGCCAGACCACACACATCTTTGATGACTCGGCAAAAACTGGGAGAGCTTGGCTGGGAAGATTTGATGCTCCGACGTTGCAATGTGATAAATTACCATTTGTTTCGGTCAATGCAGAACTTCCTTAATGGAGTAAAGTTGGCTTCAAGAGCCGTGGTTTTTCGCCGAGAAATTATTTTATAGAAAATAAATAAAAATTAAGTTGAAGTTTGATTAGAAATACGAAATGACTTTTTCGACTACTCTATATAAATATGAGAACGTACTAGATACTAACTAATGAGACATAAATGATGAACACGTGATCCTCTTGAAATTTCTTTGAGATTTCTTTTAGTAACTTTGTGTTCAGTTTGTGTGAAAGTTATATGCTATAGTAATCCGATCTGAACAATTTTTTCGGAGATTATATTGTTGCTTTAGAAAATGATCTATGCCAAATTTCGTGAATATATCTTGTCAAATGCAAAAGTTTTTCATAAAACAACTTGATTCCGATCGTTCAGTTTGGAAGGCAGCTATATGTTATAGTGGTCCGATATCGACAGTTACGACAAATGAGCAGCTTCTTGAAGAGAAAATGATTACAAAATTTCGAAACGATATCTTAAAAACTGAGGGACTAGTTCGTATATATACAGACAGACAGACGGACATGGTTAAATCGACTCAGCTCGACATCCTGATCATTTATATACATACTTAATAGTTTCTCCGACGCTTCCTTCTGGGAGTTACAAACTTTGGGGCAAACTTAATATACCCTGTGCAGGGTATAAAAAGGCAGATATACATATGTATATGTACTATATGTTCTCATACTCGAATGCAAAGCAGCAAGAAGCTCAGCGCCTTGAGTTGAAAGGTGTCAAGTAGTTGGGTGGTGAGATATGCGGCATTTATGACAAGTCTTGCATGTCAACAGCTGTTGTCCATTGTGCAGTGAGCATTTCGATTGTCGTTCTTTGTGTTTTGCTCTTGCTAGCTCGTTGCGCTTTTTTCAAGGCGTCAATAATTCTTTTTGTTGTGTGATATTTTATTTACGTAAATGTGCCTGTGTATTTGTATATTTGTTTATTTAAATGTCTTTACTAATCGAGTTTGCCGACTACGAGTTTTTAGGACCTTTATACCATCACATATTGTATGGCACATATTTTATTGTGTTTTCTTTTCTTCTCATTATTTTATTTCGTTCTATTTCGTAAGTTTTTCCAAGCGCATTAAGCAGACAAACGGCTTGGTGATTGTGCCCAGCTTGCCTTCTGGCATATGATGATATGACTTTTTGTGGAGTTTAATATCAAGCAGAGCATTAACTTCGGAATTTTCGAACATCTGGCTGGCTTTACTTCATATGATGAGTGCATGTGAGGTACCTTAAAACTATTTTTTTTTAGTATATGGCATGTTAATAGTGTTGTAGTGATAAAAATAGCTAAAATCGTATCAATACTACCCACAATTCCCATATTTTCCCGACGGAATTTCGCGGACTTCGATTCTTGCAAGTTGCGAGAGTATATAAAGTGCGGTAACACCCAAACATAGCTCTTCCTTAATTGTTAGATAAAACTTTTTGCAATAAAAAAAAAAAAAATATGACCAGGCTTTGTTATTTTAATACATGCCTATATTAGCTACTCACCTCATTTTTATGTAAAGCGTAAGTAACACTACCCAAAATGCAAAAAGTGCAAAGTAATGACATAAATACTGGAGTTTTGTCACTTAGACAATCAAAACACTATTTTATTGTTTTCTTACATTACTTGTACATAAATGAAAAGTCAACTGCATGTAAGCGGCAACTCTTTTTGTTATCATGAGTCAACTGTTTTTTGGCAAATAAACAAATGCAATGGCAATAGAAGGAAGCTTGTTCCTATTAAGGGGTTAGGTGGGTTTCAGAGGTACAAAAAAGTGTGTTTTTACGTTTTTTTAATAGAAACAATCATATAATCGAAAAATACTTGTATAATACGACATATCAAAGGTACGTGTTTGAACAATGTCTCCTGAAATTTTGATATATAAATATTAAAAAATCAGCCGTTGAGACCTCATCTCCATGGGTGCCTCACAACAAAAGTGCTCTCGCCGTGGAAAACAGAACTTATTATTGGTTTATCTAGAACTAAAAAACCAAAAATATGCCGTTAGTACATATCTAAATATCGTTTTTGAACATAGGAAATAAAAAAAAATAAATTTTAATTTTTAAAATTAATTTAATTTTTAATTTTTTCACATTTTGAACTAAAAATCTAATTCTTTGGTAAAATCTTCGCCATTTATTGGTTAAAAGAATTAAAAAATAAATCAAAAACAAACTCTTCATTTTCACTTTCTTCGTCTTTATTTCAGAGATGTGTACACAATTCGAACTAAATCGATCTATAACTTTTCCAGAAACCGCGTCCACCGACTCCAAAAACACAGTTTCGAGAAAAACGCATTTGAAGACGACACACTTAGCCTAGCTAGCCTTGAGTCCACAAGTTCTCAAGGCTGCATCTCCGAAACTATTACTCGGATTAAATTGAAAATTTAAAACAATAATCTAAAGGTGTGTTAGAATTTAATATGATAAAAAAAAGAAAAAAAAAACCGATTTTCTGAAATTTTCAAACCCTCCTAACCCCTTATATTTTATAGCAGGCACGGTTATTGCTCTTACTTTTTATTATTTGTATTGCTACAATACTAAAAACGCATTTTTGGTGGCTGAACGCACTCAGAAGCCCATAGCAGAAAGTTAAAATGCATACATTGGCGTACCGGCGCACACACACAGAAGACTAACCATGTGGAAAATAGAAATGTTAGTATGAAAACTGTTCGCTTATGAGCTGTAAAATTCGGCTAACTTTTTTATGGTTGTTCCAATATATTACGGGTTTATTTCGCTATAAAATCTATTAAGGGGTCAGTAGGGTAATCTGGCCTGTTTTTTTTTGACTTTTTTTCATAGAAAGTTTTATTCTACAATACAACTTTTTTTCACATATCATGAGGTATAGCGTAGAGTGTATAAACAATTATTTTCGGAATTTTTTGATGACATCTGTCGGAGAAATGGCTGGATGAATGAGTTGCGTTTTTTCACTGCCGGACACGATTTCTCATGTTTGGTTCATCTGAAACACAAAAACCCAATTTATTTTTAAAAAGTACGGGAATGGTTATCGTCAGAATCATGGAGAAATGTTGATAAATAAAAAAATTATTAACGTTTCTTTTTTGATTTTTTCCAATGTTTTTTTACATAAATTTTGTCATACGAGTAACATTTTCATTAAATAATAAAATTTATAAGGACGAAAGCAAGGCGTTTTGTGAAAATTAAAAAAAAAATAAAATTAAGGAAATAGAGTAGTTCGACCGGAGTCATGTTCGCCAGTTTAAAAAAATGTGTTTTGAGAAAAACGCGTTTAAATTTGAGGTATACACTCCGAGCGCTCCGAACGTCGAGTGGTATTATTATTTTTGGGTCTTTTTTGAAACCTTCCAATGGTAAAGTGGTTTCTACATTAATTCTAAGCGTATAAGGAAACAGAACATGAAAAAAAATCTTTTTTTGAAAAGAGATTACCCTACTGACCCCTTAATGGCCATCAATGTTCGTAGTAAAGCGAAAAGATACCACAATGCATCTATGTATGAAAACTCATACGGATTATAAAAACTGAAGCAATAAATCTATAAAATCTCTAAATAACTGCGCCGTGTATATCGCTGGCTCGAAATCGTTTAAACATTTCTTTAGGCCCTACATAAACAAAAAAGCCGAAAGAAAATGTTTGTTGTGAAAATTGTTGTTGCTAAGTGACCTCGATAAACGATTTGAATTTAAAATTCAATTTCAAGCTTGTGCTTACACGCATTGCAACGTGAGAGAATATGATTTGATGAGAAGAATGTACTCTTATAGGACTTGCCACGAATTTACTGTTAATATTTATGATGTGCTATAAGCTTATCCCTCTTTCATTAGAAATTTGGAAATTCTAGGTCATTTCGTAATTAGCATACAGGGCGTGAGTAAACATTTAATTGGCTTCGTTCTATAAATTATACAAATATAACTAATTTGTTTTTAAGATTGAAAATGAGTAATTAAAATTGTATTTCCACTCAAAATTTTAGAATAATCGTGTTGTTTTATAAATTAAAAATCGTCGCCGCATATATATGTACATAGTTTTAGTTGGATTAATGCAATTTTTAGATATAGAGAAAAACGGAAGTGAGGGAAACAGTTGGTGAATTCAGATATTTTTTCATTGCATCGATTGGTCTGAAAAATTGGGTATTTTTAGGCAAAATAAAAAATGAACGAAACCCTTGGCAATAAAACTTTTTACTTTCCATTACTCATACCCCGTGGTACACCAGTTTCAAAGCGGAAAATTTATATGAACATTTATGGATATATATTCCTACTTCTGGTTAAATAATTTCATCATCCCTGTGCTTTAAATCGAATACAGCTTCAGTAAATTATGGTTTCGACCTAGACTAGAATACACCGACCAACAATAGGTACCACTTGAATTTTATAGGTCGCCAGTTTTGCTTTGTCTACTTGTGGTAACTTTTGTAATTCCATTCAGAAGGCTTTGCCATTCCATTACTTTTTGCTTTAGTAACGGGTGATTTTTTAAGAGCTTGATAACTTTTTAAAAAAAAAAAACGCATAAAATTTGCAAAATCTCATCGGTTCTTTATTTGAAACGTTAGATTGGTTCATGACATTTACTTTTTGAAGATAATTGCATTTAAATGTTGACCGCGGCTGCGTCTTAGGTGGTCCATTCGGAAAGTCCAATTTTGGGCAACTTTTTCGAGCATTTCGGCCGGAATAGCCCGAATTTCTTCGGAAATGTTGTCTTCCAAAGCTGGAATAGTTGCTGGCTTATTTCTGTAGACTTTAGACTTGACGTAGCCCCACAAAAAATAGTCTAAAGGCGTTAAATCGCATGATCTTGGTGGCCAACTTACGGGTCCATTTCTTGAGATGAATTGTTGTCCGAAGTTTTCCCTCAAAATGGCCATAGAATCGCGAGCTGTGTGGCATGTAGCGCCATCTTGTTGAAACCACATGTCAACCAAGTTCAGTTCTTCCATTTTTGGCAACAAAAAGTTTGTTAGCATCGAACGATAGCGATCGCCATTCACCGTAACGTTGCGTCCAACAGCATCTTTGAAAAAATACGGTCCAATGATTCCACCAGCGTACAAACCACACCAAACAGTGCATTTTTCGGGATGCATGGGCAGTTCTTGAACGGCTTCTGGTTGCTCTTCACCCCAAATGCGGCAATTTTGCTTATTTACGTAGCCATTCAACCAGAAATGAGCCTCATCGCTCATCGGACACGGACGCGAAACACATTTCGAACCGAACACTGATTTTGGTAATAAAATTCAATGATTTGCAAGCGTTGCTCGTTAGTAAGTCTATTCATGATGAAATGTCAAAGCATACTGAGCATCTTTCTCTTTGACACCATGTCTGACATCCCACGTGATCTGTCAAATACTACTGCATGAAAATCCTAACCTCAAAAAAATCACCCGTTACAAAGCTGGGAGATTGTCAAGATTTGTGGTGACTAATGTTATTTATTTAACTGTGAATGGCTTTGTAAAAACAACTTGTCGCTATTGGGGTGACATAAATCCATCTGTGGTTCAGGAAATCGAACGTTGCCATCATAATTTCTCTAGATTATTTGTGGGAGTAAACTTTGTACGAATAATGCCCTTAGTGTATGAGACCTTATGACCAAAACTTGTTCAAATCCAACAAAAACTGTTCACGCTTCTACGTACCGAATATTTAGAACTCAGTACCTGTAGTTAACTTTCGGTTAATGTCTGAGGTATATACATATAACTGATATTCAGGGATAGTCCTTCTCCGACAATAGTATGTATGTATCTACGAGTATGTCAAAAATGGATTCAATCTGACCAAGACTTCCCTAAGCTATCATATACCTAATATAAAGAAAATCGAACTTCCGAATAACTTTTTACCGCATATATCGGCCAATATGTGAGTTATCTCAATGAAAATGAGCTAGCGTATTTTACTCATAAAATTGTATCTTTGTGACTAAAACAAATAAATAAATGCGAAAACTCGACTTAACCCCCCATATAACTAACTGACTTTACTCTATATAATTAGTTTTTTAGTATGTGACACGTTAAGAGTATGTGGTTTTGGGAAAAATAGGTAAAATTTGGTTGACACTACTGTTGTGCGTCTCGCAATTCATTTGGCCAAAGAGCGTATTTCCACCCAGAGAATACAGTACGGCCAACGGAAACACCGCCAACAACAAAATTGACCGGAAATGCCTTGATATTATACATGGAATGCATCGTCAAAGAAATAGTTACGCAGAAAGCAAGGCCAACCAGTAGATGGACATCCAAGTGTGTTCTCAACTAATGGCGTATTAGATTTAAGCGTCAAGGAATGAAAAAAATTTACTTTTTTATTTATCAAAATTTTTACATGATTCTAGTAAGGACGACAACCATTCACGTACTTTTTAAGAATAAGTTGGGTTTTTGTGTTTCAGATGATCTAAACATGAGAAATCGTGTCCGTCAGTGAAAAAACGCATCTCATTCACCCAGCCAATTCTCCGACAGATGTCATCTAAAAATTCCGAAAATAATTGTTTATACACTCCACGATATATCTCATGATATGTGAAAAAAGTTCTATTGTAGAATAAAAATTTCTATGAAAAAAAAAGACCAGATTACACTACTGACCCCTCTTATTTTTATTAAACGAGAGTATAAAAGACTTAATTATTATTTATATTTTTACTAAACGAGAGTATAAAAGATTTAAAACCACGCATTTATTTATACAAAATATAATTCTAACGTAATTTTGCAAAATTTTTGTTTATTTACGTAAAAAAAAACTTAAATCAAGCCAAGATTCGACAATATATTATTATCGTAGTGCATATCCTCGCCATTTATCTATCTAAATTACTAAGAACATTTCAAATTACTATAATATTCTCAACGATATGCCACTCTTAAGGTATTGAGAGTGTTTTTAAAGTTGTTAACATTATTAGCTCTGCTTACCCTTCGAACCGAATGAACAGAAGTGTATTGTCTGCTTTGTTATTGCTGTCACTTAGTGATGTATTTAATGAAGTGAAAAGTTGTTCATAAATTTTGATTAATGGCATAACCCGCCATTTGCTCAAAACACGCCAACAAGGACACATAGACTGAACAGTACACAACCAGAAGACAGGAGGCAGTAAATGTGAAAATTTCTTTTCAATAAAAATCTGCTTAAGCTACCATGAAGGCGTATAGTCACATTGAAAAACTGTAACAAAGTTCCGTTAGACAAAAAACAAATACAAAAGATATAAAACGATTAAGCAAAATAGGGTGTAAAAGTCAATGATGGTGTAGAAGCCGTGTCCTACGCCAAATTAATTGTGGTTTTAATTGAAAAGCAAGAGTTTGTGTTGCTCGGGGATGAGCGGCTTACAAATATATACACTGCCACAACGGCTGAACTGTAAATGTATCTTAAATTAAAAGAGTTTCAAACTTTAATAGGCTGGACGCAAAGATTTCGCCATTTTCAGTTTTATTGTTCGTCCTCCGCCAAATATTAGGTACGCAATTAAGTGCCCGCTGCTAAAGAAATCTAAGCATCCTTCCTGCTCTCCACGTTTACTTTATCATTGATGCTTTGTGGTGGCAAGTATTTAATTAAGATATTAATTTTGGTGAAGAACTTTTAACTAAATGGGCTGCAAGCACGATGGCACCGTCAAGATGGGCTACAGAAATATCATTTAAGTTTTGATTGTTCTTCATACTTTGTTTACTTCACTTTAATGAATAATGGAATTTTAATTATCACGTATAATGAAACTTGTGGTTTTAGCACAAAATTAATTTTAGCAAAAAACCTTAAAAATTAATACAACAATAACGTTTAGAAGTCTTCACTGGCTATGGCCTTTCAAAAGGCTTACACCGGCAAACTGGCGGCCATACCGCCCAACGGGCTAAATTACTCGCTCAACATGCTTTTGGACCGCGCAGAAAGCTGTATTGAAAAAAACTTTTGTTCTGTGTTTTTTTTTTTGTAAAGTCCTGCTTACTTTGGAACGTGCCTTGTATTTTTGTGAAATAATAAATTTGACACCAGCACTGAGTTTCTAAATAGTATTATCAACTTCAGTGCTTAGATTAATTTTAAATCTACAATATACTATTTAATCGCCATATATTGGTAATGATATGAAAAGAAATATGAAGAAAAATTAGACTAAAGAAAAAACTTCTTCCATTGGTTGCATTAGAATGCTTTGCATCTGTTCTTCTTGCAAATTACTACTGAGTTCTATCAACCACTTTAATATACAATATATATTTTATATAATTTTTAAATATTAAATATTTTTGCTATATATTGATCGTTGGTATACTGCATGAAATAACATATTCAGCTTTTTTATTACTATTAAAATTTTATTATTAATATTAAAATTTTACCTATGGCGTTAGGCACCGCACCGCAGGGGCGCTAGAAAACAAATTTATTTACAAATTTGCTGACTTTTTGTGTTGATTTTTACCAACGAATAATAATGAAAAATGCTACATAACAAGGTGGGCATCCATTGGGTTAGTAATTGGTTGCAAACCTGCGTGGAGTCTTGTATACAAACAGCAAGGCATCAACAATAATGCGAGTAGAGCCTATGAAAAATCACTATTCCACAAAGCATAAGCAAATGAACGCAGGTGCGATGTACTTTGTGAATACTAATTTTCTACAATTTTGCTTTCAGCAGACTCTTGCAGCAATGCAAAGTATATAAAATTTTGTGTGTTAAAAATATTTAGAATATATGGGGTATTTCATACCAGATCGATCACTTTTGAACCCGACATATCCATCCTTTTCTACCCTTTGAAAAAAATTTTTGAGATTTTTGAGATTTTTTTCAAAATTTTTTTGTCAACTCAAAAAAGTTATGAATTTTTCAATGGCTTTTTTATTTTCATACAGCCATAAGTTTTGTAGAAATTGACTTTTGGGGACCTGTTTTTTAAATTTTTGTTTTTGAATGAACTTTTCGAAAAAATACACGAAAAAAGTTTAACACGATCAATTATATAAAATAATCAGTTTTTTTTTTTAAATAAAATTGTCATTTTTTGGAATTTCGCCATTTTTTTCCTTAAAAGAAACTTCAATTAATGTGACAACTATCCCTGCTAATCCCGAAGTGGGTCGAGTTTTTTTTATATTTCCTTTCAAATCTTGGCCACGGCTACGTCTCAGATGGTCCATCCGTTGAGTCCAATTTTCGATGTTTCGTTCGAGGATTTCCACTAGTGACTTGCGAATGATATGCGTGATATTTTGCGCCAAGGCCTGAATCGAAGTGAAAGTGTCTGCATATCCCTTCAGAAAAAAGTCAGTGACGTTCTCATGGGCATAATTTGTGAAGAAATATGCACCGCTAATTCCCTCAGCCCATAAACTACAAACAAAAAAAAAAACGGTGTTTTTTCTGGATGAAATGGCGGCACTGGAATATCTACAGGTAGCTCTTCGTCCCAAATGTAAATAGCAATTGTGCTTGTTTATATACACATTGAACCGTATTTTGTAGGCTTTAAATTTAAGATCTCGACGTAAAATGCGCTAAATCGTTTCATACGTCAATGCGAGTTGCTGCGAACGGCCCGAATTGACTTTCTCATGTACACTCTTAACTACAGCTACCATATTTCCTTCACCCGCTTCCTGGACGTGGGCTTTTCGGTCAAGTATTATTCAGTAATAAATGGTTGGTCTCAAGATGGGTGATGGTGTTGCGAATAGTACGCACAATAGGCTAATTATATCAACATATGGTATTATGCTGAGCAAAGCGCGCAAAACACATTCTTTACAGAACATGAATTTTCGTAATAAATTCGAACGAATTGTAAACGTTGTTCGAGCATAAGTCTATCCACAATGTAATGCTAAATAATACTGAAAAAACATAACATGACAGCTTGACATGACTCATGTTAGTTCGTGCAAATTTTATATACAGTCACGTGGGTCCCATTAACACCGCCAAGCGGAGAACTTCTTGCTTACTTCTTTTTACATGTCGCTTGAATTTTTAAAATTCACAATTTCTATAATGCTGCTTCTTGTTATTATTTCTTCATGTCAGGAGGCAAGTCTTCACTTTCCCCCTGGAATAAATTATCACACAGCTACACTTTACTTCTTTAGCTCCGACACAATTCGTCAAGTAAAGTTATGCAATGACAGCGCAGCGTAGCAGCAACAGGCTACAAAGCTGTCAAGATTTATCACCACATCTACGACAACAGCCGCAGCAGCAGCTAGCGCAGTTGAAGAGGTTACACTATTTGTTTTGGTGGATGGATGCAGCGCTTGGCTTGCTGAAGTTACATATATAAACGATGATTTTGCCTTCTTTATATTTTTTAAGTGTTCAACTGTCAAATGGGAAAGTTACTAAAATAATAAAAACGAAATAATATTTACAGTTATAATGAAAATATAACATATGTCATGTATGAAATGTGTTTTGTAGTATGTAAGGATTTATTGGTTCTTTGAAAACTTTAAGAAAACTTAAAAATATAAAGAAATAGATATATACAAGGTGTGTTGCAAAGTAAACCGGATTTAAAAAAGAGAAAAATTTTTTTTTTTTTTTTGGCAAAATCAATTTATTTTATTCAAAATAGTCTCCTTCGGCTTCAATGCAGCTTTCTGCACGGTCCCAAAGCATGTCAAACGAGTGCTTTAGCTCGTTGGCAGCTTTGGCCGCCAGTATGCCTTTCTATTTATATTTTATCAAGTTTTTCCCTTTTTAGTTTCAATGATGATTCATCTGATCTGACGCTATTGGCCTGTATTTGCCACTGCGAAAATATAATGTAATAAAGCCTCCTTTACTTTATCAAGTAATTGTAATGCAGAAGAGCAAATTACGTACGCTTACAGTATAACCCTTTTAACTCATTGATCGCATTTACTCTTCATTTTCTTTCACGCCATATACATATGTACAAGTATATCAACGTTCAGAAGTTTTGCAGAATCTGTATTTTCAGTACTTATTTTCATGATTTCGAACTGAGGCTGCTTTATCCACGGATTATTATCAATTAGCATTGCAGAGCGTTGGTCTATCGTCGCTTGCTGCATTCGTAAATATATTCGAATAATTGTAAGGTAGTATACAAGTATATAATAGCAACACCACCGCGAATGTTCTGCGTCAAAAACCGAGGTTGCGGGCTGCTAATTTGTCTGATTGCGTTCACCTAGTTTTAATGATTCCACTGTACACTGTATAACATAGTTTTGTTGCCTTGTAATTATACTTGCAAAGTGAAAAGGAATGAAATGCCTGACTGATTACCAAATAAGTGGTATTATTTTATGTGATCGATGGAGTGAAAACTTCGGAATTAATTCGAGTATAGTTCAGGGGCTATACCAGTGTGACACTTTAAAAAAAAAATAAAAAATTTATTTGTTTTTTCGATAGTTTATATTTCCATAAATATCCTATGAAATCGAGAAGATCCTATTATGAATAGTTTTTGGATGGCAGTGTTTTAAAGAGCGACCGCTCCGAGGTGCAAACAAAAATAAGTGAAACTTTAAACGAGTTTTTCTCGAAACGACATTTTTCAAAATTGCTGACATAATAACTTAACGAGAAATTGACCGATCGACTTCAAATTAAAACTGAGTATTTTTAAATATATTTACTATGCAATGACCTAGAATCTCTTTGATAGAATTGAATTGAATGTCAATTTGGCATTAAAAAATCGACAACTTTTTAAATAAAAAAAAAATTATTTTGTTAATTTATAATATGTTTCAAAGATCGTAGATCATTGTATGTAAATATTTGTAAATTTGATAAACTTTTTAAATTTTTTTGTTTCAGATTTCAGAGAAATCCACAATAACTAATTTGCTACAATTTGCTTGAATTTGTATCACATATATCAACGGGCTTTAGGGAGAATAAGAATACTGATGTTATTTACACAGATTTTAGTAAAGCTTTTGATAAAGTAAACCATTCAATTCTTTTGCATAAACTTGATCTTCTTAGTTTTCAACCAATATTTCTAAAATGGGTTGATTCTTATCTTAGTAATAGAATTCACCAAGTCATATTTAACGATCATTTTTCTGACATAATCAATGTTCCTTCAGGCGTTCCACAAGGTAGCCATCTTGGTCCAATTCTGTTCTTGTTATTTATTGATGACATGTCATCTGTTGTTAAGTTTTCAAAAGTTTTATTATATGCTGAAAAATATATGCTTGGTATAATAATTCTTGTAAAACTCATGAATGGGTCAGTCTGTAGCCCATCTCTCTTATCAGATATTAATTTTAACGTTCCCGCTCGCTCTACCAGGCAGTTTAGACCCTTACTTTTCTAGAACAAATTTTGAGTTAAACGAACCATTCCGTCGTATATGTCATGATTTCAATTCTCATTCCAGCACATTTGATCTAACATACCCTCTCTTTACCTTTAATGTTTAAAAATTATAAACTTTAATTTAATTCTTAATTTTAGCTGTTGAAATTTTTGTTTCTGTAGCTGAGCAGCTTAAGATCGCAACGCTTGAAACTCTCTTGCCTTTTATGACTCGGCTAATTCGGCTTGTTTGCGGATTGCGCCCCTCTCGTCGGTTGGGCGGGAGGAGGGTAATCGTTGTGTATTATTATTATTATTCGGCCGGAATCATGCCAGCAGTTGGGGCACTTTTTTTTGGCACCTCCGAAGACAGCGCATAACTCCGTTATTTTTCAACAATTTTGTAAAAAAGAAATCTTAAAATATAGCTGAAAATATACCTAATTACGTTCAAAGAAGTTCTCTTCAAAAAATTCACCAAAATTGCCTAATTTTTAATGTGTCACACTGGTATAGCCCCTTAATGCCTCTTTTTGCGAATTGAGTATTTGCGCTGATGAAACCTGAATTTTTTATTTAAAAAATTTACCGCTCGTCTTTAGCACTATCTGCACTTGCACCTTTCCATTCTGAAGGTTATTTTTATATGCATGGAAGGACGATAGATGCACTAACCGTAAACTTAGGCCTATAACCCGGCTGTCTGATTGTTTTATGTTGAATATGTACTGTGCATAAGTTATTATTGGCTCTCTCTACCTGATGCTGTCTTAGCTGTATGGTACAGTGATCTGATGTGAACAGTTTCTTTGGAGATTCCAACATTCCTTCAGGTAGTAACTCATGCGAAATTTCGCGAAAATCCTCGGTTGACAGACAGATAGTCACTTAGCATACAACTTATATCGTTATCCGGAATTGATGATGATATATACGTATATAATTCGATATCTATTCCGATTAGTTTCATGTGATATAAACAATCGTTCAGTGACAAAATTATTATACTCTGTAAAAAGAGTATAAAAATCGACCCAGTCTAGTAAATATACAACTACAAGTAATTGAAATCGTCTGAATTTCTTGCTAAACTCGTGCACATGCAAATGAGCATTTTCAGCTAAAATGAAAAAAAGCAAAGAAAAGCAGTATTTAATATCCTCTCTACCCGAAAGTATGTAAGTATGTAACGATTACTTTAAGTGCCTGCAAATTATACGCTCACTTAGTTAACGTACAAATTTTATATTTTCAGTCCTTGCGTGGTGACATCCTGTGAGAGTTGAAGTATGGGCGTGCACTTAAAAGTTGGCGTGAATTAGCTTCCTTGCAACTTAACCACTGGGTATACTTACAATTGCTCCTAATTTTTTCACATTTTTAAGCTTTCTGGCTCCGCTAAAGGCCAAAAAATTCAAATGCTCTTACGTAGTCTGCAGCAGCACAGTTTGCATTCGAATTTATGATGACGTTTATTATCGGCATAATTAAAAGCTTTCAAGGAGCAAAATGTGTTCATGCGCGTCAACGATAACAAATTGCCAAAAATGCGCCACAAAATATATGAAGGATGCTGATAAAGCTTCATAAGATGTGGTAATATATTTTTATGCATATAACTAGCTTCAATTAAACTTAATCTTAAAAAAGTAAGGTTATACTTTTCCTGGGATTTTAATATAAAAATCTACAAATTATGAATTCGCTCCTGCTTTTGAAGGTAAAACTTACAGAGATTGCTCTCAATGAAAAGGATACAACAGCCTCGGATAAGACCTTCCTTTTAACGCCAGGCTGGCCTATGAAGGTGTCTTTGGCAAAATGGTCGTTAAATTCTACCTCCATGATAAAGCATTCTCAAATTAATTGAGGCTGATCGAGTTCGCTGGGGCCCGATATATTGTTATCTGCAGAACAAGATTCCAGCATAGGAAGATGCTTCAAGCTATCTGGCTGTCTCGGGGTCGAAAAGTCACTAATCAGATCTATCATTTTGCGTTAGACAAAGAAACGTCTACAGTGGTTTGGACGTGCGTATTCTCTGCGGTCCTTGCATTGACTTTGACCATTATCTTGTTGGAGCGAAGATATCTACCCGCCTCTGTGCAGCAAAAACAAACATAAGGAAGGTTTGACTTCGAGAAGCTGCAATCTCAAGAGACAGCTGCATGATTTTCTGCTTGCAAGTCCTGCTCTCTGAGAGCACTCGTCAAAAACTCGGTATAAGGGAGCTGCGGGACGGCATTTCAAGCTCTTTTTGTTTAGCTGAAAACGAAACCATTAGTTTTCGGAAAAGGCAACAGAATAGTTGGTACGTTGAGGAGTACTGTGCTGCAGTGCAGAGAAAACAGACTGCCTACCTCGCAACGTTATGATCGCCCACAGCACGTGCGGGATGGGATAGATATCGAGAGTTGAAGAGAAAAGCGAGACACATTTGCAGAAAGAAGAAGAAAAAAGCCGAAATGCGTGAGTACGAAAAGCTTGATATGCCGGCCGACTGAGGTAATGCTCGAAAATTCTAAAAGTTCTACAAAAAAATGTGGCGAATAACAATAAGTTTCAAGACCGGAGCATACTCTTGTAGAACTCTCAGAGGTGAACTAGTGACTGATACCCAGAGCATACTAAAATTATGGGAGGGAACACTTTGGAGAAGCCTGCTGAATGACAGTGGAAGCATAACACCAGGAAAACAGGAGAACGTGAACCCGATTGTCTATTTCCCGAACATGAAGAAGTTCGAACAGCAATTAGCCGTCTGAAAAAAAAATGAAGCGGTGGACATATTCTTACCAGAAATATTTTGAGTATCATTAAGATAACGCATGTATTGGCTTAGTATATTCATGTTGTACAAAGTCAAGCGAATTATTCAGAAGGTAGAGACACTTTTTAATCTTATTGAGATATCTTACTTAATGACCGATATATGCCATATAAAACATATAAAATTAACCGGTATTTAGAAAATCCTTATGTAAAATATATGGGTGCTATATGTGACTGCATTCTACTAATTTTAATACTGAACACAATAGGAAAAGACGTTCTATAAATTCCCTTGTTATATTTAGATATTGAACGTTTTCCGGTTCACATAAATGGTATCTGGGACTTGATAAATTATAATCCGATTTCGATCACTATGAGACTAGACAATTCTGTTACTGTGCCTTACTTACAAATCTATTTTTTTATTAAGGTATGCTTTTTTCCCCAGCTCATCTACCAGTTCATGTCCTCTTATCAATTGTTTATGTCTCGATATCTACTGGCAATAATTTACACAAATTTTCAATTACATAATGCAAATATGCTAACGTACGACTGTACAACAAAAATTTGTGGGTAGGCGCCAATGTGCCTATGTTGAGATGATTTCTTTGTTCTTCTTCCAAAAAAGCATTTTTGCAATCTCATGCAGCCTTTTTGGCTGTCACAGTTCAGCTAAGCAAACCATACATCAATAGAGGCGTGCCAATACGTGGCTGTTAGAAATTGTAAAGAGTTGCCACAAACTGCTAAACAAAATAATATCTGTGGCAACCAGCCAGAATATGCAACCAAAATAGAAGGCTGCGATTATTTATGTCACTTATTTCCAGCCGTTTTGCATACGATAAAAAATTCTTAAAGGGGAATATTGCTCTGCAATATTTCTTGATGTCGCGCAGGCTTTTGATCGAGTATGGTTAGATGATCTTATGTACAAAATAAAAACACTACTCCCGCAAAACACCCACGAATTGTTTACATCCTACTTTGAAATTTTTTAGTTCGATGTAACACCACTACATCTGAAGCCCAAACGATTGAAGCTGGTACATCACAAGGCAGTCTTCTTGACCCAATGTTATATGTTTTATACACTTCAGATATCCCAGTAATCAACCGCTAGACTATGTCTACTTTTGCCGATGACACTGCAATAATCAATGCTCAATTCATGCAAATGCGCTCCTAGGAAATCATGTTGAAGCTGTGGCCAACTGGCTCGCAAACTAGAGTATAAAGGTTGATGAGCAAAAATGTAAGCACGTTACATTTACCCTAAACAAGAGCAGCTGTTCGCCTTTGACACTGAACAACGTAGAAATACCACAAAGCAATGATATTACTTACTTACCTAGCGGTCCATCTGGATAGGCGACTTACTTGGCGAAACCACATAGAGGCTAAAAGAACTTACCTTAAGTTAAAGGCAGGTTCTTTGTACTGGCTTGTTAACTCTCGCTCAGCCCTGAGGCTGGAGTATAAAGTCATTATATACAACACAGTATTAGAACCAAGCTGGATCTATGGATGTCAGCTGTGGGGCAACGCGAGTAGCTGCAATATAGGAATTCTTCGTACAATCACCGGACTACCGTGGTATATCCTAAATGAGAACATGTGACTTAAGAATTCCAGAGGTAGATTCAATAAATAATAGTAAAGTTAATAAAAAAAAAAGGCGTAAGGTGCCTTCCAACTCAAAAATTTCATATTTGTAGTACTTGTTATTAAATTAACAAAAGAAGAAGTAGAATAGGCGTTGCAACACACATTGCACACTCTTAAAATAATCCTCTTTATAACTAAATTTCACAGTTCCTTTGTATAGAATTCAGTGCTTTCAAAAATCTAACAGCTAAGCAGAGTGAGATTTTGTGCGCGCCAAAAAGTGGGTTAAAATATTTTTAAATATTATATATTAGAAATTATTTTTTTAAGAAATTTCCTCTGCCAATTTTAGTAAGAGCAATTAATTAAACCAAGCCAAAATATGATACGAGGGCTGCTATAAATATTTCTGGCCTAATAATGAAAATAAGCATATTTATCAACGAAAATGTTTTTTTGTTCTTTTTTTTTTTTGTTCGTTGGATTTGGCTCATCTTAGTAGACCCACACGGTTGCTGTTTTGTTTCGGGCTCGTTTCGTCACCTGTGACCATCTTATAAACGTCTTTTGAAGCACTGCGATTGTATTTTTTCAGCATTTCTTTACACCAATACACAGGAGCCTTTTTTTGAGCGATTGTCAAATTGTGGATCCAACGAGAACAAACCTTTTTTACGGCCAGGTGTTCATGCAATATCGAATGTATGCTGGTGGGAGATATGCATAGGCATGCCTCTATCTGAAGGTATGTTACATGACGGTCTTGCATTATCAGTTCACGTACGGCATCAATGTTTTCTGGCAGAACGGCTGTTTTTGGACGACCTTCACGGAATTCGTCTTTGAGCGAGCGTCGGCCACGATTGAATACGCTGTAACAGTTTTTCACAGTGCTATAGGATGGTGCTTCATAGCCATACAAAGATTTCAGTTCATTGATGCACTTTTGTCGTGATAATCCACGTCGAAAATTGTGAAAAATTATCGCACGAAAATGTTCACGAGTTAATTCCGTTCTTTGGCCGAGATGAATTTTGTAATTCCCTGTAAATAAAACAATTCACGATTAAATGACAAAACGTTCTGAGTGATGTTATGCTAAAAAATGTCAAACTTTCCAATGGAAATGTCAGATTGCACCTGGCAACACTTAGTGTTGCCTAGGCCAGAAATATATATAGTAACCTACGTATAATATAATAACAATTATATTATTTGTTTGGGTATCACTTTAAAATTAAGGAACCATAAAATAAAACTTGCTTTTTGCTTTAAAAAAAAAAATTGTTTGTAAAAAATATCATTAAGCATCAATACAAAACATTTCATCATCAACTATTACAATTAGATATTTTATGTGCCTCCAAAATTAAAGAAATTTGCATTTAAATTATTCAAAGAGTATAATTTCGAAAGGTTTCGCGCTTTAATTGTTCTAAATATCTTAATGATTTACTTCTGTGAAATTGAAATTAACAAAAAGATTGCAATTAACAATCAAGTCCCAGAATTTGCGTTCATAAATGAATATGCAATATAAAGGGTAAGACAAACTTTAATCATATGAGAAATATTTATTATCATTCCGAAGAATATTGCTTGGTATTTATGCTTTGAAGATTATCTTTATCTCAGATGGTCCATCTATTGAGTCCAATTTTCGCTGATTTCTTCGAGCATTTCGACAGGTAACTCACGAATGACACACGTGATTTTTTCTTCAAGGCCTGAATCAAAACGAGATTGTCCCATAGATTTTAGACTTTCCATATCTCCAGAGAAAATTCATTGTTTAACGTTCTTGCTTTTGACCGGCCAAAACGTCGAATTGATGGGTCATCCGCCGTACAGTCCTGACTTGGCACCCAATGACTTCTTTTTATTACCACACATCAAGAAAATAATGCGTGGTCAATGGTTTTCGTCGCCAGAAGATGCTGTTGAAGTATTCAAAAACCATGTTTTGGAGGTGTCTCAATCGGAGTGGAAAAAGTGCTTCGAAAATTGGTTTGACCGCATGCAAAAGTGCATAAATCTTGATGGAGAATATTTTGAAAAACAATATAACCATTTTCGTTGATAAATATTCCTATTTTCATTATTAGGCCAGAAATATATATAGCAGCCTTCGTACAATTGATCAAGGCGACCAATCAACCGGCACAAAACGTGAAATTATTTGCTCATCCAAGTATTCTCTCAACAAATCCATTGATTGTTTCGATATATGTGAAGTGGCGCCATCTGGTTGAAACCAAATGTCGCCGAGATCACGAGCTTCAATTTTAGGCATCAAAAGGTCGGTTATCATGGCGCGATAATGGTCGCCTTTGACGGTTACATTTTCACCAGCCTTATTTTTGAAAAAATATGTACCGATGATTCCACTGGTTCACAAACCATACCAAACTGTTGTTTTTTCGGGATGAAATGGCAGCTCTTGAATCTTCGTCCCAAATTTGCCGGGAATTTTGCTGTTTACATATCCATTGAGCTAGAAAGGGGCCTCAACGCTGAATAAAATTTGGATCATAAACGTCGTATCTGCTGGACCGTGGTCTTTTTGGTCGAATATTATCCAATAACGAATGATGGGTCTCAAGATGGATGATGGTATTGCGAATAGTACGCTCAGTAGGCCGATTATTAGTTGAGCATAACTTGAGCGAAATGCGGGAAATACATTCTTTACAGAAGGTGTATTTACGTAAAAAAGTTGAACGATGGAGGCAAAAGTCCTTCCACAATAAAAACCTCACAGCTTCACACAACTCACGCGAGATCTATCAAAAAAGGCTATTAAAAAAGTAACTCATCTTGAATCACCCGTTAGATATACGTCCGCATTTAACTCCAAATTAACCGCTTACAATTATCTCCACTCATGATATATGTAACACTGAACGCGCCGCGCTTTACTGTGCCTTATTTCGGATTTAATTTTTTACCTTTTCGCACTTTCTTTTTGCTTTTTTCATTTTTTTTTTTCTTTTATATTTAATTTACTTTTTACCTTTTTGTTTCAATGATGATTCTTTTAATCCGCCGTTATGGCTTACAGTTGCCAAATGAGTAATTTAATTAAGCCTCCTTTACTTAACTAAGTAATTGCAATGCAAAAGGCACAGACATACATCTCTTTCAACTCATTGCGCGCATGTACGTTTCATTCCTCTTCCACGCTAGACATAGTAAAACGCAAAATTATTTAACAGAATCTGCGGTGTTATTTTCGGTGCTTATTTTCAAGATATTCAACTGAAGCTGCACCGTCGTAATATTAAATTATTAAGTAATATTTCAGCGTATCTGAGTGTAGTCGCTGGCAGCAAAAATATGCATAAGTGTGAACACAAATTTACATACATAAGCTTATACGAGTAATTTTAGAATATTACTGTAAGATATTTTTCTCCGCCAAACTTAATCGCACCTAAAAGTGCAAAATAATTTCAATGCCACAAGCAAAGACCTTCAGCGACAATTTCTTAGGATAAAGCCTGTACAGTGACATCGCTTATCTTTACACATTCACCATTTGGGTCTGCATGGCACTCATTTGAATATAGTTTTGTTCTTTCCTTAGCAAACCCGTGGAACAAAGCTTTGTCAGCACTTTCATCAGGTGATTCCTCTCTTTTCGTGGCTTCTTGGCATAACACCTACGTTTTCAGTTTCTCAATAATGATCAGAACACCTCTTCACAAAATGTAAGGTAGCACACAAAATGAAACGTCAGAGACCCTATATAGATAGATAAATAATTCAGTTAGGATTGCACCGCGACTTAGGGTCTACTGTGCCTTCTCCTAACTCACATCGACTCAACTAGTCCCAGGAAATTGACGAGTTCCAATATACTGCTTGTTGCTATTGAGGCGATGTGATCCCTATTTGGAAACATGGAACCAAGGGCCTTTATCCCGTGTTTACAGACTGCTGTGCAGTCTATTAGCATGTGTTCTGGAGAGACCCTATAAGGTATATAAACAAATTATCAGCATAACGAGCTGAGTCGACTTAGTTATGATCGTCAGTGCTGTTCCGAACTTCATTACGACCACACAATGGCTCTCGAATTCACCAGATGCGAATCCAATGGATTATTCTCTCTGAGCCATTTTGTAGAGCAAGGTCCGAAGTAAAAAAGACACCAGTCTCGAGATGCTGAAGAAAGCCATTGTCCGTGAGTGGGCCAAAATACCGACAAGTCTGATTCGGGCAGCTTGTGATTCGTTTTTTGACCATCTTAAGGCGACAGTTAAAGCAAAAAGTGGTCATATCGAGCACAAGTGAATTGGTTCTGAATTCATGATTAATTTCACACATTTTATACTTTAGAATAAATAAAAATTTTTTTATAAACTGAATTTATGGCTTGTTTATTGGTTATACTTCGAGTGTATATTGAAATTGCAGGACAACTGTACCATTTCGTTAGATAGACAACTGTATTTCAGGAGAGTGCATTTCGTTTTTGTTTCCCAGCAGAAAAGTATTTTTTTTAAACAGAGAATTTTCTCATCTCCAGAAATAAGCATGTTTTAGACGACAAAACCAGCTTTCTACAGACATTTTTCAAGCAATCTTTAACCGTCTTCAACTCCAAAACTAAGAATAAATGGAATAATAGAACGTTCAAATCACTAAATTAGAAGTGTACTTATTTTTATGAATGTAAATGCCATCACAAAACATAATTATATCTGAAACCAGATATGTATGCTTTTATTGTATTCACTTTGTATTATTGTCCGGTAATATCGCATGTAATAAAAGTTGAAAATATCACGTTGAAATTGTTTTTTAAATTTTGACGGTTACGCTGAATAAAAGTTTACACAATTTTGTAGACGTACGATAATATCACGGGCCAATACTTGTATGTCAAACTTTAACGAGCAAATAAAGCGCCACAGCGTAAATACTGCGGGCTGATAATTTGACTGAATTGTGCTCATTTGCCGCATAAATTTGTATGTAAATCAGTGTGAGCGCGAATTTTAACTAAGGTTTTACTGAGGGCGTTTGCAGCACACATTTCATACTTGCGAATTTAAATTAAGATTAAATTAAATGTGTAGGGTTTTCAATAGGCAATAACTTTTTCGGAGTTGGTCGCTTTGATAGATGTTACCTGATTTATACTCAGTATGATTTGCCGTTTTATGATGAGCAGATTTACTAGGGAACATTCTTGGTGACTCTATGAAGCATTGTGCGCTGTGTCCAATAGTATTTACCCGGCATAGTCAACTAGCTAGTCGGTTATTCTAACAAACTTGGATCCGTTTCATCTAGTGAAGTTTTAATATAGTGTATGAGGTGCGTTCACAGATCTGCTGCACAGTACGCTTCAAAGATACTATTGCTACTGTGGAGCAAATTATCGAAGAGAGAGAAACAATTAGAGCTGTGCTCATTCATTTTGTGAAAGATTTGCGGAAGAATGTTGGTGATGGTAAATCCGGAGTAAAGCTTTTAAAGTTGTGTGCACCACAATAAAGAGAGCATTCGTATATATTGACAGATTAAATTCACTTAGCTAGAATATATTACATTATACTTTCCAAAAATTATTTATTAGAATTGAAAGCTCTGAAATTCCATATATGACAAAAAGCTTGTGCTGGGTTTATAAGGTTTTCTATTATAAAATTACAAGCAGCCCGTCCTGGCATTGCACGGGGTAGACAATTATTTATTTTTAGATATTTGGATATAAAACACTTTTTTTCACAAATATTTTTATTTTATTAAAAAAAATTCCACAGTTATATTTGTGTGTAAGTCTATTTATGTTCAATTTCTTTGATGGTTTATGTGGCGGGCACTTTTAAAAAATTAAAAAATTAAAATCATAATAATCAAAAAATTAAAACAACAGTAATAAATAATGAATTCAGTCGTTTTACATATAAGTAAATAATAAATTATTAAATAAATATATTAAATAATAATAACAATAACAATAATAATAATATTCTTTAAAAATTAGCGTATAAAATATTATATGTAAAAGTAATAATTACGAAAAAAATTAAAAAAAAAAATTAAGTGAAAATACTAATTATGAAAAATTAAAAAATAAAAATAATAGTAATCAAAAAATTAAATTAACAGTAATAAATAATGAATTCAGTCGTTTTACATATATTTTTGCCACTGCACGGGCTCAATACTGCTAAATAGCAGCGACTACGTCGAATTCCTTACTTTGATTCTATCGGCTCTGTTAGCCGCCAAATCGAACATCATACAGAATTCAATTTGCACCTTCTCTATACTTTACATTCTCTGGCCCGGCGCGCTTTTCAGAATGCATCGCAAACAACGGCCACGGCGCTAAGGCGGTTTTGTTTATTTTTTGAATTTTTTAATTCGTAATATCTTTTGAATGGAAAGTCCAATTTAAGAACTATTTTATAGGTAGTTAAATGACCATAAAATAATTTATTTGGATAAGGATTAATATAAACACATAAATAGCATGGTTTGAATTTGGTTAGCATTTTCATTAATGTTTAAAATGAAAAAAGTTGTTGTAGTGACATAACTACAATAGTTGGACATATGCTACCGCGGAGTTTTTTGTAGACATTATGATGTTCTTAAATACTATTGTACATTGCTTTGTTCTATCGCTAATAGTTTCGGCAGCGCATTCGACGAAAGACATTTTAAGACTCATTTTTCTACTCCTTCGGTAAAATTGTTTAAATTTTACCAAGGATCCCTAATTTTTTTTTAAATGAAATATAGCCTATGTCAAATTGGAAGAATGAAGCATTCTATTAGTGGAAGAATTTTTTAAATCGGCCCAGTACTTTTTGAGCCTATTCATTACAAACATACAAAAATAGGTACAAATCTTTCCTCTTTGTAATATTAGTACAGAAAAATTCTCATTTTACGGATTTTAAATTAAATTTCAGAACTTATATATACATATTTACCCACAAATATAAGAAAGTATACAACTTAAAAATTAGCTCATATAAATAAATTCTTCAACACATACCCTGGTAATTGCATTATCTTGTGGCCCGCCTACACAGCGCGTTTAACTCGCCCAGAAACGGAAGTAATTTACGGCCGAAATGCACGCACGCAAGCCAGAGTGAGGCAATTGAGCCAGTAGCATATGTACAGGCAAAAAAACACACATACTAACAAACTGTAGAAAATTTAAGTTTTGTTGCATAGTATAGAAGTAAAATGTGTAGATCACGCCCACTTGACACGGGCGTATTTTAGCGAACATTTCTAGCTCCGGGCTTTGCACCACCCAAAGCGCAACTAAATCACCTACATATAGTACTCATAGTATTAATGTCTTGCGGCTTATTGGAACGCACATAAATTAACGCCACAGAGCGTTCGCCTCATCTCTTGCTTTGTCGAAGTGCCTAAAAGGCTGCTTCACATTCACACATACATACAAGGGGCGTTCCAAAGTAAACAGGACTTAAAAAAAAAACAACAGAATAAATGTTTTTTTTTCGGCAAGATCAATATATTTTATTTAAAATAGTCTCCTTCTGCTTCAATACAGCTTTTTGCGAGGTCCAAAAGCATGTCGAACGAGTGTTTTAGCTCGTTGGCCGTTATGGCCGTCAGTATGCCTGTGCAAGGCTTTTGAATGACCTCTACGTCTGCATAACGCTTTCCTTTTATGAACAAATGCAATTTTCCGAGAAGGAAGAAGTCGCACAGTGCCATATCAGGTAAATACGGGGAGTGGTTAATGGTTAGAATGTGATTTTTGGTCAAATAATCGTCCTTCGAATGTTTAATTCTGAGAAATATTCGGTAATCAGTCAATTTGTGCGGAACAAACTGTGCACACACCTTTCGTAAGCCCAACTATTCGGTCAAAATGCAATAAATCGATGTTTTGGTGATGATCAATTCAATTTCCATGCATTTCAATGGGGATTTCGGCTGATTTTTGATGAAATCACGCACAGTTTCGATGGATTTAGCCCACATATTGATTGTCATTATGTCCTCACAACCACTTTGAAAACGTGGAAACCACTCGTTCACTCTGCTACGGGATATTCAATCATCGCCAAAAACTTTTTTCATCAATTGGAACGTTTCAGTAAAAGTTTTACCAATTAAAAAAAAAAAAAATAATGTTGGCTCTATGTTCGAAGCACATTTTCGCACCCGATAACACAAACATACTGACACTTAAGACGCAATAGCTTCAGATGAAATGTTATGAAATTCTCAATGAAAAATCGACAAAGATATCATATTGTAACGCACCAGTCGACATATAGATAGTGCCATCATCTAAATTCAAAAAGTCCTGTTTACTTTGGAAAGCACCTTGTGTATCTGTGAATATCAATGGAATCCACACTTTAGTTCCATGGATAACTGGATAAAATGTACATACTTGTATAAGCCATTTTAGCCTGAAATACCAATTTTATTTAGAGAGCATTCCAAATGCAGTATGCGAGTGCAAATAAGTTTTATTCTCCCTCGTTTTTTATGTATTGCAAAATGTATTTATTTTCGTGCCTATTTTTGGCCGCTGCAGCCAGCTGCACTTATTAGCGGCGTGTTAAATAATTTATTTAAGGGGGTATTCTAGTCTAGAAATTAAAAAAAAAACCGATTTGTTTTTTATATTTTCAAAGTTTAACTATTTAAGAATATATGTACAAGGGGATTTTTCAAAATTCAAAATCTTTTCGGAGATATAGGCATTTTTCTGTCCCGGCATCTAAACTGGTTCGGCCGGAACTCGAAACTTTAAACGCGTTTTTCTCAAAACTGAATTTTTCGGAACGATACCCACGATTTCTCAGGTTCTACTGGACCGATTTATTTGAAATTTTTATAGAGTCTTCTTTATAGGCTTGTCTATGGTTGGAGTTAGCCCTATTCCGAAATTTTTATTTTTATTATTTTTAAAAAATTCGAAATAGTCGGAAAAAGTGATCCAAAAAAACTTTTTTTTTAGACAGTCGCCATTTTGTGAAAAGTTTTTTTTCCCACTTTTCCGAAGTTTCAGCCATTACACACATTATTCTAGATTAATAATCTTTTTTTCTTTTTGTTTACAGATAACTAGGAGGGTTGAAATTATGGGTATGGTCACGTGGAAATTTTTAGGGACCCCTACTTGGTCAGGCTTAAGTCGCCTTGGATATTTTTGTTAATGTAATCTTGCTAAAAATATTTTTATAAACTAATTCGGTTATTATTTCATGCAGCTCGAATAAGTATATTTTTAAAAGCTTTATGTAACGTTGCAGTTATATATATATTTTTAATCGGTCCGTTTCGGTTTTAGTATTAGTTACACAATCCCATATGGAAAATATTATTATTATTACTTTTTCCAAACAAAGGGGATAGTAAATGGGCGCGAAAAGAAGAAGAAGAAAGAGAAATCCTTACCGCTTTCATCTTCTGTCATAACTATGAAGTCACGCAAAAGTCTTCGCCCAATTTCAATCTGCTGAAAGGAAGATCAAACTCCTTGCATCCTGTGCAAACAACACACACGCATTTTACGTCTGCGTTCAGCGCGTGATTTTTACGTAAATTTTATTGTTATTGCAAAACTATTTCCGCATATGACTCTTGTGGCGGCAAACAAGGTTTTCATGGCATGTGCATTCCTGCGTCTGACTACAGTTCAATGTATTCTGATTGTAATGCTATTTTTAGCAATTTCTTTTTTCAGACTTTTTCCCACATCTTCAGCCTTAACTGGCATAGCGGTGCACTTAAGCTGCAACAAAAAGGGAATTTTTTCAATACTTACCCATCTATACATTATATATTATATGCAGATTCACAGTAGCTATTAAATACTCGTATATCTATGCAGCGTTTAGCATTTTCTTGCTGGAATAAGAATGCAAATATCTAGATAAAATTGCAGTAGTAAAAGGTTGGAGCACGAAAAAACTAAAAAAGTCTTACAGACAAATGCTTAAGGTAGAACTAAGAAGTGGTTAGCTACCACAAAGCGGTAAGAGTATCCTCTTCGATTTTCTGTAATATAAACAAAGAGCTGAAAGCAATTTCAGGTAGCAGTGTGGTAGCTTTTGTGGCTTGAATTGCTTTTGTGGGTATCGTTATTTATTTTTATTTAGCTTTGTCTATGTTCATGTGTTCATGAAGGTACTAAGTGCACCAAAGCAAAGTGAAAGTAAAAGCTATGTAGACTACTTTCTTTGTTAGTTCTATTTTAGTGTCTCTTCTGTTTTGTTTCAATGTTAACATTTAACAATTTTCTTTGAATTTTCAATAGTGTTTGCAATCACTTCGAAAAATTGTTTTTTTATATTTTGACAGTAAAACCTATTGAATACATGCTGTGAAAAATTCAGACCGAAATTCATAGTATATATTTGATAAGTTACAGCTCATAATCGCCGACGTGTCGTAAGCGACTGTCTACCAGGCGCCGTGACAAGTATGCAGCTGCTACGTTTCTAAACGCATTTTTCTCGAATCATTATTTTTTGAAACTGTCATGTTCCTAAAAACAGTATTCAACCGATTGCTTTAAAATTTACATATGTTCTTCTACTCATTTATAGTTATCGTCCCTACCAGAATTGTTTATGTTCGAAAATCTTTTCATATTTTTTTTAAACGATTTCTAACGAAAAAAAAACAAGATTTTCGTTCGACATATTTTTTTAATGAAATTGATTACATTCGGTAGGGACGATAGCCACAGATCTGAATAATAATCCATTCGATTTTTTTATTTCAGACATTGTGAACAGCCGCTATCACCATGACCATTGAACTACTTTTTTTTTTGGGGACTACTTTGATTAAAAAAAAAATATATATATTAAAAATGTAAAAAAACGAAAACAATTTTTTTTGTACATTTTAAAATCCAAATAAAAATATATTAAAAAATTAAAATGATTGAATTTTGTTGACGCATAAAAAAAATGTTCCAAAAAAGTGGTAAAATGTATGCGTTCACATGAGAGTACCCCCTCAATTAAAGCTATTTTTATTTAACTTTTAGTGTTCAAAGATACTGTGATGTTAGGAAATCTGTATAAATGTTTTACCTAAATAATTAGAGCTAAGAAATTTTATTCGTATCACCATACTCGATCAAATCGCACAACTCATAATGCAATAATTCAGAAAAATACATATTCGACTGACGTGAATGACATAAAATCTACTTTCATACGAGTATAAGCATAACATCAGCAGACTGTAGCTCCTTTCATGTGAGCTTTTGATTTTTACCCCACAAGCAACAATGTATTATATGACGTCACATCATATGCATATTGGGATATAATAATAGAACATAAGACATTACATCACCTCTCGTGACATCCCATCACTTGACAATGTCATATCACATCAAAAAAGTCGTCAGATTTAGATTTGTACCTCCTTCTAATCAACTTTGATAAAATTCTACTTCTATTCTTGGGTGCACGCTACCAACCCTTAGAGTGTAAGGATACAGGCGCTTGATAAATCATATTAAGATCGAATGTCAGCAAATATTAAAGCAACTAATATTTCAAGCTTTTTAAAATTGGCCACATCGATGTTTATTGTTTTTGTTGTTACAGCATATCCTATAGATTGCATATGTACAGGTTAATAACATATTTGAGCAATATTAATTTGATGCTTGTACAAATACGCCAGCTGCCTCCCTGCTTAACAGTTTTTTAACACATTCGTCCTTGAACCGCTCATCAGTTTTCCTTCTCAAGTAGGACCTACCATCGCGGCAGAAAATGTTAAATTTGGACTCATCTGAGAAGATTATATTTCGTCAATCAAGTTGAGTACAGTTTTGATGTTCGTAAACGGTTTTGACGCATTTTTGAGGTTAAAAGTGGTTTTTTGGCGGCGCGATGTGCATTCAAATCAACCTCTTGAAGCCTTCAACGAACAGTTCTGGCGCTGATTTCTATACCGACATCTTCGAATAACTCCACTTTAATGTCCTCAGCAGTTTTGAAGCGCTCCCTCAAGCTGATACATTCTATAACCCGATCTTCCCTAGAACTTGTCTTCTTCTTTGCTCCAGAGCCAGAGTTTTTCTTTAAGGGACCTGGTTTTATCGACACTTTTTAGAAATTCGCCGGTGGAAGACTTGCTGAAGCCAACTCTTTCACTAATTTCCCGAAACGTCAGATTTTCCTTTCGCAAAATCAAAATATTACTTTCTTGCAATTCGTATATTTGTTTTTAAATTTGGCATATTTTAGTTTAATGAAGCACGAACACGAAATAAACTTTGAAACTATTGAAAAAAAAAAAATAAAGTTGTTATAAAACGTGCGCAGAGGACTAATTTATGTGAAAGAATAAAGCTTTCCACAGAAAATTACACTTGTCGGCTGCAATCGTGCTTTAAATAATAAAATAAAATTAAATAAATAATATAAATATAAACGTGCTTTAAATAATATAAACCGACAGGTTGTCCGGATTTCACTGTCCGCTACTGTATCTCAAAAAAATTAAAAAAAAAAGTCTAATTAATTTTTAAATTCTATGGAAAAGATAATTTAGAATCACTATTGCTTCACCAGCGAACAAATATGTGGTGTGAAACATCGTTGCTCTTGGCTGTCGCAGACTTTTGTTTTCAATTATAAATGGGATAATAAGTGACAATTTAAAATAAATAGAAAATTGTCACTGGCAACCGAAAAATGACAAACAGTCCATTGTCTTGCCAATTATAAAAACATAAAGACATTGCACAAATGTAAAGAAACATCTGTTGCTTAGCGATATATGTATGGTACAAACATAAAAATATTAAGGTGTTCGTTATTTTCAAAATTGATTGCTTTTTTACAAACACCCTCTCAAATTTCAGTTTTTACTCTAAAATGGATATAACACAATCGGTTTTATATTTTCAGTTTATATCGTAATTCTTTTTAGCTGTAAAAAAAAGACATGGTTTTTTTATCATTTTGCATTAAGGGGTTAAGGGTAGTCAGAATTTTCAAAAAATTACATTTTTTGCATTTTCGTTAAGTATGATATCTTAAAAATATTCGCTGAAATTTTCACGTTGATCTGATAATTAGTTTTTGAGTTTTTTGACAAATAGCAAAGAGAGCTCGGACACTTCAAAGCGCTAGTGTGAAGCTCTAAATGCATTTTGCTCAAAACAATATTTTTTGAACTGGTGACAACCGTAACTCAGAAACCGCTCAGTAGATTTAAATGACATTTATACAGCTTTTAGAATACATAATAAACTCGGGCCTGTTCGAACGAATTTTTTCCATTTTTTACCGATTTTTTAAGACCAATTAACTGCTGATTTTTTCCCAAAAATTAAAAAAAAAAGTTCCTGAGGCCGTCATTTTGTTAATTTTTGAAAAAGAAAAAAAATAGAAAATCCTTCGATCAGGCCTAGGATTAACTATTTATAAAACTAATTTTTTCTATCCGATTGATTTTAGATGAATCTCCAAGGACTTATGGTTTTCACCGCAAGTACCTTGTTTGGAACAGGGTCAACTATAACTTTGGAAATAAATTTTTTTTGTTGAAATTTTCGTGACTTCAAGTCAACACATCCTATAATAATGCATTACTACTTTTGTAAAATAACACGATTTAATAGCAAAAAAAAAAAAAAAAAAATACTGAAATTTTCATTTTTTCGTGTCTCTGACTATCCCTAACCCCTTAAGCAACAACTTTCGAAACGGAAATTCTAAAAAAAGTTTTTTATTTTACAAAATTTGTTTTGATACTTTTTCCTTACAAACATTACTTTAAAAGTTATGTGCAGTTAAAATAAACATCTAATGACTGGAGCAGCCATACAAGTGATTTACTATATGTGACGTGGTCTACGAAAAGGGGGCTTAGGTATCTTTTCACTTTTTAGTTGATTCGAATGGAAGATGAGATGCTTTTATTTTTAACAGCTGTTTCCCAGAAAACTAGTTTTCGCACGTTAGCTCCCTTTTCGTAGACCAGGTCACATATAGAGTATGTGTTGCTCATACGACGTGCTGTACTGTGTGAATACAATATATTTGATGTAACAATTCATCCGCGTACAACTTTTAAAGGATTGGGTTAATGAAAAAATTCAAAAAATCTTTTTTACAGAGAGGAAATTTTAATACTAAAATCTTGCCATCTCACAGTTAACGATTTATTTGCTTTGGAGATAAAACCTTTATTGCAAAAGATCAAAAAAATAAAAAGCAAAATGATTAAGATACGACAGAAATTGAATACGTTTTCGTAAGGACAAAACTGAAACTTTAGAGGAGTTTAAAAAAAAAATATATCTTAGGAAACAACGGCCACCTTAATATACACCATACCTAACACATAATTATGTTTGATTTCCCTTATTGTTCTTTACAAAAGAAAAATCACATGTTGATGGCAAGTGATGTCAAGCACACCATTTTAATGAGCGTTCATATAAACATGCAAAAAAATATAACTAAAGTATATACGACACATATTTGTAAATATTATATCTCATTAAGTACATATGCGGCATTTTTAAAACGATATAAAGCTAAGTATTAGAACTAGAAAAATTTAAATAAATTGAATTGACCTTAGAATGCAGATAATGTGTGCGTTTATTGATTACCAAACATGTCTTGCTCAAAATAGTATATCTTTCTGTCCGAAAAAAATAAAATTAAACTTGATCTACCCCGCATAAAGTAATATTAGGATTTTCGAACATCCGGGTGACTTTACTCCACATGATTGGTGATTGCTTCTGAGGTACCTTAATTTAATTCAGGGAACATTTTTTTAGTATATGATATGATAATAGTTAATAGGTAAAATCGGTTCGATACCATCCCAATTTCTATATATTTAATCCAATCTTTCTTACTTGTTTATAGTCAAATGTTCATGAAATATTGAATGTTTACTGGTCCCACTAATGCTTATAGTCGTCTCAAGCGATGAAAGGTGTTCATGACGATAAAAATTTTGTTCATGAGTATCGATTGAATCCATCTGCACTTCTAGGCCGCCAAGTTTCAATTCAATAAACAACCAACTCAGCTGTGATGACAGCTGTTCAACTTTCTCACGTTTCTGCACAAATAAAAAACTAACGAGTTAAAATTTGTATCCATAATACGTAACTACGCAAAACTGCAAAATAATTGCAAATGAGAGATCATCTTCGAGTGGGTAATCGGGTTCACCATCTTCTCGTGTAATCCTTTCACTGCCATTCAGCAGGCTGATGAAATGTTCCCCCATAATTTAAATACAATTATGCTCTGGGCGTTAGTAAGGAGATCAGTTCTGGTGGTTCTATAAGAGTATACTCTTACTTTGAAACCTTCTGTTAGTCGCCACATCTGTGCTTAGAATTTTCGAGCATTCCCCTGTCTACCAGCGTGTTAAGCTCTTCGTACTCACGCATTTCGGCTTCTTTCCTTGTTTGTCCCCAATACATCTCGCTACACTCTTCAATTCTCTTTATCTAACCAAAACCACCTATTGTCAACGAAGTGGCTGTTTATGTTCATACAATTATAACTAAGCACTTGAACTTTATGCCTTCTTGTGCTGGGCATTCCTACCACAACACTTGTTAACACCTTAAAACCATTGCAGAGACAACGATTAATAGCCATAGCGGAGTGGCGAAAATTTTCCGAAAAACTTTTCTAATTTAAATTAAGTCCTTTCCTTTATTTTCGTTGGATTTGGTTGTTTGTTAAATTGGAAAGAAATTATAATTTGAAATAGAAATAAAGGGAAATTTTAGTGGCAAGCCGCGTGTTTTAGTTTAATAAGACTGCTGGCCTCAAACACACGGTGTATCAAAAATTTAAGGAACAAATACAAACATATATTAAACCCAAGAAAGTTTTTAAACAGTTTTTTTTATTTGATGGTCCTTGAAGGTAAATGTATTCCAGAATTAGTAAAATCTCCTTGGATTATGAGACTATGAGAAGGACGATATCTTGCAAGGATGTGGAATAAGAAAAGCACTTAGGGAAAGTTTTAGAAATGAAAATCTGCTGCTATTTAACACACGACTCTCCATTCGGCAGAGTTTTAAGGAAATATTTGGAAATGTTTTCTGGAACTTCAACACCAAGGAACAGGAAAATGTCCTCTTGGAAAAAATATGAACAATTATATTTTTTTCTGATTTGAAAAATTTTAATTGGAAGACTATTCCATTTTTATGAGATTTGAAATACAAATAGAATTTATAAACAGCTTTGTCCATATATTCAATTAGTCAAAAGACATGAAAGTTATAAATTTATATAAAACAAACTATTTTATATAATTACCAGGTGGCATAGTTGAGTGACGGAGAAAGTTTTTTACTACTGGATTCTGCTATTATGATATGTGACAATATGTTTATATGCCTCTTAAACTTCACTACAATGATAAGTAAAAAAGTTGATAAAAAAATAATTAAGAAAAAATAAATTCACACTTATATAAAACCAACTATTTTTTGCTCATCAGTTAGGAAAACAAACAAATTTTATAGTTCTAGAATAATGAATAAAAATCTTAATGCGACTACGGAGCAAGAAAGTCGCCTTGTGCTTTTAAAAGTCTATTCTAGAATTTTAAAATATGGAGCTCACACATTCCACTGATGAACATCGACAGAAAAAATGGCAACATTGCTAAACAATCACTTTATTCTTGTTCTTTAAACTGAAATTACCATTCCGTTGAACGCGTTCTCAGTCAACCGAAATGATAAAACAAAATTCGTTAAGGGAGCTGAAGGCCATCCTAAATGTGCCTATGAAAAGTGTTTC
Organism: Bactrocera correcta; assembly: GCA_027475135.1. Lineage (NCBI taxonomy): Eukaryota > Metazoa > Arthropoda > Insecta > Diptera > Tephritidae > Bactrocera > Bactrocera correcta. Next base: position 132,120,374 of record CM050323.1, read on the forward strand.
GAGGGCCGGAAAAATTGTTGGCATAAGTGCATTATATTTGGTGGGAAGTACTTTGAAGGCCATAAAATATATAATAATTAATTATTTCGCGTTTTATTTACAATTTTCGGGTACTTTTTTTCACAATGTATGTATTATATTACGTAAAATAAAAAATTGACAAGTATAATATTCGTGGCAAAAAATAAAATGATTGTCAACGACAAAACAACAAAAAGACAGAACGACCAACTTCGGCTGCACCGACGCCATAATACTTTTTATAAATATAATAAAAAAGACTCCTTACAAGAATTTGATTTTAGTCTGTCCGTATGATTATGAATCGGTCTGATAAATTTCTTGAAAATATGTCATGAAACGAAAAATTTTCCATACATTTGATTCTGACTTTTTAGTTTGCATGGCAGCTATAAGCTTTGGGGATCCGGTATCGAGCGGGTAGATAATGCTAAATAAACTCAGCTCGACATGCTGATCTTTTAAATATAATATATATAACACATAATACATATAATAGGGTGTCCGACGTCTCCTTGTTCAGGGTAGAAAAAGTAAAGTAACCACCACCTTAAACAGAGCAGCGCTCTGTTCACCCTGCCACCAATCCAAACAAAACTTCCTAGCCGCTTTAAAATGACAAACGCTCGACACTTCCATTGTTGCGTAGTTAAGAAAACAACTCGGGGAATGCAAATCATTTGATAATATTTTCATGGCAAAGTTTCGCGCTGCAAGAGCATGAAAGACAGTAACACAGTCTACTTAGGAGTTAGTGGGTTAAGAGAATGTAATGTGGATGTGTAGGTACATATTTTATAAAGTGTTATTGGAAATGCTTTAAAATGAATGAAAAGTCATTTCGTTCATTGGCATTACGATTAATTACGGGTATTTCAATTGAATGAATTGTGAAGTTAAAAAGTATCCAATTCTGCCAAATTACATATTACATCGTCCGACCAGCTGACTTCGAATAAAGAGATATAGTCACAGCTTGATAAATACATTTTTCATCCATTTAAACTGTTTTTTGAACTTCCTTTAACCGATTTGGAATTTTTTTCATCACAATTTAATAGTTTGTTTGCATCAATATTTTGTCAGCTGTTCGGCAATGTGAAAAAGTGGTATTATAACAAGTGAAATGATGCAATGAAGTAGAACCAAAGCACACGTCGACTCATAAATAGTTGTACAACAAAAAGTGCGAACCCATTTAGCATACGCTTACTGTGTTGGCGCTAAATTTAAACCACTTAAACTCATAAAAGCACACTAGTGCATTTTGAGTCATTGCAAAAAATACACATTTGCCTTTTTGCTCATTGAAAAGTTCTAAAGTAATAGTTGACAGCGGGTTGCAACTCCTGTCGATTGCGCTGTCGGACTGAGTTTAGTTTCCTCCAGCGCTTCGTTTTAAGCACATACTGTCGAAATTATTTTCGAAGCAGTGTTGAGTGGGAACGACCAATAGTTCAGTCATTATAGTAAGTTAAATGGGTATATCGAATTCCGAGATTCTTATCTAATTTAAGCTTAAATGACTGGACTACAACCTAATAAAATAAGTAAGGAAGTAGTTAAAATTTTGTACAATGGTCTTCGAATTTTTTTGAATTTTTTTCTACTTTCTTTAGGTTAATTAAGCATATCTGTCGTTATTAATTTCAAAGTTTCACACTTTTACTTTTACTGTAACACAATGTTTCATGATGTGTAAGTGGTATAAGCGATTTCGTTTATTTTCAGAATACAATATTTCTACTGAGCTTGAGTTCGTCTGCTGCAGCAATTTATGAGGTTTATAAATAAACTGAATCATCGTGAAACGCCTACTTTTCATTGACTTGTTGAAGAAGCCACACATCAAATGTTATCCATCTGTGTCGAAATTGAATGCTATTTTAAGTGATAGAACGTTATTGGAAAAGTTTATTCGATAACCATCGACTATACATCAACAGCAATAATAAGTGTCGCCGTCAACGTTTTTTCGTACCATGAATTGTACAGACTTAAATCATTTCAGAGGCTAATAGCCGTCACCGTTAAAAATAGAGTTTAATGGCACGTTTTAAAAATTCGAAAAGGAAATCAAAATAGCAGAGATTTTTTTCGAGCTAGAGATAACATTCAATATTGCATAAACATTTCATTTAAATTTCTTTTTTTTCAAGTTGGATCACACAAATTTGTCAGTCGATCAAAATAAGGCTTGTATCGATTAATCAATAGAAATGTTAAAAGAGTATGTTAACGGTGCTTCGAAGCACATCTATGACAACGTGACAGGAAATGAATCGTAGATTTGCGCGTAAGATCCTAAAGTAACAGCAGGTGACTGTATGGGTGTTCCAAAACGATCCGATAAAAAAGGGCTGTTCACGCACGAAGCACTTCCAAATAAATGGCTGTTCTGTTTTTCTGGTTTTTTCAGACAACCGAATATATCCCAACTATACCATTAGCAGAATTTAGAGCATATAATTCTTAGTGGTACATAATCATTTGCTTGCCAATTTTCAAAACTAAGAAAAGCCAGCCGAAGGCGGATCACACTCCACCACAATAATGCGAGCTATCAAAGATCGACTGAAACAATTGAATTTTTGAGCACTCAAACCTTCATTTTGATGAGTCATCCACCGTATAGTTCTGACTTGGGACTGATCGATTTCATTTTATTCCCGTACGTAAAAGATAAACTAATAAGTCTATATTTTTCGACACCTGAACACATGTTTTGAAGATACCTCAATCAGAGTGGCCGAAGTATTCGAAAATTGCTTCAAATGCATGAAAAATTGTACAGAACTTAAGGTTAGGGATAGTCAAAGGCACGAAAAAATGAGAATTTTCAGTTTTTTTTTTGCTATTAAATCGTGATATTTTACAAAAGAAGTAATATGACATTATTATAGAATGTATTGAAGTGACGAAAATTTCAAAAAAAGAATTTAATTTCCAAAGTCATAGTTGTTTGTGTTGACCCAGTTCCAAAAAAAGGTACTTGCGGTGATAAGCATAAGTCCTTGGAGATTCATCTTAATTCAATCGGACGAAAAAAAAAAATAGTTTTATAAATAGATAATGCTGGGCTTGATCGAAGGATTTTTTTTTCAAAAATTAACAAAATGGCGGCCTCAGAAAATTTTTGTCTAAATTTTTGGGAAAAAATCAACAATCAATCTTAAAAAATTGAAATTTTGAAAAAAAAAAAAATATCCTTCGATCAGGCCCGAACTTATTATGTATTCTAAAAGTTGTATTAATTTCAATAAAATTAAGCGGTTTCCGAGTTACAGTTGCGGCCAGTTCAAAAAACATAGTTTTAGGAAAAACGCGTTTAAAGCTTCACACTAGCGTTTTGAAGTGCCCGAGATCTCTTTGTTATTTGTCGAATAACTCAAAAACTAATTATCGGATCAACGTGAACTTTTCAGGGAATTTTAACGAAAATGCAAAACAAAAAAAAAAAATATTTCTTTAAAAATTCTGACTACTCCTAACCCCTTAATGAAGAATATTTTGAGAAACAAGAAAGTGATTTGTGGTGATTAAAATTTATTTTCGTTCTCCAATCCCGAAAAATAAAAGCCTTTGGATTAAGAGAATGGCTGATCCGATTCAACCGAATTTATGTATTATATCCCATAGATATTTTCAATACAAAGTTCTCAACTGTAAGTTGACAAATTTGGACTTTAACTGTGGCACTTTTGCGAACTTTTTTTTAGAAAATGTCCGTAAATTGTTTTCTGTTAATATATTGTCTGATTATCAAAAAAAGAAATCTTCTAGAACCTTATATACCTTATGAAGGTATTTCCCTGGCTTTTATCCTGACACCCGAACTTAAACCTTTTTTTATAATTTATAATTAGCTCTTGACAATTTACCTGGCACCAACAACACAATATAATAACGACAAGTTCGAAAAAGCAAACATAGCTTATGGCTTGGCGCTGCATGGAGGTTAAGTCAAGTAAGAGTGTGGTCGTGTGATTTTATAAAAAAAAAAAATATTTTATAAAACTTTCATATTTATATACATATACATTGTACACATTACAAACAATGATGCAGTTTGGTCAATGATATGTCCAGTCACCACCGGCGTCAATAATTGCCTGGTATCTCCAAGACATACTTTCTACTAATTGACGGCGTATTCTAGTGGCAAGGATCTCCAGATCCGACTAATTGCCTAAGACAACTGCTCCAAATGCTTCACACATTTTCAATAGGGTTTGCATCAGGTGACTATAACTGCGACGGCCAATCCAATGTAACGATGCCAGATTGAGTTTTACACTGAATACAGAGCTTGCTGCGGTGTTTAGGATCGTTGTCCTCCTGCAGAATTCAAACTTCATTTTTTCTGATAAACCATCGTTTGGACAATAGCAGTAAAGCCTTTTTGTAGATTTTATCGTTTTCTCGGCATTTAGATTGTCAGTAAAGAGGTATAAAGTGCCGAATCCCCCTGCTTTGAGAAGCAGCCCCAAACATGCGCCTTTATTTCATGTTTACGGGCCGCTGAACAAGCCTGTTGGAGGAAGTTGACCAGGCTCGCGTGAGGACAGAACGTGCCCATACAGAACATTCATCAGTAAAAATGACCATTTCAAAATATTTATCAATATTCTCATGCGCTCAAGCGAGTCGCTTTGTCACAAGTTTTTCAGTCAACAGAGGCTTCTTGGTCATTTCAGATCATGAGATGGAGAAGGGTTCGGATAGTTTCGTGGGATATATCTAAATTTTTTGCCATTAATTTTGCTTGTCCTTACCGCAGTGTTAAAACAGGATTCCGCGAAAACAGATTTACTATTCTTTTTTCACCTTTTTTGTTCACTTTTCCTATCGAACACCGTTCTAGTAAATCATCGACATTTTTAGCCACTTTATATCGCTGTATCTACTTCTATACAAATGCCTTCGACTTTATCATATATTTAGTCGCCGCTAATTGCGACTTTTTGGGACCTTTTGGGTGGATGCAAAGGAACACAGCCTCGTAGCGCGACGCGTACTTAGCACTCATGGCGTTTAACGTGATTCTCTTTCAAAAGATCAACAACAACTGAACTTTTGTTAACATTGCATCAATGACAAAGCTTCCCTCTATCCGCTCGACCACGCTCTTACTTGACAGACTGTATGTTGATAAATTCATCCACATTTTAAAATAATAACCAAACACATGTACAATTACATTATAAAACTTATCACTTTATCGTCTTTAAAGCAGCTTTGTAGAGGGGGGAATAAAAATAACAGAAAATGTACGTAAAATTTGGTATGCGTTTTAAATATATAGCAAAGTTTAAATACCAAGGAAAATCTACTTAACACAGTATTTGCACCTGTTTTCATACCTAAAGGCGCATCCAAGCAAACGGCTATCACCAAGCTGCCAGAACGTGTCGGCTTTATGAAAGGAAAGTGTGATGATGAAAAAAATTGATGGAACTGAATAAGAAAAGGTCATGACTAACTTTACTAAAAGTGAAAAGCATCAAATGTAGTATCTACGGCCTTATATTATTACTTTGTACAAAGCTCGAGCTATTTGTTATGCGGCGTTGTGTAAAAACGATTTGGCTTTAGAAAATTTTGTGAGCAGAATTTCATATTTTACAAAACTTGACTTTCTACCACCAAACTCATGAATATATAAGTGATATCAAATGCTTATTTGTTCCGAGTTACAAAGACACTTTCCGTAGTTGGACGAAAGTTACAAGGCCATTTAGCGAAGAACATGCATCGTCTGTTAGTAAAGCACACGCAAAAACGAGTAAGCTTAAAAAGTTCACCATACATACATAGTTAAATTATAATATATTTGTAAGTGCATACTAATATAAATATTTGGATTATACGATTGCCTTTTGAAACAAAGTTTGGTTGAAATCATATTTATTTTTCGAACTTTTCAGTCTCACGCGGAACAAACACACGTACAGGGGGCAAATTGTGAAACAAAGCATGATTCAAAAAGTTTACTTACTACCCCAACAAATCGAGATGCGTAAATGTTTTTCGTATTTTGATTCTGCTGATTGAGGCTCACTGCGTTTTGACTTTTTCCAGACTATTTTCGCATGAACTGTGTGTTTTGCATCTGGCTTGCGCTATTATTTGTCAGATTGTAATACAACGCAAATTTATTTGAAAACTTTTAATACTTATTTGATATTTTATCTTATTTTTATAGCTTAGTAAGAACTGAAGAAATGAACTTATAGATAGGTGTGAAAGGTTAGAAAATGAAGCATGCCATGAGAACACATATATATATATACAAGGTGGCGCAAAAGTAATCCTCCTATCAAAAGATGCTATAAATTTTGCAAATGACCTCTAATGTCAGTTCTGTTTTAACATTTGTGTGGTAAACACATGCGAAATACACGTAAATAAACAATGGTACGTTACACTGCTCCAGAACGCGTGTTATTGGTGACTATTTATTTTACCAATAATCGGTCGGTGACATTGGCACCACGTGAATTTCGTCGCAGATTTCTGCAGAAAATATTGCTGCTATTGCCGAGGATGACATGGAGGCGCCGTCGACATCGACCAGACGACGTGCCACGCAAATGGGTATCATTCGACGGTATTTACAGCGAATTTTGCTACAAGATTTGAAGATGTTTCCATACAAAGTCCAGACGGTGTATCAGCTGTTAGCTGCTGATCGCCAATCGCGTCAAACATACTCTCAAGCCATCCTTAATCACCACAAAGAGGATGATTTTTCATCAAAAATAGCTCATCATGAGTGATGAGGCCCATCATTACCTTCTTAGCGGGTACGTAAATAAGCAAAATTTACGCTTCTGGGGCACTGAAAATCCACGTGTAACCCACGAAGAGCCATTACACCGGCTCAAAGTCACTGTATGGTGTGCTGTTTTCGCTATAGGATCTTTTTTCTTCGAAGATGTTGCGGGCCAAACGGTTACTGTGAGTGATGAGCGCTACAGAGCATTGATCAACGAGTTCTTTTTGCTGCAACTTGATGAATTGGGGTTGGAAAACATGTGGTTCCAACAGGATGGTGCACGTGCTACAACCGATATGATGAAGGATGCATTTCCCGAGCGCCTAATCTTCCGTTTTGGCGATTTGCACTGGCCAGCAAGATCGCCTGATTTGACCGCTTCAGACTTCTTTTTGTGGGGCTTTTTGAAGTCGTGGGCTGATGTCAACAAGCTTCAAACCCTTGCAGTTCTTAAAGACAATATCCGTCAAGAATGTGAATGGAAAATGCCATAAAAAGGTCTCAAATGACAATCAACAGAGGCGGCGGCCATTTACATGATATTATAATCTCGACTAGATGTAAAAAAATTAAAAATACCAAATAAAAATAGTAGACAAGCAGAATCAAAGTATTTCATTAAAAAAAAATTACAGTCAAAAAAAAAATCGGAAGGTTATTTTGTTTAAAATAAATGCAATTAATTTTCATATCGTCACCTGAAATGCAAAATAACGTAACAACATTTTCGGAAATTTACAGTGGCATGAATGAAACACGAAATAAAATGGAACATTAGTGAAACAAAATTTTAATATTGGTTAGAACTGGTTTATATCTGACCGCAGAACCTGAAAAATTTGAACATATGTAATATTATGTATGTAATTTAAAGTAGTGAAGAGTAATCAATAAAACACTCAATTTCGAATTTTTTAATGATAAGTTATTTTGCGTTTGAGGTGACGGTATGCTCATAAAAAGAAAATAAATTTTTCACTTAATGTTTGCGGTAGAAATAGTAACAATTTTAAATTTATTGCAGCTATGCAACATGCATGTCAAGGTTGGTGAGTTTTTTACACGCTATGTGAACTATAAGTGTGCAAATATAAGTGTTTGTAGGTATGAACGAAATTTTCAAGCTTCAATGCATGAATACTCACAAGCATACCTAACAAGTGAAAAAAGGGGGGAGCCTGCTTTAGAGGCTTCAAAAAATCGATTTTTGTGAGGATTTTTTTGCATGGGAAAGAAATAAGTGATTAAAGCAAAATTTCTACGGTTTATAGTTATATATGTAAACATTATTGATACATTTTTTGGATACGAAATCTTTAATATTCTGCCTTTGGAAAGCAATTGCCGGATGCATCTCGCATGTGCATTTGTCGGACGGCGGGCAGGATGCAGGTAGCAATTTCTATTGGAAAAAAAAAAATTTAGAGAGATTCATATTTTTATTTATAATTTATGTTCTAGTTAAACTAAAAAAAAATACAAAAAAAAAAATGTCAAATTTTCGAAATTTTTTAAAATTGAAAAAAAAAATGTGTAAAAGTTTACTTTATGTTGTTCAAAAATGTGTTTAAACTTGAATTTTCTTATTTTTTTTTAGTTTAAAAAGAAGATAATTTAATACCAAAGATAATAAATTTTGACCCAATTCCATACGAAGTTTAGTTTTTTTTCTATCCTGCCCGCCAATTAAGAATAATCGTAAAAATGAAAAAGCGAGAAATCGGGCCTCAAAGTTTTCGCAGTCTGCCCAATCGCTCATACTACAAATCTGCTAGACGCTCGGTCGCTATTTTCCTTCAAGCTGCGAAAACACTTCAAATTCCTGTTTAAAACTAAGGGGACATATTCCTAGATGATTTTTAAAGAGACTTAAGCAAAAAAAATTCTATTTTTTTGAAGCTTCTTAATGGGCTCCCCCCTTAAGGGAAAGCATGAAAAGTCTTTGAAATGTGGTAATACGTAGAAAACTATTTTTCAATATTTATGTAACAAGATGGTCGCTTAAATACATGTGCTGTTGCATGGTAACATTAAAGTTTAAAAAATTATACGCATAAGTGCAATGTTATGAGCACGTTTTCTCGGCCTTTGTAGCATTATTTAGCAGAGGAAACTTTTTTTGCAGTTTATTTTTCAATTTAAAAATAATTTAGACTCAGTTTATAATACATAGAATAATAACTCTATCGGAAAGTTCAATTTTCGTCATCTTTTTCCACATTAACAGCTTCGGGCTAATCAACGCAGAGAAGCAACTTTGGATAATCCTACCACAAATATTCCTGCGGTGTTAAATCGCACGATCTTGGAAGCCACGCTGTTGGCCCATGACGCGAAATAATGTGGACACCGAAATTTTCCTCCAATCAACCAATTGTATCCTGGGTTGAATGACATTTAACGAGATCTTATTGGAACCAAAGGTTGTCCATATAAAAGTCTCCGAACTCAGATTTGAAGAAGTCATTAATTATGACCCTATAGTGTTTCCAACTAAATGGCTTAACTTTTGAAGAAATATGGACAAATGGTGAGATCACCATAGAAACAAACAGTGACTTTCTGAGGATGTAGCGGAATCTCAATTAGATTTGTGAGTTACTCGTGTCATCATTAGAAATACGATAATTGTGCTTAGTAACCAAAGTAATTCTGTTTAGTAAATCAAGAGTGAGCTTCATGGCTAAACAAATTTTTCCTCTTAAAATTGGGATCGCTAGGTGAATGGGCACAAAACGAATTGGGAAGCTTGGCTCATTTGGCTTCAATTTTTGCACAAATTGGCTTTTGTAAGCCTTCGAGCCAAGATCCTTGCGTGAAATCTTCCATAAAATACATGTGCGCGTCTCCTATTGTTGCGCGCCATAGCGGTTGGACTCATGCGGGTCTTCTTCGATGAAAACCAAAGCAAGTACATATAAAGTGACTGGTACCCAAGAGGCTTACCGCGAAAAAGTATTGCTTCATTGAAAACCTCATGTATAAAAGTTAAACCAACTGAATTACATATATTCTATATACATATGTGTGTATACATATGTGTGTATACTAGGGTGATTAAAAAAATTTTTTTTTTTCGTTTCGTACTCGGAAAAATAGGTTCCTAGATACTTCTAAGAAAGCCTCTCTAAGCATGAGTTCTTAATTGTAACGGGAAGATCCTCCTACTTACAGTTTTCTATTATTTCTTATTATCAGATAGAAAAATTTATATCTCGCTACCAACTACTTGAAAAAATTTCTTGTTCCTTAGATTTTGTAGGAAATTGATTGCCCTAAAAAAAGGTCTCGGATGATTTTTTCGTAAACCCAACCGTTTAAAAGATATTAACAGTTAAAGTTTGATTATTTTTGGGACAATTTTTTATTTCTTATGAATTTTAGAACTCAATGAAAAAAATCATTATGAATGATGAAACTCATAGGTTTTTGTAGAGACTTTCTTAGAGGTGTCTAGGAACCTATTTTACCGAGTACCAATCGAAAAATTTTTTTTTTTTGAATCACCCTAATACATACTATACATATGTATGTATATGTATTACATTTGCCAAAGAATGTGTTTTTAATGGCGTTGGCATGGCAAGCGCAATCGCCGCTTTTCCACGTCACTTTCGCATATCACGCTTCAACATCAAATAAAACGAAAGTTCATTAAATTTTTCCGCCATCATAAAGGAGCAACCAAAAGAGACATAGCCCGTCCAACCATCCATTTGGAAGTTTCACAGCTTTACTGGCTGGCTGGCTTTGCTAGCTCTGTTAGTGGTTTGCTTGGATGGTAGACTGGAGGAGAAATGTTTGCTGCACCGCAACTTCATGCATTGTTGTCTTGTTTTTGTTTTTTCGCATTTCACTGCAACCTCCAACTTTCCAACTTCTTTAAGTTGGATTTTTCTTTGTCAGGTTTTATTTTAGTTTTGTGCTTTAACTGTTTGTGCGGTGTTGAATTGCGTGAAATTAAGGATTCGAAGGTATGACATTCGTAGAGGGCATTTGGTGTTGGAAGGCAAATAGCTTATTACGAATCATCAGTTTGGCTTCAGAGAATTTCATAGCACAATTGAACAATTTAATAGGTCTACCCTCTACACATTATATCTGATGCTATGTAAAATAATAAATACTGCTCTGCTGTCTTCCCTGATGTCTGCCAAGTATTTGGAAAAGTCCGTCATCAAGTCATATTATTGAAATTAAAGGAAAAACCATCAATGCCATATTATTTGCTATTAAAGTCTTACTTGCACAATCGGACGTTCTACGAGGTTTGACAATTAAGTAACGAGACTGATTTTATTGCCGCGCTTGTGGTAAACCTGTGACCTTATAATTTCATTTATCTTTTTTTCGGCATCTCTCCCCTCTCCATTGATATATGTATCATCGCTCTTGCTTGTTTAGTTCGCCTGCTGCGTCAAGTTGAGTAGACGTGTGTTTGCAACGCGTCGCGATAAAATTTTTCGCCAGATTGGGCGAAACAGCTTCGGAAACGTACGCTAAAATTGTAAGAGTGTATGATGATAGTGCTCTTAGACCCGGAAACCAAACGCCAAGGCTCACAATGGTTGTCTCTGCGTTCCACCGGGGAAAACTGTGAATCAAGTCTACTATTGCCAAGTACTTGAAAGATTGTGAAAACGAGTCAACAGGGTGCGCCCAGACATTGCTCGTAACTGGATCCTTCATCAACATCACGACAACGCGCCGTGCCACACCGGCATTACGGACATCCAGGCAGCCGTGATGAGGGTACTCGCGGACATCCAGTCGAAGCGTTCCAGAAATGTTACGAAGCATGGAAAACGCGCTGGAATCGCTGTATAGCTGCCCAAGGGGACTACTTTGAAGGGGATGGCAGAGTTGTAGAATAATTTTCAAATATACGGTTTTTATGGAATCAGTCTCATTACTTAATTGTCATACCTCGTACGTTAGATGCCGTGTTGGTATATCGGATTTGGGAGCTGTTCGTGTTGGCGTGCTCCAGAACAGTGCAGTCGTCCCTGTGCTGTACATTCTTTATACAGCAGAACTTTCAGTGCTCAACTCTGACTCTCAAAATGAAATATTGGTATCAACACTGAAAAGTCTGTAAAATTAAAAGTAGATTGAGAGTGCGCTCTTGGATTCTTGATTGTTGACAAATGTTCGTTATATATCGAGTTTTTATTACATAAGAGCTCATAATTCATGTCTGATAACTGGATTGCATACAACAAGTCGTACACAAATATTCTTAAAAACAATCTAAAACTCATTTCTTTGCTTTACAATTTCTTCTTTCAAGTGCGTTATCGTTGTCCTCCACATTTAATTCGTAAAAGCTAATTTTATCTTGAGAATATATTTTGTTAAAATTTTTTTATACCTTTTTTATATATTAAGATTTTTATATCTTCATTGCGGTCTTTACGTCTATTAGAGTGTCTTACTTTTGCAAATTTGTAACATTTCTTTTCTTATTTTATTCAGCTATCGTCTTTATTATTTTTGTCCCGCTTGATAACAGCAAAAAGGCCATGCAACCCATTAAAACCACAACACAGTAAAAGCAATTGAGGAGAAATATCACAAAAAGTAACGGTGACCGCAATAAAAATGTCGCTGATATTTCGGCGCTGAAGCAGCATACGATGGACTTGTTTCGTTTCTGTTAATGAAACGATAACATTGAGGCTGAGCATAAGAAAATATATAGGGTGATTTTTTAAGAGCTTGATAACTTTTTTTAAAAAAAAAACGCATAAAATTTGCAAAATCTCATCGGTTCTTTATTTGAAACGTTAGATTGGTTCATGACATTTACTTTTTGAAGATAATTTCATTTAAATGTTGACCGCGGCTGCGTCTTAGGTGGTCCATTCGGAAAGTCCAATTTTGGGCAACTTTTTCGAGCATTTCGGCCGGAATAGCCCGAATTTCTTCGGAAATGTTGTCTTCCAAAGCTGGAATAGTTGCTGGCTTATTTCTGTAGACTTTAGACTTGACGTAGCCCCAAAAAAATAGTCTAAAGGCGTTAAATCGCATGATCTTGGTGGCCAACTTACGGGTCCATTTCTTGAGATGAATTGTTGTCCGAAGTTTTCCCTCAAAATGGCAATAGAATCGCGAGCTGTGTGGCATGTAGCGCCATCTTGTTGAAACCACATGTCAACCAAGTTCAGTTCTTCCATTTTTGGCAACAAAAAGTTTGTTAGCATCGAACGATAGCGATCGCCATTCACCGTAACGTTGCGTCCAACAGCATCTTTGAAAAAATACGGTCCAATGATTCCACCAGCGTACAAACCACACCAAACAGTGCATTTTTCGGGATGCATGGGCAGTTCTTGAACGGCTTCTGGTTGCTCTTCACCCCAAATGCGGCAATTTTGCTTATTTACGTAGCCATTCAACCAGAAATGAGCCTCATCGCTGAACAAAATTTGTCGATTTGTCACATTTCGAACCGAACACTGATTTTGGTAATAAAATTCAATGATTTGCAAGCGTTGCTCGTTAGTAAGTCTATTCATGATGAAATGTCAAAGCATACTGAGCATCTTTCTCTTTGACACCATGTCTGAAATCCCACGTAATCTGTCAAATACTAATGCATGAAAATCCTAACCTCAAAAAAATCACCCGTTATAAACAATGTGCGGAAACACATGAAACTGTAACATTCTGGCACTTTCTTTTTTTGTTTTGTTTTTTTAGCAGGTTGCAACTTTTATTTGAAAGTTGAAGCTGACCCTAGCATATTAATTCATATTATCTCACTATAGCAATTGACGCATTTTAAAAATCACTTCTTACAAAAGCTTTCGAAGAACTTCACATTAAACAAGTTTACCAAGTGGTGGAAAAACGCAGTGGTGGAAAAACGCGTATTGTTTAGTTGTTGTTTTTGAGGATTTAATAACATATATACAATGTCTGGTGGCGGTTGGAGTCATTCGGATGTTTTTCAGTTAGTCAAAAAAAATTCACTTTGCGACTTAAATTTGCATAGAAGTCAACGTGCAGCGTACAAAAAGAATCTCAACAAGTTGGATTTTTATACAACCTAAATTCCTACAACATTAGAGTTGAAGCCACCTGATGGTAAGCCTCACGCAAAAACTAATCGTAATAATAAATATATGTAAAATCACAGTAAGATAAGCCTGAAGATATATTTTACATAATTTTTAAAATTTTTCACCTTGAGGAAAACTTTATATGCACAAAAGCTAAATGCGCCCTTATATCTTCACTATGCTTTCTAAAAGTATGTGTACTCGTATTTGCATTTCGCGTGGCTCAAGATCAAGTTTTTTACAAACAAATTTACTTATCTCGTAGACTCATTTTAAAACAAAAAAAAAAAAAATAAATATTCTTTTACTCTTTTCTATTTTCCAGTCATTTTGTCTTTTCACAACTTTTCAGTGACTCGATGTGCTAAGAAAACTTTGTTTATACCGAACATGTCATGCATAAAATATCGAATTATTTGTAGGCCAAGCGTGCTGTCAGCCAAGCAACTGTCAACAAGCAAATGTAAAGCTATTCAAAAGGAATATTATGAAATGTAAAAGTTTACTTTCTGATGCAGCAAATGGATATAGTAAATAAGCTTCGAATTTTTATTCTTCTGAATAAGTTTTTCGTTGCGCTTTGAACGAACGGGGGTTTGTCAAAATATGTTCTTTGTAATATTATCAACCAAGAATGGTCTCTATTATTGATATTATGTGATTAAATAATTTTTAAAACATTTTCTTTAATGGCAATACCAAAAAACGAAGCTATTTTATAAAAAAAGAAAGTTTTATAAATGTTCTTGCTCACCCAACCATTTATGCTCTATAATTTGATAGTCTTGGTAGGATTACTTTTATCTATAAAACTGTGGAACATTTTTGGGATTATTGTCTGGGGGGTGAGAAATTCCAAGTCAGGATGATGTTACTAGGTCAGTATAGTAAAACCCTCAAAGAGTTTGGCGTTCGTATGTGTCAGTTTTTTTTATGACCTTTTAAATTTCTTCCTTATCTTGGCAATAGAAGTCAAATTTTAATAAATTTCCTTACATAACTTGAAATCTATCTAACTCTAAGTTTTTTGTGGATTATTGTAATAGAGTTACGGAAGTTCAACATGAAAAAAGCAGTCATAATACGCGTACATTGCTTTATAAACTTTCACCCACTCACTCTAAAATAATTGAACACTTAAAGGTATGCTATGAATATTATTGCCTTGCACTAAAAATTGGGGAAACTAAATTTATTTTAAAATTTTCTGAGGATTATTTGATCAACGGTCTGATTAATAAATTTTTACAATATTATCTTTTTAGCTTAAGCCAACTTTAAGGCGCAAAAACATCAAGATAAGGAAAACATTTCAAAAGTCATAAAAAAAACTGACACATACGAACGCCAAACCCTTTGAGGGTTTTACTATACTGACCTAGTACCATCATCCTGACTCGGAATTTCTCACCTCCTAGATTAGCTGTTGTACTGTGTAAGCAATGATTTTAAGATTTCGTATGTTATAAACATGTTTTAATGCTCTCTCTGATATATTCACTAGGTCAACTTCTAAGAGAAAGTTTTTACTTGCAAAACATTTCGCTACCTCATGGTTCCAATAAATTTTGGGTCTTCAAAACAAGGTTATAAAACATTTATATTTAAAATTTTTGATAATAAATTATATGATTGCTGTAACTCCTTAAATGCTTATGGCTTGGACTAGCGGTCACTTGCGGTAAAAAAAAAATAACTAGAGCCTTATTGTCTACCGAGCTGTCACAGAGATAAGTTGACTCTATAATAATAAGTTATAACAAAAATTCAGTTTGTAAGTAATTCTTTCAGCGAATTTATTTAAAAGTTTTCTCAAAACCCACACCTTCAACTGTGATCGGCGAGTTTCATAAGATTTTTTCTAGTTTCATCCATTATTGCTTGAAAGATAGACTTTTAATTTACATAAGCACTAAGCCTACAACTGTCATGCTGACATTTTGATATGTCAGTAAGGTTTTTCATAAATTGGACAATAACTTGGAAAAAAATAAATACAAAATATTTCTTTTCTTGTGTTAATTTCAACTAAATTTTTTTAAATATATTTTTTGGAAAAAAATAAAATTAAAATTTGTTAGAAAGTAATACGTTTCAGATACTGTAAAAACAGTAATAAAAGTAATGCAAAATGATTGGACAATATGTTTTGATAATTTCACAATTTTAAGCTTCACAATTCACATTTATTTCAAATTTATTTGTATAAGTTTCGATAATTTGCTGACTAGTTGTTGTACAAAATGTATGCATTAGTACAAAAAAGATTTTCTAAAGACCTACATATATTTGACACTTGAGCTCATACAAGTATGACAGCAAGCAAGAAAAGATTAAGTTCAGGTATAACCAAACATTTTACATTTATATTATACTTCGTAAACTTAATTAGATTTTTAACTATATTTTACTTTCCAAGAGTAAAAACTACATTAAATATTCGTAAATTGAGATACTCGTATACTACTGTGATCAATTTGATAGGTGAGTTTTCGTTTAAAGGGGTATTCTGGTCTATAAATTTAAAAAAATTGAAATTTTTTCATATTTTCAAAGTTTAACTATTCAAGAATATGTGTACAAGAGAATTTTTCAAAATTCAAATTATTTTCGGAGATATAGGCATTTTTCTGACCCACCATCCACACTGGTTCGGCCCGAACGCGAATCTTCAAACGCGTTTTTCTCAAAACTGACTTTTTCGGAACGACACCCACCGCCACCCACACTGGTTTTACTTGACCGATTTACTTGAAATTTTTATAGAGTCTTCTTTATAGGCTTGTCTATAGTTGGAACTAGCCCCATCCCCAAATTTGTATTTTTATTATTTTAAGAAAATTCGAAATAGTCAGAAAAGTGATACAAAAAAACTTTTTTTTTTCAGGCAGTCGCCATTTTGTGAAAAATTTTTTTTCCCACTTTTCCGTAGTTCCGGCCATTGCGACATTATTCTGGATTAATAATCTTTTTTTTTTTTTGGTTTCAGATAACTAGGAGGGTTGAAATAACTGGCACGGTCACGTGGAAATTTTGAAAGATCCCCCACTTCGTCAGCTCATAATTTTTGAAATTTTTTACTTTTTTACTCTTTTACTTTTTAATTTTTTTCGGTACTCTTCTAAAATTATCAAATAACTTATAAAAAAATAAGTGGAAAAAATATTAATTGCCGTTTTTTTACGACACTTCAAAAATAACCTGAAATTCATGCTTATAGACCAGTATACTCCCTTATACTTTCGTGTTTTTCGAATCGGTGATTTTTTTTTCAGCTAGTACTGTTAGCGACATCTATGCTAAATTGCACGCCAAAATATATTTTTTAGTTTTTGAGCGTCATTTTGTGAGACTCTAAAAGTTATACGAAAGACTATTTAAACCTAGACTGGAAGCGGCTATCAATGAAGCGGACTCTTCTCCAGAGACGGTTTTAGACCATGAAGGTGAATTCTTCGATTTTTTCTGTGTCTAAATTTATTAAAAAAAGAATTGCAATAATGCACCATCTCATACTGCATTAGTTATTCGTGATTATTTCGCCACATATTCAACTAATATCGTGGCGCCACTGCATTCGCCTGATTTATATTCGTATAACTTCGGGCTATTCAGCAAATTCACATGATCACTTCGAGGATAACGTTTTGGCTCATCTGACGATGTAAAAGCTGAATCGAAGAAGGTTCTGATGGCCATCACGACGAATAATTTCTCCAAGTGCTATGATGACTGGAAAATTT
This sequence comes from Bactrocera correcta, assembly GCA_027475135.1. Taxonomy (NCBI): domain Eukaryota; kingdom Metazoa; phylum Arthropoda; class Insecta; order Diptera; family Tephritidae; genus Bactrocera; species Bactrocera correcta. Next base: position 132,137,980 of record CM050323.1, read on the forward strand.
GTTGGTATAAGTGTATTGCAGCGGGAGGGGATTACTTTGAAGATGATGAACTGGACAAAATTCACCTTTCACTTTGTTCACATTAATATTTGAAATAATTGGATTGATGTTCCAAACGTCAGTCAGAAGATCGAAATTGATTATGTAAGGAGTATGACCTTGGTGTAAAACAATTCTATTTGTATTTAGCGCTAAACCACAAAATATTTAAAAAAACTTGCTCACACAATTACATTAAAATATCACATATTTTGATCAACATAAACGGTTTATAGTAATCTAGAAAGTAGACCACTATAGAGGGCATATTGGGGGCACAGAACAGTGTAGCTTATTCTTGCATTGCTTAGGCATGGATATATAAAGTCTAAAGTCTATGCAAACAATCTCGCTGCAATTCAGGCCGTGGAGCAAAACATAGTGAATGTCATAAAAAAAATAAAAAGAGCATAAATAACTTTTTTAATAAACTGTTAATGGTTTAGTAAAAAATAAAAAAAAAAATAATATATTGGCTCTTAGAAAAATTGAAATTAAGCAACTAAATATTGCCATTTAAGCATAAAGTATATATAAATATGGTAAGCGTTACACTAACATTTCGTAATTTCATTATTCGATATGGCTTTGTTAATGACTCCCTTGGGAAACTTTTCAACACAACAGTGTCCATAAAACAAAAAGATATATAATATATATATGTATTAGTGTTAACTATTGCATTTCTATTCATTCTCAGTCAAATACAGCAGCAAAATGCTTTTCTTTTACTAGATGTGCTCGTTTTTTCTTCCACATTGATGGGCGTTGTGCAGCCTGCGGTTATGGGCTTTGTAGGAACAGTAGCAAGCTTAACTGTGCCCCGAGGTTGAACAAGCGACAGCAATAAAGATACGCCTTTGTACCGCCTTTCATAATAAATTATGTGAAATATCGCATTAAATTAACAACAAAAAAAAAAATAAAAAAAATAAGCGCTCGTCTTCATATTTGGATTTGGATGATTTTAGTTGCCTGTTCAACGGCTTTAGTTTGCCTTTGAATTGCAGTAAATTTCGAACACTGCAATTTTCAATTTACTGCTGCCATAAAAGATGCATGTCAAGGTTACTGTACACTTTGCACGCTATGTAAACTTTAGTTGTGAGAGTATAAATAAGTAAGTAGATTTTTGTATGAAATATAATTTTCTATAGCCATGTTGAAGTGGTAATCATGTGTGAATATGAGAAAGCTGGCCGGCATGAAGCAAAATTTTCTAGGTTAACACGAAAGCACATGCAAACCAAGTGGGTGTGTTAAGAAAATGCAAGAAAGATTAGAAATTTGCAAGCAGAAGAGGTGAAATGTGGAAAAACTAAATTACAATATTGATGTAATAGCACGGATATTTATGTTGCCACCACGACGCATTAAAAAGCATAGCTCCACACATGTAGAAAAAATACGATATATACAATTTACAATGCCAGTCAAAAGTGTTAAGAAAACTAGTGAAACGTTTTATTTTCAAACCTTCAAACGGTGAAAAAACTGGTGAAGCCCCCATAGGCAGAGTGACAATCCTCCCTTTCTTACAAACTAAGTTAGAAATATTCAAACAAACATAGAAAATAAAACTAAAATAAATTTATAATAAATTTAATATTAATAAACTATTTTATTGATTCATAAAAAAATAAAGGCTCATTACAAACCCAAGTCCGTTTCGACAGTTTGCGCACAAATGGTCATTATTTGTACCCCTATTATGGTTTTTAACGCCACTCAGTTAAATTCTAAAAAAATTAAGATTTGACAGATAATAAACACAACAAAAATGTTGGGTCAAAACCGATGTGTTATGTATAAGAAACAGCTTTTGGGATTATTCAAATCCATTCGAACTTCTTAACACCAAGCCAATATATGTAAATGTACGTGTTTTGAAGCAAACCAATCAAACACACAGTTTTTGGCTTCTGCGTAGGAATAGAAGAGCTGCTCAGCCAATGCGTCACACAGTGGTATTTCGGCGGAAAAAATAGGATTTTTCCACTTTCCAATTTCAAAACTTTATGATTTTGTTTTGTAAAGAAATATTTGGATAAGAAAAATTCAACAAGGTTTTTTCTAAAAATTGAAATTTTATAGTTAAAAAAACTAACAGAAGTGGACGGAAAGTTATTCAATAAAATCAGATTAAAATTATTGTCCAAATAAAGAATTTTTTGTGTGTAAGTTTATAGCTATGGCTTTTCTTTTATTTTTTAGTGAAAATATAGCACCTACTGTTTATAAAACAAAAAAAATTATTGAAATTGGCAAAGTAAGCTAATTTTTATAATATAAAAAATATCAATTTTTCATTTTTTGATGGAAAAAAACTTTATGTGCTTTGCCTTAATTAGCCCTCTTACTATAAAAAAAATGAAAGTTCCGAGTCTGTACTTTCAATTAAAAAAAAAAAACAACCGCCAATTACCGTCCCTTTTAGTAACATCGATTTTAATATTTGATGATTTGATGTCTTCAACAGACTTCTTATTACTTCGGATCCTTACATAGCTTAAGGCGTCATTCGAACAAAATTTCCTTAGAACTAGAACTAGAACACAACTTTTCGCCTGTTACATATTCAATTAAAACATTGCATATTATATTGGATTTTTATCAAAGTAAAGGTATAAATAACGTCACTTTGCGTTTAAGTTTAATTTTTTTTCATCAGGAGAACTCAATTAAGAAGTGTCCCGAATTTCAAGTCCCTAGGTCAAAAAATAAAAATTTTGGCAATTGCAGTTATATGGGAGGTGGGTGTGGCAGTAAGCGGTTTTCCAAGATTTTTTCAAAATGTCTAAATTTAGTCCAGAGAAGTGTTTCTGCAAAGTTTTATTGTTGTACGACCACTCCTTCTATTTTTTTCCAAGAAATGTATGGAGCGGTGCCACTGTGCGTCACCTGTCGATGAAAACCCAAGTAGTTTCCAAAGCTTATATACATACACTGCTGGTCAATAGGTTAAACGCACATTTACTTGCATTACAATTGTTTAAATATTTATTATTTTAATGATGAATGAAAAAAAGTTGGAATGCAAAAACATGGATAAATTAATGGTAATTTAAATATAATATTCAAATATTTATTCAAACTTAACAAAATTGTGTTTTTCAAACATTTTCTTAAAACTACTCAAAAAAAGGTGCCTTTTTCTTGGTCATTAGAATAGACGTACAAACGCTTTTAAATTTTTTATAAGAAATAATTTTTTTTAACTTAAATTTTTAGTTCGTATAACTATTTGATTTATTAGAAATAAAAAAATAGTAATTTCAGTAATGAGTACTTCCTCCTTTGTTAGTAATAACTTCATATATCCGGTCATTCATAGAATGATACAGGGAATCTATGTAGTTCAAAGAAATATCCCTCCAAACGTCTCTAATAGCTGCAGTTAATGTTTCCTTATCCTCATATTGCTCTCCTCCTTCGTATACCTTCCGTGTTAGCCAGCCCCAAACATTTTCAATTATGTTAAAGTGTGGGGAATATGGTGGGCAGGTCATGACATTAACGTTTTGACTCGAAATAAACGACTTTACAACCCGGGCGTTATGAATGGGAGCATTGTCTTGTTGAAAAATCCAAGGAATTGGTCCAAAGAGATCTCTTAATTGTGGAAATACAGCCTCCAACAATGTTTTGAAGCGAGCGCCGTTCATCTTCTGATCGATAAAAATCAAGTCAATCGTTCCATAAAACGTGATGGCACCCCACACCATGACTCCACCTTCTTGGCTGTGGTGGCGACTTAAATATAACTCATCTTTCCGCAAATCGTGATAATAGTATTGAAAGCCATCAGGGCCATCTAAATTAAAACGTTTTTCATCAGTAAAGACCACTGTACGCCAATCATGAAATCGCGTACCAGATTGAACAGTCCGCGTCATGTATTCTTTCACGAATTGAAGCCATTTTTCTTTGCGTAGTTCATTCCGAGGGGTTTTTTCTTGATTTTTAAACGTTTTAGGTGTTTAGCTTTTCTGATTATACATTGATCAGTTGAAAGGCTTGCTTTTACTCCGGCTAGTTCCTTAATCTTAGCTGCAGACTTAGTCAAATTTAAAAAAAGCAATTCTAACAATTTTGCGTACTGATTGTTCAGATAGGGCTTTCTTTTTTCCTTTAAAGTGTTTTCCATATTCCTCTGGATCCTTTAAATATCTATCAACGGTTCTGGAGCTGCGTTCTATCTGTTTGGCGAGGTTCAATTGGATAGTCCTTTGGAGTGAAAAAAGTCTACTTTTTTACGTTCCAATAAGCTCAGAGTAGTAGCTTTTCTCATTACTACTTTAAATGTAGCTCGAAAACAATTTATTTGTTTATTTTTTAGTACTTTCTCAATAAAAAAACCTGCACTTGTTTACGCAAGACAAGGAAATGTAAAGTGCGTCTATTTCAATGACCAACCGCAAGCGCATGTGATTGCCATAGACATTTCTGGAATATTCGAATGTACAGTTATTTTTTCGCAAATCAACAAACTATGAGCAAATATTTTTCGGACAAGATTCGAACTTTGACAATAAAAAGATTTTGGATAATAAGAACAAGCATGATTATAAATATAACAATTTATTAAAAAAAAAAAACGTTGGTGCGTCTAACCTAAGACCAGCGGTGTATTAACCTAAAAATTAGTTGTTATCGATTTCAGAATTTCTCTCCAAAAGTTCAATATGTTAGGTTAACTAAGGATATTAATAATATATCCGATGAGTTAAACCAAAACCTTGGCGTAAAGAAAAAGGCAGAATTTGTATGGCTGGTAAACGGAATAATACAATATTTATGGCTGTGCATCAATCAGAACCATAAAATAATTTTGTTAAAGCAAAATTATGAACTTAAACTAAGGCGTGGCTTTCTAATATAAAATGTCCATAGCCTTTTTCGGTTTAACCTGTTCTGTACCGAAAGCAAAATCCTAGATAAATGTGCATAAGCTTTTAGGCCAAACACTGACGCTTAACATTAAAAAACTTTTGGATATGGCTTTCAACTTATAAGGTTTGATGCTTAATTAAATACAGAAAAAAATGTTTGTGAAAACCAAAATGCGTTTACTAGACTTGAAAGTTGCTCCATTATATTCATACTCCAAGTTACTCCATTATTTTCATACTTAAAGGGGTAATTCTAGTCTAGAATCATGAATTTCAGATAATTTTTAAAGTATCTTAAAAAAAGGCAATTAATATTTTTACTATCCATTTTTTATTAGTCATTTGTTAATTTTAGAAGAGTAGAGAAAAAAATTAAAAACTAAAAAAGTAAAAAATTTCAAAAATTATGAGCTGGGAGCTATCTAAAAATTTCCACGTGACCATTCCTATGATTTCAACCCTCCTAGTTATCTGAAACCAAAAAGAAAAAAAGAAGATTATTAATCTAGAATAATGTCGCATTGGCCAAAACTACGGAAAAGTGGGGAAAAAAATTTCACAAAATGGCGACTGCCTGAAAAAAAAATTTTTTTTTTTTGGATCACTTTTTCTGACTATTTCGAATTTTTGAAAATAAAAAAAAAAATAAAAATTTGGGGATAAGGCTTACTCCAACCATAGACAAGCCTTTAAAGAAGACTGTATATTTCATGTAAATCGGTCCAGTAGAACCTGAGAAATCGTGGGTATCGTTCCGAAAAAGTCATTTTTGAGAAAAAACGCGTTTAAAGTTTCGCGTTCCGGCTGAAGGAGTTTGGATGCCGGGTCAGAGAAATGCCTATATCTCCGAAAATAATTTGAATTTTGAAAAATCCTCTTGTACACATATGTATTCTTGAATAGATAAACTTTGGAAATGTTAAAAAAAAAAATAATTTTCTTAAATTTCTTGACTATAATACCCCCTTAATATGACATTTATATCACTTTCATGCGGTATTCACTTATTTAACTTCATTGACTTTGTGGTGAGCTAGAGCAAGACAAAGTAGCTGGAGATCACACATAAAGATTCCACGCGACCTCGTAAAGAGTAGTAGAGTAGAGAGCCTCGGTTGTATTTACTTTTTTTTCCACTCTGATTGGAAGTATCCTCAGTATCCTCAATCGTGTTTTGAGTGCTCAAAAATGCAGTTGTTTCAGTCGTTCTGTGCGAGCTACTATTGTCGTGGGCAAGAGTGATCCATCGTTTGCGGTTGGTTATCCTGATTTATTGAAATATAACTAGCAGACAAGTGATTGTATACCACTCAAAATTACTTTATCGAAATTCGCTTTCAAGTGATTTATATCCTCGACTGAATTCACCATACCATCGATAAACGCTGATTCTTGATGGAGCTTCATCGTCGAAAATTAAAAAAAAATCGCAAAAAGTGAAAGAATCAGATAACCGCGGCTAACAAGAACACCAAAAATTGAACACATTTCTTTTTGGTATATAAAGTATCTTCATTCATTAATACACTAATGATTTTCACCTATCGCAGCAAACAATTTCCTAAACTTCTATTCTGAATTTATCAAACATTCCATTTAGCGCTATGCCAGTCAACTTCGTGTAGAAGTGAAAAAACTAAAGTAAGGGAACATTTGCCTTCCGCATAAATCTATCATAGTATTAGGCAAACACCATTCTAACGCCTGTTGACAGTCATTTCCTGTTGCTTGCGTTGGCTACCCACTGTGACTGGGGTTGCCTTTCATTAATTAAAATAATTACTGCTTGGGCTATAATAATTAGCAGTCTGCTATAACTTGTTGTTGTTTATATACCCTGCTTGTGCACTTCTCGCTCGTGATTTAACAAATCACAACCTCAATGTGTTTTTACAAGAAACACAGATTTGTCAAGGGTAATGATTTAGCAACAAGAATATTAATAGCAAGGAGACCACTCAGAGATTAACACAAGTATAACGCTTTATGAAAATGGTTCGTTTAATGTTTAACTATGCATGAATATTAAACGTAACTACTTGCATAGTCGGCGTAAAAGAATTTCAAGTTTGGAAAGTGGAAAGTGTGAACGGCGGAAAGTACTAAAGTGTGTATATCATAATACAATATTACAATACAATACAAAATTGTTCAATGAATTTACGGGTTTAGTGATAAGTGATTTTGCTGACCATTTTGGATTTTTGTTCTAAATATTAGGGTTTAAAATAATTTTTATTGTCTCATTTTCAATTTTAAAAATTACCGTATGAAAAATGAGCTTGATTAAGTAATTTTTTGCTAGTCAGTCTCTTTTTTAAATTTCGATATTTATACCCTGAACAGGGTATATTAACTTTGTCACGACGTTTGTAACACCCAGAAGGAAGCGTCGGAGACCCTATAAAGTATATATATAAATGATCAGGATGTTGAGCTGAGTCGATTTAGCCATGTCCGTCTGTCTGTCCGTCTGTCCGTCTGTCCGTCTGTCCGTCTGTCCGTCTGTCTGTATATATACGAACTAGTCCCTCAGTTTTTAAGATATCCTTTTGAAATTTTGTAAACGTCATTTTCTCTTCAAGAAGCTGCTCATTTGTCGGAACGGCCGATATCGGACCACTATAACATATAGCTGCCATATAAACTGAACGACCGGAATCAAATGCTTGTATGGGAAACTTTCGCATTTGACAATGTATCATCACCAAATTTGGTATGGATTATTTTCTAGGGAAAAAATGTAATATCCGAGAAAATTGTTCAGATCGGTTAACTATAACATATAGCTGCCATACAAACTGAACGATCGGAATCCAGTTCTTGTATGGAAAACTTTCACATTTGACAAGATATATTCACGAAATTTGGTATATAATATTTTCTAAAGCAAAAATGTAGTCTCCGAAGAAATTGTTCAGATCGGTTAACTATAGCATATAGCTGCCATACAAACTGAACGATCGGAATCAAGTCCTTGTATGGACAACTTTAACATTTGACATGGTATATATTCACGAAGTTGGTATAGATTATTTTTTAAGGTAACAATGTAATCTCCGAAGAAATTGTTCAGAACGAGTTACTATAGCATATAGCTTCTATACAAACTGGACATATAGTTACTAACAGAAATGCACCTGTGAAGGGTATTTAGCTTCGGTGCAACCGAAGTTAACGTTTTTTCTTGTTTTTTTAATTTTTAGACTAGAATACCCTCTTAAGATAAAAATTTTAGCTTGTATACCCCGAACAAGATATTCTGTACAAAGTATGAAATTCTCTCTTAGAACTGATCTCATTTTTGACGATACATTTTTAATATAAATCCATTAAAATGTTCTGTGTAAGATAAACAAGATTTTTTCCAGTAGGCTGATGCGTATGAGTAATATTTTCGCTTTATGCACGAATAACAGAAATATTTATACCCTGAACAGGGTATATTAAGTTTGTTACGAAGTTTGTAACACCCAGAAGGAATCGTCGAAGACCCTATAAAGTATATATATAAATGATCAGTATGTCGAGGTGAGTTGATTTAGCCATGTCCGTCTGTCTGTCCGTCTATCCGTCTGTCTGTATATATACGAACTAGTCCCTCAGTTTTTAAGATATCGTTTTGAAATTTTGCAAACGTCATTTTCTCTTCAAGAAGCTGCTCATTAGTCGGAACAGCAGATATCGGACCACTATAACATATAGCTTCCATATAAACTGAACGACCGGAATCAAATGCTTGTATGGAAAACTTTCACATTTGGCAAGATATATTCACAATATTTGGTATATATTATTTTCTAAGGCAACAACGTAAGCTCCGAAGAAATTGTTCAGATCGGTTAACTGTAGCATATAGCTGCCATACAAACTGAACACATAGTTACTAACAGAAATGCACCTGTGAAGGGTATATTAGCTTTTTGCAAACGAAGATAACGTTTTTCTTGTTTGACTTTCATTTGACATACTATATGCACCGATTTTGCCGGTTAAATTTTATTTGAATTGATATTCTTAATTTATAATATTTAATATTATTCCAGTACCATATTTCTTAGTAATTTCTTAATTAACTTTTCATTTCCTTTGAGTGTAATTTTCTAAAAATTTAGTGATAATGATGAATGATCGAATTTCAGGACTTTTTTACAAACATGGCGTAATTGCTTTTACGCCATGTTTGTAAAAAATTATGATTTTTTTAAATGTGTTAAAATATTTATTAGCAGCAATATTGAAAAAAGTAAAGATATTTTTTTCTAAAATTAGTTGAACTATATTTAAGATAATTTAAAATATTTTGTTTGTGTTGTGTTGAGCAAATATACACACAATATGCTAAAAACGTAAGTATTTTTTTTTTTAACATAACAGTAAAATAACTTATACAGCAATGTTATTACCATGTGCAATTACCATCAAAATTCCACCCATGGCGTTTCGCCCCATAGGCGCGCAACAAAACGAATTTATTTATGAAATTGCTGACTCTATTTGCTGATTCGCGTAAATATTTTTACTTGCTCACAGTCGACCAAAGAATAATAATGTACAAATACGACACAGACAGGTGAGAAACTGACGGGGGGTAACTAAGTGCGGGAATACGTGCAAAAAGTCACGCAAGCGTTTATAATTTTGTGCAAAACATTGTGGCAGATGGTAAAAAATCGACCCTGAAGGCAAACAATAAAGGCTATGCGGATATTTTTTGCGATTACTAATAATTTCTTAGCAACTTCGCGTTTGCCGGCTTTGTAGAAGTCGTGCTGCGAATTGAAAGTGAAAATATATTAGGTTGTCAAATATTTTCTTTCCGCCCTTTCACCTTTTGAATTTCGCGGCTATGTATAAAGCGTTACAGAGCTCGTATCTGGTAACACTATACATCGTTTGAAAGGTCTTGACATAACCTACAAAACATGGAGTTCACTAACGAGGAAATCCGGGCTATTTTAAAGTTTTGCTTCATTAAAGGCAAATCCGCTAGAGAAACGTTCCGTGAGAATAATGTTGTTTTGGGGGACGATACTCTACTTCGAAATGCGGACGAATAGCTTCGGCGATTCAGAGCGGGTGTAAACGAAACCATGGATATGTCACCTGGCGGTAGACCTGCGACAACGAACACCGATCAAATCATGGAAAACAGCGAGTTAGACGGGCATATGGCATCTGGTGACATCGCCCAGAAGATGGAAGTTAGTCACCAAACCATTTGAAACCATCTGCAGAAGACTGGATACACAAAAATGCTTGATTTTTGGGTGCCGCATCATTTGACACAAAAAAACCTTCTGGACCGAATCAACGCCTGCCATATGCTGCTGAAACGGAACGAACTCGACTCATTTTTGAAGTAGATGGTAACTGGCGACGAAAAATGGATCACATGCGACAATATCAAGCGAAAACGGTCGTGGTTGAACGCCGATGAATCGTCTCAAACAGTGGCCAAGCCGGGAGTGACGGCCAGGAAAGTTTTGCTGTGTGTTTGGTGGGATTGGAAGGGAATTATCCACTATAAGCTGCTCCCATATGGCCAGACGCTTAATTCTACCATCAAGTGCGAACAACTGGACCGCTTCAAGCTGGCGATAGACCAAAAACGTCCAGAATTGGCTGACAGGAAAGGTGTCGTGTTCCACCAAGGCAACGCCAGACCACACATTTCGTTGATGACTCGTCAGAAGCTACGGGAGCTCTGATGGGAGGTCTTATTGCATTCCGGGCATAGCGCCAAGTGATTACCACCTGTTCCTGCCCATGGCGAACGAACTTGTTGGTGTAAAGTTGAGCTCGAAAGAGGCTTGTGAAAAGTGGCTGTTCGAGTTCTTCGCAAATAAGTAGGGGGACTTCTACGAGGGAGGTATTCTGAAGTTTCCCTCTAAAGGGAAACAGATTATCGAATGAAACGGCGCATATTTGAACCAAATCCGATCACTGTAACACTTTTTATAAAGCATTGAATAAAGAGAAAAAAAGGCGGAAGGGAGATATTTGACAACCTATTATGAGCGCGATCTGTCAATCTGTTTGTTTACAGCGGCTCGGTACAGCTCAGTAGTGGGCTGCGATTATCAAAAAGGATTAAAATATCGAACAAACAATCATGTGGGGAAGCGTTGCGAATTTTTGGAAAAGGCTTATGATGATTCATTTTTATCAAAAACACAAGCCCACGAGCGGTATAAAGCTTTCAAAACGGTGGAGAGATTGTCGAAAACATCCTGGACGACCTTCGACCTCTTCATCTGATCAAAATATTAAAAAAATGAAGTATATGGTGTTTGAAAACTATCAGATGACTAACAGAGAGATAGTAAGAGAGCTCAACAATTCACGGCGGACCGTTCAAAAGATTTTGATGGATATTTCGGGTGTGAAATGCGTTCCTGCTCAACTAGCCGCCATAAAGCTGAACTTTTTTCAATAAGAATACCGTAAACACAGATCTCTTAGGATATGCTAGCGATATGTGTTTGACATGCAAATAAGTCAACAATCATTGGAATGAAACCGGTTTTCAGTCCAAGAAAGGTACAAGCCTTTTGAATAGCCTCTACGCCTGCATAACGCTTTCCTTTCGTGAACAAATGCATTTTTCCGAAAAGGAAAAAGTCACACGGTGCTACATTAAGTGAATACGGGTAGTTAATGAATGAAATGTGATTTTTTGGTAAAATAATCGGTCACAAGAGTCGATTGATGAATGCAATTTTAGGTCGTTTTGGAGATATTTAATTCCATTTCCATGACTTTCATAATGATTTCGACTAATTTTTGATGAATTGACGCACAGTTTCGATGGAATTTGTGGTGATCACGGATTTTGATTGGTCCACATGTTGATCGTCATTTATGTCCTCACGACCACTTCAAAAACGTTGAAATCATCGCCATAAACTTGTTTCATCAATTAAAACGTTTCGGTAAAAGTTTTACCAATTTTAAAACAAAATTTAATATTGGCTCTTTGTTCAAAACTCATTTTCGCTACGATAACACAAACACACTGACACTTAAAACGCAATAATTTCACTTCCAATTGAGGAAATGTCATGAAACTCAATGGACAATCGATAAAAAATAGAGGATTCTATCGCACCAGTCTGCATTTAGATAGCGCCACCAAAGGGCGCTAGATTAAAAAAGTCCTGTTTTTCTTTGGAATGCTTCTTTTATATCTGTTTGTTGTGGTATTCAAAACTATATGGTTGCATACATTTGACAAAAGCTTTTTTATAGATAGTTTTTATGGACGAGTTTACTCTGAGTGTGAATATTGAGAAACAACCCAGTAAAAAATTTTTTCATCAATATTAATAGCTTTAGATACTTATGGAGAGCTGTATCTGGGCTGAAGGGCGGTTGTGGAAGCGGAAACGTGAGGATGCCGTTCCTGGTTAGGTAGCTATTCACTATAAAGGCAGTGCGAGCCGCGGCATTGTTGTGGTGCAACTTCCAATCGGCTGCGATGTCTTGTCGGACCCGATGGAACCTTCGTTTCATTCTCTTGAGGATTTCCACGTAAAACTTGGCGTTGATAGTTTATCTAGGAAGAACAAATTAATGTTGGATGATGCCTTTGCTCTCAAAAAAAAAAATGAACATGGTTTTCACTTTGGATTTGCTCATTCATTAGCGACTTCTTCCTGACCATTATACAAAATGCTTGATAATGCATGGTGAATACTGTTTTATTTTACTATTCATTCTCACTCATATAGAAAAATAAAAATAAATTATATTTTCATATGTTAAGTAGAGTTTTAGATGAATTGTAATGCATGTTGTGAAGCCTGCGGCTGTGAGCTACTAAAAATTTATGCTTAACACTCCCTCGGGGTTGAGCAAGAGACAGCAATGATGGTACACCACTTAAACGCCTTTTATAATAAATTCTGTACGTTATTACATACGTCGAATTAACAAAAACTAAGAAGGGTTTGGGGATATTGATCCAAAAATCATCTCTTCGCTGCAAGCAAAAATAAATCTCGGGCATTTCATGATATTTTTGTAAGTCGTTAGATTTAGTTGTACCAAGAACAGGGAATATTAAGTATATAAAATGAGCAACATGATGAGCTGCCGCATTTACATAGTCATGTCCGCCTGTTTGTATATACGCGAACGAGATCATCAGTTTTTGAGATATCAATTTGAAATATTGCAAACATATTTTTCTTACCAAGAAGCTACTTGTTTCCAAGAAAATTTGATATCGGATCACTTTGCAAATAGCTGTCATATATAGTATGCTGCCATTTAAGCTGATCGATCAAAATCAATTTCTTTAAGTAATCCTTTTTATTTGTGAAGGTATTATAGCCTCAGTGTAATTGGAGTTAGCCTTTTTTTTGTGGTTGTTTTGGCTTTGAAATCTATTTTTGAAAATTTTTTCTCGACATGATTACGTGATTATGTGAAACGTAAGTAATTTTTTTTACACTTCGAACTTCCTTGTGAGCTTGTACTATATATAGTACATACGAGGTGTGTTCAAAAAGTATCGCGAATCGTAACTGACAGTTTTCTTCGATTGCAGGGGCGTGGTGCATCATGAGTTCTTGCCACAGAAAAGCACGGTCAATAAGGAATATTACCTGCAAGTTATGTGCAATTTGCGCGAAGCAATCCACCAGAAACGCCCGGATTTGTGGAAGAACAAAAATTGGCTTTTGCAGCACGACAACGTCCCTTCTCACACACATCGTTGCTTGTGCGCGACTTTTTGGCCAAAAACAACACACTAATGATGCCGCAGTCACCGTATTCTCCAGATCTGGCTCCCTGTGACTTTTTCTTGTTCCCTAATCTGAAGAGGTCCATGAAAGGACGACGTTACGCTTCTCTTGACGAGATAAAGACGGCATCGAAGGAGGAGCTGAAGAAGATAAAAAAAAAATGATTTTTTGAAGATCTTGCTTCGAAGATTGGAAAAACCGTTGGCACTAGTGTATAATATCTCATGGGGATTACTTTGAAGGGGACAAAATAGATATTCATGAATAAATAAATTATTTAAAAAAAACACAAAATTTGCGATACTTTAAACACACCTCGTGTTATCAAAAATTTTTGATGCAAAACATTTTAAGTTCGTTTTAATTGGTTTTATGAAGCCGTGTTATAGTACTTTTCATTTACTGCATTTCTAAATTTCCTGCTGCCATAAAAGATGCATGTCAAGGTCGCTGTACACTTTGCACCCAATGTAAACTTTGGCAATGTTAGTGTATGCGTATATTTATATGGGGTTGTTAGTATTTTTAACAAATAATTTTCTTTTAATTAAAGTTAGTAACCAACGAATTGGAACAGCTTGGCTCGAGTGCTCGTAGGAAAGCTGACCCACATGAAGCAAAATTCTCCAACGCCAATACACATGTATTCTGAACTTGCAAGCAGAAATGGTACAATAAGGAAAATAACAGTATGTAGGTATGTGCACAGATGCTTAAGTTGGGATCGTAATGAAGGTGTTCAAAAGGTTAAGTTCGCACTTATAGAGTAGAGTTCACGCAAGTGAGGTAAGTTCTCTAGCGCCACTCACTTGTGAGTGGCCTTAGACGATCATTTTACATATGGCTCAAGCAGCTCACGACTTACAATCTTACAATCTTAGAGCAAGTATATTCTGGGTAACCAAAAAACATCCGTTTGAAGACCAGCCGAAGTGAGAAGGATAAAAGTCCCACGCCAGGGTTGTGCGCTGGGTTTAGAACCCGCCACGTAAAAAAAAAAAAACGCCCTCAATGAAAAACTAAAACAACGTCGGATGAGGATTACGATTTAAGGCATACCCTCCAGCGCCGTCTAAGAAGTTCGATGGGCGGGGCAAGGACTGAGACAAGCAGATCCTTGCGTTATCTACTATATCGGCGCCCTCGCGCCGAGGGAAGAGAAGGACGATGTGACCAAAGATGTCTCATACGAGCGCTTCGAGCCAACCTATGAGAGCTGCCCGCACGATGTCAGAATCGTAATTAGCTGCTTTAAGGCCAGGTTGTGCAAAGAAGTATCTTTGGTACAATGGTTAGAAAATTCAGTCTCCATGAGGAAGCCGATCATCTTCACCGGGGCACGAAATATATATATCTCTAGTAATAAATTTCAGAAAGCCACTAACCAGATCGATCATGTTGTGATAGACGGAAGACACGTCTCCACTCTTTTAGACGTGCGTATGCCCCGAGGTCCTAGCAATGACTCGGACCACTACCTTGCTGCAGCGAAGAGACGCACCCGCCTTTGTGTAGTAAAAAACGTATTTCAACAAACATAAGAAAGTTTGGACGTCGCGAAGCCGCAGTAACAAGAGAAAGCCGAACGATTTTTTACTCGACTTGCAATCCAGGACATACTGAAATTATCCAAGGAACTTTTCCTCAGGCTGCTGAGTGGCAGTAAAAGCATAACACCAGAAAATGGTGGGCTCGATCCTCCAATAGATGATGATGGAGCACACGTTCCACTGCCCGACGATGAAGAAGTTCGAAAAGCAATCACGCATCTGAAGAACAACAAAGGGCTGTTGGATTGCCGGCCGAGCTCTTCAAGTACGGAACTGATGGGGAGCATGCATAAGTTTCTTTGTAGAAGACTGTTGGACGAAAGCATACATGACGATTTAAATTTAAGTGTGCTCTACCCAATCCACAAAAAGGGAGACCCCCCCAAAATCTGCGCCAAATACAGTGGGATTAGCCTTAATATCGCATATAAGGTTCTAACCAGCGCATTTTGTGAAAGGTTAAAGTCCATCGTCAAAAAAACTGATTGGACCTTATCAGTGTGGCTTCAGGTCTGGAAAATCAACAACCGACCAGATATTCAACATGCGCCAAGGAAATACCGTTAAAAAGAAGATCGAGGCACACTAACTTTTCGGCAATTTTAAGGCTTCTTTAGACAACGCGAAAATTAGTTGCCTTTATGCCGCGATGTCTGAATTTGGTATTCCCGCAAAACAAGTACGAGGTTTCAGTCTTTTGTCTTGGATCCAACGCAAAATAACTATTGTCAACCGGTGCTAGTTTGTATTGAATAGGCAACTGAGAAGTGAAGAAGACGACGACAACATCTGATTAGTCGAAATTTTGGATCAGTCATGAAACTGATCCCTAGACTTATACAACTGCATTACCTTAACCAACTTCTTTGTAGACATGTATAAAAATGCCTTTCTTGCAGTAGTAGGCAGTAAAACCTGGGAAATGACGCTGAGGAGGCAGTGAAATCAGGGCTGTTTTAATTAAAAAGTGTGAAATATTTTCTATATCTATATATGCCTACAATTGATAACGGTTTCCAAAGTACATAAATAAAACTCCTTTTAGTTTAGGAAGTTCCACGCTTTATTCCTAAAGAGCTAAAACTGTGCCCTGAAACTTTTCTTCATCCAAAGTGTAAATGTAGTATTAATTTTAAAGTCATTAAAAAACTGCCAACTTGTTAATATACACATATGTATGTATAATTTACAAGATTTTTTCTAGCAACGTTTATACCTCAATACACTTCTAAACATTTGCTTATTAAATTTTCATGCCTCAATGCAATTTCAATAGGTGTATAAATACTTTTCTTAGAGCTGTTTTGCCAGACGACAATTGAGCAAGCGCCTGAGGTTCGAAGCGCGTAGAGTTTCGAAATTTTACTGGTTGCCTAACTATGTAGTCTCCCTAATGATATTTGATAGGAGAACCGGAAGGGCGGGAAAGGTTGAATGCACTGCACGCAGATACCTCGACTGCCTTTTCACATTTCAAACAGTTGACTGCATTGCATTTCCTTTTTCAAGTTGGTTTTTCCTTTGTTATATTTCGTTTTTGTGTTATGTTTTAACGGGTTGTCCAGTGTTAAATTTGAGTTGTGCAGGGTACTGAATGTCCTTATTTTGAGCTCATTTGTGTAAAGTAAAATAGCGTGAACTTTCATTCAGTAATAGCAACGGTTAAAGTGATTTGTGAACCGGTGAAATCATGTCATATATTTCATGCCTGAAAACTAAGCTAATTTCAACTAAACGGCGCCACTTCCCACACGTCGCATCAATCAAAGGATTTATTGAGAAAACACTTCGGTAAGCAGATAATTTCACGCTTCCAGCCCGTCGCTTGACCAAGAAGATCGTGTGATATCACACCGTTAGACCTTTTCGTGTGGGGATACGTAAAGTCTAAAGTCTATGTGGACAATCGCGCTCCGATTCAGTCCTTAAAAGATAATCTATACCAAATTTCGTGAAGATCAAATGTGAAAGTTTTCCACACAATAACTTGATTCCGATCGTTCGCCATACTGATCATTTATATATAGTATATACTATATAGGATCTCCGACCCTTTCTTCTGGGTGAAAATAAAAACAAGAAAAAAACGTTAACTTCGGTTGCACCGAAGCTAAATACCCTTCACATGTGCATTTCTGTTAATAACTATGTTTCCAGTTTGGATGGAAGCTATATGCTATAGTTGACCGATCTCCACAGATTACATTGTTGCCTTAAAAAATAATATTTTAAATTTCGTGAATATATCTTGTCAAATGTGAAAGTTTTCCATACAAGCCTTTGACTCCGATCGCTCAGTTTGTATGGCAGCTATATGTTATAGTGGTCCGATATCGGCCGTTCCGACAAATGAGCAGCTTCTTGAAGAGAAAATGACGTTCGCAAAATTTCAAAAGGATATCTTAAAAACTGAGGGACTAGTTCGTATATATACAGACAGACAGACGGACATGGCTAAATCGACTCAGCTTAACATACTGATCATTTGTATATATATACTTTATAGGATCTCCGACCTTTTCTTCTGGGTGAAACTTCGTGACAAACTTAACATATCCTGTTCAGGGTATAAAAATGGTTCAGACGTTCAGCCGTTATGACAGTGTCCATATGAGGCACTCATCTTTGAGCAATTCAAGCTTTTGCTTTTCGATTAGAATCATATTTAATTTTGGATGTCCTGCCCGGCTTCCGCATCATAATTGGCTTTGTTACACTGTTTTGCTCAATCGCTTCATATCTTTTGTGTTTGCCGTTTGTTTACCCGTACTTTGTTACCGTTTTTCACTGTGGCTGCACGCCTGCATTGAAAATAAATCTTTATATTTACTGTCTCCTGCCTTCTCGTTGCGTGTTGTTCAGTCGATGTGTTTTTGTGTGCGTGTTTTGAGAAAATGGCTAGTTATGTCATTATTCAAAATTTATGAACAACTTTCCACTTCATTAAATACAAAACTAGGTGAGAGAAACAACAAAGCAGACAATATAATCCTGTTCATTCAGTTCGAAGGGTAAGGAGAGCTAATAATGCCAACAAATTTAAAAACACTCTCAATACTTTAAATGTAGCAAATCGTTGAGAATACTAGTAAATTGAAACGTTCTTAGTGATTTAGATAGATAAATGATGAGGATGGTGTTTGGAACGAATTTTGGCACAAAATCTGAAGATGTTTGCGTACAAAGTCCAGACGGTGTATCAGCTGTTAACTGCTGACTGCCAATCGCGTCTAATATGCGCTCAAGCCATCCTTAATCACCACCAAGAGGAAGATGATTTTTCATCAAAAATAATCATGAGAGATGAGACTCATTTCCATCTTAGCGGGTACGTAAATAAGCAAAATTTACGCTTCTGAGGCACTGAAAATCCGCGTGTAACCCACGAAGAGCCATTAAACCCGCTCAAAGTCATCGGAGCTTTTTTCTTCGAAGACGTTGCGGGCCAAACGGTTACTGTGAGTGGTGAGCGCTACAGAGCAATGATCAAAGAGTTCTTTTTGCCGCAACTTGATAAATTGAGATTGAAAAACATGTGGTTCCAACAGGACGGTGCACGTGCCTCAACCGATATGCTGAAGGATGCATTTCGCGGGCGTCTATTCTCCCGTTTTGGCGATTTTCACTGGCCAGCAAGATGGCCTGATTAGACTACTCCAGATTTTTTTTTGTGGGGATTTTTGAAGTCGCGGGTTTATGTCAACAAGCCTCAGAATCTTGCAGCTCTTAAAGATAATATCCTTTAAGATTGGGAGGACCTATCGCCGGAAGTTCTGACCAGAGTGATGGAAAATGCCATGAAAACGGCTCAAATGACAATCAACTGTAACGACGGCCATTTACATGATATCATATTCTCGACTTGATGTAAAGACCAAATAAAAAAATAGTCCACTAGCAGAATAAAAGTTTTTCATTTTTTAAAAAAGTTTTTCATTTTCCAAAAAAACATCGGAAGGTTATTTTTGCGCTTCCTTTTATATATTAGGTAGTCAAATAACTCCCTTCTGCCTTTTTGTCTTTTGAATTTCGCGGTTATATATAAAGCACTATGGAACTCGTATTTAGTAATACTATACACCTTTGAAAGATCTTGACATAACCTACAAAACGACGCTATGCATGATTAGTTCGGATATTGAGCTCAACAGTTGCAGACGTGTAATCAGGAGTTCACTATCGTTGAAATTCGCGCAATTTTAAAATTTTCCTTTGTTAAAGGCAAATCCGCTAGAGAAATGTTCCGTTAAATTAATAGTGGCTTAGGAGATGGTAGTCTATCACTTCGAACTACGGAGGAATGGTTTCGACGACGCAGAGAGGGTGAAAACGACACCATGGATAAGCCACCCGGCGGAAGATCTGTGACGACGAATATCGATCAAATCATGGAAAATACCGTGTTAGACCGGCATGTGGCATCTCGTGATATGGCCCAGAAGATGGAAGTTAGTCACCAAACCATTCAAGGCCGTCTGCAGAAGGCTGGATACGGAAAAGAGCTTAAAGTTTGGGTGCCACATGATTTGACGCAAAAAAAACCTTCTGAACCGAATCAACGCCTGCTATATGTTGCTGAAATGTAAATAACTCTACCCATTTTTGAAGCAGATGGTGACTGGCGACGAAAAATGGATTACATACGACATTATCAAGCGAAAACGGTTGTGGTCGAAGGTCGGTGAATCGTCCCAAACAGTGGCCAAGCCGGGATTGACGGCCAGGAAGGTTTTGCTGCGTGTTTGGTGGGATTGGAAGGGAATTATCCACTATGAGCTGCTCCCATAGGGCCAGACGTTTAATTCTACCATCTACTGTGAACAACTTGACCGCTTTAAGCTGTCAATAGACCAGAAACGTCCAGAATTGTCCAACAGGAAGGATGAAGTGTTCCACCAGGACAACGCCAGACCACACACTTCGTTGATGACTCGTCAAAAGTAACGGAAGCTCGGATGGGAGGTTTTATTGCATCCATCATACAGCCCGGATATAGCGCCAAGTTATTACCTTCTGTTCCTGTCCATGGCGAACGCTCTCGTTGGTGTAAAGTTGAGCTCAAAAGAGGCTTGTGAAAAATGGCTGTCCGAGTTCTTCGAAAATAAGGAGCGGGGTTCTGCGAGGGGGGTATAATGAAGTTGCCGTCAAAATGGAAACAGATTATCGAGCGAAACAGCGTATATTTGAACTGAATCCGATCACTGTAACACTTTTTATAAAGCATTGAATAAAGAGCAAAAAAGCGGAAGCGGACAATCTACTTAATATGTAAAAGTGTGGTGGCTATTTAAGGTATTTAAGACATTTATCAAAAATATTTATGTAATTTTTATGTAGATGTGGACACCTTAACTAATTCAAAACTTTCTCTTACTATTTTTACTATATTACACGGCCAGCTGTACTGCATTTGATAAGCCGATAAATCACTTATACGCATTGTATGCCATAAATAAGCCAATAGACACATAGTTAGTGAGCATCGTTGTTGCCAGAAATTTATCTTTTATATTATTTTACCGCATGTTTGTACAAGATGTTTCATATTCTGTTAAACAATATTTTATTGCTTATATGCATGACGTTGAAACGGAAATTAAACCAAATATGAAAATTGAACGCATAAGTATTAGTATGTATAAACAAGTATAAGTAAAAAGCAACTACAATTTTAGTTTCAAAACCATAAAATTCTATTTTAAGTAAAATATGCCGATTATAAATTATATTAGGTCGGTATTTTATCAATTTAGTCAAATTAAGGTTTCATGAATTCAGTTAGAAATGCAATTAAATAATGTTTGAATAAATATGCATACGAGTCTACCAACTTCCAAATTACCACAACCTGCTGTGTATTTGATATATCAAATATTTTATCTATGCATTAGTATTAGCTCCTATGCACAAATGAAAACAAATTAGAGAAATATTTATTATTTAATTTATTTTATATTTATATATTTAATTTAATTATGGCATAAAATAAATATTTCCAAACTATTGCATATAAATAGTTTCATGAATAAGATATATACATATTCTGCTTATATTCAACTTTTTTTGATTTTTATGATTTTTAAGATACTCCCATTTACCCCTAGTTATTAGTTAGTTATTGGCTAGCAAGGCAGTTTATATTCTACGGAACCAAGCGAGCGTCGATATAATTAAAAAATTTGAGTGGAAGTTCGTTAGAACTGTATTTGCTATAGATAAATGGCAGGCTTCTAAAAGTAGTTAGACTACCTTTTATACTCTTGTTTATTAAAATTAATGAGTTCTTGAATATAGTCGATCAATGCTTCGAGACATTGAAATTTGCTGGAAATATTTCACAACGCATTTAGGTATCAGAGTTACATAGATACTTATTTTAAGTAAATAGAGCATACGAAACCAAAACCTGTATTCTTAATTATCACTGCCTAATTTAAGTTAAAACAAACATATTTCTCATAACTCTACTCAACAAAAGATAAAAAATTATGTTCATCATACGCCCTGTGTTACTTTACAGCGTTACTTTACAGCGGTTTGCTGAGCATCGAGCTTCCACATACGTACCATTTGATGCAAATAGAATTCAGTTAATACAAATACTTATATTAACTATGATCTCAAAAGTTCTAAATTGTACAAATAATTTATAAAAAAAAAAAAAAAAATAAAAGTTCTAAAATCTGGAGAAAGTCAGACGGCAACAATATTATTTAAATATACTCTTGGGAAAAGCTTACATGGAATACAGTGTCTAACATACTGTACAATAAATGTAGTTTAAAATATTGGTTTAGTGATATAAATTCTGTATTTTTCGAAGCTTTTTTCTTAAGTCTATATTTGTCTTCACTTAAGGTAGTAGTCTGGTAACTTATGCCTATTTTCATGACTTCTTTGGAGTGCGGCTTTTTATAGGAAAATAAAAATGAATTATCTTGAATATTTAGAGTATTTTTATTTACATATTAAAAATATAAAAAAAATTTATTTGCGAAAGTTTAACATTTTATTACTATTATTATTGTAAGAAATGCACTGGGTGCACCCGGGTGATTTTGGCTTTTGATGTTATCTGAAATCAAATATTTTTGATTATTCTTAATCTATAGACATGTCATTCTGTTTGGAACTACTGAACTTAAATTTCCAGGGTAAATAACAAAATGGCGGACTTTGTCCTTTCATTTTAGCTAAGAAAGGGTTGCAAAATAAAAAGTTAGGGATTCTCGTTAGAACCGACGAGAACTATAAGTGTGCAGAACAATTTGAATTTTAAAATCGCTTCAGTAAAAAAAAAGTTAGGACCCGAGCCGACCAGAAAAACAATGTTTTGAAAAAACCGCGTTTAAAGTTCAACAACTCCGTGATAGAGGACTCCAAGGCGCTCTAGGTAACACGTTATAACTCCCGAAATATTTCGAATTTCTGTCTGAAAATTTCACAGTGTATTCTCGAGACATTGTACTTTCAAATTAAGCAACAAAATAATTTTCGACTTTTTCATCCCAAGTTATCAGACTAAGTACCTTCTTGTCAACTTTTATAGAACATTTATCGAGAATATGAATACGATGGGTTCCAAATTTCCTATATTCTTTCCAAAAAAAAAGCGTCATGTTAACACCTGTAAAACAATACTTTTCGACTATCAGGATGTCATCAAACGTATTATTACTGGCGACCGGAAACAAAACATCAATCAGCCGAATATGGTGGGAAAGGTGACCGAAGTCGAAAAAACCACTTAAAAGCAGATAAAAAATCCATCCAAAAGGTGTGGTGAACTCTGAATTCCTTCCGAATGACCAAATACAAAGCTATTCGTAAAAAGAGGCCAGAATTATTGTCCGACATCTCTTAGTTATTGCTCCACGATAATGTATCGTCGCATATTACTTTGATTCTTCGTGAGTTTTTCCCGAAATTTTCAACCGATATCGTGTTGCAAGCACGTCCCTATCTTTATGTAGGTGAACTTTATTCCTTTGGGAACATTAGATATTTTTTTATTCTGCAAGATTTTTACTGGTGCGATACCTTTTTCATGTTTGTCTTTTATATAAGTAAAGCCCAAACTTATTATGCCACAAAATCAGATTCATCAAAGGCAATGCTGCAGCAACAATATCAAAGCTTCCTCATAATAACCCAATTATTATTTAATTGGGGATAATTATTATTAAGGCGGCCGTTTTTTCCAAGATGATGGTGTTTTTGCAAACGCCGACTGTATTTCTGTTTTTTGTCCTAAAACAAAGGATTTTTGTTTACCTGAGCATTTATATGCATTCTATGTTGATTATACGACATGGTGTACCATGTGAATACCGACGCACAATTTTAAAAAAATTTAATTATTTAGACCAAAATTGTTGTTAGTATTTTATTTTTATATACTAGGTTCAATGTAAAATAATAATTATAAAAAAACTTTTAAATGCGTACAACTTTTAAAGAAATGAAAAAAAAATCAATAACACTCTTTTAATAGAGCGAAAAATTTGGTGTTAATGTATCAACTTTTCAAATAGTTGATTGAATATATTCAATAAAAAAATAAAATTTAAGTCCAAAAAATCGAAAAAAAAAAAGAAAAACAAAAATCGATTTTTGACCAAATTTCGGCATTAAATTTTTTAGAAAGAAATATTTATCGGTCAGAAAAATCTTAGATGACTTGCTAAAAAAATATATTTAGGAAGGTCATGTTAAAATTTTCGAGTAGTGTTGGTCACAGACTTTCGAGAAAAATGCGTTTACACCCACACTGAGGTTCTCAATAATATTAGCAGCGTAAGTGAAAATATTTATTTGAAGTATATTATATATTTTGTCGCCATATATATTTACATAGGTTACGATATGTTAAGAAATATGATGAAAAATTTTATCAAATTAAAGAAATCTTCCAATGGTTAAATTAAAATAGGCACTTTATATGTTTTACTTTTGTAAATTAATACATAGTTCCATCAATATTTTTAATATGAGCGGAAAAATAATTTTAAAGTACTAAATATTATTACTATATATTAAAGGTTGGAATACTGTATGAAATAACATATCCAGCTATTTCATTACCATACGATATTAATATTAAAATTTTACCTGTGGCGTTTTACACAGCAGGGATGCTAGAAAATAAATTTATTTACAAAATTGCTGACTTTTCTTTTTGCTGATTTTTACATTTTAAGGTTGTTTACAGACTACCAACGAATAATAATGAAAAATGCTACATAACCAGGTGGGCATCCGATGGGGGAAACCTGCATGTAGTCATGTACACAAACAAAAAGCCATCTACTGTAGCGCGAGCAGAGCCCACGAAACATCACTTTGTACTGTTTACGGTCATAAACAAACAAACAAAGATGCGATGTACTTTGTGAATACTAATTTTCTGCAATTTTGCTTTCCGCAGACTTTTGTGGCGATGTTAAGTACACATATTTATAAAAAGTTAAGCAGCAAGAAAATATTTAGCAAATGTACCTAATTATCTCAAAAAGTGAACAAATGAAGTCGTGTAAAGGTGTATTGGTGCTTATTTGACGCCTACATTCATTAAAAATTGTGAACGCGATCTCGTCCGGTCCTTTATATACTAGGAAAGTATATATAGTATTTAAAAAGTCATGGCGCATTTTACCCTAGCTTTTAATGCCACTCGGAAGTGAGCTATTATCGAATCGTTTGGAACCCGTCAAAGTCTTTATGGAGAGCTGCCTATAATAGATTCATATTTAGAAATAATTTGGCGCTGAAATGAATAATATTGTGCTTTTATAACCAAATTGAAAAACGTTGAAGCCAGTATGCTGACGACTACACACATTTAATACACATATAAGTGCATATGACGAATTTTAAGCGACATATACATTGTGACAAAGAAGCACACGGATATTATAATTAAATTCCGCTGTTTTCATTGGCATCGCTAATCGTCATGTATGGGTATACTCTCTCTCACGAGAGCTTACTTAAATTCCAAAATTTCAATTATGCGACTTCTCGATCTTCTTCTTTGCCTTCTGTTTTCACTCTCTCCCCCTGGAATAGCTTCTCGCTCTGATGATTTTGACTTCCTTAGCTGTCACAATTCGTCAAGTGAAGTTATGCTACGGCAATTAAGAAGCAACAGGCGACAAAAGTGTCAAGCTTTATCGCTACATCTACCATATGTCAGTAAAAAAAACAGAGTAAGCGACAAGTGCAGCCGAAGATACTTTATTTTACTCCATGGTAAAGGAGCAGCGTTTGGTTACGAAAAATAAAACAATTTTGCCCCATATGCTCTACGTTTGAAGTTCTTAAGTTTTTAAGTTTTTTTTTTCGGTTTTAGTTTTGTATTTTAGTGATAAAGCTATGCACCTAAGCAATATTATCTATTATAAGAACTTTGAACATTTTTTTCGAAAATTGCAATATTACCTTAAAGAATAACCTATTCAGAATCTCTTAATTAAATTCCGCCATTGATAAAGCTTTCTATGTGAGCATTTCATCGCACCGATTTATTGACAGCTATATGCTATAGTGGTACACTATCCACCGTTCGGACATATGAGCAACTACTTGGGGTGTTAAGGACGCGTGCAAAATTTCAGATCGATGTCTTAAAAACTTAAAGATTCGTTTGCGTATATGGAGACAAACAATTAGGCGATCAGGGCTGAATCGACTCAATTTGTCATGTTGTTCAATTATATACACACATACTATTATAAAGGGCCTCCGAAGTATACTTATGGTTGTTTCAAACTTAGTGACGAATTTAATATACACCATTCAAGGTATAAAAATGAAACAAAATAATGTAACCATTATTCTAACGGTTGTTATTGAAGCGCTTAGTAGTCCACTAATCGCGATTGATCGAATTAACAGAATAAAGCATTATTGATAGAATAATATCCGGTTTTCAGTTTCCAGATCTTATCTGTTTAACCGTTCATTGTCGGCTAATCCAATAGTAAATGTTCAACTTCTACAATGTTTTCTACGCGCACAATTCAAAAGGATGCTGGATCTCAAACAATTTTCATTTATATAAATACCCGCAGAAGAGTAACTATTGGAATAGGCGCAGGATAACAATTACAGTCTGTCAAGTAAGACCGCGGTCGACTTTACTGACAGTCAATGAAAGATTTCGCTCTAATTCCTTTGCGAGCCGATAAAGGGAAGCTTTGTTCTTGATGAATTGTCAACAAAGGTTCAGTTGTCGTTGATATTTTGTAAGGGAATCACGTTAAACGCCATGAGTGTTGAGTACGCGTCGCGGTATGAAGCTGTGTTCCTTTGCATCCACCCGAAAGGTCCCAAAATCAGCGGCTGCTAAATATATGAGAAGGTCGAAGGCACTTGTACAGAAGTGCATACAGGGATACATAGGTGCTAAAAATGTCGATGACTTACCAGAACGCGGTTCAATAGGCAAAGTGAACAAAAAAAATGAAAAAAAAAAATAGTGAATCTGTTTTCGCAGAATCCTGCATTAACACTGCGGCAAGAACAAGCAAAATTAAAGGCAAAAGGTTTAGTTATATCCTACGAAACTATCCGAACTCTTCTTCATACACGTGATCTGAAATGGCTCAACACAATGAAGAAGCCTCTGTTGACTGAAAAACTTGTGACAAAGCGACTCGCTTGGGTGCATGAGAATATTGTGTTTCAGAAGTCCTAACGCAGAACCCAATTTTCGACGGTTTTCAAGCATAAATCAATCGATACTGCTGCAATTTCACAATCGATATTCATATAAAGTTTAGCTGTCGTCGCTTGCTTTTTGGCATAGATAATACAATTGACGTAGCCCCACATAAACCGCACCAAACCGTAATTTTTCGCTATGCAAGGGTGACTCATGGAATACGTGTGGATTGCTGCCTAACCAATAACGCATTCTTTGTTTATGTACAAAGGCATTCATTCAACCAGAAAGCGATGCGGCTATCGCTAAAGATGATTTTTCAATGAATATCCGGAACATTTTCAAGTTGTTGCTCAGCCTAATTCACGAACACACGACGATTCTGGTGATCAAAAGGCTTCAGTTCTTGTGTCAATTTGATCTTGTAAGGTTGTAGGCCAAGATCATTTCGCAAAATTCTCCACAACAACTTCACAGCGATGCTCTAGCAATATTCTCGACACTGCGGGCACTTCTTTGCCTGACTGGCTCGGGAACATTTTGTACTGTGTCTGTGGATTAAAATTGTTCCACTAGACGCTCAATTGTTGAGCTGACAGAACGAATACAAGCATGACAATTATAAATTGGACAGAGCGCTCTTAAAGCCGCTGACTACGAAATTCGTTAGTAATTTTCTATAATTTCGGCTGGATCGTATATCCTTCTTATCTTACTGAAGAGAAATGTCAAAAGATCGGGAAAAAATTAAATAAAAATGTCCCTATCGGTCTGCTTTTGTATCGTGCCTATTGAAAAACCTGATGATTGTGTGCACTCATGTCTCCAAAACCACGTTTCACAAATGTGTGTTTTAACGAAATCACTTAGCGCAACCTTAGAAACATATTCGCAAGCGGTGGGAGTGATGAAAAGGTCAAACCAAAATGCACGTACAAAAAATATAAACGATTGTGCTGCGTGATCTCTTACAAAATGTCTCTCTAAAATATCTTTGCTCCTATTATTACATCTTAACACATATGCATGTAAATGTATTGTATTATATATGTATGTCGTTTCCATTTGTAAACGTGTGTGTGAGATATTTAGTATCCACCAATGAAGCTTCACTGAATTGTTGGCTTAAGTGATTTTACCAATAAATTTAGACGTAAAAATGTATTTTTGCGTTTTTGCTATAGGAACATTGAAACTTTTTCTCTTTCTTTTGCTGAGGTAAACAACGCTTACGCGCTTATAGCTGAGTTAACAATAACGCGCCAGTCGTTTCTTCTTTTTACTTTTTGGCATCAATTCGAGATACGAGTACCAAGTGCAGCCAGCTTCTTCTTCACTTGATGTCTCTAGCGTTGCTCCGCAGCCTATAACAGAACGGGAATAATGAGTGACTTGTAGGGTTTGGTCTTTGTTCGCAAGAGAAGACTATACTCATCAATTGCCTGTTTAGTCGGAAGGAGCATCTGTCGACAAGAGTTAATTTGCGTTAATTTTCCAGGCTGACGATATTGTTGTTGTTAATACTGGTTCAAAGATAGACGAAATTATCTACGATTTCAAAGTTATGACTGTCGACAATGACGTGGGAGCCAAGTGACGACTGTTTTCGACGTCTGTTTGTTTGATGACAGGAGAGTGACCACTATGTCTCTGAACTGCATATTCTGAAATTAAAAACTCAAACAGATTTCGTTAAGGGAATGCCAAATCGAGTAAAAAATCTTAAAGGAATAAGTAAAATTAAATTTTTAGACAAATTGGCGGTTTCTCAAAAATAAAAAAAAAAAAAAAAAACATTTTGGACGAAAATTTCGGGATTAACTTCTTTTACATAAAATATTTATCGAGGAGAAAACATCTTCGATAAATTACTAAAAAAAATATATTGAGGAAGCTCGTGTTGAAATTTGAGACTAATCGGGTTAGTCATTTTCGAGTAATGTTGGCCACCGACTGTGAAAGCACCATTAAAAAAAACTCGTTTAAAGTTTGGAATGGAGTTCTAAGCACTCTGAAACGTCTTTTCAAATTTCCGTGTAACTTCAAAACTATTTACCGGAATGATAGAAAATTTTCTCTTTTTTTCACTCTATGTTTCTAGAACTTTACACTCTTATAATAGCTCTATCCAAAATATTTAAATATAATATATTGCGTTAGAGCACCTTTCTATTAGATCTCTCTCTTTTACCATTACCATTTGCAACAATTTGCTTTCATTATATGAATACTAATCAAGCAAAAAAAACACTAGAGTACCTAGAAAACGGTTCGCATTCCATTTCGAATTCCGTCTCGCATTTTTGCCTTTCCTCGTTAGCAAAGTGTTTGCGTGTTTTCCCTTTTCTACGCAGTTTGCAGAAGACAGTCCAGTATTTAGGTACTCTATTTTCTAATTTGCGCCACTGAATAATTTAATTCAATGTTTTGCGTGCAAATGACATCGGACCTAAGTGTAGTACTATTTACAGGCGCCCAGAAGTAAAAAAGTATAAAGGAAATATAAATGTGATAGTTAAGCAGCAGAATATTCATATTACAAACTTCAAGCAACTTGTATTAATACTTTACTTGTAAGCCGCAAGGAATAGTTTAGTGTCGGATAAAACTGACAACAGAGTTGCACACCAGTTAATATTTATTTAAAATATTTTATTTAATCAAGTTTGATAATATAACTTTAGTTCGACAGTAAGGGATTAACCTGGTTCATTTCATTGATAATTGCTACGATTTTGAAAAATAGCTAACGTTGCATAATAACAAAGATGACCGAAATAGAAAGTCTTTTGATCGAATTAAAAAAAAAATACTTATATAAACTGCAAAAATATATAATACTGTGATCAAATTGAAAGGTGAATTTTTAATTTATACTTCGCTCTGATGGCAAAGATTTCCAAGTGCTATGATGACTGGAAAATTCGTTGGCATAAGTATATTGCTGCGGGAGGGGTTTGCTTTGAAAGAGCTGAAATGGACAAAATTCACATTTCAATTTAACCACAGAGTATACTTATTCTAGTATAGTGATTAACTCTGTTAAAACTTGCAAGAATGTATGACACAACGAAACGTGTCTAACCTAAACTGTAATTGGATTGCTAATTTTCCTTTACGGAAGTTCACATACGACTCTAACATAACTATGTCTTAACATACATATTTTAAACACCTTCAAGCCTTACTAATTAATTAAAAAGAGGTAAAGAGCTTCTCTAAACATGACTTCTTATCACACAACCAAAAGCTACTTTTGACTAACAGGTTGATTAGCAACATAGTACCAGCATTGCCAGAAAGGTTTAAACGAAATTTTGAATATATGTACTAGGTTCATATTACGGTAAATATGACCCCAACTTTAAGATATTGAACCATTTTAATACTTGCTCATGAAAACCAAAAACATACTATTAATGACACTGCGTAAGTGAGAGTCCTTTAAAAAAAAATGTATAAAATTTTCCAAAACTATTTTTACATTTTTTCTGTTGAGTGCTTTCGAAAGCAATATTGGCTTTTTCATTTGTATGGCAAAAATATTTTTTAACGCAGAATGCTACTATGAAAGCAGTCTGTGCAAAAATATAGTTCCACATGTTTTATTAGCCAACATAAGGCGTTATATGGTATATGATACACTTTATGGACGTTTTTTCCGTTCTGAATGTAACTATGCATTTTTGTCAAAAGACTACTGTAGAAGCTGATATTAAGGCATATCAATAATAATCGTATGCACAAAAATACGCCTAACGTTCAACCGAAATACGCAAAATAGCTGAAATTGCAATTCACAATTTCTTTATTCTTCTCAATAAATTTATGTAAAATAGTTACATAAAAATAAGAACTAAATAATAAACAGATAACCGAATATGTGGTTAATATAGCGATTTTTGTTATTGAAAATATCAGTCAGTCTGGAAAATATGTTGTTAAAATTCGGAGCAAAATCTTGCCGGAGTTTGTACATATGTAAAGGGTTTTTTAATAAGAGCGCTTAAAAATTAAAACAAAAACGGTTTGGGATATTAAGGGGGTATTCTACTTTATAATTTTGAAAAATTCGATTTTTTTCATATATTTAAAGTTTAGTCCCTTAAGAATATATCCTCCAAAGGATTTTTAAAAATTAAAATTATTTTAAGAGCTACAGTCACTTTAGTGACGCAGTACCTAGCCCGGTAGGTAAACCGTTTTTCTCGATACTACTTTTTTCCACACGGTACCGGCATTATCGCAAGTTCTATACAACCGATTTACTTGTGCGGACCTTTTTTATTATATTTATCGTTTCTACCAGCATTGTGTCAACATTTTTGTTTTTAATATTTTAAAAAATTCAGGAATTTCAAAACAAAAGAGTAAAAAATGATTTTTATTTTCAGGCAGTCGCCATTTTTCAAAATTTTTTTTCGTATTCTTTGATTTTGTGACTATAACAGCATCCTTACTGATTAAGAATTTCTTTTGATTTTTTTTGAGACCACCAGGAGAGTCAGGATCAATGTCACCAGGATGCGCCATTTTTTTACACCTGTGTCTCCCCCCTCTAATTATTTTAATTTTTAATATTTTTTTGTAATTTTTTTTTTGTATTCTTAAGATATCAATAAAAACACAATAAAAATATGGATAGTAAAAATATTTTTGGTTTTTGTTTTTTAAATAAAATTCAAAAATCTGCCCAAAATTTGATTTCTAGACTAGAATACTCCCTTAAGATATTCTTTATCCCTGTAAAAGTACATTCGATGCCATTAAATATGGAACTCGATTTATTTTTCATAGCCACCATGGGCACGCTTGCTGAATCCAATTTTCGACGGTTTTCAAAGATAAATCGCCCGATACTGCTGCGATGACATTCGTTGTGTGGCTTGTGGCACCGTCCTGCTGGAACCACATATTGTGAAAGTCCATATCATCCAATCCGGTCTAAAATTTATCATTAAGAGGTAGCCATTCACATTCATAGTAACGTGCGGGTCTTGACCATAAAGCCCATAAATCCAAGCAAACCATAATTTTTTGGGGTTTCAATGGTGACTTCTGGAGTACGTGTGCATTGCTGCCTGACCAATGACGCATATTTGGCTTATTGATGAAGCAATTCAGCCAGAAATGCGCCTCATCCCTGAAGGTGATTTTTCGATGAAAATCCGAATCATTTTCAAGTTGTTGCCCAATTCATGAGCATACGCCGATTCTGGGTCTTTCTCAATTAATGCGCTAGCGGAAAAAATATACTTGACACTACTGGCTCCTTTATCTTACTGGTACGGGAACATTTTGTATTGTGCTTATGGATTAAAATTTTTCCACTAGACGCTCAATTGTTGATCAGATTATGACGATCATAAATTGTATGTTGCGCTCTTAAAGTTGAGGCCACTGACTACTACTAATTTCGATAGTATATTTTGATAAGTTTGAACCGTTGTTGGATCCTATATTTCTCCATTATAAAACAGCAAACCTTACTGAAGAGAAATATCAAAAGAGCGGGAAAAAATATGGCGTCGTTTGCTATCCCTATCGATCTGTTTGTGTAGCTTCCTGTTGAAAAAACTTTGAGATTCCATTTTGTATTAATGAAGAAGAATTTATGTGATCTGGTCTACAAAAAGGGGGCTTAGGTGTCAAAAAATCAATTTTTTTTTCAATTTTATTTTATTTTATTTTTTTTTATTATTTATTTTTCTTTTATTTACTTTTTTTTTTTTTTGACACCTAAGCCCCCTTTTCGTAGACCAGGTCACATATAAAGAAATGACAATATCAGCAACTACATATCTGTGGGTAATTTTTCGTATCGTGCTTTTGCGAAATGTGAAAATGTTCACAGTCCTATTTTCAGAGGCGTTGCAAAGTTGCGTTTAAAGTTGTTATTGCATTTACACCAGAGTTTGGTGTTCGTTTTACCGTCACTTCGAAGTGGTTACGGCGCAGCAAGTTTGTCACATAACTAGACTGTATTTATAAATTTTGTAGTACGCGTATGTATGTGAGTTTTCAGGCATACATACGTGCATATTTGTATATGCAAATGTTTGTGTTGAGTTTGGGTTTTAATGAGCGCAATTTTGTGGTATTTTACACACGTTGGTAATTTATTTGCTTCGCTGTTGGCAATGTTGTTGGTGTGTTTATGTCGCTTGACAGTTTTACCACTTTACAACGTGCACCCGAATATGTATACATGTGTGTTTCCGTAAGTTCGTTTGTATCTTCTTTGTACAGAAAACTCTTAAAACACACGCTGAAAAAAGTACTTTATTTCCTTCTTTTCGTTTTGTTTAAACTTATTCTTTAGCGCTGTTAGTTGTTTATCAATTTTAATGAGTTCTGATGAAGTTATGCAACAACAGTGTAGCCTAGTAGCAACAGTCTTTAAATCTTGCTAATTATCACCACATCTGCAACAACCGCCAACCGCAGCAACAAGTTCAACTTGAGAGCATGTATTTTATTCGCTGGCATAGGAGAGGCGCTTGGTAATAACAAATTATGTAACCTTGCTCCATATGTGGTGTTTTTTTGCTTTGTCGCAAATGCCTTCTTTTTGTCATATAGCATTTGATTGATTAAGTTATATGGAAAATAGTGTGCCGTGTTTATATTTTAGTTATAACAGGTATATATTTATCACGGTCAAAGAGCTAATATTAGCAATGCTAACAACGATTATGTTATTATCCCCTATTATTTCCATTTGTCCTAGGTTTTCCGATATTTATAATATATATTTGCTCTTATTTTATTCAGACCTTCGAGAAAAGCTTCTCATTGCTGTAAAAACATTCCTGAAGTCATTCAAAGGGGTATTCTAGTCCAGAGGCTCGAATTTCGAGCTTTTTTCAACAATTAAAAAAAAAGAAGCACTAGATATTTTTACCATCCTTATTTTATCATTTGTTATTATACTTAGAAGAGTAAAATAAAAAAAAAAAATTTCATCGAGTTATGCGTCCTTGAAGAAAAGGGGGGAAAAAAGAGGCCGCGTCCTCATCGCCATGATTTCTACCCTTGTCGTCATCTGAAAAATAAAACAATGACAGATTCTTAATGAGTACGAATGTCGCTATGTCATGAAGCAGCAAAACTAAAAAAAATTTTGTTTTCATTAAATTGCGGCTACTCAAAAAAAAGTCGATTTTTTCACAAAGTTTTCAATTTCGTCGAGTTTTTTTTTTTAAATATTAAAAATTTCAAATTTTTATTTTTTGTTGCTTCTAGTGATAAAGATATATTTAAATTCATATTCATGCCAAACTTCAAATAAATCGACTGATTAGAACTTGAGATATTGTCGCTACCGCATCAAAAAAGGAGGTTTGAGAAAAAGCATTTAAAGTTTCACGTTATACGATATTCGCTCAACCGGTCTAGTTGCCACGTCACTAAAATGGCTATAACTTTGAAAATAATTTCAGTTTTGCAAAATCCTTTTAGGGAGATATTTTGAATATCTAAACTATCGAATTATGAAAAAATTTTTTCTTCGATTTTGTTAAATTTTAAGACTAGAATATCCCTTTAAAATCCATCTGCTAGTTTGACAGTCTTTGGCCGGGTGTAAATTTGGGTTCGCTCCGTTTGCATAAACCTGACGCTCACGGGAATAACAAAAACCTCTTTGTTGCCTTTGATTCCAAGAAAACGTCGTAGAAGGCTTACTTATCAAATAGTAGTCATACTAACTGGTAAAAAAAACTGTAACATATACAGAAAGTGGGTGTGATTATCATACGATTTCAACTATTTCACATACAAGGAGGTGAAAATAACTTTAAAAATTTTTTTATAGTGATTCGTTGTACCGCATAACAGTGTTCAATCTTAATTTTTGGCTTAGTCATGGTAGTTTATATGTTTTCCATTAAGGTTTTTTGTTAAACTGTAAGATATGTATGTATTTAAAATTCGGAGAAAATCCTGTTCTGATACAATTATGGCTATTTGTCAAAAAATTTATACTTCTCTTAGCCCGCATATACCTGATAGAAATATTTTCGAACCTACAGCTGACCTTAGGGGGACGACATACATAGACTTTGAAAAATTAATTAAAAATTTTTAAATTATGGAAAAGTCTTAATATTGTTTGCTTATAATAGTAAAATTACAGTCAAAACGCCACTCACCAAAGGAAAATTTCATTCGCTTGATTTCAGTTATTAACATTTATGTAATATAACTGACAGTACGCGTACAGCTGTCATTCAAAACTATGTTCAAATATTACCAAGCAAACAAACTGCAGGGCGCGTAGCTGTAATTCAAAGTGGGAGAAGACGGGCTAGCAAGTTTGAGTAGCAACATGGCATAAGTACTGTCAAAATGGAGAAAGCGAATAGGAATATAGGTTCATATTATGGTAAGAAGTACCGCAGATTTAAGATATTTGCATTTTTGATACTTGTTCATGACAACAAAAATTTATGGTTTTGATATGGCCAAATTAAGAGTCCCTAAAAAAAAATTGTCCTAAAAAAAATTTTAAAATTTTCTAAAACTACCTTTACATTCTCCCTGCATAGTGCTTTCGAAATCAAGTTAGGCTATTTGTAGAAATTAAGAAGCTTTTTTAATACGGAATGCTACTAAGAAATCAGTCTGTGCAAAAATATAGTTCCATAGACTTTGAAGAAAGGAGTAAACTTATTTAATTTTTAGAAGCAAATCTTATTCAAATACATTTATTACAATTTCCCTGTGTTCTGAGAGTTTACTCTTTTCTTAGACCAATTTTCAAGAGTTCACTAAATGCATGGTTATTATTTGAACTTCAAGATCTACGACAGTCTGTTATGAGCACACTAAGCTTTTGGTCAAAACACCAGCCAACAAATGCCCCGCAACAATTAATCATCACTGCAATTTTTTACTGCATTTCAACAATTGCTTAGTTAAATTTCAGCCTTCAGCCATAAAATCGGCTAATGAGCTGTAATTGAACAGGTTTTTGCCAATTCGTTCTGGCACTTAGTAGTTACTTAAAAATTCTATTTTTTTTCATATATTTAAAGTTTAGAGCCTTAAGAAGATATCCGCCAAAGGATTTTTAAAAATTAAAATTATTTTAAGAGCTACAGTTACTTTAGTGACTCAGTACCTAGCCCGGTAGTTAGGTAGACTCACTTTTTTAAACGCGTTTTTCTCGAAACTACTTTTTTCCACACGGTACCGGCATTATCTCAAGTTCTATACAACCGATTTACTTGAAAGTTTGTGTGAAACTTCTTTATACTTATAATCCTTTATCATTCCTACCAACAATGTGTCAAAATTTTTGTTTTCAATATTAAAAAAAAAAATCCAGGAATTTCAAAAAAAAGCGTAAAAAATTATTTTTTTTTTTCAGGCAGTCGCCGTTTTTCAACAACTTTTTTTTCGTGTTCCCTGAGGTAGGGACTATAACAGCATCCTTATTGATTAAGAATTTCTTTTGATTTTTTTTTTCAGACCACCAGGAAAGTTAGGAGCCATTTTTTGTATACTTGCCACCCCCCCCCCCCCCCCCTCTAATTATTTTATTTTTAATATTTTTTTGTAAAATTTTTTTTCTGTATTCTTGAGATATCAATAAAAAACATCATAAGAAAATGGATAGTAAAAATATTTTTTTTTTTTAATTAAAATTCAAAAAACTGCCCAAAAATTTGATTTCTAGATTAGAATACCCCCTTAACACTTAAATTCGTTCAAGGGTTTGCCAAAATCTTTCCACGTCCACAAATGTTTGCAATAAATGCAGGAAATAACGGCATCGTAAATCGTAATCCTCAATAAAATTGTCCTTCCATACATACGTAAAATCAAAGTAATGAAAGCAATAAGAGGAAAAATGCGTTCGCTGGTTATATGTCTAGTCGGATGTTAGTTGGATGTGACTTTCAGATATTTTTATGCAAGAACAATCCTAGCTTTCTTTTTGAAAACATTTCTACTAAAAAGTATTAGTAGAGAAGATATTGCAATCGTATTTTTAGTTCTTTATTGCCTCATATTTTTACAGCTCATTTCCGTTTAGTGCATTTCGAAGCTTTATCGAGCTCAAAATAAAACTCAAATATGCCTTTGATTATGATTTTTTTCTCAATCTCAATTTCTCACTCAGTTACTCATTTCTACTGATGAGAGTTTTAAGTGGAGAAGTACAAGTTACGTACTCAAGCTCTCACCAACTTATTAGCTCACCCCAAAGTACATACATGATTTACGCTGAGTTCGACT
The DNA here is from genome assembly GCA_027475135.1 of Bactrocera correcta. NCBI lineage: Eukaryota > Metazoa > Arthropoda > Insecta > Diptera > Tephritidae > Bactrocera > Bactrocera correcta. The sequence goes on from CM050323.1 coordinate 132,175,124, forward strand.
TTTGAAATACACAGCTCATTTTAGTTACGGCGAATTCGTGCAGTCGTTCTCTCATTAAATGTAATTGACTCAAAACATTTTTGTAAACAAAACTGACCTACACTAAGAATATTTTATTTACTTCTTTGAGCATATTTTGTATAAAATTAACAGAGGCTTTGCAGAACCGGCATATGTTAAATTCGTATTGCTTTATGTACACTTTTAGAAGCTTGTTTGATGGTAGATGGGATGCTCTTCAAAGTTACATAGCGGTAACTTCCAATTACAGTCCAGTCACAATAGTAATATAAAAGTATTAATTGAGCTATTACAGAATAAATATTAGTGCATAACAGCAGCAATGCACGAGAGTTCCATATGCGACTATTAATCAACAGTAAGAATTTTTGTTAGCTGGTAGACTTGGAAGTAGTTATTAAATTGCAAGGAACTTTCTTTGGTGACAAATTGTATGACCTACAAAGTTTGTTTTGAAATTATAAGTGATAAGCTGATAGTTATGTTTACTCATATTAAATTCTCCCAAAAATTATAAATATTATTAACCAAAATTATAAAAAAAAACCTATTGAACTTCCTAATAATTAAGTGATAGACGCTGAAGTTAAAATCTCTAAAATATAGGAGAATGTATTTTCTGAAGGTAGTCGGAAGGTTATATCTTATATTTCGCAGTGGTTTTGATTTGGAAAACTTGCACCTGTTGGACAATATTTATAATTTAGCAGAGAAGAGAAGAAATGGCGTTTAGGTTTATGCTCCTTTATGTACGTTAAAAACATCTTCATGTTCGTACACCTTACCTCTAGTAAGCAAGACCATTTCGAAAATACTCCTCATACATTCATTCACTGCTGGCAATTTGTATCCTCATACAACACCAGTATAGGCTTATTATGAGTTCGGTTAAAACTCTCTGCACGCTCATGCTGTTGATGCCTTTCGAAATAACTCTCTTTATATTTAATATAGCAAGAAATATTGACTCTTTTACAAAACCGGTTCATGTTTAATACACTTGTGCTTAAAATCTCTACAAATTCTCTGTAAATATATGCTGTTAATTTACAAAATTTAAGTGACTTTCGAAATTACTCTTCAGACATTTATTTATTGCAAATAACACTTACTCTTAAAAAGAATTGCTTCCAGCTTAACTCACTTCTGTTAAAAATGTCTAGAAACTCTCTGCATGTTCATACTGTTAAAATTCAAAATTTTATATACCTTCGAAATTACTCGTTTATATATTTATATATTGTAAGAGTCCTTTACATTTATACAAAATCGGCTTAAAATACGAGTATGTTAAAATTTTCTACACACTTTCCACCCTCAAGCTGTTAAAACTAAAAATACTCGAACATGTTTCGAAATTACTTCCTATATATTTACATACGGAAGGTAACACTTGCTCTTATACAAAATTGGTTAAAAATTTCTACAAACTCTCTGCACACTCATTCTTTAATAATAAAAATGTTAACATCTTTCGCAATTACTTCCTTTATATTTATATTTGCAGGCAATATTTTCTCTGATACAGAAGCGGTTCAAGTTTAACTCACTTCTGTTTAAAGTCTCTGCAATGTTAAAAATCTCTCTAAAGTTAAAAGTCTGCACAAGTTCTCATCTTTCGAAATTATTCCTATATTTATATATTGATGGTACTCTTATACAAAATCAGTTCAAGTTTAACTCACTTCTGTTATAAGTCTCCACAACTCTCTCCAAGCTCATTCTGTTAGAATTTAGCATGTTTCGAAATTAATTCCTATATATTTACATACGTAAATTAATCCTTGCTCTTATACAAAATCGGGTAAAGCTTGATTCGCTTCTGTTAAAAATTTCTACAAACTCTCACATTCTGTTCAAATTAAAAATTTTTCGAAATTACTCCTATATATATTTATATATTGCAAGTAACCATTGCTCTCACACAAAATCAGTTTAAATTTAATGCACGTGTGTTAAAAATCTTTACACACTCTTCGTAAGCTCATACTATTAAAATGAATACAGATTCGGTTCTAGTTTAACTCACATCTGTTAAAAATGTCTACAAACTCTGCATGTTCATACTGTTAAAATTCAAAATTTTATAATCTTTCGAAATTACTCGTTTATATATTTATATATTGCAAGAGTCCTTTACATTTATACAACATCGGCTAAAAATACACTTATGTTAAAAATTTCTACACACTCTACATCCTCAAGGTGCTAAAACTAAAAATATTCGAACATGTTTCGAAATTACTTCCTATATATTTACATTACATCAGGTAACACTTGCTCTTATACAAAATCGCTTAAAGCTTAATTCGATTCTGTAAAAAATTTCTACACACTCTCTTTAATTCTTTTAAAATTAAAAATTTTTCGAAATTACTCTTATATATATTTATATATTGCTCGTAACCATTGCTCTTATACAAAATCGATTTGAATTTAATGCACATATGTTAAAAATCTTTACACACTCTCCGTAAGCTCATGCTATTAAAATTAATACAGATTCGGTTCTAGTTTAACTCACTTCTGTTAAAAATGTCTACAAACTCTCTGCATGTTTCTACTGTTAAATAAAAATGTCTACAAACTCTCTGCATGTTCATACTGTTAAAATTCAAAATTGTATAATCTTTCGAAATTACTCGTTTATATATTTATATATTGCAAGAGTCCTTTACATTTATACAACATTTGCTAAAAATACACTTATGTTAAAAATTTCTACACACTCAGCTAAAACTGAAAATATTCGAACATGTTTCGAAATTAATTCCTATATATTTACATACGTAAGGTAATCCTTGCTCTTATACAAAATCGGTTAAAGCTTAATTAACTTCTGTTAAAAATGTCGACAAATTCTCTACACACTCATTCTATTTACACTAAAAATGTTATCACCTTTCGCAATTACTCCCTATATATTTATATATTGCAAGTAATATTTACTCTGACACAGAAGCGGTTCAAGTTTAACTCACTTCTGTTTAAAGTCTCTACAATGTTAAAAATCTCTCTAATGTTAAAAATCTGGTCAAGTTCTCATCTTTCGAAATTATTCCTATATATCTATATATTGATGGTACTCTTATACAGAATCAGTTCAAGTTTAACTCACTCCTGTTATAAGTCTCTACAATTCTGTACAAGCTCATTCTGTTAGCATTTTGCGTATGTCGAAATTATTTCCTATATATTTATATATTCCACGAAACATTTACTCTTATACAGATCGGTTAAAATAGAATACACTTATGTTAAAAATCTCTCCACACTCTCTGCAGGCTCATACTGTTAAAATTTCGATGTCAGTAACTTTCGAAATTACTCTTATATATTGCAAGTAGTTAGCATTTTTCGAAATTATTCTCATATATTGCAAGTTACCTTTACTCTTATACAGAGTCGGTTTAGGTATAATACACTTATGTTAAAATCTCTACAATTTCTCTACACTTTAATTCTATTAAAACTAAAAATATTAGCACGTTTCGAAATTACTTTCTGTATATTTATTTATTGCAAGTAACATTTTATATTACACAGAATCGGTTGAAGTTTAATTCACTTCTGTTAAAATCCTTAAAAGCTCTCTGCATGCTCACATTGTTAATATTAAAAATGTTAGCATCTTAAGAAAGTACTCTTATACATTAATTGCAAGTAAAATTTACTCTGACACAGAAGCGGTTCTAGCTTAACACGCATATGTAAAAATCTCTACATACTCTTTGCAAGCTCATGCTGTTAAAATTAATACAGAATCGGTTCAAGTCTAACTCACTAATGTTAAAAATCTGTACAAGTTCGCATTTTTCGAAATTATTCCTATGCAAGTTTAAATCACTTCTGTTAAACTCTCTGCACACTCATGCTGATAAAATTGAAAAGGTTGGAATTTTTCGAAAACTCCTTGCTCGCTCATTTCATAACATAATTCGAAATTATACGCTATATATTTATATAATGCTAGTAACATTCACTCTTACATTACAACGGTTCATGCTTAACACACTTCTGTTAAAAATTCTTTACAAACTCTCTACCCTCACATTGGTCTTAACATCAATGTTTAAACACATTTCGAAATTAATCTTTACACACATTTATATATTGCTAGAAGCCTTAACTCTTCATACTTTCATTTATGTTAGTCTAGTACATTAGTTTTACACTAAAACGGAATAAATTTAATTCGCTGACGTTAAAAACAAGGTAATGTCATAAATTTCTGCATACTGTCTATTTTTTTGAAACATATTCTCTGATCTCAAACAATAACACTCACTGTAACTGACATTAACAACACATTTAAACAAAATGTCATTGTTTTTAGTAAATGTATCCAACGAACGGTTGCTAACAGCTGAGAAAGTGCCGACTTACAAAGCGCCGATTTCATAATTCGGATTTGCAAAACGTTTTTCCGACAAATTTCATTCGCCGTTGGTTAGCTGCCGAAATAGAACTGTTCACGCACACATTTAACAACACAGTTGTAAATACAGTGTCCACTTCGTACGCTCAAAGTGACGCTTCGTTTGTGACTTTCGGGGTTTCGTTAAGCAGCGCCGTCGCTAGTACATAGCTTCCGCACTTCGTTGGTTGGCCGATAGGACGACTTCGCCAATGCAATTTGGTCGTTTCATCAGTCGGTGTCGTTAGCAATTTAGTTTAGTTTTACTTTGGACTTCGGCGTTAACGGTTGTATAACGGTGCTGAATTTTTTACCGAACGCGCGCTCAACTTTGTGTTAGTGTAGTTGTATATGTATATAAGACTGTTACTTAGAATACATATATGAAAGCATAAAGCCGGTGGAATTACCGCAGTTCAAAGTTGAAGGTGGAAATAAGTTTGTGGTGGAATTTAAAGCTGCATTCAATATTACTGCACGAATACGAGCAGCTGTGCTGCAAGCGTGTTAGCTTGTTATTGTTATGTTGTGTGAAGAAAGAAAGTTATGAATAATTGTGGTGTTATTTTTGTATAAAATATGAAATGTTAAAAAATACAATTTTAGTCTGCAAAGGAATCGAAAAATATCTAAAGGTAATACAAAGGTGAATGAAAATTTGTGAAGTGTAAATAGCTTTATGAAGTAGTATGTATTAATGTAATTAGTAACTAAAAATTCGAATATTTTTAGGAAAAGCAAAAGGAAATATGTTTAAAAATAAATAAAATAAATAATGCATTTAAATTAAAATGAGTAATATTATAATAAAAAAACAAAAAAACAAAAAAAATAAATAAATAAATAAAAAATATAATAATAATATATAAAAAACGAAAAAAAAATGTAATAATTATATTCGAAGCCTAAAAAAATTACTAAAATATTATACAGTTAAATTAAAATGAGTAATATAACAAATAAAAAAAAATAAAAAAATAAAATAAATAAATAAGAAACAATAATATATAAAAAATTAAAAAAAAAATAATATTTGTATTTGAAAGTTAAAAAAAATTACTGAAATATTATACAGTTAAATTAAAATTAAAAATATAAAAATTACAAAAAATAAACAAAACAAAATAAAATAAAGATAAATTTAAAAAGAAGTAAAAAATTGGTAAAGAAAAATAAAATAAAATCAAACAAAGCAAAATAAATAAAAAAATAAAAATAAAGAAAAAACAAAAATATTTATATATCCAATAAATAACCGAATAAAATTTTAATTTATTTGTTAAAATAATGAAAAATTTGTTATATTTTCAGCACATGAAATAAAAATCCTTGATATTTTTAATAATATGTTAAATAAAAAGTCAAGAATTTAGAAAGCCAAGTAAAACAATTTTTGTTCAGAAAAATTTAATTTATATAAGCAAATATTTTCGATAAATAAAATAATGTAACACTAATATTTTTTATAAGACCAAAACACAATTAATTTAAATTTACTAGTCTTTACTAAAGACATACTATAGTTTTAACTAGCATAATAAAAAAATATGTGGCATCGCTTAAAAAATAAAAGTAAATATTTTTCCTACTGAAATATAAAACTGAGCTGCTCAAAATACGACAACATAAGTGTTGGGTTCCATATATAAAAATTTTCATTAACAGTGAGCAAAGAAAAAAAAAAAATTGAAGCAAAAAAATGAAGTTAAAAAATTATTTGCCCGAATAAATTCTTTTTTAGCTAATTTATCATCTTTAAATGCAGTTTATCAAACTGATGAGTACTGCTCAGCAGAGTGTGGCTTTTTAGCAACAAAAAATATTTAAATTGTTAATATAAATTTTTATTCATAAACGTGAATATAACAGCTGTGCGAATGCTACGCAAATACTTTCTTCAAAGAAAAGAAACATGTCGTTAACAGAATAATATATTAATTAACTAAAAATTCCATGTTGATTAAACTAAATTTTTTTTACTCGAAAGAATTTAAAACATTTTTAAAATTTAATTAATCAACTTGAAAGAGAGTTTTGTTTTGAGCTCAAATATACCAAATGCATGTCACATTACCTTCAATCTGTTGGATATTCTTATACAAATATATTTGAGTACAGAGAAAAGTGTGCTGTTATTTCGTGATCAATAAATCTAGTTAATTTAATATTGTTGGCAAATATTTATCGACAATTAAAATAACAAATCGCTGAAAGTGAAGACTTACTAGAATGGAACGTGTGCTTCTTGCTTGCTTATAAAAAGTTCAATTGTGTACAAATCCACGAATCAAAGTGAAAATGTTAGAGAAAGCAAAATGAAGTTAATCAAGAAGCCTGTATATAAATTAATAAAAGGTAAATCAAAATAAATAAAAATAATAAGAAGTAATAAATAAAATTTAATAAAAAGAGTATAGTAAAAAAATAATGAATTTATTTAATAATAATAAATAAAATTCAATAAAAAAGTCTAGTAAAAAATAATAATTTTAATTAATAATAATAAATAGAATTCAATAAAAAAAGTTTAGTAAAAATAATAATTTTAATTAATAATAATAAATAAAATTCATGGAAAAAAGTATAGTAAAAAATAATAATTTTAATTAATAATAATAAATAAAATTCAATAAAAAAAGTCTAGTAAAAAATGAAAGTTTCATTACTTTAAAAGAAGTTTAATAAAATATTGTTAATCTGATTCGTTGACCACTACTTTGGGTAGACAGTCAACTTAGGTGCTGTGTGCCAAATATTCGGTACCGAGGTACTTGAACAGATGTGTTGGATTTTGATCATTTTCGACCATAAAGTGCCAGATCTAAAGGCATAATACGTGCAAAAGTTTATCTCCTTAACTAATTTCCCCCAAAGTCGAAAAATTGATTAATTTATCAAAGCTCAAGGTTGCAAATAAATAATTTGCCGGTCATATTATGCAAAAAAAAACGATATTACATAAATTTACAACAAGCTGACAGTTAGTGAATGTGTTCAAAAATATGGTCCAAAATAACATGTGTACTATTGCCCGGTATTTGCCAGACTGAGACCGAAATATCTCAATATTTGGTGAATGTAAAAATTGCTGGAATTAATAATTTTAATTCAATTAATTTTCATATTGTGAATAAAAGTGCCCATTTATTTTGTGCACATAAAGTTGATTAAATTATTAAGTACTAACACTAAGTTTTAACTTAAATTATTAAAAAATTAAAATAAATGCGTTCGGAAATCGCAGTGGAAGCGTGAGTAAAGAAGTAGAATGAAGAACTTTGACGAAATAATCGTATAGTGCTGTTGAATCTAATTGAATTGTGAAAAAGATACCCGTCATTAAAATTTAAATTCTCCGTGAAAATTATATTTGAGAAAAAAAAAGTATTTTGTTTAGATGGTATGGCTGTCCTTAATTTTTATGCCAAATAAGCTCATTTACAGCAGCTGTTTATGTGTACTAATAGTGCGTCACGTTTTTTACAATGAAGGAAAATATCAGCCAAAGAATTTGCTTAAATTTTTGTATTTATAACCAAATTTCATGCGCCAAATCTCTGTGACTATTGAAAAAGGCTTACGGTGACTCAAAACACTAGCTTACGAGTGGTACAAAGGCTTCAGAGACGGTCGAGAGATCGTTGAAGACATGCCTCTTTCTGGACAACCTTCGATCCCTTCAACTGATAAAAATATTAAAAAAGTGAATGATATGGTGCTTCAAGATCGTCAGGCAAGTTTTGGAGAAATGACAATAGAGCTCGACATATCTCGTGAAGCCGTACGAATGATTTTGGTGGATAATTTGGATATTAACCGCGTACTTGCTCGACTCGTCCCGATAAAGCTGACATTTTTATACCCTGAACAGGGTATATTAACTTTGTCACGACGTTTGTAACACCCAGAAGGAAGCGTCGGAGACCCTATAAAGTATATATATAAATGATCAGGATGTTGAGCTGAGTCGATTTAGCCATGTCCGTCTGTCTGTCCGTCTGTCCGTCTGTCCGTCTGTCTGTATATATACGAACTAGTCCCTCAGTTTTTAAGATATCCTTTTGAAATTTTGCAAACGTCATTTTCTCTTCAAGAAGCTGCTCATTTGTCGGAACGGCCGATATCGGACCACTATAGCATATAGCTGCCATATAAACTGAACAATCGGAATCAAGTTCTCATATGGAAAACTTTCGCATTTGACAATGTATCATCACCAAATTTGGTATGGATTATTTTCTAGGGAAAAAATGTAATATCCGAGAAAATTGTTCAGATCGGTTAACTATAACATATAGCTGCCATACAAACTGAACGATCGGAATCAAGTCCTTGTATGGAAAACTTTCACATTTGACAAGATATATTCACGAAATTTGGTATATAATATTTTCTAAGGCAAAAATGTAGTCTCCGAAGAAATTGTTCAGATCGGTTGACTATAGCATATAGCTGCCATACAAACTGAACGATCGGAATCAAGTTCTTGTATGGAAAACTTTCGCATTTGACAATGTATCATCACCAAATTTGGTATGGATTATTTTCTAGGGAAAAAATGTAATATCCGAGAAAATTGTTCAGATCGGTTAACTATAACATATAGCTGTCATACAAACTGAACGATCGGAATCAAGTCCTTGTATGGAAAACTTTCACATTTGACAAGATATATTCACGAAATTTGGTATAGATTATTTTCTAAGGCAACAATGTAATATCCGAAGAAATTGTTCAGATCGGTTAACTATAGCATATAGCTGCCATACAAACTGAACGATCGGAATCAAGTCCTTGTATGGACAACTTTAACATTTGACGAGATATATTCACGAAATTTGGTATAGATTATTTTTTAAGGTAACAATGTAATCTCCCAAGAAATTGTTCAGAACGAGTTACTATAGCATATAGCTTCTATACAAACTGGACACATAGTTACTAACAGAAATGCACCTGTGAAGGGTATTTAGCTTCGGTGCAACCGAAGTTAACGTTTTTTCTTGTTTTAAAACAATCCGCTTGTCGATCGAATTCCGATCTTATATTCATGGAGAGTATTATAACTGTGGATGACAACCACCAAGCCAAAGCCGCTCAAAAATCAAGGTGATAGTCACTGTATTTTTTTTTTTTTTGATATTCGCGATTTGGTGCATCATGAATTTGTTCCGGAGGGACAGACAGTCAAAAAGCAGAACTATTTGTCCGTATTGAGGCATTTTCGTGAGAAAATTCATCGAAAACGCCTGGAATTGTGCAAGAGTATTTCATGGATTTTACACGATGATAATGTACCATCTCATTGAGTCATGATTGTGATCGAATTTAAAGCCAAAACGCAATGAATACCACCGACTAACCACCATGTTTACCAGATTTGGCTCCGTATAAAATTTTTTCTTGTTCCCATAATTGAAGTTGCCTCTTAGTGAAACCCGTTTTTGGATGATCGAAGAGATCAAATAAAATTCGCTGAAGGCCAACCACAAAAGTGCATTTGAAAAGTGTTTCGCTGACTGGAAAAATCATTGGCATAAGTGTATTACATCTGCTGGGTATAACTTTAGAGCCAATAAAATAAATATATTGAAAATAATAAATAATGTCTAAATATTTTGCGTTTTGTTTACAATTTCAGGCAACTTTATTGTCACAATATATGTGCAGAATGTTGTGTGATCCACTTGAAAAGCATGCAGTGCAAAAGACGAATATCAAGCCAAGTGTGATCCATGGATTTCGCTACGACCAAACCTAAGGCTTCGTTAAAAATAACAAACCTTAGTATTTAACGTAATGTTTTTTCAGATATTGGAACGGTCAGGATTTTACAACAACTTCAGCTTGTTGAAAATTTATCACACCTTAAATATTTTTATTTGGACTGGACAATAACTGAACTTGCAAAAACAACACAAATAATAAAAAAATACAAAAATAATGACAATTGCTTACCATAGTGTGATATTTAAACAAAAAAACAAAAAAAAAAAAAAAAAAACAAACTAAAAATTGAATTGTTATTATAAAATATGATTTATAAATCTCCATATGTTTAAAAGTGAGCGAATACTTTACCAAAAAATTAAAAAACAAGAAGAAACGTTAACTTCGGTTGCACCGGTTACCCTTCACAGGTGCATTTCTGTTAGTAACTATGTGTCCAGTTTGTATGGAAGCTAAATATATGCTATAGTTAACCGATCTGAGCAATTTTCACGGAGATTACATTGTTGCCTTAGAAAATAATCTATACCAAATTTGGTGAAGATACATTGTCAAATGTGAAATTTTCCATCTTGGATTTTACACATGGCTCTCCTCGGTAGAGTTCTTAGTCGGTCAGAGCGCACTTGGTGTTAACGCGTTCTTGAACCACTTTAAACTCGTGATTATAAACGTCTTTTGGGCCATGGTTGGACTACCAATTGGCTTCCGTCCGATTTTCAACGTCTCCGCATAGCAATGTTCCTTATTTCCTTAACGAAAAGATCACGAACGCGGTTTGCTCAACAAAACCAACCATTTAAGAAATCGAAATAATTTTTGTTAATTTACAAAATGTCGTGCAACTCGAAGATAATTAAAACGTATCACTAACGAAAGCTTGGCAAATATTATAGAGAGATCTAACAACCTAAGAAAGGAAAATGTTACCTATGCTACTATTCTAATGCCCGGGAGTTTCAAAAACACTTTCAACTTACTTTTTGAACACAGTAGTATTAATTTAAAAAAAATTCGTGGCATCAATCAAAAATAAATTTATTATTAAAATTTAATGAACTAACTTCAAAAAAAAATTGCTGTGAATTTAAGGAGATTCGATGTACGTAACTCTGAGTTTATTCAGTCGCACAATCTTAGACAGCTGCGTTCTGGAAATTCCTGTTAATTAAGTTTAATTAATTTCATTGCTTTTGAAACATTTTTCTTCGATGAAAATAACAATTTTTTGAAAATAATTACTATCAAAAAGCAATAAATTAAGTTATAAAATAAAAGAAATAAAACAATTAAATTGTGTGCACACCCAAGGATCAAAGTGAATGTGCTTTGAAAAACGACCAACAACAATATTAAGTGAATTGGTAGATAATGTTTAAGCCCAGCTTGTTTAGTAATACGATGTTTTACTGCGCCACATTAGCTATTAGCACTTGCGAAAGCACCATGGCGTATACGTAATCAACTGCATTCCTGTGTACAAAACGCACAGTTTACATAAATCCCTACAGGTTGTGCATAAACCAATCCCAGTGGTGCAGTGTCTGTTCTATCTGACTCGCTGCAATTACAGTGTTTTGTTTACTCTTCCTATTCATTAGCAGAAAAAAGGCCTTGCGCGTTAGAAAAAAAGTGTTCGCTTTCTATATATATGTCTTGCAAGCTTAGTGTTTTGCTAACGCGCACATTAGCTCGTTAAGCGTACTTCCGTTGCAAACTTACCTACCTACTTTGAAGTTAGTGTCGGCAAGAAGTAGTTTTCAGTGTTTTGTTGTTATTCTGTTTTTCTTGTGTTTCCGTATGCGTTTGAGTTTCTTAAGCGTTTGCTGCAAAGAGCTACGATTTCAATATATGTGACCTGGTCTACGAAAAGGGGGCTTAGGTGTAAAAAATTAAAAATAAAAAAAAAAAAAAAAAAAAAAAAAAAATTAAACAAAAAAATGGTTTCTTGACATCTAAGCCCCCTTTACGTAGACCAGGTCACATATATGTACTATGAATACTATACTGTGAACGTGAATATAACTATAGCCGAAATATATAGTAATTCATAGGGCGTCTTTTCTTCAAAAGAAAAGTACGCAAAAATCTATTCTGCGGAACAGCACTATGTGTAATTAAATAATTATTAATTAACCCGCTGATAACTGAAGAAGTTCTTAGCTCAAGTATGCGTACCGTCCTGTTGCCACCGCGTAACCAGATATTCGTTCAAGATCTAGTCCTGTTTGCTTTCTACGATATCTAATATATCTTGACTGACAAGCTTGTTGCACTTGCTCTTACCCAGAACACTTAAGTACCCCTAATCGTGTTAACCAAAGATTGAATTAATATTGAGCTACCTCTCAGAAGGTCATGTACTTCTGCTCTGTATTAATTGTAGTTGCCGCTTAGTGCAAAGCAAAGACGGGAACAACTTACTATATGTGTTTGCAAGAGCAAGAAGTATCAAAGAAGTTTCGCTGAAATTTTGCAGTTAGCTCTCTTCCAATAAATCGTGAAACATACAACTTTTCAGCCTGAGTACTAACTTTGAAGCTGAAGTTTATTCGAAAGAAATATATTAGGAAATTAAAACAAAAACCAATAAAAAAAAGAGCTTAATTTATGCGAAATTTTTCGTTTAATTCCCTTTATCAAATTCTGCAGACCTTCTTCTTTTGTAATGGCACGACTTGCCTCAAGCTAGGTTTTTTTTAATTATCGACATTTTCGGTAACTCGATTGATCATTTTTCATGTTCTGCAGGTTTCTTCTATTTTTTAAGAAAATTTACATTGTTGTCATTTAACAAAGCCAATGCGGAATGATTGTTGTGTAATGTTGCTATATCGAACCAAAATAATGTTGACGCGATGTGTTTCTTATAACGGGAGGGCCCTCTAACGTTTCAATTTTGAATTATCTATATTTCGACATTGGAAATGTCAAATACTCTCCTGAAAGTGACAGATATTCAATAAAAAGTCAAAAATTTACGAAATGGGTCGCCATTCACTAGAAGAAAACTGGGAAATATTGAAAACTTTTTTTCAAAGTGGTGAGTCAAGTGGATGGTCAATTTTACCGAAAAATCAGACGAGGCTCATTTCCACCTCCATGGCAGAATAGTCACATTTGGGGCACAGGACGGCGGTAAGTGCCATACAGCAAACGCTACACTCAATCTTCTACGCCCTATCTTTGAAAATCGCATAATCAACAAAAGAAGTGATGTGAATTGGCCTCCCGGAAGCTGCGATTTAACTCCGTTGGACTATTTTCTGTGGGGAGCTGTTAAAGATAAATGTTACGCCAACCATCCAGAAACAAATCAAGATCTAAAGTACGAGATTCAAGCTGCTGTAGCTGCCATAAGGCCTGAAACCATCGAGGAAGTACTCCAAAATTGGGTGGATCGGATAAGCTACTGTAACTTAGCCGTGGTGGTCATTTATCCGAAATTGTTTTCCACAAATAAATTTGATCAAACAGCCTTTTTAATAAATGTTAGACCTTTGGAAAATATCAAGCCGTTCTTTTATTGAGTTTTTAAATTTAAAATTTTATATGGCCCACCCTTTAAAATGGTATAAGGTGACAGTTTAGACACTCTTTTATATAATTCTCGGCCAATCAAGTACCCTTTGTGAAAAATGGAGTAGTCTTAAGGGCGCAAGAGCAAAAAGCCTGCCAGATTAGTACTTTCCACCCAATTTTTCTATTTCACTGTTCACTAGTTGACACTGACTCGTCGACAGTACCTTTAGTTTCTTATAGAATTGGGGACCTGCTAATGTTCTTGAGTCGATTTTAACATATGCTTCATCGTTCATTATAATGCACTCAACAGAATCTTTACGTAGCCTTGTTTTCCTCCTTTTTTTACTGTCATCGTGTCAAAATTTAGGTTTTTAATATTTAAAAATTCAGATATTTCAAAAAAAAAGCGTAAAAAATGATTTTTATTTTCAGGCAGTCGCCATTTTTCAAAATTTTTCGTGTTCTCTGATTTAGGGACTATAACAGCTTCCTTGCTGACTAAGAATTTCTTTTGATTTTTTTTTTTTCAGAATACCTGGAGGGTCAGGATCAATGTCAGCAGGATGCGCCATTTTTTTTACACCTGTCTCCCCTCTAATTATTTTAATTTTTAATATTTTATTGTAAAATTTTTTTCTGTAGCCTTCAGATATCAATAAAAACACCTTAAAAAATGGATATTAAAAATATGCTTGGTTTTTTTTTTTTAATAAAATTAAAAAAAACTGCCCAAAATTTGATTTCTAGAGTAGAATATCCCCTTAACTCAACTTTTTGGCATCCATGTTTCAAGTTACTGTAAGCAACACAAAAAATTTCCTAGCTACAAATAAACTAAAACTTGTTTTTGCTACTATAAAAGCGATAAAAATTTCAAACGATTTTTTGAAAATTCTACAGTTCTTCAGCAGTGACTATGCCTCGTAACATACCCCGTTCACGGTATGATAATAAATGAGAATGAGTGAATGCCGTTTGAAGTTTTTGACGTTTTCACATAAACTTTTGCACCTGCCTCCTCGTATGTGGTTTGGAAAGCTCAATGGAAAATGCTGCCGAACTTCTAACAAACTAATTGCCGAATTCCAATTTGGTTTTCGTAAATTCGAGGTGACACTTTATGTTTAGCAGTTCCTCAACTCAAGGCTTGATTAATTTATTGATGAATAGATCAATATTAATTTGCAAAACTGCTCAGTGACATCAGTGCCAAATATCATGTCATCATAATTATTAGTGATTAGTATACGTTTATCTTGCTGAAGCACGAAAAGTATGTACCTTTGGAAATTTTTATGATGAGTGAAATCATTCAACAGAATTAAATTTCTGGTGATAAAAATGTACAGAATGCTGGAAAAAGGCCTTCGGTGATAACTGTCTATCGCCGGCAGGTGTGTTTGATTAGTTCCAGTTAAGGGGGTATTCTAGACTAGAAATCTAATTTTGGGCATTTTTTGAATTTTATTTAAAAAAAAAAAAAAAAACCAAAAAATATTTTTACTATCCATTTTTTATGGTGTTTTTTTTTATTGATATCTTAAGAATAAAAAAAAATAAATTTCCAAAACAAATATTAAAAATTAAAATAATTAAATGGGGGGGGGGGGGGGGGGGGGGGCGTTGGGTAGAGACAGGTGTAAAAAAATGACGCATCCTGGTAACATTGATCCTGACTCTCCTGGTAGTATGAAAAAAAAATAAAAAGAAATTTTTAATCAGTAAGGATGCTGTTATAGTCCCTACCTCAGGGAAAACGAAAAATTTTTTTTTTTGTGAAAAACGGCGACTGCCTGAAAATAAATATAATTTTTTACGCTTTATTTTGAAATTCCTGAATTTTTTTAAATATTAAAAACAAAAATTTTGACACGATGCTGGTAGAAACGATAAAGGATTATATAAGGAAAGTTCACACAAAATTTCAAGTAAATCGGTTGTATAGAACATGAGATATTGCCGGTACCGTGTGGAAAAAAGTAGTTTCGAGAAAAACGCGTTTAAAAAAGTGAGTTTACCTACCTAACGGGCTAGGTACTGCGTCACTAAACTGTAGCTTTTAAAATAATTTTAATTTTTAGAAATCCTTTGGAGGATGTGTTCTTAAGGGTCGAAACTTTAAATATATGAAAAAAGCGAGTTTTTCAAAACTCTAGAGTAGAATACCCCCTTAATCACAAAGAGTTTACGAACCATGTCCACAACGACCATAAACTGACTTGCCGTTTCAACATCAACTGATGTTCAAATTGTCAATAAAATAAAGAAATTGATGCTTGAGAATCGATGTTTAACAGTTAGAGATCTACTGGCATTATTGAGGTATTGCAAGGATCAGTGAAAACCATTTTAAAATATCATTTGGACGTAAGATAAGTTAAACCACGATTGGTTCCAAAATCACTCGATTTTTTTTTTTCGAAAAACAGCGTCGCGCTAACGTCTGTGAAGCATTGTTTCCGACTACCAGAATGACATGAAACGTATTATTACTGGAGATGAGTCTTGGATCTATGCTAGCGACCCAGAAACAGACGATTAATCGGCCGAATAGCGTAGCAAAGTTGAGCTGAAGCCAAAAAAACGAGGTCAAATGACAAGATATGTTGAAAGTTACCTTCGATTATCAGGTGTCGTGCCCACCAAAGTCTAACCGGCTAATCTGTCAGCAAGGAGTGTTATATTCGTAAAGAGAGGCCGGAATTATGGGCCGACAGCTCTTGGCTTGCATTGATTCTTTAAGATTTTTACGCCAAACTTTCAAACAATACCGTCTCACAACCATCTTATTCACCTGAGTTAGCTCCGTATGACTTCTGGCTATTCAGCAAGTTAAAACGACTGCTCCGGGAAAACGATTTTGAGTCAATTGAATACATTAAACGTGAATCTCTCCAATTGAAAGCAATTCAGGAAATTGACTTTAACAACTGTTTCGAGAATGGAAAAAAACGTGCACAAGTGTATTGGGACCAAGAGGATTGTTTGAGGGGGACGACATAGATTTTGAATAATAAATTAATAGTTTTAAAATTATGAACAAAATCTTACTATTTTTTTCTCATAGTAGTATTTATGTAATAAGGCGCAAAGCTTTGTATAGGACCGAAATTATAGCTCGCGAGGTTCTTGACAAATTTTCGTGAGTGAGAGGATTTTGGTGCCGGCGGTTCCACAATGTGCCTTCTAAAGGCCTAGTGGCAATACCAGAACCCACCTACCTACCCAAAAGTTGTACAAAATAAATTTTGTTATAAATTAATAATATCAAATTTTAGTAATTTTCCGATTCATAATTACATCTACACTAATATTGTATTATTTAACTAACACAATAGCATTTTATTCACATTCATTTTATATATAAATTATATTAGTTCATTGCAACAGACAGGAAGGAAATAGCAACCAATACTGTTGCAATTTTTATGACAGAAATGTTAAACGCACAGAGCGGAAGCAAACACATTTAATTAACGCTAAATGGCAGCGTTTAGTTCGAGAGGCAGACATACTATGTACACAGGTATTAGTGCACCCACACATATAAGCAAATAGGGTAGAAGTTTAAATAGTGAAATGCTAATTTGCATAGCATTGTATGCGCTCAAATTCAGACCGCTAATAGATACCGCAATCGAATGCGCTTTGATAGCATTAAATGCGTGAGTGGCTTTGAATTCATAAAAGCACGCTAGCAACGGTATGCGCGCTTATGTATTTGCAGCAAATCTGTTTGGAAATTGTGAGCGTGTAGACAATTATCAACGGTGCGTATGAGTAACATTTTCGACGAAATTAGATGTTAGACATTAGAGCGTTATTTCTAATTTGTCCCTATATTGGGACTAAACTTAATATATAATTTTAAGATAGTATTAGATTGGATTCAATGTTCTTATATTACGACATATGTATAGATAAAAAGTTATTAAGAAACTTGTCGCATTCAAAGACCAAATTTTCTAAGGTATAAGGCAAAAAAATATTTTTTTTTTTTCAAAAATTGAATCGCCTACCCTTTAATTATTCTAAATAACTACAAGGTTATTATAATATTTAAAAAAAAAAATATTATTGCAATTGTATCATGACAGCCTCTGTCTTGATAACTAACATAATATATACAATTTTTTTTTGTGCAGAATAAATAGAGAAAGTTGTCAGCAGTGCGAGTTCATCTAGTCAATAAAACAATTATGTACCTAAAACATATCAACATTTATTATCCATATAATCCATCATTCTATATATTCATATTTTTTTATATTTTTTAACAAGGTTTATTTGCTTTTATATATTTTTTGTACGCAGCGTAGTAAAAATTGCTTTTACTAATTTTCAACAGTAACGAAATCATAAAATTCTTGCATTATCTTCACTGATCTTTCAGCGGTAGCGTTGACTGCTCGCAGGGCAAAAAACTTTTTTTGTGACATCTTGAAACTAAGCGTTATTTAACCATGTCCGTCTATCTGTATATCTTTATTAAATAAATATATTAAATAATAATAATAAAATATTCTTCAAAAATTAGCGTATAAAAATATTATAAGTAAAAGTAATAATTACGAAAAAAAAAATAAAATAAAAATACCAATTATGAAAAATTAAAAAATAATAATAACAATAATCAATAAATTAAAATAAGAGTAATAAATAATGAATTCAGTCGTTTTACATATATTTTTGCCACTGCACGTGCTCAATTCTGCTAAATAGCAGCGACAACGTCGAATTCCTTACTTTGATTCTATCGGTTCTGTTAGCCGCCAAATCGAACATCATACAAAATTCAATTTGCACCTTCTCTATACTATACATTCTCTGACCCGGTGTGCTTTTCAGAATGCATCGCAAACAACAGCCACGGCGCTATGGCGGTTTTGTTTACTTTTTCAATTTTTTAATTCGTAATATCTTTTGAAAGGAAAGTCCAATTTAAAAACTATTTTATGGGTTGTTAAATGGTCTTGACCATAAAATAATTTATTTGGATAAGGATTAGTATAAACACATAAATAGCATGGTTGGTGAATTTGGTCGGCATTTTCATTAATGTTTAAAATGAAAAAAGTTGTTGTAGTGACATAACTACAATAGTTGGACATATGCTACCGCGGAGTGTTTTGTAGACATTATGATGTTTTTCAATATTGTTGTACATTATTTTGTTCTATCGCTAATAGTTTCGGCAGCGCATTCGACGTAAGACATTTTAAGACTAATTTTTCTACTCCTTCGGTTATATTGTTCAAATTTTACCAAGGATTCTTAATTTTTTTTAGAATGAAATGTAACCTATGTCAAATTGGAAGAATGTAGCATTCTATTGGTGAAAGAGTTTTTTAAATCGGCTCAGTACTTTTTGAGCCTATTTATTACAAACATACAAAAATAGGTACAAATCTTTCCTCTTTATAATATTAGTATAGACTAGTTCCTCAGTTTTTAAGATATCGTTTTGAAATTTTGTAAATGTCATTTTCTCTTCAAGAAGCTGGTCATTTGTCGGAACTGCCGATATCGGGCAACTATAACATATAGCTGCCATACAAACTGAACGATTGGAATCAAGTTCTTCTATGGAAAACTTTCACATTTGACAATGTATGTATCTTCACAAAAGTTGGCACAGGTTATTTTTAAAGCTGAAAATGTAATCTCCGAAAAAATTGTTCAGATCGGATTACGATAGCATACAGCTTCTATACAAACTAAACACATAGTTACTAAAAGAAATGCACCAATGAAGGGTATATTAGCTTCGGTGCAGCCGAGGTTAACGTTTTTCTTGTTATTTTAAGCTATTGATTCGTAAATCATCATCATAAAACATCAAAAATCATTTAATCTCCAGAGATTATGTTTTAGCTTCTGTAAAGCAATTTCTTAGCCCAACGTTTCGTTTTTCAGAAGTTTTCATTGATTTAAAAACGCACAAATTCTAATAGCATTCGTTTACAGACATTAGGGATGTCACACAAATAAGGAACAAACAAATAGCTAACAGTGCTAAGAAGTGTAAGTTTTAGAACATATGTGACTAACCTCGCCATCTACCTTGCCTGGTACATGGTGCCTGGTGTTTGATATTTAAATTTTAATTTTTAATTTTTAGTCGGTGTTTCAAGACACGTTGTATATTCCTTTCTCTGTTGTTCTTTTGATTTGCGAGCATTAATCGCAGGTAGAAAATGTCCATCAAAGTGAACAGCCACAAACGGTAGCAACTCATTTTGATTTTTCGTTGCAAATTCTCTGAATTGAGGACTTACGACGTATTTATAGGAAATTTATCAGTATTGTGTCCAAGTATCTCAAGAGTAGTTTTAAGAATAAATATGTACTGAGTCGCTACTAATAGATGAAGTCTTTCCGCATTGCTTTCTATAACTTGAGCGGAGTATATTAAATTTTCCACGACTAAAAAAAAGAAAATACATATTTTCAATTCAATATTTCTTATGAAGTAGCCAGTTTATTCTATTCCTTTTATTTTTTCCGTCATTTGATATATATTTTATTATTTATAATATTATTTTCGCAATGCATCGAGTTAAAGAGCACGTGCGTAGGCAGGAAGCATTTCAGAAGTTGTTTGATCGTTTGCTAAAAGATTCTGTTGAGTGCATTATAACAGACGACCAAACATATGTTAAAAATGGGCTCAAGAACATTACCAGGTCCCTAATTCTATACAAAACAAAAAGATGGTACTGTCTGCCAGTCCGTATAAACAATTGAAATAGAAAAACTTTTCCAGAAAAAAGTCATCTAGTAGGCTATATGCTCTTGCGGAGAGTACTCTATAGGCAGATAATTAACCGTCTTAACCGATTTTATAAAAAAAATATAGTATTTAATGTACATATGCCAACACATAAACAAAATTTTGACAATTGGACTTTTCGAAGCCACGAAAATTTAAAATTTTAGATATTTTCTAAACACTTTTCGTATATCTACGGGTGTTAAAGCTCACTTATTAGCTCTGAACTGTTACCATAATTTTATTATCACCCAAAGTGCCAAGTAATTACATGACTTTTCGTTGCGTATTTTTACATATATGTATATATAGTATATATTAATTTCTCGAGTATAGGTATTTTTTCCTTTTTAACAATCATTATAGCATATATTGAAACGCTTTGGTGAATTTTTGTTTCAATTGTTATAAAATATAAAGGATTGACTAAATACTCAATTCCTTAAGGGGGGAGCCTGCTTTCGAGGCTTAAAAAAATCGATTTTTTTCAGGATTTTTTGGGAGGGAAGGAAATAATTGATTAAAACGAAATAGAGTTTATAGTTATATATGTAAACACCATTCACAAATTTGGATACGAAATCTTTTTTTTATCTTAATCATTCTGATATTCTGCCTTTGGAAAGTAATTGCAATATGCATTTGTCGAACGGCAGGCAGGATGCATTTCCCAATTTCTGTCGGAAATCAAAAAGTTCTAAAAGCTTCATATTTTTAAATAATTTAGCTTTTAGTTAAACTATAAAAATCCAAAAAAAAGTTTAAAATTAAAAAAAAAAATTAAAAAAAAAATTTAAAAAATTTATGAAAATTAAAAATTGATAAAAAAGGGATTTTTGAACAAAATAATTTTATTTAATATTGTTTAAAAATATGTTCAAACTTGACTTTTCTTAGTTTCTTTTTAGTTTAAATAGAAGATAATTTAATGCCAAAGATAATAAATTTCGCCCCAATTCGATATAACGTTTAGTTTCTTTTCTTTCCTGCCAGCAAATTACATCAGAAAAATCGTGAACCGTGAAAAACCGAGAAAACGCGCGTCAAAGTTTTCGCTTTCTGCCCAATCGCTCATATATCAGCTAGACGTCCGGTCACTATTTCCCTTCTAGCTTCGAAAAGCTTTCTAATTCCCATCTACCAGTATAACTTTGAGGACATATTCTTAGATTATTTTAAAAATATTTAAGCAAAACAAAAAGAAAATCGATTTTTGAAGCTTCTAAAGCAGGCTCCTCCCTCAAGTTAATTCAAAGTATTTCCTTATCTATTTTATTAGTTCATAATAAGAAAATGCCATTTCACAGCTCTTTATAGATGTCAGTATCTCATGAATTAAATTCATATTTGCATATGCAACGCTAATTTTAAAAAACCCAATCTAATAAATTTTGTAATCTTTAAGGTGATAATATGACAAATTACCTTACTAATGCAGCAATCATTTATCATAAACGCCGCACCCAGGCAACCTCAAAGTCACACAAGCCAGACAATTGGCATGTAGCCAAAGAAAAGGTTCCACAAAAAGTAGCGTAAATTCATTAACACAAACACAAGCAGCACAACGTCGTCTAATACATGCAAATTATGTGAACAGATTGTTTTAGAAATGGGTATTCGAGTACTAACACCTGCGCAATAATGAATGTAGCTAACAAAGTAGCGGATAAAGCGAAAAACAGTTCGGAAAGGAAATGACAAAGAACTGCGTGTCACATCGAATTCCAAACGCCAACCGGTTACCGTATCGCATGTGATTTATTTGTGGAAATTCGCTAAAATGAATTAGTTATATTTGCTTGCCTGGCTTATTTACATGTCTATTGACAGCAAATCAGCTGTATTTATTGTAATGTGTCAGTTTTGTCTTTGTAGCAAAATTTTTATTTAGTTATTATTTTCTTTTTTCATATTAAGTGTAAAGTGAAATTGTGAAGAGAAGTGTGGTCTTGATATTCTTTCCTCTATTTTCTGTATTTATATGCGCTTCAAAGTTTGAAAGGATATTTTAAAAATATTCTAGTTCCACTGATCTATTGGGTTTTTATATGATTGAAAGTCAAGCATATTGAGAGAATATATTTAATTTTTTGCTTCATGAACTTAAAAAAGCATGATCAAGCTTTAATGCAAATATATTGCTCGGAAAAGGTCAATCATTTGTTCATTTATTTGACGAGTTTTTATAACTTCACTCACTTTTTTTTATAACTTTTTTAAGAAGTTGAAAAAATACGAGGTGAAAAATATAATAATAATAAACGTCACGCAAACTACTACAAAAACTCTTAAACGATCCTTAAAGCGCCCACTATTACAACCATCACTTAGCAACAAAAATGTCACGCCAATAACTTCTCAGCACTAATGATGTTTCGTCAGGCAACATGCTGCCTAGCCGATACTCGTATGCTTTTATATGTGTTTCCCGTTTGCCCCATTATTTATATAAACTACCGACTGTGGATACTTTAACATTTATTGCTCGCTGTGTGGGTCTTAAGCACCGTTTAAGTCACAAAGTGAAGGTGTGAAATGCCAACACGCTGTCACACCCACCCACTGTTTTGTTTGAATGAGTCAATCGTCTTACCCAGCTACGCCCAGACATTTGTATGCTGACGTATTGTTTTGTTAGCACATTTTATGCATTTTGTTTACTTTATATTTTTCTGATTTCTGAATCAAATTGCATGACATAGATTTGGTAGCTACCTGTCATGGAAAATTAATGATGCTTAGAATACAAGTAGGACAGTTCGATCGCATTGGAAATAAAGGCATTAAAGAAATATTTAAAAGATATATAAACTTATTTTTAATGTTGAATGTTTTATAAATGCACATATAAAGTCGATTTGGTTTCCGGAAGAGATGAAGCAGAATGTATGCTATAAGAACTCTTACCAAAATTACTGAAAAAGCATTGGTGGTGTTGGGGTGACAAAAAGTAGTTGTGTAGTCATTACCCTTTACATTAAAAACGCGTTCAACTCAGCGAACGGGACTCTAATTATTAGAGCTCTGACAGAGTTAAAGGTTCCTGACTTTCTTATTCGAATTGTGGCAAACAGAAGGTATATGACAGATAATTTGGACCTGGAGTTACACAGTTACAGGCGGTGTTCCACTAGAGTCAGTACTCTGGAACGTATTCTGAGAGTCGCGATGCAGGAAGCGGTTTATAAGGTAGAATATGCGGGCGACATTAATGTTGTAGTTGTAGCGAGAACTCTTTACGAGACGAGGAAGAAGTGTAGTGAAAGCACTAAAAATGTTAAAAAATGTCTCGAGACTGCTGGCTTACAACTAACTGTTCACAAAACGAAAGCAGTATTAATGAGTAGTCGTAAGAGAAAAGAAACAATCGAGCAGCAACAAAGCAGCGAGGTCTGTATCGGCAATTGCTAGAATAATGCCCAATATGGGGGGCTTGAGTTTGATTGGACTATGGCAGCTATATGCTATAGTAGTCCGATATGGGGAGCTTTTTGAGGACAGTTGCAAAATTTCAGTTGAATAACTTAAAAAATGAGGGACAATTTCTCGTACATTCAGACAGACGGTCGGACATACACACAGACGAAAAAGTGTAAATTGACTGAGCTCGTGAAGCTAATCATTTATATATGTTTATTTTATATAGAGTTTCCGATTTGGGTGTTACAAGCATCGTATCAAACCTATTATACCCTGTCCTGTCCCTGTAAGGGTATAAAGCTGTACCACTTTGTATAAAATTAAAAAAAAAAAAAATATATATGCTTAGTCGCAATTGAGTTTAAAGATATTAAATAATAAAAATCTTTTGTGATTTCACGATTCTGAAGGTGTCATCCATCGATCTGAAATCGGCGATGTACCACCAGTAGTGTTTCATTGAAGGACGCCACAAGGATAGCGCTTTGAAAAATATGATTGTTTCTACTTCCAGTCTTCCAGTGCATTCATATTACAACATCAACGCATCAGTGAATTTACTTAATGGTACTTTTTAACTCTCATAATAGTTCGAAGCGTAGTTAGAAGTATAAGAGGAAATATTGTACGATATAAAGTGACTAACAAATTGAGCGTCTATGCCTTTTTTCCGCTTTTACGCGCATGTCGCTCGCTGTGATGCTCGCTTGAAACTTAGGCTAAGTCTTCAGGCTTTAAATTAACTCTTTGAGCAAACCAGAGCTGTTCTGAGATACAGCTGGGAAAGTGGTGAGAATATAAGTAGCCGTAAAGTTAGTCGCTAAGCAGCTTTCTCAACTTAAATTCTGCCTTAAAGTGAGTTAAAAAGCGTATGAATACGTAAAAGTACTAAAAACAAGAAAAAACGTTAACTTCGGTTGCACCGAAGCTAAATACCCTTCACAGGTGCATTTCTATTAGTAACTATGTGTCCAGTTTGTATGGAAGCTATATGTTATAGTTAACCGATCTGAACAAATTCTTCAGAGATTACATTGTTGCCTTAGAAAATAATATATACCAAATTTCGTGAATATATCTTGTCAAATGTGAAAGTTGTCCATACAAGAACTTGATTCCGATCGTTCAGTTTGTATGGCAGCTATATGTTATAGTTAACCGATCTGAACAATTTTCTCGGATATTACATTTTTGCCCTAGAAAATAATCTATACCAAATTTGGTGATGATACATTGTCAAATGCGAAAGTTTTCCATATGAGAACTTGATTCCGATCGTTCAGTTTATATGGCAGCTATATGTTATAGTGGTCCGATATCGGCCGTTCCGACAAATGAGCAGCTTCTTGAAGAGAAAATGACGTTTGCAAAATTTCAAAAGGATATCTTAAAAACTGAGGGACTAGTTCGTATATATACAGACAGACGGACAGACGGACAGACAGACGGACATGGCTAAATCGACTCAGCTCAACATACTGATCATTTATATATATACTTTATAGGGTCTCCGACGCTTCCTTCTGGGTGTTACAAACATCGTGACAAAGTTAATATACCCTGTTCAGGGTATAAATATATAAGTTTGTAAAATAAGTTTCTTCTTTTTCTCTTCTTGGAAGCTACTTAACTGCTAGCAATGTTTTTTCTGGTTAAATAAACCTTTCGCTGTAATCTCTCTCTCCATCTCTCTAATATGGAATTGCGCTCAATCGTTAAATAGCTGAAAAATATCGATACACAAGCGCGGTATATACTTGGATAGGTGCTAGAATAAATAAAAGACTTACTTGTATATATTCTTAATTTTCTTATCGATATTTTTTTAGGGCGAGAGGATTATAATACTTCCTCGCTACTAACCAAGTATTTTTGTTTACGAAACTAAATTAGTATTAACTTTTTAAGTCTAATGGAATGATAATTGCCACAAATATTACCATTTACCATACGATTTTTCAATATGATTTGCCTTTCCTTCAAAACAGGTCTCAGTTTCGGCGACCACCGCTTCATTCGGCGAAAATTTTTGTTCCAGTGAGCGTTCGTTTGAGATCTGAGTAAGGAAAATAATTGACGGGTACCAGATCTAGAAAATACGGTGGACGCGAAAGTAACTCGAAGCACCATTCATGGATTTTTGCCAACGTTTTCACTGACTTGTGACGTGGTGCATTGGCTTGGTGAAACAGCACATTCTTTTTCTTAAAATGTGGTCGTTTTTCGGCGATTTCGTCCTTCAAACGGCCTATTACGCTATGTAATAGCTGTTGTTTATGGTCTTCGTTTTTCAAGCTGGTGAATAAAATTATTCCATGCCAATTCCAAAACACAAACACCATAATCTGGTCAGTCGACTGTCGCGTTTTTCTCCGCTTGGAAGCGGCTTCATAGTGTGCGGTCCACTCACTTGACTTTTGATTGGACTTTGAAGTGAAAAGATGGAGCCTTTAACAGGGGTTTGTTACTCTAGAAAATCTCCATACACTTCTTCAACTCGTCGTTCTTTTTGGTCAAAAGTAAGCGGCTCCCATTTTGCACAGAGCTTTCTCATATTGAAATATTCATGAATGATGTGATGTACGCGTTTATTGATATCTATTGAGTGCCTACAGCTTCTATTAACTACACTTTAGAGTCATTCAAAATTTTTTTGTGGACTTTTTTGATATTTTTTATGGGTACCAATCAGATTTGAGCGTCCACTGTGTTTACCTTCTTCGGTGCTCATTTTGCCACGTCGAAACTTTCTGAGACAGTGTCTGGTAACGCGCCCTCAATCTAAGTTGTTTCCTCAACTGTATTTTTGCTCTTAAGGGGGTATTCTAGTCTAGAAATTTGAAAAAATCGATTTTTTTATATTTTCAAAGTTTAACTATTCAAGAATATGTATTAAAGAAGATTTTTCTGATCCGGCATCCAAACTGGTTCGGCCGGAACGCGACACTTTAAACGCGTTTTTCTCAAAACTGACTTTTTCGGAACGATACCCACGATATCTCAGGTTCTACTGGACCGATTTAGTTGAAATTTTTATAGAGTCTTCTTTATAGGCTTGTCTATGGTTGGAACTAGCCCCATCCCAAAATTTTTATTTTTATTATTTTTAAAAAATTCGAAATAGTCAGAAAAAGTGAACAAAAAAATTTTTTTTCAGGCAGTCGCCATTTTGTGAAATTTTTTTTCACCACTTTTCCCGTAGTTCCGACCATTGCGACATTGTTCTAGATTAATAATTTTTTTTTGTTTTTGATTTCAGATAACTAGAAGGGTTGAAATTATGGGCATGGTCACGTGGAAATGTTTTTTGAGACCCCCACTTCGTCAGCTCATAATTTTTGAAATTTTTTACTTTTTTTAGTTTTAAATTTTTTTCTCCACTCTTCTAAAATTAATAAATAACTAACAAAAAAATGTATAGTAAAAATATTAACTGCCTTTTTTTTACGACACTTTAAAACTTACCTGAAATTCATGCTTCTAGATTAGAATACCCCTTTCAAAAAAGCTACATTATACGAGTACCAACAAGCGAGAATTCTTTTTATCCACTTTTCATAAGAACAATAGTTGCTTCATTCAACATGTTATAGCTCACAAACTAATAATCCGGCAGCTGCTAAATTCGTGCTCATGCCTTTTGAATGTTGGGGCTAACTGAAAATCATATGGATTTGTTTCTAGTGGCGTCATCGTTTGCGACTTTTCATTTGAACTGTTAATTTTCCCAATTATCCTCATCTTTAATTTAGATCTCTTTAATTTTTTTGCAAATTCGCCTTTTCTGAAAATGTAGCCTCCAAGACAGCTTATTATTTGCTTCTTCTTCGTGTTGGAATTTGGAATCCGACACTCTCGCATTTTCATGTTTATACCGACGAACATACATACTTGCTGCTTTTTACTCTTCTATTGACATCAATTACCGCTTTTATTGGTTCGCTATGGCACCCTCTTCGTCTCGCTTGTACCTATTCTTTCTCTATTGAAAATTACTTTCTCGTTAGCATCTGTCAAATGACGATAAAACGTAAGCACCAAAACAATGTCATGCCATTCCACCTTTTCAATGTGTTGTCAGGAATATTTTGCTTTCACTTTTTATCTTATTATACGCTAATTTTGTTTATGAAGTATATATTTAAATATTTGTGAATGGGCTTGTCACGGGCCTGTCGTCGTGCTGCTCCTGTTCAGCAGCAACCAACTCTTTCCAAATTTAATACATTTTCTTTTGTCCACTTTTCATTTAACCATTGTAACTTTTGACGTTGTCCATTCCTTATCGCTATGACTTCTATTTATTTGTTCTTTTTGCCACTGTTTGGCTTTTGTCGCTTTTAGTTTGGAGTTGTTTTCATTGTTCATTGTTAACTGTTACACAGTTATATCCTCTGCTTAAATGTTCATTTCGTGTCCATTTGATTGTGGTTTTCTTTGTTCCCTTTTTGTGACGTGCTTATATTATCTTGATTGTCCAAACTGAAGGCAGTGACAGCAAAAACGTGATGACAACTGTCGATATAACTGTTCGTTTTGGTCACATAAATTTAACTAGGATCACTGCCATGATTAGTAATATAAATATCATTATTCATTTACCTGACTAAGTATCCTAAAAATGAAATAGCAGAAATCAGGCTGAAATCAAAAAAATAAACCATATAAATAAACAAAAGAATTCGTGACCGATTAAACTCTAAGTTACATAGAATGATCCCATTTGGAGTTGTTAAGAATAACAATAGCTTTATTTACAACAATGTAGAAAAGAGTCAAGCAATGTTTGTATACCTTGGAACTACTTACCTTCAGAAAGGCTCTCCAGTGATATAAAAACAACTCACGTTTTTGAAGAGTTTTCGTACAGATATTTTTGAAATATTGAAGATACAAGTAATAACGGCACAGTCCTTGCGCTGTCCTAGAACTATCAAATGATTAATACAAAATACTATCAAATAGTAAAAACAAAAAAACAAAAAACAAAAAAAAAACAATTATAAAATCATATCTTTACAGCAAACAAAAAAGTAATTAATAATGATATTACTACATATGATATTATGAACGAAAAATACCTATGAAATACAATGCAATAATATAATCTATAGTGAGAAAAGTGTGGGCTGTTTCGCTTACCACACGGTCGATATGCAAAACATCTGGCACAAAACAGTTCACGTTTGTCTCACAACAATACAGTCTTTGCAAGACTCTCGGCTCGGTGTACCAGGAGACATAGCCAAAACTGATACAAACATACGCTGCTATAAGTAAAATACGATCTCATTTTTTCTTTGATAATGACCGATATATGCGGTACAAAGTTATTTCGAAGTTCGCAAATCTTTATATTAAGTATATGGTCGTATTCAACCCGGTTTTGACATACAGACATAACATTAGAAGAGAGGGATTAGCGCTTAATTTCACTTATATATATCATACATTGACCAACACTTTCGATCAAAAGTAAACTATAGGTAACGGGGTCTAAATACGATACCTAGGAGCCTTAATAGTTCTTATTGTTTTTAAACAATTTTTGGTCATAAGGTGGAACACACTAAAGATATTATTCTTGCAAAATTTTATCCCATTATATAAATTGTTTCTTGATTTGTGTACTGGAAGCTGAACGAACCAAGTGGAATTTAAAATTGCACTATATGACAAGTAGGTGCGAAAAAAAATACCTCGTACTAAATTTTGTCGAAACCGATTGCTCGGGTCTCGAGATATGGGATTTCACCCAAAAGTGGGCGGTCATCATTCCATTTTCATACTGGCTCCCATAAAGCTGTCTCTGGCGTATTTAGTTATTGATTTATTACGCCTTTAGTAGTTTTGAACAGTACCGTTAAATGGGGAGTGAGTGGGGTTATCCTCCGATTTCATCAATTTTTACACTGTCGGTAGCATTTGATCTCAGCAAATTTAGTTGTTGTACCTTAGGTGGCTTACGATACACATATGTACATTAAACTTGTTAGAGGGCAGGGTTTCGCCCACTTTTTAAAAAATTTTGCTACTGAGTTTCGCTGAGTGAGTTACAGTTTTATACCTTAATTTAGCGCTTAGTTATGACCTTTCATAGATTTTCGGTTAATGTCGTTTTTTTGCCGCGCCGATTACTTCCATCTACGAACTCGAGTTTTTTGTACTAAGGAACCTGTATACCTAGTTTCACCAAGATACCCCAATTTTTGCTCAAGTTATAGTTTGCACGGGCGAACGGACGGACAAACAGACAAGTCGATCAGATTTCAAGTTTTCTCATCCCCCTGATCATTTATACATAAGTATGTATATAACTCTATATTAACTTCGACTAGTTTTAGCAACTGGTTGCAAGAGTGTAAAAAACGAGCCGATTAGTTAATTTCAACATTAAAAAAAAGCGACAAACACTAACTTTTCAGAAGGTTTCACTGTCCCCTTAATCATTACTGGAAAACCAAGTTTTTATTACTAGCAATAATATTCAAATATTAGATATGCAGTTACCTTAGAAATAAGAGCACATACAAATTTTTCAGGAATAAAGTCGTAATCTGGGCACTTGAAAATATCAAAATTAGATTAGTGATACAATACAATAAAGAAAATGTGTTTAGGTTGTATCGTTATGTAGTATTTTAGGGCTCTATGTTTACCAAAAGAGAACTGAAAGAATAATAAAACAGCTTAAATATGAAAAATCCGATAACCTAGGGCCGAATAGGTTAACTTCGTGTAAAACAAGGTACATTTTATAAGATTTGTTTGCTTTGAAACAGTTAAAATTTATTTTTAAAACCAAAGGAAATAATTTTGCAAAAATATTCTGTTAAATTTTCATGGAAAAATGCGGAAAGGACAGCGATTTTCTGGAACGTCCCGAAAAAAAGTTTAGCTGGGGAGCCCCCTATAACTCGGTATTGGATCATATGACAATAAAAAATTAAATTTATAGGGTTAGCTTATCGCTTTGTATAGGTAACTCTAGGGGTTTTCAAAACCTAATTTTTTCACTTTTTTGGAATACTTTGAAAAAATAAAATCGGTTAATTTGTTACTGAAAACTGAAAAAAATTAAAAATGAGAGTCAGCTCGTAAATAACGTGTTTTTGTATTCAAAATTACGAAACGATATTGGGTGGGAAACTTAAGTTCAGTTTTGAAAATTGATCTAAAACGTACACAAGCCAGGTATAAAAATACTCATAACTTCGTCAATTTTATCCCAATTCATCGGCAGTGGCTGAAAGAAGGAGTGATTTGTGATTGGCGCCTAATTGTGACCTTAGTGAGGGACTTTCCAATGGCGCTCACACCGACGAGTTGAACCTTAAACTTTCTCTACGAGTTCAAACGATTTCAAATCATTTCTTAATTATATAATGATTTTACTATAGTATAAAGCTTATATATGAATGTAGTATAAAAATATTTAGAATGTAAGAATGTGAATGTAATTGTTAAACAAAATTTTAAGTATACATTTTCATCGTATTCTTCTCTATCCTCTTCCAGATTTTGAGATAAATCAACAAACGTGAAATAAATTTGCTTTAAATTTGAAAGTGAAAGAAAATGTCTGTAGGAGATAATATGTAATCTTTTGAACAAAAGGCAACAAGACAATGACGCATAATAATAAATAAAAACGCAGCCGAATCTATTTATATAATAAATTTTCACCATTTCGTAACAATTTTGCAAAATCTGAAATTGCAATTTCTTATTTTCCTTCAAAGAGCATTTAATATTAGCAAATTATGTACAATGAAATTATAAAAATAATGAATAAATGTAAAAACTATTTACAAAATAGCAAACATTACTCACAGAAAAATATGTAACTTATTGTTATAGTCTATTTGTCTATTAATTTCTGATGATACGTAAACAAAGCCTAAAAATCTACAAGCCAAGCGAACGTCACACCTGTTTTATAAAAACATTTTCATTTGGAACGAATCAGCAGACAAGTGAGTTACCCTACAATGGATGCAAATAACTTGTAGCAAAAATAATATTAACGCGCCAAATATCAAGAAAATATTTTAAAGTCGACAAATGCGTAACGTAACAAACTCTGAAATGGTCCAAGTGAAACTACCTGCGACGCGTATAACAAAAGCGCGAACGTGATTGCCTTTGCACAGCGTAGAATGCAAAAGATGCTTGCCAAAGCGGCGAGAACGATAGTGAAAACAAGAGTAACAACAACGACAAATACTCCCAATATACAACCGCAGCAAACGTGTATAATGAAAATGAAACGAAAAAGTAAAATACCAAAATTTTTGTTGTTTATTACCGCAATTTGTATTAACAACTTCCGGCCATGGCTTGGCGATGGCGGAGATGCTGGCGGTAGTTTACTACCGCTTGCTTATGGCACTCATATGACCGTCACAGCTGGTGATGCCATCGCACATACGTTCACCATCGAAATGCGTGGTCAAAATCATTATCACGATGGTGGTGGAGGAGGCGGTGGAGACAGTAGTGGCAGTTTGGAAAATATGGATTTGGAGAATATGGATATGCATGCCTTTGATCATGATGCTGGTATGAGTGGGGCACCAGAGGAGTCAGAGGAGCGTGATCATATCGCGCATCATTTTGGTAAGTTAGTTTCTCCACAACTAAAATTATAAGTTTTTCACAAACTCTATTCATAAAGTTTTCCTTAATTTGGTATTCATATTAGCATACATACTATATAATTGTAGTTATATAAGTCGGTCCTGAGACCAATACAAATCTACTTAGGCATTTAATTTCTATTACCACCAGCTCGTTGTGTTTCCTGAGTGACGTCACAAGAGCTTAAGACTTAATCTCGCAAATGATAGGCAATGAAGAAGTAAGTGTTGTGTTGTTTCTACCTCGTCTTCCTCCAAATGGTTTCTACAGCTGAGATACCAAAATTCTCAATCTTTCAAGGTGGTCGCCTATAGGGGAATGACGTATAATGACGCCCAATACTAGAGAGGGAAAAAGGTTCATTGAAATTGCGACAAAGCAGGAACCGATTATAACAACAGGTTTCTAAGCACAGCGCTGGGCAAGATCCCTCATCCAGTAGATATGCTACATCGTCCTTGCATGTAAATGCGCACAGAAAATGCCAGAAGCGCTTGGTTTGTTGACTCCATAATAGGATCTAATATGAAATCACAGTGTACTAGGATTACCGGCTATTCAAACTTGCAGAAACTCATATTCTCTGAATCAGATAGCAACTTTCATGTCTAAGCACTTTTCGGATATACAAGGTTTGACAATTAAGTAATGAGACTGATTTTATTGCCGCGCTTGTGGTAAACTTGTGACCTTGAAATTCCCTTTCTCTTTTTTCGGTATCCCTCCCCTCTCCATTAATATATAAACTATCGCTCTGGCTTGTTTAGTTCGCCGGGTGCATCAAGTTAAGTAGACGAGTGTTTGCAGTGCTCGTCACGAAAATGGAAAAACGAAATCAAGAGCAAAGCGTCGCGATAAAATTTTGCGCCAGATTGGGCGAAACAGCTTGGGAAACGTATGCTAAAATTGGAAGAGTGTATGGTGATAGTGCTCTTAGTCGTGTACAAGCTCACAATGCTTGTCTCCGCGCGCCCCCCGCTCGAAAAAAGCTCGCATAAGCAAGTCGAAGGTGAAAACGATGATTATTGCCTTTTTTGATAGCCGTGGAATCGTTTACAAGGAATTCGTTCCACCGGGGAAATCTGTGAATCAAGTCTACTATTGCCAAGTACTCGAATCCTTCCTCACGACAATACGCCGCGCCACGCCGCCCTCAGCGTGCCCCAGTATTTGGCCTCCAAGGGGATTACCGTTTTGCAACAGCCGCCTTATTCGCCCGACATGTCACCCTCTGACTTTTTTGTTTCCTAAAACATAATTGGTGGTCAAAGGATCCCATTTTGAGTCGATTACGGACATCCAGGCGGCCGTGACGAGGGTACTCGCGGACATCCCAGTCGAAGCGTTCCAGAAATGTTACGAAGCATGGAAAACGCGCTGGAATCGCTATATAGCTGCCCAAGGGGACTACTTTGAAGGGGATGGCAGAGTTGTAGAATAATTTTCAAATAAGTTTACGATTTTTTTGGAATCAGTCTCATTACTTAATTGTCATACCTCGTATCTATGGACGGTAACTACTCTCTCGTTTTCAAGTGTGCTCTTTTTTATGGTCTCCAACCATCTAAAAACCCATACAACATGAAGGGCTTGACTGTGGTGTCATTGTGGGAAATAACTACTTTTGGTGATAGACCCCACTTTTTACCAAAGATCTTCTGCAGTTGTACAAGTCTAAGTAATCAATGGACTCCTAGCTTTGCCCTCGATATTGGGAATGAAAATTTGGAGACTTCAGACGGATGCTTCTGATCTATTTAGAAACATTTTCCCGACCTTAAGTGCAACATCCTTTACAAAGTAGAACGGCAGTGACGACCGTCTAGTTTTTTGAGCATTGACGCTCCATACGAAAGGAGAAGGAACATCACCTTGAGGGGTGGCTGCATTTCTCCAGTGCTGTACGCTTATTGCTCGGAGAGTAAACATTACAAAGTGTGCTGACTTGCTGCTCACTTCTG
This sequence comes from Bactrocera correcta, assembly GCA_027475135.1. NCBI lineage: Eukaryota > Metazoa > Arthropoda > Insecta > Diptera > Tephritidae > Bactrocera > Bactrocera correcta. The sequence goes on from CM050323.1 coordinate 132,209,613, forward strand.
TCCTTAAGTTCAAGAATGTGGGTTCTTTCTGAGGATGCCCCGAACCTAGAGGCTAACAGCTCTACAATTTTTCGTAGAAGCCTTTCTTTATCTAGGACTTCTATATTGCAAGTTTCGCTTTATATTAATTCATTTCAGCGGGCTTTACCGAATAACCTTCTGCAAGATGTCCTAATATTCGAAAGCTCTATGTCGACAAAAATGGTTCGTCTAACATTTTTTTTTATCGAATTCAATGAACAAATACTCTTTCACGTAACTCTTTTTTAAATTTGCATTATATTATTTCGGTTTTGCTATCTCCACAGGCCACTGTAACCTAATTACAATTAATCCACTTGACCGCACAGGCATATACACACATAGTTAGCTGACCAGAAGCAAAAAGTGTGAAAATGAAATGATTATAATTACAAATTCTGCTGTCAAGACGAGACTGTGGTCAGAGTTTATGTAATTATATACACATAGTGTTTTTTATACATACAGTCGTGTTCATGATTTATGCAACAGCTCCTTATATTCAAAGATATTTTCTAAATATACTGGCTTGCCAAGCGTGATTATTTTGCTAGAATAGGCTATTGAAATATAAAAACGAAAAAAAATCGCTTAAAAGAAAGTAGCATATATAGGTAATATCAATTTCGTTTTGGATACAGAAATAGAAATAGTCATTACTTTAAATAAAAACAATGTTCCTTATTCCAGTGTGAGAGCACCTCGAAATTAGCGTTTTTTATAACATCTTTCATTATGGCCAGATTGAACAAAATAATAATTTTTGGGCATCAACCCAATACCCAACATTTAGCACGAATAAAAATTACTAAATAGTGATTATTTATTATATGGAGAAACTATTTAAATCTTTTTTAAGTATATTAGAACAACTGACTTTTGACTTTTGTAGGAACTCAACAACTACATTGCATAATTCCGGACAAAAATGGTTATTTGTCAAAAAATTTTCAAACTCTACTGAACATAAAATTTGTAAAATATTTAAACGCCAAAGAAAAAATTAATAAATAATTTTTTGTATTGTTTCTGTGAAATCATTATATTTTTTAAATGATGGAAATAAAGTTTACGGGAAAAAAATTTTTTTCATTTATTTTTTAAATAAACAAAAAAATATAAAAAAAAAGCGGCCCACTCCGGGATTAGCAGGGATAGTTGTCAAATTAATTGAAGTTTTTTTAAGGAAAAAATAGGCGAACTTCCAAATAAAAAAATATTTTTATTTAAAAAAAACCGATTATTTTATATAGTTGATCGTGTTAAATTTTTTTCGTGTATTTTTTCGAAAAGTTCATTCAAAAACAAAAATTAAAAAAAAAAGATCTCCAAAAGTCAATTTCTACAAAAGTTATGGCTATTTGAAAATAAAAAAGCCATTTTTTTGAAAAATTCATAACTTTTTTGAAGTTGGACAAAAAATTTTGAAAAAATTCTCAAAAATGTTTTTCAAAAGGTAGAAAAGGATGGATAAGTTTCAGCAAAATCTAAAGGGGTCGGGTTCAAAAGTGGTCGATTTGGTATGGAAAACCCCAGGTACATACACCATACAGGTATATAACTTATACACTGACCTATATACATATTTGGAATAAAATTTTTTAGAAAAACCGAAATAATTTTACATAATCAGTCGGATGTTCGAAAATCCAGTACGCGTCTATGTGGGCTAAGTTATGTTTCGCCCAATTGTATCCATTTTAGGCACAATGATAAACTCTTATGAGTAAAGTACGCTCTCTTTTTTTCATTGAGAAAACCCAAACATTGGCCGATATATCCAGCATAAAGTCACCAGCAAGTTCGAGAATCTTTATATTTGGTATATGGGGCTCAGGAAAGTATTATACCGATTCCATCCATTTTGGATATACAGAATAACTATTACATGAAAAGGAATCTGTCAGAATTTCCATTGCATATCTCACACATCTGTCGATACTTTCGAACAAAAGTCAACTATGGGTACTGGGCTTTAAATATTCGGTTACTATGTTCTTGAACAGTTTTGGTTGGTTTTGAACAATTTTTTGTCAAAAGGTGGCATACACTAAAGGCATTACTCGTGCAAAGTTTAATCCTGTTATAATAATTGCTTTTTGACTTGTGTGCTGAAAACTGAACGAATCAAGTGGAATTTAAAATTGTGTTTTGTGGGAAGTAGGCGTGGTTATATTCCGATTTCACTCATTTTCACAAAGTGACATAGGAATATGAAAGTAGTATCACGTTCTAAATTTTGTCGAAATCGGTCACTCGAGTCCAGAGATATGGAATTTCTCTAAGAATTTCCCATCGTCCAATTTTACACCGGCCCCAATAAAGTCTGTTCATACCATCCCTGGGGCAAATTTTTACGTTTATGACGCATTTAGTTATTGATTTCTTGCGCTTTATGTAGTTTTGAACCGTGCCGTTATATGGGGAGTAAGCGGGTTTTCACCCGATTTCATCCAAATTCACAAATTGCCAGCAGCTCTTGGATTATTCGTGCGAATTTGGTTGTTGTAGCTTTAGTGGTTTAGGAGATATGCACATTATACATATTAAGAAGCGGGGCCATGCCCACTTTTTCAAAATTGTTTATCCATGCATGGGACACCTATGCTACTGCAATTCCCTGTGCCATATTGCAGTTTTATTTATTAGTTTTAGTTCTTAGTTATGACACTTTATGTATAAGTTTTCGGTTAATGGCGACTTGTGGGCGTGGCTAAGGTCCGATCACGCCCATCTATGAACTCGATATTTATGTTCATTCATACCATTCCAAAGATATACAATTTTTTGTGCCCCTAGAACTCTTAAAACGTATGCCATATCCATCGTTGCGCAGTACGGTCGTTAGCTCCCGACATCTGTGCCACAAGAAAAGCATAAGCGGGGGTATGCTTTCGAATGAACTGCTAATTTTCAAAATCGGTGATTTTGCGAAATTTTCATGGACCAATTGACTTGGTTTGACCCAAATATCAAAATAAAGAATAAATTCGTATTCTGGAAGCTTGGAATTGAATAAGCTATCCAGAGCAATAAAAAAAAGATTTTTGTAGATCTCTAAGATAACTTAGACTAGTCTATTACAACCCTAACAAATCGTATGAGACTATTTGAATATTTAAAGATAAGTAGTGCACGGAAAGTCGCTCTTTTGACGAAGAAACCAGTGGCTGCAACAAGTTTTGCAAAAGAATAACATTCCAGGCACACTACGAAAACTGTTAACCACTATGGTCTGAACACTATGGAATGGGTTTGCTCTTCGTACTAAGATGGCGGTCCTTTACATTTGATTTATCTATGACCTCATGGACCATGCTTTGTATGTGAACCTGAGGAAAGAAGTTATGTTACTATTTGCCGGCTAAGAAATGCCTATAAAGAGAAGGTTTGAGCAGGAAAACTACCCAAAATATACAACCAAACTACCGAAGAAGAAGTTTACATCGGTAAAAATCGACGTTATATTCTTGGGGAAGCGCAATTAAGGACCTGAATTCAATTGAAAAATTATGGAAATGTGCCTAGTGATTTCATCAAATCCATCAAGTCAAACACTACTTTGTTTAGTGGTATTGAAGGTATAGACAACGTCGCTGAATGGTTGTATGAAAAAATAAATACTTTGCAACCAAATACTAGTTAATCGAAAAGATTTATTGTATGCAATTGTAATTTTTTATCTGAGTATTTTTTCTGTTTTTCTTTTAACATAATAAGGAAAAATATTTTCGTATATTTCTAAGTTTTTTTTTTAATAAATCCTTTTGAATTCGTGTGCGTATTTTGACTTCTTTTTTGTTCTATAGTTAGAACTCACGAACACTACTATTTTCATGAACAGAGCTGTACATCTGTGTAGGTTTATATGCATTAAAGCATTGCTACAAAAAACAAAAAAAATAAACCGCAGAATATGCCAGTGTCTAACTGTTTGCATTTAGCTTTTGTCTGCGCGCGTGTTAATATTTACTGAGCGGCGGTTGAGTAAAATTTAAATTTATTTAATCTTTTGTTTTATATGTGTTTCGCAGCATTTTCAATGGCCTGTAAAAATGGCTAGTTGGCTGGCCGCTTCACAATGGCATTAATGTAATCACCTGACCGCAGAAATGTATTTATAAGTGGGTGTTGGTATATGACACTATATGTCACTGTAGTATTTAAAGACTTAAAAACTGCAAATAAAGATATTATTTGTGTGTGGAACAATTCAAAATATAAAATTTTCAAAATTTTTCAAATTTATTTAAATATGAAGAATGCTCCATTTTTTATGCCGGATAAGTCGATTTAGTTATGTCCATCACTCTGCCCGTCTGTTTATATATACTCGACCTAGTCTCTTAGTTTTTGCGATATGGAAATTTTATATACGTCTTTTTCGCCCCAAAAAGCTGCTGGTTTGTTGGAACCACCGCTATCGGATCACTATAACGTATAGTTGCCATAAAAAAGGAATGATAAAAATCAAGTTCTTCAAAGGAATATTTCTATAGGGTTTGTGAGGAAAGTAATGGGACTGAGTCGATTTACAAACATTTATTGAATCAATCGTTACAATTCTTTAAAAGCTTTCAAAATAGGTTCCACACTGTCGTCTCAAATTGCTTGCCTTTCATCAGCAAATTACAGACAAGGAAACAAAAAGATCCACGACTCGTCACCTGTGATTTTTATCTTCTTAATTGGCGTAGACACCGCTTACGCGATTATAGCCGAGTTAACAACCGCGCGCCAGGCGTTTCTTCTTTTCGCTACGTGGCGCCAATTGGATATTCCAAGCGAAGCCAGGTCCTTCTCCACTTGGTTCTTTCAACGGAGTGGAAGTCTTCCTCTTCCTCTGCTTCCCCGTGCAGGTACTGCGTCGAATCCTTTCAGAGCTGGAGTGTTTTCTTCCATCCGGGCAACATGACCTAGCGAGCGTAGCCGCTGTCTTTTAATTCGCTGAACTAAACCAATGTCACCTGTGATTACGTTATTCAAAAATTGGGCGTCGCGAATACTTAGTCGACGGTCTGAGTTCAAAACTTTGTCTGCATTTGTCAAAGTCGGTCGGTACACATTTCCCATTTTCCAGCAAACTTTCACAGTTCTAAAGCGAATGCAAAAGCAAGCGGGAAGTGAAAATGCTTTATTTGGCTGAATATGATAAGTGAATAAACAAGTGACTGCACAAGTGATATGTGAATATTTGAAAATAAGTGATGAAAATAAACACCTCCTACATATATTTATTAAATTTTTTTTTACAAAAGTGCAGTGTATTTAACAAATATCGCTCCAATAAGTACTTAGCAACTTCTCTGTAATGCTTGTATAAACGCAGTGACTACAATTGCAAGTTACGTATACGTCATGTATTACATCAACGTGAAAATTTTTGTATAGTTTATTTACAGTAGCTTTTTTGATTACCTTCTACATACTCTCATAGCATATGTGTATATAAAATTGCTCGGATTCCGATTCTCTGGTTGGCGGTCTACATCTTAAGATATTTCCCTGGCTTTGATTCATGCAAGTTGCAAGAGTATAAAATGGTCGGTTGCACTCGTACTTAAGCCTTTCCTTATATTTCATATTTGCAGTTTAATATCAACAATTTAAGCCACTTAACCGACCAAAATATTTGGCGAACATTTTATCTCCGTAACGTACACACACATATGCAGAGTAAACATTTATTCTTCATGCCTGAGCTGCATTTAACCGATTATAAACTAACATATGTACACAAATGAACACATTTCTAGTACATATAAACAAATTTATGTGTTCGTTATTGTTGTATGTTCGTGTTTAATTTGTTTTTGCAAAGGCACCGCATGTTTCTGTTTTTACTCTCTTAGCTTTCAATTTAAACCATGTCCTTATATAAGGAAGCGATTGAAATATTAGAATTTAGAAGCATTGCGCATCTCTCGTGTAATATTCGTATATTTGTGTAAGTGTAGGTATACTGGTATGCATTTAAATGTATGATTTTCTTAAGGAGTCAGTAGGGTAATCTTTTTTAAATTTTTTTTTTTGCATTTTCTGATCCCTAATACCCTTAGCTATCCTTGGCTTTAAAGTAGAAATCCACTTTACCATTGGAAGTTCGGAAGTCTCGGAGTGCACACCTCAAACTTGAAAGGCGTTTTTCTCAAATAACACTTTTTCAAACTGGCGGACATGATTTCATTCGAAATACTCAACCGATTTGCTTAATTTTTTTTTTTAAGTGTTCACTGAACGTCTGGTTATCGTCTCTATATTTGTTATGATTTATTGACAATATTATGACAAAATATATGTATATATGTAAAGAAACATGGGGAAAAACTAAAGAAAAACGTTAATTATTTTTTTATTTATCAACATGTTTTCATCGTTCTAGGGACGATAACCATTCACGTACTTTTTAAGAATAAACTGGGTTTTTTTGTTTCAGATGATCCAAACATGAAAAATCGTGTCCGCCAGTGAAAAAACGCATGCTAATTCATCCAATCATTTCTCCGACAGATGTCACAAAAAAAAAATTCCAAAAAATTTGTTTATACACTCTACAAAACACCTCATGATATGTGAAAAAAGTTCTATTGTAGAATAAAAATTTCTATGAAAAAAAATGTCAAAAACACAGGCCGGATTACCCTACTGACCTCTTAAATAAAATTTGTATTTATATTTATGCTTATAAGCACAGGATATTTCACATCGCATATGTCGAGAGGAGTTGCAGATATTTCAACTAGTAGCAAAATTCTATTAAAACTGACAAAGACGAATTACATTTGTGAGTGTAATACAATGAATGCACAAAATAGATTTCTACAATTAATATATCTGCCATCATATGCACGGACTTAAATATTAACAGGGTTTTCCAGTAAGAGGTATATGATTTCTTTGAAAATAAACAACTGGCAGTTAAGGAAGTTTAGTTGCGTGATACTTAATGTGAAGTACAATCGATACAATTAAATTCAAAATATAACATCATTCGAATGACCTCCGCTTCTCGAGTTCATTTTCCATAATATAAAGTCGTATGCCTTGAATAGGACTTTCAATACAGATTTCTAAAGTTTGAAAAGTGTCTGGTTTATTGTAAAATTATTGACTTCACAAAAACTCCAACAAAAGTAGTCTAATGGACTTCTTGGAGGCCACTTAATGTCAAAATTGCTAGATATAATAGCACCCGAAAACTTTTCTCGAAATACTTAATGTTGCAATTGACGCATGGCGCGTAGCCCTGACTTGTTGGAACCAGCTGTTGTTAAGATCAAGTACTTCCAATTGCGACCAAAAAAAGTGGATTATCATCGACCTATGTTGCTCTCCATTGACAGTAACAACCAGCTTCATTTTGTCCGTCCACCAGACCAAAAATGCTCATGAATAATTTGTGGATTAACTTCGCATCAGAATCGACAGTTTTCTCTATTTACCGCATCTCAGAGGGAAGTGTGCCTCACCGAAAATCGAAAAATGATTTTCTTAAAAAAATCGTTCATGTTTTTAATTTGTGCCAAGGCAAAAGCAGCAATTGCTCACCATTTACGGTGGTTCACTGGCTTAAGCTATGGAGTGAGAACAATTTTATACGAATGCAAGCTCTAATCCTTTCTCGAAATACGTCAGTTTGTGCTACAACATCACGGTCCCCCATTGATATCATTGGCTGAAGTCATTCTCTCGATGTGCTGAAATATCCGAAATATTCCGACAGATACTTTAATGGGCAACACTAACCAGGTGTTCTTTAATTTTTTTATATGCAACAATTTTTTCTGACATAATCTCATAACAGTTTAAGTTAATTTTTTCCCCCAAATTTTTCATACCATTTTAACTTAGTATGATCATTTCGTCTGAACGTAAGCAAACCAAACACACTCATTCTTAGCACACATTTTTTTTTTTGCTCCTCAATTGTTGGCAACACTTGATGTTGCATTTCGACTGCAGAAGCTGTTGTGCCTTTTATGGTAATACTGTGTATTTTAACGCCTTAGTGTATGCTATGATTCGCTTTCTTACGTCTATGTGTATGCAAATGATGGATTTGATTACTTGAATGTAACTGAAGTTAAAAGGATATGTGCACAATATTGCGTCAAAAACGTTTATTTTCTGCTTCAATCTCCAAAACAACAACAAGAATGAATGAAAATAGTGAAACAAGGATACTAAAAGCAACAGACTTTCGACAAACGAAAGGTTGGTTTTGGGCATAAGCTTCATTTGTTTGTGTCTGATAAAATTGGTTTCTTTGTTCTCATAAATGCGGTAACTGGACGGCATTTTCTGTCTCCTTGCCACTGGTAGTATTTATAGTATCGAATGGTGCAATGAAAAATATTTACGGGCAGTGTTGATGTATATATGTACATATGTATGTACCCTGTATTTTTGCTTTGTAAACAAACCAAGTTTTCTTTTCAAACTTGTAAAATTTCAACCAAATCCAGGCTATGGCATTTATTGCAATAATGAGCTTAACAAATATGATTGGTGTGACCGGCAAATAACAGAACAGACTCGTAATTGTAAATAAGTTTTAAGCTCCTTACTGAAGCCGTGGCCAAATCTGTTGTTGTTGTAGCAGAAAAACATAATTTCGAGGTAAGGCACAGAGTAGACAGTCCTTAACCGGATAATTTTCTGGGTCGGTTGCGCGTACTTAGAACAGACTGTCGTGGGAACGGGAACTGGGAAATGACTTGACTCTGTCAAATGCATCGGTTAATTAGATGGGGTCCAAATAAAGTATTATAACTCTAAAAGGCACTAAAATACTAGCTTATAGAGACATTTATACCACAGTTCATCATAATTAGCATTTAATTCTTAGGTATTCCGAACAATATGTTCTAAATAAGAACAAAGAATTTATACTCCTCACTCGAAGTGTAACTCATTAAAAAAGCCATAAATTCGGTTTGAAAAATTATTTTTATTTATTCTAAAGTACACAAAGTGTGAAAATAATCATAAATTCCGGACCAATTCACTTTTGCTCGATATGAGTACCTTTTGCCTTAACTATGGCCTTGAGACGGTCAAATAACGAATCGCAAGCTGCCCGAATGTGACTTGCCGGTATTTTGGCCCACTCACGGACAATGGCTTTCTTCAGCATCTCGAGACTGGTGTATTTTTTACTTCGGACCTTGCTCTCCAAAATGGCCCAGAGAGAATAATCCATTGGATTCACATCTGTTGAATCCGAGAGCCATTGTGTGGTCATAATGAAGTTCGGAACGTTGTTTTTCAGCCATTCTTGGTTCACTCGCGCTTTGTGAGACGGTGCTGAGTCTTGTTGAAACGTTAATGGTTTGCGATCGAAGTGTTTGTTTGCTCACGGCTTCAAATCAGCGACCAGAACACTTTCCCGATAATATGGCGCCTTTACCTTAACGACAGGCCAAATTTATAAACAGCTGATTCCAGTGTGACAGCTGCGCGAACGGTGTGAAGTTGGTTACACTTTGAGTGCTGGACCCTGTATGTCTCTATTTTGTACTCAATCATATTAATTTATATATACAAATTATATAGACACTTACTGACCTGAAAGGAAATCAACAAGCAACTATGCGGCAAATTGTTGCTCATATAATGTCAAGGTCAATTAAACTTAGTGCTTACGAAGCCACTTGCTGCGCGTTGATATTTCATGGGGAGTCATAGTCACAGTAAAATACAACGTACTACGTGTAGACATACTCACAACTAGAAGTGTCTAGTATAAGTAGCACATAAAACACAACGCTTCATGAAAATGAGTATGAGTATGTACATTATATTGTTAACAGAATTGTTTGCATAACTTGGCTTCCCCTCATACTTATGGGCTCTTTAAATGTGGCCAGTCTTTTGCTTACTTGTCTGGCATTTTACAGATAATTTTTGCTGCATTCTGCTGTATTTTCCGTATATGCAATGTTATGACTCGGCAAAAATGTCCTTTAAAGCACAAAAACATACATACTTACGCCCACATGTATAAATAGACACAAGCTAATCTACTTTTTGCTCTTGATGGGGAATCTCTTGATTTTGCTGGTTGAACGGACTTGCCAAGAGACCAGTTCATCCTGCATAAAAGGCTGCAATTACTTCTATCTTCACTGCTACCGGTATTTACGTTTATGTTTATGTTGGACTTGTGGGCATTAAATTCTGTATATACCGGGTTTTCTAATAGGGATGATATGATTTCTAAGGGTCGTTTTGGTCAGTTTTAATATGTCATGATCTGTTTTTTTTTTCGTTGTATTCAGTAGTATTTACAATTTCATCGCGGAAAGATATACGCAAGACTACAATTTGATAATAAACAAAATGATCGTTCACCGTTTGCTTCTTTTCTGGCGTTTTGTCATTTTATGTTCGTATTAATCATCCACCTGTGCTATCTATTCGTCGAAATTTTGAAAATTTTCTCTATTTTTTGTTCAAGTACCAATAAAGCCATGAAGCGCTGAAAATAATGACAATATTGCTGCCGTTCAGACAAGTTTTCCTGAAGACTGCGAGTAAAATTTGGAGATGCGTTTTTTTTAAGAAATTGTGACATTGAAGGGCATCCAAGTAATCAACTTCAGACCGTTCGCGCAGCTGTCGCACTGGAATCAGCTGTTTATTAGTTTGCTGAATGACAGTTCGGAGTATAATTCACAAGTCAACAAAAGCGTTTTGCCAAAAGGGAACGCAAAAAAAATGATCAGCGATGGAATTCTGCTTTATATTTAGCTGGAAAATCACAGCCAGCAATTGTTCGTGAGCTCAAACACCTTAATGTGAATAAGGTTTTTGTTTATCGCACCATAACTCGCTACAATGATGCTGGTAGCATCGCAAAACGCCATGGAGGTGGTCATAAAAAGACTTCAACATAACGTGAGATGGTTCGGAAAGTGAAGAAGTGACTTGAGCGAAATCCACGACGATCAAATGGCTAAAGAACTGAAAATATCAGACCGCAGCATCCAGCGCATATTGAAAAATGAGCTCAAGGTCAAGCCTTACAAGTTCCAAAAGGCCCATGATCTCACACCGAAGCAGCAACAAGTAAGATTTGAGAGAGTGAAGTAGTTATACGCTTGGCCGAAAGCGGTCAAATTCCGAACATTGTGTTTTCTGACGAAAAAATTTTTCCAATCGAGCAATTCGCAAACTCTCAAAACGTTTGGATTTACTTAACCGACCGTTCACACGAGAATCTAAGTCATCGCTTGGCCACCAGGAGACAGCACCCGCCACAAATAATGGTTTGGGCCGTTGTCACCGCAGATGAGCGCTCTCCAATTGTTTTCATCGAGCCTGGCGTCAAAGTAAATGCGACATATTATCGGGAATGTGTTCTGGAGGCTGCTTTGAAGCCGTGGGCAAACAAACACTTCGATCTCAAACCATGGACGTTCAACAAGACCCAGCATCGTCCCACAAAGCGCGAGTGAACCAAGAATGGCTGCAAAAGGACGTTACGAACTTCATTACGATCACACAATGGCTCTCGAATTCACCAGATGCGAATCCAATGGACTATTCACTCTGCGCCATTTTGGAGAACAAGGTCCGAGTAAAAAATACACCAGTCTCGAGCTGCTGAAGAAAGCCATTGTCCGTTAGTGGGCCAAAATACCGGCAAGTCACGTTCGGGCAGCTTGTGATTCGTTTTTTGACCGTCAGAAGGCCATAGTTAAGGCAAAAGGTGGTCACATCGAGCAAAAGTGAATTGGTTCTGAATTTGTGATTATCTTCACATATTTTGTGCCTTAAAATAAATAAAAATAATTATCCAAACCGAATTTATGGCTTTTTTAATGGGTTACACTTCGAGTGCCGCACCCTGTAGACTACTTCTTGTGGAGTCATTTGAAGTCATTGATCTGAAGCAATAAAGCAGATTCTCTTTAGGAGTCAGTATGGAACATTCTATTCATGACATATTTCTTGATTTGATGGAAAAAGTTTTTTAGAATTGGGTTCATCGAATTGTTGCCTGCAAAAGAAGTCGTGGAGGGCATTTGAGTGATGTATTCGGAACTTAGTTGTATCAATCGTATTTCAAACTAAATGAAAAGCATTTATTGATTTGAATGCAGTTTAGTACACATTTATAACAACTGTGAGAATCTATGAAATATAAATGCATAGGCTTAAGTCTATTTTACTTTATATATTTTAGTCCTGTTATGACATTATAAATAAAAATATACAATAATAATTAAAATAAGATAAAATATGAAGAATAAGAAATCCTGATTATAATTAGCAGTTAGCTTTTATGTCTCAAGCCGAAATAATAAATTATATATGTATAATACATACCGTGAGTAAGGATGTATATAATTTATTAGTTCGGCTTGAGACATATATCTAAAGTGAGAAGCAGATCGTTTCTAATTAACTAGCGCCAAAAATCCTTTTATATACATATATTCCTATATCGAAAAAGCAAGTACTAAATTAACATATTTGGTTTTTTCTTATATTTGCTCTATTTTCATTAATTGATCCACCATCCACTTGACACTCGTGTGGTTGCGACGACTAAACTATGGCATCTCAACTATGCTGCTGTCATCTCTTAATACGTGCGCTGTTTTTTCATTGATTTTTGGTGACATCGCCATCGACATGTTATTGCCATGACTTCACTGAACTCAATTTATCGCTACTTGCTTACCTTATCGACTGTAGAGATGAAACATCACGAAGAGTTGCTCGAGGATATTAGAGATGATGCATCTACGAATTTATTGCCTGACAAAGGTGAGTATGAAACATGATATGTGAAAAATAAGAGCAAAAATCGTATTTGAATTTAAGTCATTAAGTTTTGTGGTTATATAGATGTATGTTAGTTATACTATACTTGTTAAAAAGATGATTCTGTTTAAATGTGTATAACTCCGGAGCAGTAACCAAAGATTGCCTAGTTCATATTGTTGGTTCAGATCTTCTGGTTCTAACTGGTTATATTGTTGATAAAAGTTAGCATTTTAAAATAATTTTAATTTTATTATCCAAAAATTAACCTCCTCCGGCTCAATCGACGCGAGCAGCGTCAGCCGAGTCATCAAAGATAAGAGAGTTTTAAAGCGTCGAGATCTAAACCTGTTTAGCCACAGAAACAAAAATTTCAACAGCTAATATTTAAAATACGTCATAAACCATTGTTATGATTTCATTTATTGAGTGAAAGGAAAGTGTTTTTAATTTTGAAAAGTGAATCAGATAAATCAAATGTGTAGAAATGAAAATTAAAATCATGACATATGCGACGGTATTTAATAGTTAGAGTCCAAACTGTCTCGAAAAGCGAAGCGGGATTTTTAATTTAACTTCAAACAGTAGAAAAGAATTTCTAATCGTTCCATTCAGTATTTTTACTAAGAATATAACACCAAGCATTTATCTATGACTCGTAAGTGTAGATAGATTTATAAGTTTTAAGTCATTAGTGTATGGAAGAAGACCTAACCTAGAATCCTATCGGAAATGATATAAGGTGAAAAGTAAAAATTAGACTTTAACTCGTCAGAATGGATTAGGTAACTAAGGTTCCACAAAACAGAGCCATGTTTCACTATTGTTCCAACCAAGGTAAAAAAGTGTTTTATTAACATACGGAACTCTAAATTCTTTAGACCAACGTCTGAGCATACCTTTTGCGTTCAAGACTATGGTGTCAAAATTGAGACAAAATTAAGCTTGACATCCATACTAAATCCGAAATTAAAAAAGTTAAAAACTTTTTTTAGAAAATAGTGTTTTATTTCATATGGAGAGGGGTACCCAGATCCATAAGAAAAGCCTATTAAATTTAGTTTTTTTAGATTCAATGCAAATCATTTCTATCACACCAAGCATCCAAATCGTTTAAGTATGTTTGCAACATACAACTTTCATCAATATAAGTATATGATTTAAAAAGCTTTACGTCCTCGACATATAATAAGATATTTGAGAATTCTATGACAAAAGAGTTATCCTTAAAAAATAACAAGAACATACGAGTAATCGTGCCAAAATGACTCCCTTGCGTAACAACTGAGGAGACATTAATTGAATCTGAAAAAGTATCCTCAAATACCACTCGTTGTGTTCTATTGTAGAGATAAGGAGATATCCATTAATGAAAACTTCGGTTGAAAGCACAGAATCTTAAGGTTATGTACCAGAGTCGAGAGATTTACTTTATCAAAAGCTTTGCTAACGTTAGTCTTCATAACCTTCGCATGCTTGGGTTCCATTTAACCCAATGCTATATGGTTTACAAATTCAAGTAAATTTGTTAGAATAATATAATATAAATAATAATTATATTTAATATAATATTTCAAAACTGATAACACTTTGCTGTACCCTTTTGAAAACTAACCTCATTCTGTATCAAGACTCACAGGATTCGATAAAATTTTTACCCACTAAATTCTGATTATAAAAAATAAAATCATTACCGACACTGTAAATTCTCCCATTTTTCTGGCAAAGGCCTGCGCCGGCTTAGCGTCCAATTGTAAATCAAGCCGGTTAGAGCATTCTGCATCGAATGCAATAAATGGTAAACAAACAATCAAGATATGGGCTATAAGGCGGGTGAGGCAAAACTTCCTAACCGCTGATTTTTAACTAGTTTTTAATTGGTGTAGCAGCATGAGGCTGTATGTTGTCATTGTGGAGAATTACTGGCTCGTGCTTAAATTTAGCGATTCAATAATGGTTTCATCGATTTTATAAACACATATGTACATAATACAACACTCTCTTCTGATACAATCAAATACATTCCCTTGGCATCCTGGACTTTTGGTGTTGTTCACAGCTGTCGTAACTGATACATTTTTCATCCTCACTTACAATCAAACGGAAAAAGAATTTGTTTGTAGCGTTGAATCGATATTTGTCACAATTTTCAATGCAAATCGAACTTTTGAGTTACAAGTAAATAAACCTGAAAAATTGTTAATACAGCAATCCCTTCTGATACCATAACATATACAGCATTACTTTGGCGTGGTCGGTGGTTATTACATTCAGATGTACGACTACTGTCATTGAGCATATAATATCACCATTATCAAAGCAAAATTTATCGAAATTCTACCGAAATGTTAAATAAGAAAAATGGAGAGAGAACAACAACAATACAAACTTTCAAAACGGAAAAGATGACACAGTGTTTATTAACATTTACACGCCGTCTGAAAAGAGGTCTGGTAAAACAAAATTTTACTCAAACTCACAATCACACACACAGGCTTATGCGTGCATCAAATGTCTACAGAACTACATTAATAAGTAAAATAAATCATTTGTAGATATGATTAAGGCTAATCACTTCAAATATGCACATTTCGATACACATGTAATAAATAAATACTTCAACGACTTGATACACCTACAAGTAAACTTCGGAACATACAGCTGACTCTGCACGTATAAGCAGTTGTTAACTTGATGTCACGTCAGCAACAATAACAGAGTCTGTTATATACATACGTTATACTCGTAGCATAAACATTTGACACGGGTAGCTTGAGTAGCTGATTTTGGTATTATAAATAACTTTCTTGTTGATGATGACAACAACATCCGCGATTAAGCTTGCAAAGTCTCATAAGACACAAATCTATCGCTTAGAAAAGTTTTGGTCCCATTATAGGCGTAACATATTGTGACATTGCCAAATTGAACTCATGGTTAATGTTGCAACAAGTGAGTTAACAAATATGTTCGTAAAAGTTTAACAGTAACACATGTTTCAGATATCAGAACTTATCAGCGATCTAATAAAGGGTGGGCCATATAAAATTTTAAATTTAAAAAGTCAATAAAAAAAAACGGCTTAATATTTTTCAAAGGTCTAACATTGAAAAGTTGTTTTATGAAATTTATTTGTGGAAAACAGTTTCGAACAAATGACCACAACAGCTGAGTTTACCGTAGCTTATCCGATCCAACCAATTTTGTAGTACTTTCTCGTTGGTTTCAGGCCTTATGGCAGCTACAGCAGCTTGAAACTCGTACTTTAGATCTTGAATTGTTTCTGGATGGTTGGCGTAACATTTATCTTTAACAGCTCTCTACAGAAAACAGTCCAACGGAGTTAAATTGCAGCTTCTAGGAGGCCAATTCACATCACCTCTTTTGCTGATTATGCGATTTTCGAAGATAGGGCGTAAAAGATTGAGTGTAGCGTTTGCTGTATGGCACGTAGCGCCGTCCTGCTGGAACCAAATGTTGTCCAAGTCTTCCTCTTCAATTTGCTTGAAGAAAGATTCGGTTAACATTGCGCGATATCGCTCACCATTGATGGTTACGGTGGTTCCTTCTTCATTTTCGAAGAAAAATGGGCCGCTGATTCCACCAGACCAAAATCCGCACCACCTTCTCGACGACTACGTGCGGGTTTTCTGTGCCCCAAATGCGACAATTCTGCTTGTTAACGTAACCATCGAGGTGGAAATGAGCCTCGTCCGAAAAGATGATTGACCATCCTTGGTTTTTTTTTTATTCAATATTTCTCAGTTTTCTTCTAGTGAATAGCGACCCATTTCGTAAATTTTAGATTTTTTACTGAATATCTGTCACTTTCCGAATGGTATTTGACGTTTCCGATGTCGAAATATAGATAATTCAAATTTAAAACGTTAGATGGCCCACCCGTTATTATGTTACTAATACTTATGGGCATGAAAATGGAAAAAAATATTATTGAATCATTGTGGCTTCAAATAATAGATCGCGCTGATAATTTATATATTTATTTGTAACTAAATATAAGATTCACATATAGTCATGCATATGCACGCTGTTCAAAATATCATATGAGTACATAGTCATGCGTGTGTATGTGTCTGCGACAGTTAATCGCATATAAATGACTGAACTTAATCTTATCGCACATCTTTACGCTTTTGTAAATCGCTTTTCACTTTTGTGCTCAACTCTTACACTTCTCCAGCATCGCTTTTACAGAATCTCGTCGTGCTGAGTACTTGGCATTTCGATTGCATGCTGTTTGCATATATTACAGAACGGAAAAGAATATATGTACATATATATGTGCGTGTTCGTATGTTATTGCTTTACGTTCACGCATTTTATCATTCCCTTTTGTTGACAAATGCGTACTCATGTTTCTGTGGTGTTTTCACCGCGTCGGAGCACAAAAGCATGTGAGAGTGTATGAAAAATAAATATAAAGTATCTCTGCTTACAAGAGTAAAATGGTGCTCCGTAAAAAAGAGCACTAGTGCTTGATGAAATCCAGTATTGCTATACATATTCAGTTACTTTCCAATCCTCACACGAAAATAAGCAATGTTTTTTTTTCAAGCAGTCGCGAGTAGGGAAAGCATTTTTTTCAACTTTTTTCGAATTTCAGATATTTCAAAATTATTCCAGAAATTTCGTATTTTTTTTGTATCAGATTTCTATAAGATATATATAAAATGAGGTATAGATATAAAATAATTAGGATTTTCCACTATGGCTTAAGGTCTATTGTGCTCTCTTCTTTATCAAAAATTTCACAAAAGTTACTCTGAAGAATTCTTGGAGCTTGCTGGGCGCGATGGAAGCGATGTGAACCCAGTCCACGTAGATGGGCTCAAAAGCCTTGAGCATTATTCTACAAATTGCTGGGCAACCCAGAGTCAGCTGTTCTTCACCTTCCTGTTATATGTCGCAAAACCAGCAGTTTGTGCAAGAGACTTGTCCATGTTGAGCAAGTATTTCTTGAGCCTGCGGTGTTTAGTATAAAGCACAGCAAATAGACGGAATTTGTTTCGGGGAAGGTTGATCATATCTCCAAACCTTGCTAGGTGGAATCTCCCATCAGTAATTTGACGTGGCCCATTCCTGTTGTCTAATGACAATACTGTTCTCTTCCCATTCTCTCCTCTGTGCTTGGTAACTTCTTTATGGTGTGGGAACCCCAACACAATTCATGGTTCTGACCCCATTATTGTGGAATCCGCTGCCGTGCGGGTCAGTTCATCGACCAGCTCATTGCCAATTACCCTTTTATCCCACGGCACTCAGATCAGGTGTACACGGTTGCACACTGAGGGGCGGCTCAGCCTTCCTATACATTCCTTCCCTTATAGCAATTCGTGTTCATAAGCCGAGATCGCTTCTTACTTCGCTTGACTGTCGCTAAGCATGGCGATACTCTGGTTACGATAGTTGTGGTGGAGATTGATTTCCACATACTGACTTATAGTAAATACTTCTGCTTGAAAGATGCTTGGAAAACGCCCCATATGAATAGTTTTGTATAAAGTTCCGCAATGTCTGCTCCAATGCCTTCCGGGGCTTTTGAGCCATCAGTGTTACACTAGATAGTGCTGCCTCTCAGTAGTAGGTCAAGCGTGGAGATTAACTTTACACTTCTTTGTGATGTTTATCATTTTCGTAACGTCGTCTCTTGGAAGAAGGGCCTATTATGTGTTTTCACCTATGTCCTTCATTTTTAAGACCATATTATCTTTCTTTTGCCTCTATGCCCTCTGTTCTATCACTATAGACTACGTTGTCTTTGATAAAATGCAGAACCGATCCATTATTGACAATAGGCTTTGCGATCATAGTATCATACCTGATGATACCTGGCTTGCAAACCCAGGATGTACCGGCTAGGCGTCTGCATATTATGAGCGTCTTGCTGGCTCTGGGCAGTGTTGATTCCTATTTCAAGGAAAGTTTGAGTCCAATGAGAGGCCTAGGAATATGACCTCTTTAGACATCTCCAACCACTTACCACCAAGTGTTAGCAGCCTCTAGCCGGGAAGGGATCTACGCTTTGTAAAGCGACGAACGTTGTTTTTGAAGGGTTGGTATTTAATTCTATCATATTGCACCATCCATTTGCTAGACTTAAGCCCTTTCGGACTATGTCACAGAGAGTATTCTCAAATTTACTTCTTGCCATTATGACAATGTCATTGACGTACCCCAGGCATATAATCAAATTATTTGAAGGCACCATCGTTGGAGAATAGAGCTTAACCCTGTGAGCAGCCTCTCGTAGCGCCAAAGCGAATCTCATCCTCCCCTACAGTGGTTTCAGCTATTCTATTACGCAGAACAGCCTCTACCCATCTTTAGACTGGAACCCCTACATTCCTTTTCTCCAGTGCCCTGATGACGCTTGCGTGGGATGCGTTATTGAAAGCAACCTTCGATGTCAAGAAAAACGAATATTGTAAATATATGGGAGAGTGCCGAGCTTTTCGGACCCTCCATTTTATCAGCTGTTAAATTTTAAAATTTTTAACTTTTTTATTTTTTAATTTTTTCTGTATTCTGTAAGATCAATAAATAACTATTAGCCAAATGAAAGTTAAAAGCATTAATTGCCTTTCTGATGACACTTAAAAATTACCTGAATTATTTGTCTCAGCACTAAAAAATTACCTTCTTAAAGAACGCCTTGATTTAACTAAGCTGTAGAAACTATACTTTCAAGTAAGAAAATAATTTATTTCCTCTTCATCTTACAGATTTACCAAAATTTGGCGAGCCATTACAAAATGTCACAGTACCTGTGGGACGAGAGGCGGTACTGCAATGTGTTGTCGATAATCTGCAAACGTACAAAGTAAGTTTTTACAAAAAAGTAAATATGTTAGAATATATATACGAAGAGGTGTATATATTAGTGGGTATGAAGAGGATAAAAAGGATTATAAAAATTACTTACTTACAAACTAATAGCCAATTATTCAAACAGCCAAAAACCAATAATTTTTCATTAGTTATATAACTAGATAATATAAGTATGAAAGGGTCAGTGAAAGAACATTTAAACCCAAAATTGCTTAGGATTTATTGACACCACAAAACTACATATTTCACAGATTACACACTCAAATGCGCAATATTTACCACACACTTCAGAACGGACATTCACGCACATTGAAAGAAAACTTTTTGTGCGTTGAGCGCACTCAACCATTTTACATGCAAATTGCTATGCGTCCAAACTATATGTAATTGTGTGTGCACATTTTGTCTCAGTGGACAGAAACCAACTTTGTCGGCACCTGACTTAACACATGCCAAAACTGAGCTTGTTGTGGTGACAAGCTTACTTTTGACAGTTCATTTCTCAGAATGCGTCTCGTTTTTCCTTGTTTGGTTATTTATGCAGTATTTTAAGTGACAATCGTTTTGTATAAATATAGGTTATTATATATATGTGGATAACCCCAATACTCCACTAGCTTTCCTGACCCATATAGACTGTTTAGAAATGCCAGCGAATTATATCAACGAAAATTTTCAATGAAGTTATACTTCTAGTCGACATTCAGGCGTCCAAAAAAGTTGGATTTAGTTGGAAGTTAGAGTACCGAAATATATAAATACGCCATGTCCATTAACAAATTTCTGTTTATAATTTGTTCAAATCCCCAGAAAGTGAAGTGAAATATATGTATTGACACTTGACATCGATAAAGAATGCTTTGATGAAGTGATTAAAGAATTATTTCAACACAAATCGTTATATGCACTTTTTAGCAACAACAACGGACCCCAGACTCTCTCCCCACCACTCTACCTCTTTTATACATACATATATATTTCTATAGCTTAATAAAATATAGCTATGAAAGATTTGGTTTCTGAAAGTATGTGTTCACAAGTACAAGGTGCGTTCCAAAGTAAACAGCACTTAAAAAATAAAGAACAAATGGTTTTTTCGGCAAAATTAATTTATTTTATTCAAGATAGTCTCCTTCTGCTTCTTCAATACAGCTTTTTGCACGGTCCAAAAGCATGTCGAACGAGTATCTTAGCTCGTTGGCCGGTATGACCGTCAGTATGCCGGTGCAAGCCTTTTGGATGGCCTCTACGTCTGCATCACGCTTTCCTTTCATCTTTTTCCGAAAAAGAAAAAGTCGCACGGTACCAAATCAGGTGAATACGGGGAGTAGTTAGTGGTTAAAATGTGATTTTTGATCAAATAATCGTCCTTCGAATGTTGGATTCTGATCAATTTTTGGTCGTCAGTCAATTTGTGCGGAACAAACCGTGCACATACCTTTCGTAAGCCCAAATGTTCGGTCAAAATGCGACAAATCGATATTTTGGAGAAGTTCAATTCCATTTCCATGAATTCCAATGATGATTTTGGCTGATTTTTGATGAATTCACACACAGTTTCGATGGAATTTCCGGTAATCACGGATTTTGGGTTGGCCCACATGTTGATCGTCATTTATGTCCTCGTGACCACTTTGAAAACGTTGAAACCACTCGTGCACTCTGCTACGGGATGAGCAATCATCGCCATAAGCTTGTTTCATCAATTGAAACATTTCGGTAGAAGTTTTGCCAATTTAAAACCAAATTTAAGGTTGACTTTTTGTTCGAAGCTCATTTTCGCACTGATAACTGACACTTAAAACGCAATAACTTCACTTTCAATCGATAAAATGTAATGAAATGTCTCACTGGAGAATCGATAAAGATAGCAGATTCTAATCGGTCATATAGATAGCGCCATCAAGTTGGGCTAGATCCAAAAAGTCCGGTTTACTTTGGAACGCACCTTGTATGAATCACATTACTTCATGGAAGAGAAGAAGACATATAGTATAACTTTCCTCTATTGTACGGACTGACTTACTTCTAATCTGTTGTAGATATCTCAGTCTTATCATAATTAGAGCATTCGCTTCTCTGACAGCTTTTCCTTTTACAGAGGACCCGCACCAAACCCGCGCAAATGCTGTCAAATTTTCCAGTGTCAGACTATCTGCAAGTGTGGTTTTAAGATTTTCCTTTATACTTGAAAACAGAGGGCAATGATGGAGTACTTATATGTCGGACAATATGTACTAAATATGACGATATTTGTATAAGTGGCTTCTAAAGCACCCATGGCCACTGAGTATTTGAGTCAGGTGGAAATCTAGGCCCCATGTTGTCTATCTATACACGAATATACGTGCGGACTCAGTATGTGGATCCACCTTCCTTTGCATGAAGTTTGTCACCGTTGCTGCCACCGTGTGATTGTTTTGATTTTCTCCTCTCTTTTTGCTGCTGTAGAAGCTACATATTCACTCGAGTTTGTCTCCCTGGACGGTAATCGGCGCAATACCGGCTAATATATCAGCAGCGCCATTTGATATGCTTCGGAAAGCACTTATCACGTTTATTGCAGAAAGATTTATGTCTAGCGTCTCTATCTATATTAGGGCCGCTTACAGTGTAACTGATCTCATTACCTATATAAGCTTTCCATCATTAATTTTAAGCATGGAGTCCACTATTACACCAAAGTACTTCAAATGTGGCTGTAAAGTAATATCTCCATCTCATATGGCGCAAGATATCTTTTCTTCAATTTTCCTGGAGCTTATGAGCAAGACTTCTATTTTCTGCTCTGTCAGCTCTAGACTCATGGTAGCAAATCAGCGGCGCACACTATTTATGTAGTCATTGCATTTGATCCGGAGATCATGCAGATGTTTAGCTACGGCTACCACTATGAGGTTATCCACATATGCGATTGTTTTCACATTTTTTGAATGAAGTATTCTTAACACTCCGTCGTACATCAAGTTCCATAGCAGAGGGCCTCAAACCGAGCTTTGCAGTACTCCGCTGGAGACAGTGTAGCTCTGAGTGCTGGTTGATTAACAATCTCCTTGCCCAGATCGTACCACGATTTATGCAATCGCAAATCGTAGTTGCCGCACAAACTGAAATATCAAACTCAAATCCCAGTGTGGAAAACTTTTGTTTTTGACAAGGTATCTCCATGCAATTTTCCACGGGTTATTTTCCAAAGCAAAGGAAAGAAATTGTTTAGATCAAACCACTATACCCTATAGCTGCCATACAGAGATAGATCAACAAATCAAGTTTTTGCAATGAAATTTCTTGAATTTCAACAACGGAGAGAGCTCTAAAGCTGCTGGTGTGGAGGACTGTTTTAATTCACTTAAGAAATAGCGAGTAAATTTAACTTAGTTTTTGTGTATATACATATATTAATGTGTTAAAAAAAAATTTTTTTTCATTTGATACTAGGAAAAATAGGTTCCTAGACACCTCTAAGAGAGCCTAACCAAAAACCTATGAGTTTCATCATTCATAATGATTTTTTTATTGAGTTCTAAAATTCATAAAAAATAAAAAAATTTCCCAAAAATAATCAAATTTTAACTATTAATATCTTTTAAACGGTTGGGTTTACGAAAAACTCATAGGAGACCTTTTTTTTTTTTGAATCACCCTAATATATATATTTAATAACTATGTATAATTTTTACTATTTTAGGATATAATATTAAAAAAGTTTCATGCCATAATTTTCTCTTTTTTTCTTTAGGTGGTCACACTACACGTGGCCTTTAAATAAACACAAAGCCTTTCTTGACCTATTAATGGGGTAGAAATAATATTAAATAAATATATGTTTGTAAATCGATAACAATATGTACATAAATAGCTATATGTACATATACAGAAATTGAACCATTCATCCTAATGAACTTCCTTAAGCCGTTATTGCCCTTAATCCTGAAGAAAGTTACTCATATTCTATTTTAGTTGATTTAGAGAGACTCACAACAGCGTGCAGCAATCAAGCGTATATTAAGATTTATAAATACACTTATATATTCAACAGCATATGTCCTTAAGATACAAATATATTTATCTATGTTTTTATATATGTCAGCAAGGCATGAACGTATGTAAATATATACATATTATATATGAAGTTCTTACTAAACTAAAGGTAAACACACAATTTTCTCATGAATTTTCTTCTCTTTTTCTTTTTCCTTCCATACTGATACTAAACTACACATACAACTTCACATATGTTCACATGATGTGTCCAACGTACTGTGAAACTCCGTGGAAAATTCAACACAACCACTTGCACGTCCAATGGATAAATAAACAAACCGGCACACGCGGCCCACCAATACGCACCTATACAAATGAAAATACGCAAATGCAAATAAACAAAAACAAACTAATGACCGCACGTGCAAATGGATGCGTGCGTCTTGCGGCCTGTACACTATCTGCTAATATGAAAATGAATGGGTTGTATCGAACGGGTTGACACGTCTCGCATTATGCTTTATCCATACGCAAACACACACCTTCGCATTTCTGTGCGTTATTTTGAGCCATCGCCTAGATTGCGTGGCTGCGCGTCGACACACAAACAATACTGACGATACAAAATCACGTTATAACGAAAAATAACCGAATGAGCATAACCCATGCTGAGAAGCGTGCTTGGATATTGAGAATACGTGACGTTAAGGAAGCGGACAAAGGCTGGTATATGTGTCAGATCAATACGGATCCGATGAAAAGTCAAGTTGGTTACCTGGATGTTGTAGGTGAGTACTAGCTGGTCGTAATTGAGTCAAATTGTTTAAATATTGTAGTATGAGGAAGACATAGCCAGAATTGTCAAAAATAGCTATAAATAGGATTATCAATATTCTTTTATATTTACTATATATATATTTACTATATATATATATATATTCAAGTCGATTGAGATATTTTACTCTCAGTCAGGCAAAAGCTCAATAGTAGAGAAGAAAATGCTGATTCCACCTCACCTGTCCATTCAGAACACTTCCAACTGCGGCATTGACTTTGTTAAAGGGACCTCTAAGTTTTATTCCACTCTCAGCCAGAAGGAGCTCAGCTAAGCACCGACTCGTACCTAATCGTGCAAGCTCAGTTTCGAGCGATTCCATTATGGTCAGTTACCCTAACTAATTTAAATCGAAGTAGCCTAGTGCTATTGGTACTAAAGACAGGCACTCTTTGATTACCTTGGAATGTACAGTCACAACTTTGAACTCGTAGGTAATTTCGCCTATTTTGGAATGAGCATCAAAGCCAATAACAATATCAGCTTTGAAATCCAATGCAGAATCACTCTTGTCAATAGGTGCTACCTAGGACCGAGTAGGCAATTGAAAAGTAAACTCCACTCTCGACGAACAAAGACCTAATTCTACAAGTCACTCATTACCGTCTTGCTATATGGTGCCGACGCATGGACAATGACATCATCTGATAAGCCGGCCATGGGAGTATTCACGGTAAAGATTTTGAGGAAGAATTATGGATTGTTGAAACGATGAGCTGCACGAGATATACGACAGCATTGACATAGTTCAGCGAATCAAGAGACAGCGGCCACGTTGGCTAGTTCATGTAGTGCGGATAGAAGAGAACACTCGAGCTCTGCAAGTATTCGATTCATAACCCGCCGGTGGAAGCCGAGGAAGAGGCAGACTTCCATTCCTTTGGAGAGATCACGTGGAGCAGGGCATGACTGCATTTGGTATCTCGAATTGACGGCAAAGCACAAAAAGAAAAAAAGAACTGACGCGCTGTTGTTAACTCGGTTATAACCGCGTGAGCGGTCTCTACGCTAATGAAGATGAAGAAAAAGTATGTGCTAATTGGACAGCGTTCAATTCACCGTTGTTCTTGGTAGTTTGCTGGTTGGCGATACTTTCAAAACTACGCGTGATATATACTTAAGTTGTGATATATATTCCAGCGGTACTACGAATATTTGCAAAGGTTACGTATACGACACGTATGTCACGTTCATGCCCTTTAATTTACCGCCACATGTTTCACATATTCTACGCATCGAGGGGTTGGACATATACGTACGCATGCTCAACTATCTTATGCCGTACCTTTTATTGCTTCTGAAATAGTTGAAACCAACAATGTTGCAAGTAGTGCTAATTAAAGTAAAGTTTTCTTTCAGAACAATGATGCTGTTTCATGGCCCACCGTCTTCGGTTTGCTATATTAAAATTGTTCTTTGCTTTTCTGTAGCAAAATAATGAAAACAGAAACTTCAAATTTAGTATTTAACTAGAAATACTTAGAAGAAATGTACTTCGTTCATTAGAGAAGATAGAAAATACATAGAGGAATTGTAATGGCGCGGTCGAATAATGGTTCGAGAATTTTATTTAAATTTTCATAATTCAAAATAGAAAAATTAAATCGTCTTTCATTGGAATTTAAACTCTTATATTAATTTCGGTATTAAGCTAAGAATTTTTTACAATGGAATTTTTATTTTAAAATTGAAAAAAAGTTAATAATTTCATAACTATTTTAATTTTTCAACTAAGGTCCTAGTAATATATTGTAAGGAATATGATGTGTATAGCGCATAAAATATAAATACTTTACAAATAAATTTGCTGTGTAGAAATACTGTCGATACCTTGCCAGGCAGATGAAAATAAATGAGTTCAGATGAAAACCCACACACATCCTATATTAATGGTTATGTTGAAAACTACTGAAGTTGCAATAACTCATAAAAAACACTCTTCAGAAGCATTACACGTCGCAGAGAACATAGCTTAGGATCATATCGTATTGTTAGTGTTGTTATAGGGCAGAAGACATTTCTGATATAATTTCGAGGAATGGTACCGACTTGACAGTACTTTGCCGGTTAAAAATCCGGGTCTTTCCGATTATTTAGATCCCACTTTCGGACTCAGAGGTACTACTTAGTCGATTTTAAGCTTATTTGTTATATAAAACCCGTCGCTCATTATGTTATACTTGTACATATGCATATGTTAAGTGAAGGTCCCATAAAATCTTTCCTGATAATAATTGAGCTTTGTGGTAAAATTGAATGCAATTAGGTTAATGTCCCTCTTAATCGATAAACATATACATGAATAATATAAGTATTTTCAAACTTTAAGTTATTCTTATATGTACAGTCTGTCAAGTAAGAGCGTGGCCGTGTTAATTTGTAAAAAAAAATTATTTTATGAAACTTTTATATTTATATATACATTGTACACATTACAAACAATGATGCAATTTGGTCAACAATATGTCCAGTCACCACCGGCGTTGATAATTGCCTGGCATCTCCGAGGCATGCTCTCTATCAATTTGACGGCGTATTCTAGTGGCAAGGATCTCCAGATCCGAATTTCGTAAGACAACTGCTTCAAAGTGTATGTGCATCTTCCACAAAGCTTCTGTTAAATATATGTCCACACATTTTTAATAGGGTTTGCAACGGGCGACTGCTACGGCCAATCCAATGTAACGATGCCAGATTGAATTTTCCACTGAGTACAGAGCTTGCTGCGGTGTTTAGGATCGTTGTCCTCCTACAGAATCCAATCTTCATTTTTTCTGATGAACCATCTTTTGGCAGATAGCAACAAAGCCCTTTTATAGATTTTTATCATCTTCTCGGCATTTAGGTTGTCAGTAAAGAGGTACAAAATGCCGAATCACTGCTTTGAGAAGCAGCCCCAAAGATGCGCCTTTATTCCATGTTTTACGATCCGTTGAACAAGCCTATTGGTGAAAGTCGACCAGGCAAGCGTGAGGACAGAACGTGCCCATAGAGAACATTCATCAGTAAAAATTACATTTTCAAAATCTCTATCATTATTTTCCTGCGCCCAAGCGAGTCGCTTTGTCACAAGTTTTTCAGTCAACAGAGGCTTCTTCATTGTGTTGCGCCATTTCAGATCATGAGTAAGAAGAAGGGTTCGGATAGTTTCGTAGGATATATTTAAACCTTTTGCAATTAATTTTGCTTATTCTTGCCGCAGTGTTAAAAAAGGATTCCGCGAAAACAGTTTCACTATTTTTTTTTCATCTTTTTTGTTCACTTTTCCTATCGAACAGCGTTCTGGTAAATCACATTTTTAGCCCCTATATATCGTTGTATCCACTTCTGTACAAATGCCTTCGACTTCCTCATATATTTAGCCGCCGCTAATTGCGACATTTTGGGATTTTTCGGGTGGATGGAAAAGAACACAGCCTCGTAGCGCGACACGTACTTAGCCCTCATGGCGTTTAACGTGATTCTCTTTCAAAAGATCAACGACAACTGAACCTTTGTTGACAATGCATCAAGGACAAAGCTTCCCTCTATCGGCTCGCGAAGGAATGAGAGCGATATTAACTGTCTGTTAGGTCGACCATGCTCTTACTTGTCAGGCTGTAACTTAGAATCTCTTCAGAATTGCCTTAAGGCGAGAAAGAAAAAGTGTTTTTAAACTTGCTAGGAATGGATATATATATATGCATATTCCAATATAGGTCTAACCAAAATTGTAAAAACTATTTTGGTAACATACGGATCTCAAAATTTTCTAGACCAACGTTTACCAAAACAGAGAATATATATTGCTTTCAAGGCTATGGTATCAATATGAAGACTAAAACTGAGCTTAGGATCCATAGTAGCTCCCAAACCAACAAACAACTTGCTTTAGTTAATAGTCTTTTATTACATATGGAGAGGAGAACACAGATCTTCGAGAAAAGCACATTGTCTTACTTTTTTTTTGAGATTCAGTGGCAGATAATTTCTTTCAATTATAAATAACAAGTCTGTCGTCAATAAATAACAAGAACAGAATCGGGACAGGATGAATACCTAGGAACGTCTGAAGAGACATTAATAGAATCTGAAAGAGTATGCTCAAATCTTATATACAAATATGGGTTAATCTATGAGTTATCTCATTGAATGTCACAATACAAAAATGGATAAAATTGGTTCAATAACACTTCCCAAATAAGAAATCTTCATTTTTATAAAACAAAAAAAAAAATAAATAAATAAATAAAATAAAATAAAATAAAATAAAATAAAATAAAATAAAATAAAATGTCAAACAAAAATTTTAAAAATAAAAGTATAAATGAAAAAAAAAAAAAAAAAAAAATTATTATCAGCGCGCTTTTTTGTTAAAAATATATTGTCTTGAGCTCTGCTGTACTATTTACCAAACAGTGACTGAAAAAGCTCGCACAAATGCTGATGAGGTTGTGCGTAAAACTGATTATAGTGCTGAACCACTGTCCTTTACAAAAAAAAAAAAAAAACAACTTATGTTTCTCAATAGCGCGCATATTTTTATTTTCCGACAAATTTATTTATATTGTTCCAGTTATTTATGCATGTGGTGCTGAGCACAAATACGATTGTGTTTTCCACCAAAATATAAATATTTTCTCGCCGTATTTGGCAGTTCGTTTCTAGGAGATATATTATGTCAACTAAATTTATATATAATATTTTACTAACAAAACATGTATGCTCTTCTCTTCTTTTTTCCAATTGCAAAATTCTTGTTCTTGCTGTTTGCAAAAAACAACACTCAACAACTATATGAAATGATGGTTCTTGACTGCGTGGAAAAATCGAATGTCATTAAAATTTACTTGCAATCTAATCTATCTAATATAATAATAACAAACGCAAAATGAAAAACATTTCAACTTTCACTGTCGCTGGGCAACAACAACATCCCAACGTGACACGCCAATCTGGCCGCTGGCAAATTTTAACATTTCAACGCTGTTGCTACTGCTACTGCTGGTGACGTGCATTGTCTAAATCAACTGTTACATAATGATGATCTCCACCATGATGACTTCGCTGGACAACATAACAATGATGTTACCACCATGCAACGCAATACAATGCAACATCAACATCACAATTCTGACTGCTTGGTCCATTACTATTTTATTTGTTTCGGTGTTGTTACGGTATTCGCTTTTCTCGAACACAGTTCCACCCGATATCCTTGACTATCCCACCAGCACGGATATGGTGATACGAGAGGGCGCTAACGTAACGCTGAAATGTGCAGCAGTTGGCTCACCAACACCGACCATAACATGGCGACGTGAAGGTGGCGAACCCATACCGCTGCCTAACAATACCGAAGGTGAGTAAAGTAAACAAATATTTTTTTTTGTGAATATATTTTTGAGTAACTTTCTACATCAAATATAAAGTTGTTGATAACAGTTTTATCTTATGAAAACTTTAAGTTGCAATAACTGTGGAGTGTGTTGAGTTGTGGATTGAAATTTTGAACTAAAAAATAAAAACTTTTCTCAAACCGTGAAGAACATTTAAATCAATTATAATGAACTCGATGAAACAAAATGGTAGCTACCAAAAAAATTCTGAATCTAATCATGAAAATATTAATCTAGGCATAACATGATCTTTACAAAATTGTTTCCCCTTCCAGTGTTTGACCTTGAGATTGGACGGCTAAAAGTCAGAGATCTTATGGGTATCGTTGAAATATCGAGAGGATCAGGGAAACCCATTTTGAAAAATTATTTCGGCACAAGAAAAGTGAAAGCACGCCTGGTTCCAAAATCGCTAAATTTCTTCGAAAAACAGCGTCGCATTAACGTCTATGAAACAATGCTTTTCAAGGGGGATTACCTTGAGGAGGACGATATAGATTTTGAAGAATAAATTAAGAATTTTAAAATTATGAACAAATTCTATTTTGGCTTATGTGTGGCTCTTGTAATCTTATTTCGGGTTGTTGACTCGTCATATGCGCTGAGAGCTTAGTTTGGAAATTTTTATGCATTAATCCTGTAATCCAGATTTGGTAGTTACCACCTGTTCCTGTCTAGTCTGAAGAAAAAATTCACCTATACAGGAGCTGGTTAAAATCGATACTTGTCGATAAGATCTAATTTTTCCAAACCTAAAATAGACATCAACATTGTAAGATACTTAGTTGGATTAACCACTAATTTGAACGCCTGCTGAAAGTGATTTCCACATCAAACATAGAAAATAATATTGAGATACACAGATATGTAACTAAAGTTTGTTAAATAAGAGCGTGGTCGACTTTACCGACAGTTAATGAAGCTTTGCCCTCGCTGCATTGTCAACAAAGGTTCAGTTGCCGCTGATCTTATGAAAGAGAATCACGTTAAACGCCATGAGCGCTAAGTACGCGTCGCGCTACGAGGCTGTGTTCCTTTGTATCTTCCCGAAAGGTCCCAAAATGTCGTAATCAGCGGCTGCTAAATATATGAGAGGGTCGAAGGCACTTGTACAGAAGTGGATACAGCGATGTATAGTATAGTGGCTAAAAATGTCGATGATTTACCAGAACATGATTCGACAGGAAAAGTGAACAAAAAATATGAAAAAAGAATAGTGAAACTGTTTTCGCGGAATCCTGATTTAAGACTGCGGCAAGGACAAGCAAAATTAAAGGATAAGGTTTAGATATATCCTACGAAACTATCTTCTTCATACTCATAGTCTGAAATGGCGCAAGATAGAGATTTTGAAATGTCATTTTTACTGATGAATGTTCTATATGGGCACGTTCTGTCCCCACGCGAGCCTGGTCAACTAACACCAATAGACTTGTTCAGCAGATCGTATAGCATGGAATAAAGGTGCATCTTTGGGGCTGCTTCTCAAAGCAGGGGGATTCGGCACTTTGTACCTCTTTACTGACAACTTAAATGCAGAGAAAATGATAAAAATCTACAAAAAGGCTTAACTGCTATCTGCCAAACGATAGTTCATCAGAAAAAATTAAGATTGGATTCTGCAGGAGGACAACGATCCTAAACACCGCAGCAAGCTCTGTACTCTGTGGAAAACTCAATCTGGCATCGTTACATTGGATAGGCCGTCGCAGTCGTCCGATGAAAACCCTATTGAAAATGTGTGGGCATATGTTAAGCAGAAGCTTCGTGGAAGACGCAAATACACTTTGAAGCAGTTGTCTTACGAAATTCGTCGGTTTTGTAGATCCTTGCCACTAGAATACGCCGTCAAATTAGTAGAAAGCATGCCTCGGAGATGCCATACGATTACCGACGCCGGTGGTGCCTGGACACATTATTGACTAAAATGCATCATTGCTTGTAATGTGTACAATGCATATATAAATATGATGAAATAATTTTTTTTTTATAAAATAACACGACCACGTTCTTATTTGACAGACTGTATGTGGTTTTTGAAAATGAAAATTGAAAGTGAAATGATACCGACAATAGGCAAAATTCTATGTAAACACATTAGATTAAATTTTTTAAATGGAAATGCGGGCAACAAGCATTGCGCATCGAAATCCAAAGTTATAAGTGTCAACTTGTCATTGGATTACAA
Source organism: Bactrocera correcta (assembly GCA_027475135.1). Lineage (NCBI taxonomy): Eukaryota > Metazoa > Arthropoda > Insecta > Diptera > Tephritidae > Bactrocera > Bactrocera correcta. The sequence goes on from CM050323.1 coordinate 132,241,642, forward strand.
AACAAATTTCGTATTGAAATTAGCGCTAATTTCAGCGTTTTTACATTTCGCTGACATTGAGTTTAAATTTCATCGTTTTTAGCCATTGTGTAAATATTATTTTTGGTTTACTTGACGCGTAGTCAGTGACAACTCTAACAAATTTAATGTTGGCATGTCTACGACTAATAGATTTGGTAGGAATTCTAGTTTAAAAATTTAAATATAAAAGCTATTTTCATATTACAATGGTCTTGATATTCAAAAATTTATCCTTAAAGAATTTTTAAATTTTAAATTATTTTTAAAGTTTTATTCATTTTAGTGTCGTAATGACTCGAAGGGTTTAGTCTTCAAAATGTATTAATAAAAATAAATCCGTAGCCATAAAACTACTTTTATAACACGATATTTTTTTTAACTTCGCACGAATAATAAACTTCAATATTTTCATAATTTGCGTAACTTCGCTCCCTAAGCTAAAGCTTTTGAAAGTAGTTTCAGTCCTCAAAAAAGTAGAAAAACTTCTTACAAAAAAATTCTCGTATTTTTATTAAAAACCTTCAGATCTGTAAGACCTTCAGATTCTCAGACGCGGAATTATCCTAAGGGGATTAATAAAACAAGATACAGAGTAAACCGTAATATATTTTTTTTTATAGAAATACTGCCCTGTACCCGAAAACCATTGCAAACAGATTTTATATAAATGCAAAAAAAAAAATATCATTGCAGTTATCATAAGAGTTGATTCATTTCGAATTTCCTTACTTTTTTAAAAAACCAACATTAAGTTAATTATCATTTGAAAAAACATTCTTTGGAATTTATTTTTTGAAGTTTACTCTTTGAAATGTTGGCCGCAGCTACGTCTCAGATGGTTCATCCGTTGATTCAAAATTTTCAATGACTCATTCGAGCACTTCGACTGGTAACTAGAACGAATGACACAGGTGATGTTTTGCTCCAAGGCGTGAATAGAAATAGGATTGTCCGCTTAGATTTTAGAGTTTACGTATCTCCACAGGCAAAGGTCTAACGGCGCGATATCACACAATCAACCCGCCAAAGACGTGAAATTATCTGCGCACCGAAGTGTTCTGTCAGTAAATCAATTGAATGGTGCGATGTGTGGAAAGTGGCGTTGTCTTGTTGAAACCAAAATGTCGCCAAGATCACGAGCTTCAATTTCATGCCTCAAATAGTCGGATATCATGGCGCGATAAAGGTCATCACTGCCGGTTACATTCTTACAGGCATCATTTTTTAAGAAATATGGACCGATGAATCCATCGGAACACAAACTACATGAAACCGTTACTTTTTCAACCTTTTCTTCATCCCAAATTCCACAATTTTGCTTGTTTAAATATCCATTGAGTCAGAAATGGGCCTGATTGCTGAGCAAAATTTGTTTCAAAAACATAGGATCTGCCTTGAACCCTTTAAAAGCCCATAGACCGGCGCGATATTGCTTGGAAAGTTTGAACGGTTTCAATTCTTGTGCAGTTTATATTTTGCACGCTCTCAGTTTAAGATATCGACGTAAATTGCTCCAAGTCATTCCATACGTCAGTCCGAGTTGCTGCGAACGCCGGCAAATCGACTCTTCACGGTCTTTATGTACAGTCTCAGCTACGGCTGCTATATTTTCTTTTCTGTGCGCTGAACGTGATCTATTCGGTTGAATATTATCCAATAATCAATACTGCGTCTTAATGTGGGTGATGTTGTTGGGAATAGTGCGCTCAGTAGGCCTATTATGTGGACCATAAGTTGAGCTAAGCGCATGAAACTTATTCTTTACAGAATGTGAAATGCCAAACAGCTTGACAGGACTCACGCGAGATCTGTGAAAAAAGAATATTGAAAAAGTCACCCATTATTAAGAAAAAAAGGGATATACAGTAAATATTTTACATTATTTAGCGTGTCTATTGTAAAATTTCAGTAATTAAAATATTACAAAACTGTAAATTGCAACAAAATTCGACAAAATCATGCACCTATTTATTTCTAAACTATGTAAGTATGTTTATCTCACACATCTAAAATTTCCACAGCACAATTGTTTTAGAAAAGCTCATTGTACTCTGCACGAAATTGCGAGTATTTTCATTGATTTCCACATGTAAAACATGTGACTGAAATGTTACGGCAAAAACTGAGTAGTTTGTTTACCAATGAAAGGGACATGAGTAATAATGAAATGATTTCCACTATTTCTAAATCGGGGATGTACAAACAAGAAAACTTTCAACGCCATTAGCAAAATGGCTTTGCATTTTTATTGGATGCAAATTTTATGACGTAAATTTTGCAATAGTATGCACAGCAATTGCATAGTAATTAGTCTTCATAAATTGTGATTGCAAACAACATGAATTTTCAGTTGTAGTTGATAAAGTTCTATGAATATTGAAACAGGTTTTGGTAGATGGTGGCATTCAATTGAAAATGCATTTAGCGAAAATATACTAAATTTAATTAAGCTCTGATGGAACTTTTTTCAAGCCAATAAGTTGAGGAATTAGAAAAATGTATATGAAAACAGAAAGTACCTCGTTTGTATCTATAGTTAATAGTCTAATTAAGGAATGTGTACAAAAAATTAAACCCATAACCTAATTGTTATTCGAACCTCATCATAGTCGGGCAATGGAATATCTATTCCATCGTCATCAATTGTGGAATAGGCTTCGCAGTCTCCAAATATAACACCTTCTCTGGCATTCAGCAGCCTGCAGAAGTGTTCCCTCCATAGTTTTAGTAAACTCAGAACATCAGCCACTAGCTTACCACACTGTCCATTGTCCTACAAGAGTATGCTCTGGCCTTTAAACCTCCCGTTAGTCGCCGTATCTTTTCGCAGAAATTTCCAGTATAACCTCTGTGGGGCAGCTTTTCAAGTTCTTTTTACTAATGCATTTCGGTCTCTTTCTTGTTTTGTCTGCATATGCGTCCCGTTTCCCTCTTCAACGCTCGGTATTTATTAACCTACGCTCGTGTTTTGGTCGATCGTAATATTGCGAGGAAGGCTGTCTGTCTGATTTCGTTTCACTGCGACACAATAGTCCTTTTCGTTTAGCTATTATTTGCTGATGAGTGCGCTCATAAAAGGCATTTTTGGTTCTATCGTCCTTCTTTTCCATCGGAGCGTGGATATATTCATATGGCGAGGCGTTTGTTTCATGGCCTACGCCAGGTGATAGCCGCACTTCTGGTGAACAGACAGTGCAATTAAACTTCAGCAAACCCTTAAACCGAATTTGCCAAGGTGGCTCTGTTGAAGCTTCCTCTCGGCGTCTCAGTCGGGACCTCAGACTCTACATGTGTTAGCTATATCATCTTACACAAGAGTTACTCCCTTTTCCAGGGTGCACGGTGAGGATGCAAGAGTAGGAATTGGGTACAGTCCTACAACTGTAACTGCTTCTCTAGAAGCATAACCATATCCCATTAATTTAATAAAAAATAGACGTAATAATGCTTAATCTATCTCCACAAAATCTTACTAATTACCAGTCTTCTATAAATATACATTTAATATTCCCTGCTTCTGAACTTAAAAATAATTGATACTATGTTCTTAAAACACCTACTCTCTTCTTCTATCTTTCCAGTCATCGCCTACAATGGCTCCTACCTGACGATCACCAAAGTACAACGCCTTAATATGGGTGCATTTTTATGCATCGCCTCGAATGGCATTCCGCCAACGGTCAGCAAGCGCGTAATGCTGATTGTGCACTGTAAGTATATCTAATAAATTAAATTAACATTTAAACTTGCTTAAGAGGTTAGGAATAGTTAGAATTTTCAAAAAATTATCTTTTTTTGCATTTTCGTTAAGTTGATATCTTAAAAATATTCTCTGAAAATTTCACGTTGATCCGATAATTAGTTTTTGAGTTATTCGACAAATAACAAAGAGAGCTCGGACACTTCAAAGCATTAGTGTGGAACTTAAAACGCGTTTTTCTCAAAACTACGTTTTTTGAACTGGTGAAAACTGTAATCCGCCCAGTAGATTTTACTGAAATTTATACAGCTTTTAGAATACATAATAAACTCGGGGCTGATCGAAGGATCTTTTGTTTTGCAAAAATTTCGATTTTTTAAGACCAAAAAACTGTTGAATTTTTTCCCAAAAATTTAAACAAAAACTCCTGAGGCCGCCATTTTGTTACTTTTTGAAAAAAAAAAAGAAAATCCTTAGATCAAGTCCGAGTTTATCTATTTATAAATCTTTTTTTTTCCGATTGGTTTTAGATGAAACTCCAAAGACTTATGATTGTAACCGCAAGTACAATTTTTCGGAATTGGGTCAACACAAAAAACTATAACTTTGGAAATTAAATTTTTTTTTTTTTTTGAAATTTTCGTGGCTTCAAGTCAACACAGTCTATAATAATTCCATATTACTACATAATATTAAATACTAATGCCAAAGAAATTAAAATCTGGTCAATACTACTCCTATATATCTCCCATTTACCTAATTAAAGATTTTCCAGTTGGCCTTAAACCGTAAATTTCGGTCAATATGTAAGATATCAAACAAATCTTGCAGCACCGCAAGAACTAATGGTATTAGCGCTGGCCCTCGAACTTCCTCCACTGAAACCCATTTATCCAGTAGTAAAACCCGCGAAGAGAACAGAGCTCTATGTTGGATTAAATAATATATTTAGGTATCACTGTTAAATGTTGAGACTGTTCGATTTTCAAATTCTTACATGATCCGAGTTCAGACCGGCGTAAGTCAGTTTGGTTTCTATCTTTACTATAATATGTTGTAATATCTTAGGCTTGCCAGCTTTCCAGCTGCTGGCATAACCATTTTTTTTGAATAGATAAGATTAGACTCTGAACACGTTATATTATGTTTTCCATGAAGCTTGCAACTTTCATTGCAAAGCATCCGAGACCCTACAAATTATATAAATAAATGATCAGCTTAGCAACCTGAGTTCTTGTACGGGACACTTTTGATGCGACTACATGGAGCGTTCCGGACCGGACTTAAAAGAATAGATCAAAATCAATTTATTTTACTCAAAATAATCCCCTTCTGCTTCAATACAGCTTTTTGCTCTGTCCAAAAGCATGGCAAACGAGTGTTTTAGCTCGTTGGCCGGAATGACCTCTACGTCTGCATAACGCTTTCCTTTCATGGGCAAATGCATTTTTCCGAAAAGGAAGAAGTCGCACAGTGCCATATCAGGTGAATAAAGGGAGTGACTGATGGTTAAAAAGTGGTTTTTGGTCAAATAATCGTCCTTCGAATGTTGGATCTTGAGCAATTTTTGGTCGTCAGTCGATTTGTGGAATTTCCGGTGACCACGGATTTTGATTGGCCCACATGTTGATCGTCATTTGTGTCCCCACGACCACTTAAAAATGTTGAAACCACTCGTGCACTCTGCTACGGGATAGGCAATCATCGCCACAAACTTGTTTCATAAATTGAAACGTTTCGGTAGAAGTTTTACCAATTTTAAAATAAAATTTAATGGCTCTTTGTTCGAAGCTCATTTTTGCACCGATAACACAAACACACTGACACTTAAAACGCTATAATTTCACTTCCAATCCATGAAATCTCATGAGATTCTCACTGGACAATCGGTAGAGATATCAGATTCTAACGCACCAGTCGACATATAGATGGCGCCACCATTGGGCGCTAGATTCAAAAAGTCCTGTTTACTTTGATACACACCTTGTAAATATCTTCATGACATATAGATTAATGCCAAAGGAAGATAATTGTTGAATTGTTGAGATTAATCATATATAGCATACAGCTGCTGTATAAACTGATCGATTAAAATCAAGATAGAGATCTTTATAAAGTGTTTTTTTTTTTTTTAATTTTTAGGTAACCTTAATTCATCTGTGATTTTAATTATTGCTAGCAACATGGCTAGAAATATCACGAAAAACGTATTTCATTGAATGGAAACCTTTGTCCGGTTTCGTTCTCAGATTCAGTTATACATATACACAGTATAATCTTTCTGATGGTTTTTTTTTCCTTACAGTTCCGCCAATGATTTGGATACAAAATCAACTAGTCGGTGCTGCCACCGGCCAGAACATAGCACTTGAGTGCCAGTCAGAGGCGTATCCGAAGTCTATAAATTATTGGACGAAAAATGATACGATAATAGTGCCGGGTAAGTAAAATAAAAGTAATATAACTTAATTACAAAATAACTCCATTTTAGAATAACTTTTTTTAATTTATATACTTAACTCTTTATTATTTTGAACTAATTTAAACTAAATGAACAAAATTGTGGGTTTTTAAGCTAGCTCTGTAAAAAACATTTTAGCAATATATTGTAGTTAGCTATAGAAACAGAAAGTGCAACGGACGTTTAATTAACTTCTTGTCAGCCATTTTCAACCGCATTCACCCAAATGTCCAACAACACACACATATGTATGTGTACATATAAATATATTCCAACCGGCAGTCATTGCCATAAAAGCGAGTAAATACTTGGACAAACAGTCAGTGAAAGTGTATGACGCAGGAAGAAATGTCACCAAAAAATAACACACACACATACTATGAATGAGAAATGTACGTGCGCTATAAAACAATTGCTAAGAGAGTTAACAAAACAGAAGTAGAAAGTGGTATGGACGCAGTCCATCAGTGAGCGCTGCACGAATCGTAAAAGCATCCGCTCTGTACGCCTGCACATTGCATTGCCACCGAGTTTCTTCCGAAAATGAAATTGTAATGTCCGAAAACGTATATACATAGCTACTAATATACTTATATACAAAAGAGATGACAAATACATCAAATGACAAAACCGCTAGTGGTTGGATGAAAATGAGGATTGAGTTAACTTCTCGTATACCCCAAGTGACAGATAAATGACATAAAGAACTCAACGAGATAAAATTAAATTCGCATAATTAAAAAAAAAAAGAAAATATTTTAAAAGAACATACGGTTTACTATCTCACATATTTGCCAACGAGGACCACACATCATATATTTGCTATTCACCTACTTTCAGATGAAAAATCATAACACGACAGTATATCTTTAGATTTAAAATAGGCCTCAATACAGACTAATTTAGATTTATTTACAGCGGCTTCTTTCTTTTAGTAACTATGTGTTCAGTTTGTATGGAAGCTATATGTTATAGTAATCCGATCTGAACAATTTTTTCAGAGATTATAATATTACCTTAAACAGTAATCCATGTCGAATTTCGTGAAGATATCACTTCAGATGCGAAAGTTTTCTATACGAGCCCTTGATTCCGATCAATCAGTTTGTATGGCAGCTATATGTTATAGTAGTCCCATAACGGCAGTTCCGCCAAATGAATAGCTTCTTGAAAAGAAAATGACGTTTGCCAAATTTCAAAACGATATCTTAAAAACTGAGGGACCAGTTCGTATGTATACAGACACTTAAACACTTTATAAGGTTCCTTCTGGGTGCTACAAACTTCCTTCCCTGTTCATGGTATAAAAAGCAATGACCAAAGTGCGTGTTAACGGACCAGAACTACTTTGAAAGGAAAGAAATTGTTTTGAAAAAATAAATAAAGAACTTAAAATTTACAAACCAATTCACCTTACCTTTTATCGTAGAAGCACAGGGTTTGTTCAGAAAGTAATAGAACTGATTTTCTTCCCCCGCGACTGGTCAGTTGTCTCCGAGCACCTAGAGAGTCAGGGCTAACATTTTCGCGCAACGTGTTTCTGCGAGTCGTGGAAGCCGAAAATGCAGCGTTCGTTGGAGCAGAGATACGCAATTAAATTCTGTGTAAATCTGCGCCAGAGACGTTTGATATGATCAACCAGGCTTACCCAGATGTTTCTTTAGCAAGAAGTGGTGTGTTTCGGTGACACGAGGTCTTTTTGGGGGGCCGGAAAGAGGTCGCTGATAAAGACTGTACTGGGAGACCTGCGACTTCGACAAACTCCAACAATGTGACTCGTGTGCGCAAAGATTTGAACTCAAATCGTTGACTAAGTATTCGTTTATTTGCCCAGATGTTAAGTTTATCAAAATCTGTGGTTCTTGATAGTGTGATGGAGCAATTGAACATGTGCAAGGCGTGCGCGAAGATGTTCTCAAAAGTGCTCACTGAGGACCAGAAATTGCGGTGGATACAGGGTTAACATAATTGTTATCTTGCCTGAAAAGACCGATGAAAGGCAAGCATTTTGAGACGACACATGTGATCCAATCGGCATGCACCTCGGCTATCAAGACTATTCTGGAGAATACCATCCAAGGCGCTTTCACTGCTTAGAAATTGCGTTCGCAGCGCTGCATCGACGCAGAAGTAGCCTATTTCGAAAGCTTTTAGAGAATTGTGACGATCGGTTTAATAAAGTTTTTTATATCACTCAGTCCTATTACTTTTCGAACAAACCCTGTATATGAATAGAAATTAAATATACTGAAATTCGCAAAGAGTGGGAGTAAATATGTTCTTAAATCTACATATAAAGATATATACATACATGTCATGTTAATATTCGTACACACTAATGCAAATAAAGCTTGTCAGGCGATTGTCAACTTCCTCGTTTACTTTGCTATTTATGTTAGGGAGAGCCTAAAACTAAACCATCGAATTTATATAGCAAAATGTAGTAATGTGGATAAAAGATAGTATGACTTCTTTATTTAAATTTCGCGAAAATTCATTTGTCGAAATATTGGTTTTTTCTTTTAGGCTAGCATGATTGTCAGTGATATCCGTGCCAAATGTGATATCAAACTAATCATTAGTTTTTAGCGGACTTCAAGTACATACAGTGCATTTGGCGATTTTTACGCAAAATAAAATTATTCAACAAAGAAGTCTGATTAAATTTTATGTGCGGAATCAAATTTCTAATTTCGAAAGGTTCAAAATGATGAAAAAGGCCTTCGATGGCAAGTGATTGTCGCGAGTAAGGACTTTTGTTTGGTAAAAACTATTCAAAGAGGGCTGAGAACGCGTTGACGACGAACCACGTCCAGGACAGCTATCAACATCAATTGTGCTTGAGAATCAATGTTTAATAATCAAAGATCTAATCGGCACCGTTGGTGTATCGGTAGGATCGGTGAAAATCGTTTTGAAAGATCGTTGGGGCCCAAGTGCCAATATCACTAAATTTTTTCAAAAAAGAGCGTCGCGTTAATGTCTGTGAAACAATGCTTTTCGACTACCAGGATGTCGTGAAACATATTATATCTGGCAATGAGTCTTGGATCTATGCTTAAGACTCGGAAACAAACGAGCAATGGGCCGAATAGCGTGACAAAGGTGAGCCGAAGCCGAAAAACTCACGTCAAAGCAGATCAAAAAGCAATGTTATGTTGGCAGTTTTCTTCGATTATCGAGGTGTATTGGGACCAAGGGGGATTACTTTGAGGAATTTTAAAGTTGTGAATAAAGTCTTACTATTTTTTGCTCATAGTCGTTTGGCTATAAAGCATTCAAAGTACTATAAGTAGTGCATTTAAACCTATAAAGACGAAATTGTAGTTTTCTGGTTCACCCTAATGCAAGTGCATGTGTATATTTTGTGGTGGTTTTGGAGTCATATGCAAATAAAGTCGATAAGAATTCAAGAACGTAATGGATTTTTGTGGTTGAGCGAAAAAGATGCACGCAAATAAATTAAAATTTCAAAACGAATTAAGTTCAGACGGAATGAAATATTTTTTTTTTTAATTTTTAATTTTGACATTATTGTTCTGAACAATTTTCTTGTGCCTCAACAAATGACAAAAGTATAAAGTTAAAATATATTTAATTTTCTAAGTCAGGGTATGCTCACGAAGAAAATATTAATTTCGATATTTAAATTCAGCTTAGAAAAATTGCATAAATAGTCGGGGATAGCCTCTTTAATACATTACTTTTTCTAACAGTAAACATGCTACCATTTTCGTGTTTACCGTTATACACTCTAAGTGAAGCTGAGCTTACTTCTTGGCCATATTTATGTTGCATAGTAAGCTCAATATGTTTTCTTCACAATTGTTTTACCTGCGTTGAAGTCCTTGTCAATTTCAAATTACAACTTATACAAACTTATACAGAACTTCCATGCATTTATACTGTTAGAAAACACGTGTTATCGCTATACACTTTTATCTGTTTTTGTAAGCATAATCATAAAAACATTATGTTGCCTACATATACATATATATATATCTTTTTAACACATCATATTATGTTTTTATTTTGCAGGTGAGCACTTTGCATCCGAAACTTTTGAAAGTGGCTATAAAATAACTATGCGTTTAACCATAAAAGATGTTGACACAACAGACTTTGGTTCTTACCGCTGTGTGGCGAAGAATTCTCTTGGTGATACGGATGGCACAATCAAACTATATCGTAAGTGGACGATGAATATGAAAAACAAATATTTTTACACTAATACATATTAACAAAACAGCTAAACAATCTAAATAATGCACTTCTATATACATTACATAAAATATAAGCTTGCACAATGTAAAGAAGAGGCGTGCTTTTTGATATTGCACTGTAATCGGCTATCAGGCCATTGGAAAAAGAAAGGGGGTGTGGTAATAATATCTTTTTACTTCGACTATTCTCAAATCCAGACCCTCCCACGGAATCACCTGATTAAATATTACTTCGTGGGAGTGATAAGAAAGTTAAGTCTCATTATGGCACGGACTGGCTGACGGTTAATTTGCTCTATATGTCTCACTTTGCCACTTCGCTGAGAGCTTTTCAGTTCTCAGTAGACAGAATCATGAGTCTTGTCAAATTCACCACCCTAAAACTAACTCCGAGTGTAGTTTTAAGTTTTCCCTTGTGCTTAAAAAGCGATGGCAAAAAATTAATAAAGTCGGACTAATGTATGTACAGCTAGGTTCTAAAGCACCCATGTCCATTTAGTATTTGGGTTAGGTACAAGTCCAGGATCTGCATGGTGTCAGTCGATCCACGAATGGATGCCCGCTATCAGAATGTGGATCCACCGTCCTTTGAGTGAGTTTTGCTACTGCTGCTGTCATATTGTTAAGCTTTTGATTCTCTGTTTTTTGGCTCCCACAGATGCCTCTGATAACTTGTTTACCCGCTCGTATTCGTCACCCTGGATGGCAATGGCATTATACTGACTATTACTTCAGCAGCGTCACTTGGTATCGTTCGGAAAACACTGATAACTATTAGAGCTCACAGCCTGTGCACTGTGTTCATTTGTCTGGCATGTGCTTTTCTGCCAAGGATCCACATTAAAGCCGCACATAATTCAACTGATCTCATTAACTATGCAAGTAAAAATCGCCAGCTGGAACGCACGCCATTTGCTATCATTCTTCATAAGGCGTTTAGGATTTTATTCGCTTTACCTACGGTGTATTTTAGTCGATCTTTATACCTGAGCTTTTACATATTATTATACATATTCCGCATACTTTAGTTGTGGCTGTGAATGCATCTCACACTCCCCTATAGTGAGAGATATACTTTCCTCTACTTTTCTAGTACTTATAAGCAAGACTTTTGTTTTTTGCTCAGCTAGTTCGCAGCTCATTGAGGAGAACTATTGCAACAGACCGTGTAAGCACTCATTGCATTTGTTCTGGTGGTCTTCTAGGTGTTTAGCAACTGCTATCACAACAAAGACGTCTGCGTATACAATTCTTTTAACGACTTGGACGATTGGTTTCTCCTCATCACGCCATAATACATTAGGTTCCATAGAAGTGGGCCTAGAACCTAGTCACTCGAAGTAGAGTAGCTCTTGGTGCCTTCAGTATCGAATAATAGTCGACTGTTTACAAAATAATTCATAAAAAATTCCATAAGTTATTGAAGAGCGTGTATGTCATACAGAGCCTTTCTGTTTTTTTTTTTCTTATTTTTGTTTTGTTTATATTTTTGTTCCGCCTTTTCATTGCTTTCCATTTACTGAGGATTTCGCAGTGTCAACGACATTGTTTAGTGTTTCAATGGCAGACCTCTAGTGTTGCCATCTGGCAACTGACAATTGTATCGTAAATTTTGAAACTTTTGTTGTATAAGTCAAAAGGTTTTTATTTACGAGCGCTAAATGTGTTGTTTACAGTAACTCAAAATATTCATCTCAGTCAAAATATGGAGTTAAAACACGTACATTTTCGCGCGATACTTCGAAACACGTTTTTGACATCGTTACAGGTGATGAATTTTGGATGAGCCATCTACCATGTATTCTTTACTTGCCATGGAATGACTTCTTTTTATTCGGAAAAATAAACTAAGAGGTCAACGATTTTCATTACCTGAAGAAGCATTGGATGCGCTCAGAACGCATGATTTAAAGTCACCTTAAACTGAGTGGTAAAAGTGCTTCGACAATTGTTTCCAACGAACGAAATACGAGTAGTTTATAGCCCTTAATGGTGAAAATTTTCAAAACAACAAATTATTTGCGATGATTAATGTTTGATTTTGTTCTATAGACTTGAAATATAGAAGACAACCCCTGTACAAACATAAAATAATTTAAAGAAATAGTAATTTTTGGAAAGTATTGTGTTCTACGATTATTATTGTGTAAAGCTGTACTAAAAATCATCAAAAATGGAACTCAGTGTTGTCCAACATATTTAGTAATACAACAAAAAATTATCAAAAAATAATTTTTTATGGTATATAATTTTAGCCGTTTGAGATTTCAGTACAAAATCATAACAATTTCTGGTTCATTAAGTAAACACTGCGGCTACTCACGTTTTGGGTCTACAAGTATCGGTTTCGCAAACTTATACGTTTTTAAGTGAGGAAAGTCCTCTGAGCGCCATTGACTAGGAAGTGGCCAGAAACAATAAATGTACATACGTCTCAAGCAGCACACTATATTCGGTCTCAGACCAATCTGAGTAGCCAAAAAATATCCATTTGAAAGCGAGCTAAAATGAGAATACGAACCATCTCTCCCCAGGGTTGTGCACTGGGTTTCTCCGCTACCAGATTCCACCATAGAATATTCACCGAGCTACCTGATTGACTTCGAATCGAAAAGTTACCAGCCAGATCGATCATATTGTGATAGACGGAAGGCATCCATCCAGTGATACACTCGTAACACTATCTTGTTGCTGTGAAGATACCCATCTCCTCTGTGCAGCAAAAAACTCACAACTACGATCAGAAGGAAGGTTCGACGTCGAGAAGCTGATTTCACAACAGACAGCCGAAAGCTTTTCTGTCCATAACACGTACTGGATGGAATAGATACCGACAGTCAAAGAGGGAAGCGAGACGCATCTGCAAATAAAACAAGACAGGAGCCGAAAAGCGTGAGTACGAAGAGTTTAACAAGCTGTGCGACAGGGATAATGCCCGAAAATTCTTCGGCGACTAGCAGAAGGTTTCATGGCCGGAGCATACTCTTGTAGAACCCCCAAAGGTGATCCCGTGAACCCGACTCCCCAATCGATGATACATCGCCCGACCATGAAAAAGTTCCCTCCAAAGAGTACAAAGAAGTGAATCAAAATATCTCTTGTAATCAAACAAACAGTCGTTGCATTCGCGACTTGGCTTCCACGTCACTGCTGGCAGTCATAATTTCGAAATTGTAAATAATTTCGTCTATCTTGGAACCAGTATTAACACCCGCAACAACTTCAGCTTCGAAGTCCAACGCATACTAACTCTTACCGGCAGGTGCTACTTCGGACTGAGTAGGCAATGGAGAAAACCAAATACCAAATTTTACAAGTCACTCATCATCCCCGCCCTGGCGTATGGTGCAGAGGCATGGGCAATGACAACATTTGATGAGTCGGACTCTGATGAGAAAGACTCTGCGTAAGATTTAATCACTAGATGGGGAAGGACCTGGCTGCAATTGGCATCTACAGCTGATGCTAAACAGCGAAAAGGAAGAATGACTCTTGCGCTGTTGTAAACTCGCCTTTATCCTCGTGAGCGGTACCTACGCCAATAGATAAAGAAGAAATTCCTTCAATTCTTCAAGATATAGTCGTAGTCGTAGAGTGCTCAGCTCTGAATCATTTTACTTAGATTGCCATAACATACTATATAAATAGACGTACCTTGATTTTAGGCCGGCTCCTACTGTATTAAAATAACGTACTCGTATGTATGTATGTATGTATGTATGTATATTACTATGCTCTTACAATTAATTACTAATGCGCTGTTCTATTCCATATAAGCTATGTAGAGCAACTAAAAAATCTTAAAGACCACATTCACCAACAAGGAATTACTTGGTTCGAAAGGCAAACCAATAAACAATTGCATTATTTATGTATTTACTTTTACCTGAAACTTTATTGCATTTAGCTTAAGTTTCACTCAAGTATCTCAAAGTAAGCATGCATTTAGCAGAATTACAAAATGTTGAATTTGCAAGGAATATTTAACAATTGCATTTTCGTACTTAGATACTTACAAAGTTGTGATTTTTGGTGAAGTTCTTGGGTCCTTCATTTATACGCTTACTTGACCGTGTCTAATCTGACAACAACCGAAGCGTATTGCATAATTAATGTGGCACTAATTGTAATGGATTTCAACGAGGATACAATATTGTACATATGTATTATACAACCACACTCCAATCTAACCATAAGCAACAAAGCATTTGCGTAGGTGTTTAAGTACTACTTTGAAGATGCTCGTGTGTTGGCCAGAGCCTCAGGCACTTCGGTCAATAGTCAAGTTGCTGCGTGGTTGGCCAGCTTTGAAGCAGGTGTTAATTATTAATATGGGTGTTACAAATTAAGTTGAAAGATTTCGGTTCGCAAATAATTGAATTGATTTATATGCCAGATTACAACATAAATATTTACTGATGCACAGTGTTAGAAACCATACAGGGATAACTAATTATTTTTACATAATTAACCAACATAGAATTAAGAAGGACTACTAATTAATATAGTTCTGCATGCAAGATCTCATGAGCGTTTTTTGGTTAATTAGTTAGTTAAATTTCATTTAAAATAATATGTACAGTAAGATGAGATTAAGTACCACTTAATTTCAGAGAAAAATAAAACTTCTAAGCTTTTGTTGTATATGTATTATAGGCAGAAACAAAAGTTTACATAAAACAAAAATTGTTTGGGATACAAAAATTTTCGTTCTTTGACCTAAAATTTATTTTATGCATTTATGATTAATTATGAACAGGAACAATAAGAAAATACCTTTTTTCGTATAAAGTTTGCTTTTGCAAAAGTTATAGTAATAAAACTATACATATAATAATTATATATAATTGTACTATCGAGACCGGTGATATCAATGAAATCGATATTCATACGAAGTTCATCAATCGACGCTGGCTTGTTGGCATAGACCATAGACTCGACGTAGTTCCACCGGAAATAGTCGTATGCAGTCAAATCTCACGATCCTGGCGGCCGATTGACTGGGTCATTTCTTGTGATAACACGTTCACCAAACTTAGTTTTCAATAAACCGGTTGCGACATTCGCTGTGTGGCTTGTGGCGCCGTTCTGTTGGAACCACATATTGTCAAAGTCCATATTATCCAACTCGGGCCGTTGTCTTTTAATTCGCTGAACTATATCAATGTCGTCGTACATTTCATACAGCTCATCGTTCCATCGAATGCGATATTCGCCGTGGCCAATGCGCAAAGGACCATAAATCTTTCGCAGAGCCTCTCTCGAAAACTCGTAGCGTCGACTCATCAGATTTTTTCATCGTCCAAGCCTCTGCACCATATAGCAGGACGGGAATCATGAGCGACTTATAGAGTTCGGTTTTTGTTCGTCGAGAGGGGACTTTACTACTCAATTACCTACTCAGTCCAAAGTAGCACCTGTTGGCAAAAGTTCTTCTGCGCTGGATTTTCAGGCTGACATTGCTAGTGGTGTTGATACTGGTTCCAAGATAGACCATAATCTAATTATGTTATGACCGGCAACAGTGGTGTGGGCGCCAAGTCGCGAGGGCGACGACTGTTTGTTTGATGACAGGAAATATTTCGTCCTGCCCTCGTTCAGCACCAGACTCATTTGCTTTGCTTCCTTATTCAGTCTGGAAAAAGCAGAACTAACGGCGCGGGTGTTGAGGCTCGTTTAGTATCGAACGACTCGGATACGTTCTTCCCGATCTTGATGGAGCTTTTACTGTTGCTTAACGTCAGTTTAGACAGCCGTATTAGTTTTGCGGGGATACCAAATTCAGACATCGCGGCATACAGCACCTTTTCATGCTGAAAAAAGCAGCTTTGAAATCGGAAAAGGTGGTGGGTCGATTCTCTTTTCACGGGTCTTTTCCAAGATTTGGCGAATATCATGGTGATGAATATCTGGTCAGTTGTTGATTTGCCAGGTCTAAAGCCACACTGATAAGATCCAATCATTTTTTTTAACGATGGGCTTTAATCTTTCACGCAGTACACTCGACAGAACCTTATACGCGATGTTGAAGAGGCTTATACCACGGTAGTTGGCGTAGATTGTGGGGTCCCCTTTTTGTGGATTGGGAAGAACACACTTAAATTCCAATCGCTGGGCATGCTTTTGTCCGCTGATGCGTGGTCCTTATCAGTTCTTCGCCGCCGTGTTTGAATAACTCAGCCGGCAATCCATCGGCCCCCATTTCTTTATTTTTCTGCAGACGAGCAATTGCTATTCGAACTTGTTCCTGGTCGGGCAATGAAACGTCTGCTATATCGTCATCGATTGGGGAATCGGGTTCGCCTTCTCCTGGCGTTATTATTTCACTGTTAACTCTCAGTATCTTCCTATTCCGCACGTGTTGTAGTCGATTGTAACGTTGCGAGGTAGACGGTCTGTTTTCTCTCCGCTGCGGCACGGCACTCCTTATCGTACCAGCTGTTTTTGTATTTGCCGTAAATCCATGGTTTTGGTTGCAGCTGTAGGTAAGGAGCTTGAAATGCCGTCCCATTGTTCCCTTATACTGAGTTATTGACGAGTGCTCTCAGAGAGCAGGAGTGTAAGTCGAGTAAAAAATCGTTCGGCTGTCTGTTTTGATTGCAGCTTCGCAACGTCGAACCTTCCTTGTGTTTGTTGACGTGCGTTTTTTTGCTGCACAGAGGCGGGTGCGTATCTTGACTGCAAAAAGATAGTGTTCCGAGTCGATGCTTGGACCTCGGATCGTACGCACGTCTAGAATACCAGAGACGTGTCTTCCGTTTATCACGACATGATCTATTTGGTTGGTGGCTTTGTTGCGATTGACTACAACAAGTTCGGGGTTGGATAGATAAAGAGAGTTGAAGAGGGAAGCGAAACGAGTTTGCAGACAAATAGAGAGAGGGGTCGAAATGCGTGAGTATGAAGAGCTTGACAAGCTGCCAGACAGGGGTAATGCTTGAAAATTTTACGAAAAGATGCTATGACTAACAGAAGGAGCATACTTGTAGAACCCAAAGTGGGAATTTAGCGGCTGATATTTAGAGCATACTGAAGAGATGAAGGAAACACCTCTTCAGTTTGCTAAACGTCGCTGAAAGTGTAACATCTGGAGATGGCTGTCTGTGGCAAATAACTCTGCTGATGAAATTAAAAACCTCCGCAAGGGAAGCTTTTCAAGAGCGATGATCTCTGTTTTTTGCCAATATGAACGACGGTTTCTACCAAATTGGTATTACGAACTCGTCTAAAATGTAGCCTAAGTTATCGACCTAAGCGGCGCTTATTTGAACTAAATTTAATCATTTGAAGCGTGCTCTTGAATTAAGTTACTACAAGGATATTGGAAACAAGGATAATGGATATTTTTACTTGGCTTTATATATGAAAACTCAAAGTTCTTACTAACAAAAAATAATATCAATGAATTATTTTCCAACAAATTTTTCTGTGTTACATACTATAGTATTCTTTCGTCATATCGAAGTAGCATGTGTTGCCCAATTGGCTCAGTTTTATTGTTGTGAGGAGGAATGCGAAACTTTAACTTTCGTTTTATACAAATATTTTCTACGTTGTGTTCTATTTATTTAATACAAAAATTTTTATATTTCCCATTTTTTTTAATTTTACTGAAAATTATTGCCAATTGATTCAATTAAAAATATTTCTACGAATCTAACAACAAAACTTCATAAAATCTTGTTAGACATATGTAATACTCATACAATTCTTTCACTCTCTTAAACACTGTAAAATTAAACCATGCAGCTTCCAATTCATATCATTTACTATACTACACTCTACTCTTTTTCACTCTCCTTGCCTCTGTTCTATATTTTCTCTTTTTTCATTGCAGATATTCCGCAAACAACGACAGTCACCACATTAGCACCTACGGTGGCTCTAAATACCGTGCCAGTTGTGGTTACGAAATACAACAACAAAGGTGTGTAAAAACTCAAAAAACTGAAAAAATATAAATTGATTCAAATTAGTACTCAAACACAATTATTTTGAATATTTAAGCTAATTTTGGTGCTCCTCGCATGTTCTCCTCCTCACAACAAGCAATATATAGAACAATAATAGATTTAGTTAAATCTATAGCATCACAAGTCCTAACGCTTCCCCTAACATTCATTATTACACACTGCCTGCCCTTAACTTACCTGAGCAAATCCCTCAACAACTTAATACATCCACTTGTCCTATTTCTGTCATTATTACATAGCAATACTTCTTGTTTTATCGTTTTTCTTGGGGTGTTCGTTAGTAGAGGATAAATGAGGTTTATACAGAAGACGACACTACTTATTATATACATATGCCAATATATTATATAATATCAATACACACAACCATTTTATTATATACATATATCTATCTAATTTCTTTTAAAATGACCATAACCACTTTGTTGGGAATTCGCGTCGACAAAATATATAGATCAACGATTCAGTAAAAAAATTCATCGCACAAAATCGAATGTTGCAGATATTTCGTCGTCATCATCCTTGAACAATGTTTATATTGGTGCCACATCGAGCTTATGGAATTCACAAGATCACGGCACAGGGAGAGAGCATAATCAATGTGAGTACATAAGAGAGATTAATTGTTTAATTTCTAGAAGACTGTTTATATGAATAGATCTCAGAAAAATTTGAACACAGTTGTTATATTTTTATAATACTAATTTAAAACTTCCAGAGGAAGCATAGTATTATTTCGTAATATTGATCCGTATTATTCAAGAACTAAATGAAATTTTAATATTTACGGGAAAAGTAATAGAGATAAAGAAAAATTCAAAGTAAACACTATGTGTGCCGGTTAGCGTATGTACTGTTAATTATTTAAAAAATATTCTAAGGTCTTTTTGTCGTAGTCTTTTGCCTCTGGATTAGTTGCTTCTCTACTACTAATTCCGAATTACCAGTTTGGCTTCAGAATGCTTCATGGTACAACAGCCGTAGAGTTTTTAAATACGTGAGTTCCAGCTGACGATGACCTTACCCCATAATGGTTAAAAAGCACTTCGATCAAAACAATGTGTTGATTAGCGCTCCAAATGCTACATGCTTTCTTCAGGTATTATTTGGTTCCAAATTGTCAGGTGGAAGGACTTAAAATCTCTGCAGCACTGTGGGTCCAGCACCCGGCCGCAGTGCGACTCCTCTCTGAACTGAATTGTCAATTGTACCTCCCTTTGGGTTTTAACCATAGCCGCCTCGAAACTCCTCAAAGGACAAAATGCAATGAGAAAAATTGGAGCGAACTCGAAGGTCTAAATGCACCCTGTGGGCGCAGAGTCTCCGGTCGGACCTCGCAGCTCTTGCAACTACGAGTTTAGCACCCATCAAACTCAAGGACTTAAGACCTTTGTCGCTTGAGCTTCAAATGTATTTTCATTAGAAGGAACGATTCCATACATACATACACACATAACATTAACAGACATAGTGCATATTGGATTTTAGTTGGCTCTTACGACCGCGGGCAAATTCTACCTCCTGCCCGCGGCTTCTTTGTACAATTGTGCAATTCCACGGAGTACAACATTTCAAAATTGATGCCACTGAAATTCTTAAATACTACTGTGTAGTTTTGGTTAATGTCCATCAAGCATTTGACAAGGCCTGGCACTAAAGCCTATTATACAAAATAAACTTCTAAAATATATGTCAGATCCACACGCGCTAGTATATCCAAAAGCAGCGTACTCGTCGCTGATCAGATTCGACTTCAACTCATAACAACACTAGTATATCTTTCCAGAAACTATAGACGAAATTTTTCGCCCCGCAGCAGGGGCTCGACAAATGGAACATTGCCATTAATATTTTTTTCAATAGTTATTTCAAAATATCTGAGGCTACGATTGACTAGAACACTACTTGTATAGGCCACCTGAAAAACAAAGGAAATCAGGAAGAGTTATGGTTTACCCAACTGTATTGGTTCGAAAATCAATAAATTAGGACTTTCAGAAATGAGTTCTTACCACAATAGTGAGTGCACTTTTATTATGCGAGAAACGAAGTTGTCCAGAGAGACCTATAGGTTTCCACTGAAATAAGTGGTGATCCAAGTGGACGTACTTTTTTCAAAAGCCTTCGTTTGACAGATCAAGCGTGAGCCGAGTCAAAGTGTAATGTAATTTTTTTCAGTTTTGTTTGTAATGCCGAGAATCGTCGAAAGACTTACGCCTAAACAACTTTTATAAATCGTTTAACTTGTTTACGAAAACTCAATTTCTGTACTATTCACAATACCATCAACCATCTTAGGACACAGCATTCATTATTGGATAACATTTGAGCGAATAGATCGTGTTCAACACGCAGAGAAGAAAATATAGCAGCCATGGCTGAAAGTGTATACGAAGACCTTGCAGAGCCGATTCGGAGCCGTTCGCAGTGACTGATGGGTTTGACGCATTTTACATCGAGATCTAAAATTGAAAACGCAAAAAATACGGCTTCACTTCGCACTATGGGCTTCTTCCAAGTTCCAAGAACATCCAACGTTTTCGAGACAATTTTTATTCAGCGATAGGGACCAATTTACGGCTCAATGTGTATGTAAACAAGCAAAATTGCCGCATTTGGGATAAAGGGTAGCCTGAAGAGCTGACATTTAATCTTTGGTTTGGTGTCGTTTGTGAGTCGGTAAAATCATCGGTCCAATTTCTTTAAAAATTACGCCGGTGAAAACGTAACTCAATGGCGACCTCGCAATGGATCACCCTTTCGAAGAAATTAGTAGTTGTTAGCGGCTCTGTTGTTTGAAGATTCTTAGTTGACAAGGTAGACTAAAAGCATTCTACCCAATACACTGCCTTTCTGATTCAGTTAATCTTAAACTTTGAAAATTAATCTTCAAAATATCTATAAACCATTTTGCAAACAACTTGGGGATGCTTGGTTCATATTTCTTTGGGAAGACAATCAACGCTTGTTCCTTTCGATTTCATGTATTCCCCAAACTATTGTAAGAAGAAAACGCACAAGCAACATAAATGCATTTTGCATTTATTTCAAGCATATTTTCAATCCTTATCTTCAATGTTTGTGCACACGATTTGTATTCAACAGCAGCGCCACACTTTCCACTATGACAATATGACAAACGATTATGCCACTTGAGGTGTTAGCACTTACTATCTCTCGGGTGGCGGATGACTGCTCTCTTTCTTCATGCCACGCTCGACGCTATAAACCCACCAGCAAAAGATGTCAGTTACAATTGTGCCTGTCAATATCGTTCACAACGCAAAGGGGAAGGAAAAAGTACAGGAAATGCATTTGCATGCGTGCAATTGCAGCCGGCGCTTTGAGAGTCAAACAGACTAGCAAGATACGCATAAAGTTAGGTGTGGCACATAAATAAGTGCGAATTATAAATTTCAATTGGACAAAGCAAGAGTATATAAACTGAGCTCCAAAGATAACTACTCCTCTGGGACCTAGTAATTGAACTCCATTTGCTATCGCAAAATACCAAAACTGTTCTATGCGTGGGTTGTTGGCCTACAAGATTAATCTTATCTAACCAATTGACAGTACTCCGAGTGGATTGATCTAGCTTCAGTGACAATTTCCTGTTCTCAGAGCTCAAAAGGGTACTCGCTGGGCAAAAAGTGTCGTCTTCATTAAATTTGGGTTTCATTTTTTCCTGAGGCAAAGTAACTGTGATAGTTATTATAGCTTCGGTAGCAGTCGAAGTTAACTTTTTCCTGTCGGAACTGTCTTCAGACGTATGTATGTATATGCCTGCTCAGCTGATGAGGCAGTCTATATTGTTAGCTGGCTTAGTAGTAAGATGTCGGAACCATCCAACTGTCAATGCAAGCTGGCATACGTTTATATACAAAATTTGCCAATATTCTAATAATAAATGATTGCCAGTTAGAAGACACATGCATTTTCCTTTATTTATTTTCAATTTCTTTGCTTGCGTCTTTACGCTATTCTATGCATTTCTATTCTTTTAGCTAGCTGGCTTTGTTTGATTTTTTACATTTTGCCTAGCTTTTCATCCAACTTTGACATATTTACATATATTGTATTCAAATAAATAGAGAGCTTTACTTTGACCTGTGTGACTTGAGCTCTTATGATATATTCCCAGATTTCGAACTTTGCTGGTTTCAAATTTCTCTGAATTTTCTTAATTGTAGATGCTCTTTATCATTTGATTTAATCTCGGAAAGAGTTATACCGAATTTGGAATAAATTAAATGACAACTTGCAAAATGCATTTACGAAAATAATTTTTTAAATTAAAATTCTTTTGAGAAGATACAAAAAAATTACACTCACATAGATTTATAAAGAAGGATATATATTTCAGAAGAAAAATGTATTTAATAAATAAAAGTTTTCATATTTGAAAAAAAAAAACTCTTTGTTTACGTATGTAAAAACGATATGTTTTGTCAACTTCAGTTCGTTGATTTCCTTGTTCAAAAAGAAATATCATATTTTTTCGCAGAAATTTATTTTATATGTTTGCTTTGGTTTCATACATTTGTAATACAAATATTGCTCGGTAAATTTTTAGTTTTTCCTTTTTGATATGACCTTTTGTACCATTTAAGTTCAATTATTCATTCGACGAAATATTCATTTTAGATTTATAGGCATTGATATCTATATAGAGATGATACCTTTTGCTTAACATACATACAAGCGTTTGTTAATTGTTTTCATTCATGTAACCCAATGAACAAAATATACATTAAACCGATTTGAACAATATGACCGGCCTTAGGAGTATTCGAGAAAAATGTTTTGCGGTAGATTTATGGTCCTTCGCGCATTGGCAATGGCGATTACCACAATCGCTGTACGATTTATACGATGACATTGCAATAGTTCAGTGAATTAAGAGACAGCGGTTACGCGAGCACGACACGAACTCGGCCGTATGGACGAAAACACACTACAGGGTCCGGCACTCGAAGTTCACACCGTTCGCGCAGTTGTCGTACTGGAATCAGCTGTTTATAAATTTACTGAATGACAGTTCGGAGTATTGTTCACAAGTGTACAATATTTAGCTGGAAAATCACAGCCAGCAATTGTTCGTGAGCTCAAACACCTTAATGTGAAGAAAGTTTTTGTTTATCGTACCATAACTCGCTACAATGATGCTGGTAGCATCGCAAAACGCCATGGAGTTGGTCATCAAAAGACTGCAACGTCACGTGAGATGGTTCGGAAAGGGAAGAGCGACTTGAGCGAAATCCACGACGAAGTGCCAATCAAATGGCTAAAGAACTGAAAATATCCGACCGCAGCATGCGACGCATTTTCAAAAATGAGCTCAAGGTCAAGCCTTACAAGTTCCAAAAGGCTCGTGATCTCACATCGAAGCAGCTACAAGTAAGACTTGAAAGAGCAACGGAGTTGTTTCGCTTGGCCGAAAGTGGTCAAATTCCGTACATTGTGTTTTCTGACAAAACATTTTTTCCAATTGAGCAATTCGAAAACTGTCAAAACGATAGGGGTTACTTGACCGACCTTTCATACGAGAATATAAGTCATTGGTTGGCTACCTGGAGGCAGCACCCGCCACAAATAATGGTTTGTGCCGCTGTCACCGCAAATGGGTGCTCTCCAATTGCTTTCATAGAGACTGGCGTCAAAGTAAATGCGACCTATTATCGGAAAAGTGTTCTGAGGTCGCAAATCATTGACGTTTCAACAAGACTCAGCACCGTCTCACAAAGCGCGAGTGAACCAAGAATGGCGGAAAAACAACGTTCCGAACTTTATGACCACACAATGGCTCTCGAATTCACCAGATGCAAATCCAATGGATTATTCTCTCTGGGCCATTTTGAAGAGCAAGGTCCGAATTAAAAAATACACCAGTCTCGAGATGCTGAAGTAAGTCATTGTCTGTGAGTGGGCCAACATACCGGTAAGTCACACTCGGGCAGCTTGCGATTCGTTTTTCGACCGTCTCAAAGTCATAATTAAGGCAAAAGGTGGTCATATTGGGCAAAAGTGAATTGGTCCTGAATTTATGATTATTTTCACACATTTTGTACTTTAAAATAAATAAAAATAATTTTCCAAACCGAATTTATGGCTTTTTTAATTGGTTATACATCGTGCTGAAAGCCTCGACACAGTATCAGCCGCTGGAAGCAGAGAAAACGTTAGACATCCACTCCATTAAAGAGACCAGTTGGAGAGGGACCATCTATATGTATATACATATATCGATACTACCTCAACTATACTACATTCATTATACTACCCTGAAGTGTTCGTTGCTTTTGTCTTTAATATATATGTTGGATATATGTATATAGTGTTCATTGGGTTATTGAAATTTGTTCATGAAAATTTATTGCCCACACAAGATTTCTAAAAATTGATTTTTTTGTAGTAGTAAAAATTTAGTTCCATTTATTTCTTTGTTGCGCAGCACATTTGCCTAGTACATATTTATTTTCTTTCGCAAGAAATTAGTACCTAGTACATATGTACATATTGACATTGGGAAGCTATTTTCACTTAAAAACGAGCAATAACATTTCTGCAACACATTTTTTCAATTTTTCACCATTTTTTGCCTTTTCATTGCCCATATCTGGTGATTAGATTTCCAGCTGCCGGCTGAAATGTCGTCGTGTAGACGCATTAATCGGCGTATGGCACTGGTGTTACAGATTCACACGCTACACTCCGAGAGCAAACGAAAAACAATGGCAACATGTTGCCATAAAGCTATATACATGTGTATGTATATATTTGTTTGCTTTTCAATTTCCACGCTTATTCATGGTTGTGAATTCGGGGTACAATTCTTTTGTGTTTTGTTTTTATTTTGCACACTTTTTTGTTGCTCTGCTGGCCGGATTAGATTGCACTTCGCTGGCAATTCTTCGTCGCTTAGTGATGACAGCTTTGACTATTGCAGCGTAGCGGCACTTCCTGTGCACTGCGGCAGCCAATGAACCGCGGCGGCGCTTAGTTGCGCTTGAACACCGACCGCCAGCCGTTAGCAATCTGCCACTATGGTTGTCGATTGGGTTTTGGCGCACTTTGATTGCTGTTGCGCTTTTTTGTTGCCACTTTTTGGCATTCCTTTTGCTTTGAATTTTTTTGGCAGCCCGCAGTTTTGATATTTTATGCTTTGATTTTGGCGAGAGCAATTTTTATTGCATATTCATTCAGCACACAAAAATTTGTATGCGAAAATTTTTAGCGAAAATTTTTGCATGCACGGTTTAATTTTTTGCATTTTTTTTAAATGTTTGAGAATTCGAAAAAAGCTTTACGCTTCATTTTGTTTTAATTTTAAGCGCAAAAATATGCTATTATAATTATATTTTATTGAATATCTTTTGCTTTGTAAATTTTACTTCACAATAAATAAATAATATTTGTTTCACTTCAGCGGCGTTTTCTCTTAAAAAGCACATCAGCTGTGACAGCCTAAAAAATAAAATTTTTGATAAATTTAAGCTTTAAAGATATTTGTATTATATATTATATATATCTAAGTCATCGAAAATAGCACCGGCTGGATTCGGTAGAAGGCGTTCCTAGCTAACGAACGAGCGGCTGGTCAGTTGTCTCCGAGTTCCTGGAGAGTCAAGACAAACATTTTCACGCGAATAGTGCAAGCCAAAAATGCAGCGTTCTTTAAACCAGAGAACGATGTGTCTCGTGTACGCAAAGTTTTGAACTCAGACCCAAGTTTTACGTAGAAGTCCTCAAGAGACTCAAACGAAGGGTTAATGGGGTTCGACAAGACATCGCAGCCGATTGATAGTTGACGACGACAACGCCCCGGCTCACACCGCCTTTCTTGCGAACAGCTACTTAGCCAAGGGCGACATCTTAATAGTTCCGCAGCCGCCCTATAGCTCAGATGTGGTCGGACTTTTTTGTTTCCTTGCGTGAAAAGAAAGATGAAAGGCAAGTAATTTGAGACGACAAGCAGCTCTCAAAGCCATTCCGGAGAATGCCTTCCGTGACGCCTTCACTGCTTAGAAACCGCGCTGGCAGCGCTGCATCGACGCAGAAGGAGCCTATTTTGAAAACTTTTAAAGAATAGTAAGGATTGATTCAATATTTTTTTTAAAGCGACTCAGTCCTATTACTTTCCGGACAATCCCTGTACATAATGTTAACTTATGCATAATGATTGATGGAATTTTTATGTGGTGGAGGGCTCTAGAAAAGGCCACACTTGCAAAAAAATTCGAGACCCCTCAATGGATGGCACTCATTTGCATGTGTGGTCTACTACGGCACTAAGGTCCACTCCAACCATGGCTTTTAACGCCAATTGGCGCAAGGTGCCCTTATATATCTAAAGTCGAAACACGTATGGCTGCGAAATTTGCTATCAGACAGAGATTCCTGTATGAACACTTGTTTGAAGACTCTGAAATCCTTACATACTTTGATTTCATGCCAGATCACTGCGATCATGGAGTCGTCAAACTGAACTCTATCGGCTCTTTGTCAGCAGTTGGAAGAGAGAGACAGTGAACTTCTTACCGGAAGGATCAAATCTTGTAGGAAAGGTTGGAGGGGGACTTTCCTATCAACTCCAGCTTCAGACTTCCTGACTATTGCAGTGTTTTCCAAGGCGCGGTTGCAGTTATTAAGGTAGCATTCATAAGCCTGCTTTACTGCTCCGGAGTGCAGTCGTCTTCAGAAAAGTGACCAGCAACTCAGATATCAGTGCTATACTGGCCTTGAACTCATTAACAGTGTGTTCAGGGCTAGTGAAAGACTGCCTTACCACGCTATCAATAACATCGAGTACCCTTTTGATAAGACTGATATAGGTGCCAGTTCACAGTGGAATCGCAGAAAACTGTAAAGCTGATGAACTAGCAAGGAAAGGTACCATTGAACCGGTATTTGTAGAATGGTGGCAGGTTGGTGCTCTCGTATCCTCTTGTGTTCTAATACTAGATAGCTTGGCTACGCGGGGCCACAATCGGTCGCAAAATACTTTTGGCCCAAGATTGATCCCAAGAGATCTAGTGATCTCTTCGCCCTCAGTAAGGCTAAACCAAAGACAAAGCGCGACTGTTGTCTATGTTGGAAGGCTGGAAATCTCACCAGAGGCCATTTGCAGAAGCTGTTGGAAAAAAGACGAGGTCGGAATATCTCTTGACTGTCCAGCTTATGGGAGATCCAAGCTTAAATACTTTTCAGCGCTTGCCTTAAGACATTCACCGAACTGCCGGTAGTGGAAAATAAACGCTGTGTAAATTTCTATGGACTACTAAGCGGTTTGCTAATTTATAAGTTCGGTGGTCAAATGAACCCATTTTGAGTCGATTACTGATATCCAGGCGGCCGTGACGAGGGTACTCACAGACATCCCAGTCGAAGCGTTCCAGAAATGTTACGAAACATAGAAAACGCGCTGGAATCGCTGTATAGCTGCCCAAGAGGACTACTTTGAAGAGGATGGTAGAGTTGTAGAATAATTTCTTAATACATGGTTTTTTTGGAATCGGTCGCATTACTTAATTTTATACGGTCTCCGACGTTTCTGGGCAAAGTTAATATAGTATATACTGTTCTGGTTTACTGATTGAATTGAGCGTCTACATTTTAGAAGTTTGTAAGTCGAGAACTATTTGAGTTGTCCATATAATATTTCAGTATGTAAAATTTAAAGATATAACCTTTTGAAATGCGACAAAAATCTTTCAAAATCTCAATAGGTTGAGGCCCTTAAAGATTGGCCAAAGCTTACTTAGTATGCGCTTTGCGAGACTTTTGAAGAACAATATTCTGTGGCATTCTATTTCCCATTTTTGCAGGGACTTACTTAAGCGCCAACTCCGCCATGCGCATACCCAAGAATTGCCAATGGTAACAAGAAAATTGGGATATAATTCGAAATTGAATTTAGCAACTGTAGTGTTGCTACATTCCATCCCGAACTAATAAAATAGAGCTAAACATAAATTGCCAGCGTAAAATGAAAGTTTTGCAACACAAGAAATAAATGGCCACCAAATAATTGATTGGTTTTTATAGAATACGCTGCAGTGATAGTTACCATTAGTTTGGAATTCAATACTTCTGGCGC
This sequence comes from Bactrocera correcta, assembly GCA_027475135.1. Classification (NCBI taxonomy): domain Eukaryota; kingdom Metazoa; phylum Arthropoda; class Insecta; order Diptera; family Tephritidae; genus Bactrocera; species Bactrocera correcta. The sequence continues at coordinate 132,270,116 of CM050323.1, forward strand.
AATTTGTTCTCTCTGCCAAACCACACACAAACACATACACAGCTACTATTCAAAATAAAAGAAAGAAAGCAAAAACCGGTGCAAAATTTATTTGTTCAAAAGTGCGAAAGTGGTAAACATTTGATATCTTATCAAAATAAAAATAGTGCTAAAGGGTGACGGTGATTGCAAGCATTGCCAAATAGCAAACGAGTTGGATAAACGAGTGCTGGTGGCCGTTCAAAAGGACCTTAGGGACACTTAAGCAATAAAAATTTGTAACGATTTGTCCCAAGAGGTTGAAGGAAAAGACCAAGAGACTAGCATCTAAATGGACGTAAAAGTGAATTGAGTAGGGTAAAATGCCATAAATATATATGTACATATATATGATGTGTGAAGCTCATAAAATGATAGTGATTGAAACGGGCAGCTATTCGAATTGTATTGTGTTCTAAAATTGAAAAAATAAGTATGTAATACTACAAGAAAAGTTTAAAACAAAAGTTTTCGCTTCTAACTTTTAAACTTATTATAATAAACTCTGACTGAATAAAAGTTTGTGAGATTTTGAGAATCCGTAAAGGCTACATTGGTAATAAGCATAAATTCGGTTACAAAATTCACAAAGAATACAACGATTAAAAATTTGTAGAAAGAATTGTCCTCACTTTTTGTTATAATTTGTATGCAGTGTCTAACCACATATAATACTCATTTCAGTTATTTTTTGCTTATTATCAAGTGAATGGCGAGCTAAGGAATATGCATTGCGGTGATTGCTTTACAGAAATGTAGAAAAATTATTAGTAAAAGGTATGAGCTTATGAAAAAACTTAATAAGAAGTCCTCAGCTGACTCATAGTTGGTTCTACTAGAACTAAACCCACATGTTTTATTTTTAACAGTTAGCACTAACTTTCAAAAGGGGCGCTGTCAGATCATTAGTTTCTGAATTATCTCTTTGAGTGAATTAGCTTATTGTAAAAAAAATTTATTCAAATGAATTTCGCCCTCGTTTCATAAAATGTTGTTTTTTAAAGGGAAGATTTTGAAGTTTTGTTTGATGTTGAAGCACGAACTTAGCTAGATGACGAGTTTCCGGCCACACTCCCAAGAAAACCAACCATAAAAGGTTCGTATGCTGAGTTTAGACGTTGTGAAATGAGCACCGAAGACGGTGAATTTGGACCAAAAGAGATTGCTACCGACGAAAACGTCAAAAAAGTCCACAAAATAATTTTGGATGACCGTGCAGTAAAGTTGTTGGAGATAGCAGACACTCCAAAGATATCAAATTAACTGAATTGTGTACATCATTTCATTCACGAATATTTAGAGTCTGTACAAAGTGAGTACTATGCGAGCTCATTTTTAACCAAAAACAACGACGAGTTGATAAACGAGTGCAGTGCTTGGAGATATTCAAGCGTAATGAAACCGAGGTTTGTTCGATAGGTAGCAATGGATGAAACATTGCTACATCGTTTTACTCTAAAGTCCAATCCATAGTCGTCCGGTTGAAGATCACACAATGAACCCGCTTCAAAGCGTCGAAAAAGTTATGGTGTATGCATTATTGGATGCGCAATAAATAATTTTTATTGACTACCCCAAAAAAGGAAGAACCATCTATAGGTACTATCACATAACGATGATGATATAGATGAATTCACCAACAAACGGCTGCATTTGAAGACAAGGCGAGTACTGTTTCACAAGTCAGTGAAAACAAACAAAAAAAAAAAAAAATCACGAATGTTTATCGAATTGCTTCAGCGACTAGTTCTTGTTCTTAGATCTCAAAAGAATATTCGCTGGGAAAAAAGTTTCGTCGAATGAAGAGATGATCGGCGAAACTGATCTATTTTAAAGAAAAGAAGAATCTTCACTTCGAAAATGGTGTCAAAAAGTTGAAAGGAAATGAGATATGCTTTTCGATTAGATTAGTGACAATCCTTAAACTATCTCAATATGAAAGCCTGCCCTTGGTCAACTGGTCATATTTTGACCACGCGCTCCACAGATATAATACAAACTTCTTTTTCAGTTTCACGCGGACAACAGCCAAAACAATATCATTATTTTAATATAAAAAAGTTCACTTTTAATAGCAAAATGACAAAATCTACGCAAAAACAACCAAGAGCCAAAAGCGAGCGCGGCTAACAAATTACTTCTGTAAAAAAGTGTTTAAACTAGGACAAGATTGTATTAGAAGAATATTTTAAAAAGAGTGATAAAGTAGCTAAGCAGTACTCTTTGCTATGGAGAGCATTGAATCTTTCAGAAAGATACTCCACATAAGCAAAAAACCACCCTACAGTGTCTTAAGTAGTAGTCTGGTAACTTATGGTTGTTTTCATGACTTTTTTGGGGGGCGGATTTTTATAGAAAAATAAAAATGAATTATCTTGAATATTTAGAGTGTTTTTACTTACATAGTAAAAATATAAAAAAAAAATTATTTGAGAAAATTTAACACTTTATTACTATTATTATTGGCACTCGAAGTTGGAACCTCCAAAAAAAAAAACAAAAAAAACATGCACGTCCGTGGCCCGCGTGAATTTAGCTCTTCATGTTATTTGAAATCAAATATTCTGGATTATTCTTATCTATAGACATGTTATTCTGGTCGGAACTACTGAAGTTAAATTTAATAGGTAAATAACAAAATGGCGGACTTTGAAAAAAAGTCCTTTTATTGTAGCAAAGAAAAGGTTGTCAAATAAAAAGTTAGGGGTGAAAAAAATTCTCGTTAGTATCGACGAGAGCTATAAGTGTGTAGGACAGCCTGTTAAAATTTGAAAGCAATCGGTTCAGTAGAAAAAACCAGAAAAATGGTGTTTTGAGAAAAATGCGTTTAAAGTTCAACAACGCCGAGAGAGAGGACTCCAAGGCGCTTTAGGAAACTCGCTAGAACTCCCGAAATATTTCCAATTTCTGTCTGAAATATATCACAGTATATTCTCAAGAGATTGTACTTTCAAATTAAGTAAAAAAAAATTTTGATTTTTTGAACCCAAGTTCCCAGACTAATACCTTAAAGCGATATTCCTGGTTTCATAGCTATCTAACCGGATTTGATTTCATTATACTGCAATTTATGATTAGACTGTCAAATACCTGATAGAAATTTGGAGAATCTGAAAAAAACATTTGGTTCGATTAGCGTCGTTGAAACAAATTAACATATTCGTGCTGTTATTGAACAATTTGTTACAGCAAAACCTATATTTTCTTAAAAAGTACAAAAGGCAGCTACGTTTAGACAAGTTATTGCTTAATATATAAAAAATATTTATGATTTTCGTGATTATTTGACTTCTGGAAGGTCTTTCTTAAATCTCCCACAAAGATCTGCAAGTTCTCCGCTCCATTTCTTTTGATAGCGCTTCTAGTAAATATCCTAATGGAATCTCACGCCTTCTTCGTCAATCACAGCACCAAATTTGCTGGAAAGAAAGGCGATCCAACATATGTATTTTTAAGAAAATATTAATATTTTTTAAGGAAATATTAAAGCTCAACAGTATAGCAACTACTTGAGGGTTCACTGTGATCTTAGGTCTATTGTGTCCTCTCCTCTATCACACCTATGTACATACGTATTCACAAAATCCCAGCACACTAATGAATTTCAGGAACTTGCTGCACACACTATAATCGCTATCCACATATGTAAATGGATGCAACCGCCTTGTTACCACACCCCACAGCCTCATATGACATCATTATTATGTTAATTTCTTAAGTCATTGCAATTTTTCGGTTTCCTCGAAAATTTTGAGCAACGTTCAAAAAAATTTCCAGGCGAGTTTTTCTTCATCATTCACTCTTCCTTCACAGCCCTTACTTTTAATCAGTTATCACATTTATGGACTACAAATATTTTCTCTTTAATTTTCGCTTCGCTAAGTTTGGGGAGTTCTCCAATATAAATACAAATCCACTGTCATCTCTTTGGAGGCTTTAGGCACTTATAAGAGTACGGAAAAAAATATGTAACTCTCACAAAACTAGACGTGATTGAAACGAAATTATTATATATTGCTAATGAGGGTACACCAATACAAACAAAATTATCACAAAGTTCGTGTAACCTAAAGCGCGTTTTTCTGCTATGTAACCAACGTTTCTTTGAAGCAATCGATTGGCGGAAACCAATCACGTTCGTTAAAAATGTGAAAGTGAAAAGGTTATAAATAAAGTAAAATTCAATGTACCATATATATAGACATATATTTATATATACGTACATACATATATACAGTTCTGAATGCACGAACCTTTTTAAATGGCAAGTACCAAGCAATCGAGCGGCGAAAACAAAGCTGCTGCACAAAAACTGTGGATACAAAAGCAACGCAAATAACAATTCGAAAAAAACGTAACTGTTGCTACAACGGTATAAGCTTTAATACCCCTCTAAGGCGCATTTTTTATTGCATAAAAGCGTGAAAAAAGATTAAACTTGATTTAACCGGTTGGCGTAGATGTGATATATAGTATGTTCGATCTGGAAAATATATGTGGAGATTGTACCAATAAATCGGAATATAAAGGGTGCCAAATATCGAGGCGGTACCTTTTCCAATGCAAAAGGTCCCATACAAGGACTCCACTCTGATCGATCAACTTGTAAGGCAATAGTATTATATCCTGAACATTTTATTGGGAGACTATAACGTTGTTTTAGTCAATAACTCATGCCAAATTTCATGAAGATATCTTATAAACTAAAAAAAAAATCTATACAAGAACTATACTTTAGTAGGTCAGCTTGTGTGACCATCAAAAGAGGGGTCTCTCATCCAAGGCTATTTTGTTTTTTTCACTGCGGGTGTTTTTTTATTTGGCGGGTCCCAAACCCAACACATAATCCTGGGGATGGATACCCCGCCTTCTCACTTTAGCTCGCCTGTTTCTTCGCTACCCAGAGGATACTTGGTCTTATACCGAAAGTTGCTAGCTGCTTGCGCCATATTTAAAGGAATCATTTCGGGCGACTCCCAAGTGATTGGCGCTCACCGAACTTTGCTCACTTGCGTGAACTTCTACACATGCTGCATCCTCTACGTTGAACAAAGAAGCGAATAAAATGGGTCTGGTATTGAACGAGACCAAAAGTCGTCAAACTAGGGACTTGGCTCCACCTCAGTCGTGACAGTCATAATTTTGAAGTCGTAGATAATTTCGACTATCTGAAACCAGCAGTAACACCAACAACAATCTCAGCCTGGGAATCCAACGCAGGATAACTTTTGCCAACAGGTGCTACTTCGGACTGAGTAGACAACTTAGAAGTAAAGTCCTACCTCGACGAACAAAAACCAAACTCTATAAGTCACTCATTATTCCCGTCCTGCTATGTGGTCCAGAGGCTTGGACGATGACAACAACTGATGAGTCGACGTTGCGAAATTTCGAGAGAAACGTTCTGCGAAAGATTTATGGTTCTTTGCGCGTTGGCCACAGCGAATATCGCATTCGATGGAACAATGAGCTGTATGAGATATACGACGGTATTGAGATAGTTCAGCGAATTCAGAGACAACGGCTACGCTGGCTGGATTATGTCATCCGATTGAATGAAAACACTCCATCTTTGAGAGAATTCGACGCGGAACACTCCTGGGATGGAAAGAAGGTAAATTCCTTTGAAAAGACCAGGTGAAGAAGCACCTGGTTACACTTGGAATCTTCAATTGGCGCCAAACAGCGAAACGGAAGAAGGACTGGCACGATTTCGTAAACTCGGCCTTAACCGCGTAAGCGGTGTCTACGCCAATAAAGCAGAAGAAGTTCTTTGGGCAGTTATGTATATACTAGAGTGATTCGATATATGACAGACCAATCCTTTAAAAATTGAGGGACTAGTTCACGATTATTTCTCTAGACGGTCATCTACTCAACTCGTCACCGTCGATTATTTACGAGTACGAGATACTTTAAAGGAACACCCACGTTGCATTCTGGGTATTACAAACTTTGTGCAAAATTTATTAAACTTCGTTCAGGGTGTAAAAGGAATTGCATGAAATAACAATTTCAGCAATAAAAAGAACAACTACAAAACCAACATATAATAATAATACTTCAAAGTGCGCCACTTGCTGCTGTGTCTTGTCTGCGAAATGACCAAAACGGTCAGAGGCAAAGTGAACAGTAAAACTTTTTCATTTCCAACGATAACAAGCGCACACACACACAATCACGCACGCAGACATTCTCTGAAAACACATGCGTACGCGGCGAAATAAAGTGGAAAGTCACGAAGGTTCGATGGAATGGAAAGTAGCGCATTTTCATTTATTTATTTATTTTATGTGTTTATTTGCTTTCATTGCAGTGAGTGTGTACAGTGCATTTTCATTCATTCGCCTTGCCAACGTTCGCAAGTTCGTGCGTACATGCGTGTGCATGAATTTTTATTTCACATATGTACATATGTATATATATTCACTCACCTCACCATCGTTCCCATGCATTCGCGCTTCCGCTGAAGTCACTCAATTATTGCTGCTCACTGCCGCTGGCAGAGGCCGTTGAGAGTTGCGTGGCTGCGGCATGATTGCTGCCTTCAACGTTTGCCGCCACCTTCGTGTGGGAGGCAATCTTGCGAACGACTGATTGCATGTCATTTTCACTTGATCTTCTCAATCGGGCATTGGCTACTGGTATTCAATGAACTTTCGGCCATTTACTGCTGTCTCATGGGGCAGCTGAGGTTTCTGTGGGATGCAATTTTATTGAATTGAAAAGACTCTTGAAAAATACTGTAATATATGTGAGGTTTTATGAGTAAGTTTAATTAGACCAAATGATGAACTTATGCCGGAAATGATAATCGTATAAAGTAGTTTTATTTCACATCAAACATTACTTTCTGATTAAGATTGATAAAAGTGATAAAAAATACAATTTCACGTATTTTAACCCTTTCGATCCGAACGGGACGTATGTGTCCCGGTACATGTTCAAAGATACCTGGCTTAGAAAATATGGGGCTAAAATCGTTCAAATTTGTCCCATTTCGTAGCTTATAGTATTCTTAATGGTATTTGTTTGCGTTCTTGTTGTTTTAAGTAGTAAGCACGTGTTTATTAGCGAAAATAGAGCGCATGGTTGAACGTGAATTCAATAAGTGCTAGTGAATTTTGTGATTAATTTTATGTTAGCACTTTCTAAATACACTTAAATCTTAGTAAACGGTTGTGCTATTGTTCTCGTCATATTCTGAAGTTGGCAAGTACGAATATTTTATTGAATTTTGGTAATTATTGCTATATTTATCTTTGCGGGATGTATGTGTCCCATCAGTATTCTTGTTGGGCTAAAAATGTCCCAGTCGGTATCCACCGCACACATTTCTTAGCAACATTTTCAAATGAGTTTAAATTATTATTATTTTTGTATTTATTTTATTATTTTTGTACAGACTCACAATGACAAAGCCACTTGATTGTGATGTAATTGCTAACATTTTAGAGTCTTCTGATGAGGATGAAGACTTTTCGGGCGGTAGTAGTGATAATTATGAGCCTACAGATAGTGAGGTGTCTTCTGCTGAAAGCAGTGATAAAGATACAGATACAAATATGGTTCAGGATGCTCATCATTCTGATCATCTACAGGAAGGTATAGAAAACAACTTACAAGAGATTCTCTCTGCAGCCTGTTTTCAGCACACTTCAACTATATGGTCTGCACCCAATGTGGCTTTTGAACCCAGAAAAACTGTGAGTAGCTATCGAGTTCCAGATATAGGACAACGTTTTGAAAGGAGTGATAATCCTTATGGTATATTCATGAAAATTTTCCCGGAAAGCCTTTTTATGCGTATTACCCAATGCACCAACGAGCGAATTGAAATTTTTCGCAAATCTAAACGGGAGCACAAAAATATAAAGCTCACAGACATTGGAGAAATAAAGATTGTTATAGGTTGTATGATTATTATGTCATATAACCGCCTGCCATCTTTTAGACACTATTGGTCAAAACATCATTCAATGGGTAACGATGCAATAAAATCAGCGATTTCGCGGGATAGTACTTTGCTTCACCTGAAAAGCCAGACGGAGCATCTAAATTGTACTACGTTGAAGACATGATGGGGTGTCTGAAATCTCGATTTTTAAGTTCAAGGATGGAGAGTGCATACCAAAGTATTGATGAAAGCATGACGACATTCAAGGGCCGCTCTTCTATGAAACAATATTTGCCATTAAAGCCCACTAAGCGTGGTATTAAAATGTGGCTTAGGTGTGATTCTCTTACGGGCTATACTTAAGACTTTAACATTTACTGCGGTAAAGAAGCAGTTGTCGAAGGAACTCTTGGCGAGCGCGTAGTTAATCAATTAGCAGCTACAATACGAGAAACTGATGTCACATTATGCTTCGATCGGTTCTTTACCAGCATCAATCTTCTTGAGACTCTGAATTATGCCGCGCTAGGCACTGTTATGTCAAACCGTAAGAAACTGCCAGTTATCAACGTGAAGCTGAACAAGTGTCAATGCGTTTTCCGAGAAAGCAGCACATGGTTGATGTATGCCAAATGGCATGATACCAATGAAGTAATCGTTGTTAGCAATTGCCATTCATTTGGGATTTCCACCATAGAAAAAAAGTTAAAAAATGGGCAAAAGGCTACTGTAGACTGCCCCGAAATGATTAAATTTTACAGACAGATCATGGGAGGAGTAGATAGAGCCGATCAAATAGCAGGTCAATACGAGTTGGATCGGAAGTCTACGAAATGGTGGAAAAAGATTTTTTATAGACTCCTTATGATGTCAATTGGAAATTCTTGGGTAATCAGTTCTCAACTGGGACGAAGACAAAATCCTCTTATTGATTTTATGATCGTTTTGGCTGAAAACATGATTGAAGAGGGGAAAAAAAGAGCAGCTGTTCGTCGCCGTGGTATAGCTGGTAGAAAAAGGAAATCAGTCGCTGGGCACCTACCTGTACAAATTCCCAACCGAAGGCGTTGTGCTAGTTGCGCAGAACAAAAGAAGAAGGGGCACAAAAACAATATGCGAAGAATGTCAGATTCCTCTCTGCAAGGATTGTTTTGGACCTTACCACAAATAAATACTGATTTTCAAACCATTTCTTTCGTTTTCAAGTTTATTTGATAAAATTGTCTAAGTTGGAATATGTATTTCTTTTGTGTTTACCGAAAATGTTCATTGTTTTACAAATAAAATTAATTTTCATATCAAAAAAAAAAAAATAATAAGATCTCAGGTTTGTGAGCATAAAATACTGATTGGGATAAATATGTCCCATTCAAAATAACTGACTGGACATATTTGTCCCGACCCCTCCCTCCGCCCCTAATTCCTGGAATACATTTTTTAATGGATCAAACGTTTTTATTATGCCCATTGTCATGATTTATTATGCGAAATAGGTTATATTTACATTAACGGCTTTCCGGATCGAAAGGGTTAATTCAAATACTTATAAATGGGTTTGCAATAAGAGCGTTTTTTAAATAAAACCAAAAACGGTCGCCGTCATTAGGTATGAAACTCGATTTCTTTTGCATGACCACGACGGGCACGCTTGCTGAACCCAACTTTCGATGGTTTTTAATCATGTGTCTGCCGTTTCAGTTTCAGAGATCAGAGATTCGTATGCAGTTCATAAATCGTCGTGTGTTTCTTGGCATAGTCCATAGACTTGACATAGCCCCTCAGGAAATAGTCTAACGGTGTCAAATCGCACGATCGAGGCAGTCAATTGTCTGGGCCATTTCGTGAGCTAACACATTAACCAAACTTGGTTTTCAATAAATCGATTGTGACATTCGGTGTGGCTTATAACGCCATCCCGTTGGAACCGCGTATTGTCCAACTCCACATCTTCCAATTCTAACCAAAATATTTAGTTCTCATTGAGCTATGTTGATTCCTATTCACAGTTACGTGTAGGCCTTCATTATCACGGAAGAAGTGCGGTCCACTGACGCCGTCGACTCATAAACCACACCAAACCGTAATTTTTTTTGATGCGATTGTGGCTTGTGGTGTGCTTGTGGATGGCTGCCTCATCAGTAACGCATATTTTGCTTATTGACGAAGCCATTTAGCCAAAAATGAGCCTCATTTGTGAAGAGGATTTTTCGATAATAATCCAGATGATTTTCAAGCTGTTTCTTAGCCCAATTCACGAGTACACGACGGTCAAGTGGCTTCAGTTCTTGCGTTAATTTGATCCTGTAAGGATATAAGCTAAAATATTTTCGCAAAATTCGCCACAATGATGTCACAGGGATTGCGAACACATGAGAACGGCGTGTGAGAGACTGATTTGGGTCTTCCACAATTGATGCGCCAGCGGTAATAATATTTTCAACACTACGGGCATTTTTTTGTCTCCCTGGCAAGCGAACATTCTGTACTGTGACTGTGGATTCAAATTTTTCCACTAGATGCTCAATTTGTTGATCTGACAGAACGATTATGATGACCATAAATCGGACGTAGCGCGCTTAAATTTGAGGCCACTGACTCCAATTTAAGAAAATATAAAATGGCAAACCTTACTGAAGAGAAATGTCAAAAGAGCATCATTTGCTGTTCCTATCGGTCTACATTTATTGCGCCGCTATTGAAAAAGTCGTTAATCGCCTTTAAAATACTGCTCTTTGCAGTTAATGCCAACGATTAATCCGATTTTCCAAATACTTGTTATAAGCTTTGACTAAGATGGCTTTTGGTCCAGAAATTTTTGGAATTTTTCGTGGTTGGCTCATTTTTAGATCGGCAATCTTTTGAGACCCTCTGACCCTATTTGTCCAGTAAAAGGCCCAGGACATATGTATTCCTTATGCCCTAGAGCTCTCTTTATATTGTTAACGAGTAAGTTGGATCTAGCGAAAAGCCGTTTTCACTTTTCGTTAGATTAGTAATATTGTCCGTAATGTATCAAAAATATTTTCTAATGTCTTCAGAAGGAAGGTTAGACTCCTTTTATATATTTATTTGAATAAAGTTGGACTTCCTTGCCCGCTTTTAATATAAATACAGTTTTCCCGCAAAGTATTAGAACTGATTTTCTTCCGCTGCGACTGTACTTCGGGGCGCATCAACTGGATTCGGTAGAGGGTGTTCCTAGCTAACGAACGAGCGGACTTTTTAGAGGGCCGGGAAGAGGTCGCTGATGAAGACCGGAATAATGAGCAAATCCAAAATGAAAATGACATCAAAGGCTTCATTCACCATGAATTTGTTCCTTCTGGACAACCCGGCAACACCAAAATTAACGTGGAAGTCGTCAAGAGACTTAAGCGAAGAGTCAATCGGGTCCGACAAGACATCGCAGCCGATTGGAAGTTGCATCACGACAACGCCCCGGCTCACACCGCCTTTCTTGTGAACAGAAAGTTAACCAAGGGCGACATCCCAACACTTCCGAAGCCACCATACAGTCCAAATGTCTCCACTCCAGATTTTTTTTTGTTACCTTGCCTGAAAGGGCCGATGTAAGGCAAGTATTTTGAGACGAAAGAGAATGCCTTCTGTGACGCCTTCAAGGCTTGGAAATCGCGTTGGCAGCGCTGCGTCTACGCAGAAGGAGTCTATTTTGAAAGTTTTTAAAGAATTGTAACGATTGGTTCAATAAATTTTTTTAAATCGACTGAGTTCTATTACTTTTCGGACAAAACCTGTATGACCCTCTCCTCTCTCCAATGTATAACTTGAACTAGAACTTGTCCGTTGTGGCTGGGTGTATTTTACCCGTGGACTTTGCTGAACACTGAATCAATGTTATATCAATACTAGTATGCTACATTTATTTATTAAAAAATCAACAATACAATCAAACAAACAAAAAAAAACTATTTATTCTGAGATCAATTCATTTTAAAATCGCTCGGGTATCAGATACCCGGCAACAATGACGCCGGGTTAAACTTCCCACGTTATTGTGATCCGGTATGGTACCAGCACTGTTGATACTTTTTGCATCATAGCTCGTACTTTACGCTATTTCGTACAGATTGGAAGTTAGTAACGTCAGTAAATCCTGAAAAATGCGTGTTGACTAGAACTTTTAGTGTTTTATGATGATCGTCTGCTACCTTCCGTTACAGATATAATACGGTGGGTGGTACAGTAACTAGTTGTTGTTTTATTGTTGTAACCTAATCCCTCTTAGGATGGTAAGGTTTAGATAAGTTTTCATCGGCCCCAAAAACGTGCTGTTTTGACGGGATCGAACCATGGGGAAAAGGGTGTCACGTGTAAATTCAGGGTTAGCTGGGAATGCAAAGAAGTGATTAGTGTCATGCGGTGACTCAATGTGCGCTGAACATATGTATATTTAATATGACAGGGTTAGTTCTGGATAAGTACGTTTAACCTGCTACATTATCCAGAACGAAGCTGGACAACGGTCACTCTCGATTATCGGGGCAACTTCAGCTCTTCGTCTGCAATGGATGGCACTTTGACTCCAACTACGCTATTTGCTGAGAGGGAGTCGGAGAAATCGTGAAAGGATAGACTGTTAATGATGGTCAGTGCATGTCTGAAGTTTGTTTCGCCAGAAGTTTGGTCGGCGTATTGTTTTATGTCGTCGACGTAGTTGAGGAAGGAACTCTTGATGTTCCTAAGTGGCGGTTCCGCTCCAAGCAGGTGTATAGAAGAATGATTTCTGCGAAAGCACCCCAGCAGAAACTGCTTAGGAGTTCATTATGCTTCTTAACTGGAAGCATACGGTTTTTATTTTGCAAGTATTCGATGGGACATTCAAGAGTCATTCTGTCGTAGTCCGGAGTGCAGTGTTTTGACATGTTTGTAGCTTCCTCGTCTGCGTTTCAGGTTTCAACAGGACCCTTTAATACTAGGCTCTATAATAAATTTAAATTATTCACAACAGTCTTTTGCGTTTATCGTCGAGCCAGCTTACTGATCCTTACCGCATATTAAAAGACTACCGAAACAATTAACCAAAATTACTTTAAATTACGAAATAAAAACAATTATATTTCATAATTAATAAAACCATACATAGCGCCACAATGTTGCCAACCTCTGCAACTATCAAGGCCTTATCAGCCTTCTACCAGCCACAGGAAACTCACATAATAATGTCATAAACTTAAATGTTTCACATAAATTTCCGTTCGCGTCAAAGCAATAAACTCATTTAAAGCCATGTACACACTGTCACAAATAACGGGTGATTTTTTTGAGGTTAGGATTTTCATGCATTAGTATTTGACAGATTACGTGGGATTTCAGACATGGTGTCAAAGAGAAAGATGCTCAGTATGCTTTGACATTTCATCATGAATAGACTTACTAACGAGCAACGCTTGCAAATCATTGAATTTTATTACCAAAATCAGTGTTCGGTTCGAAATGTGTTTCGCGCTTTACGTCCGATTTATGGTCTACATAATCGACCAAGTGAGCAAACAATTAATGCGATTGTGACCAAGTTTCGCACTCAGTTTACTTTATTGGACATTAAACCAACCACACGAATGCGTACAGTGCGTACAGAAGAGAATATTGCGTCTGTTTCTGAGAGTGTGGCTGAAGACCGTGAAATGTCGATTCGTCGCCGTTCGCAGCAATTGGGTTTGTGTTATTCGACCACATGGAAGATTTTACGCAAAGATCTTGGTGTAAAACCGTATAAAATACAGCTCGTGCAAGAACTGAAGCCGAACGATCTGCCACAACGTCGAATTTTCAGTGAATGGGCCCTAGAAAAGTTGGCAGAAAATCCGCTTTTTTATCGACAAATTTTGTTCAGCGATGAGGCTCATTTCTGGTTGAATGGCTACGTAAATAAGCAAAATTGCCGCATTTGGGGTGAAGAGCAACCAGAAGCCGTTCAAGAACTGCCCATGCATCCCGAAAAATGCACTGTTTGGTGTGGTTTGTACGCTGGTGGAATCATTGGACCGTATTTTTTCAAAGATGCTGTTGGACGCAACGTTACGGTGAATGGCGATCGCTATCGTTCGATGCTAACAAACTTTTTGTTGCCAAAAATGGAAGAACTGAACTTGGTTGACATGTGGTTTCAACAAGATGGCGCTACATGCCACACAGCTCGCGATTCTATTGCCATTTTGAGGGAAAACTTCGGACAACAATTCATCTCAAGAAATGGACCCGTAAGTTGGCCACCAAGATCATGCGATTTAACGCCTTTAGACTATTTTTTGTGGGGCTACGTCAAGTCTAAAGTCTACAGAAATAAGCCAGCAACTATTCCAGCTTTGGAAGACAACATTTCCGAAGAAATTCGGGCTATTCCGGCCGAAATGCTCGAAAAAGTTGCCCAAAATTGGACTTTCCGAATGGACCACCTAAGACGCAGCCGCGGTCAACATTTAAATGAAATTATCTTCAAAAAGTAAATGTCATGAACCAATCTAACGTTTCAAATAAAGAACCGATGAGATTTTGCAAATTTTATGCGTTTTTTTTTTTTAAAAAGTTATCAAGCTCTTAAAAAATCACCCTTTATATAAATGACAGCCTGCAATACACTTGAATTTCAAAGAACTGTCAATGCCGCAGGAAGTTTTTGAATTGTGTCCAGCAATCACTCAAATCTGACATACCATTTACTTTGGCGCTGAGGGACGCGAGAGTGACGGCATGTCAGTGTGTGTGTGCTTACTCGCATGTGCACTTGAGCATTTATGGTTAAATCCACTTGTGTGCACATTAAAAATTATTTACACAAGGGATGCCTGTGTGGCTGTTTATATCCTGTTTATTGACGCGAGGATATTATTAAGGGTTTCATTTCATAATATTTACATTGTGTATGTGCTGTTTGACTGCTGGAAAAAAATTGTCGACAGCAAGCCAAGCAAGTGTTGCTCAATGAAAAAAGTTAATATTTATTTAGTATATAGATATATAGTCACATATATACTTATGTGTATGTAGAAATAAATGAGTGTATTTGGCTGCCTGCCACTTTTTCCGGTTATTAAGAATGTGCGACAAGGTCGAACAGCCGAGTGCCGGGTGTTTACTTGAAAGGGAGCTCTGTCTGTCAGTAAATGTTTAAAGAGTCCATGATTATGTGTGTAAAAGCAACAGATTTTTTACTAAATATTGAATTTCCTGATGGTAGTGAATTAATTGTGCTTATAAATTTATCTGAACTGCTAACTTTGATAGCATTCAGGCAGCATTACCATAAAGTTATTTGAACTTTTATAACAGTGCAAATTCCGTAACTATTAAAAGTTATTTCGAGTACTTTTTCAGTTCCGGGTGACTTATCTACGCTCTACTGAGCTTAGCTGTCGTTTTCATACCTGTTTTCTATTTAATGATTCATAGAACTAAAGATCTGAAATTTTGATTCCTATCGTATTAAACTCTGTCCAGGTAACTGGGTAACTAACTAACTTGACTTTTTTCCTCGTTGACTTTATGTGATGATGAATTCTTGTATTAACTTTCATCCATTTAAATGCTAGCTGGAACATTTCTTCACTAGAACTCTTAGATTTAGGGCGCCAAAGGAGATCCATGTATTGACGCAACCTAAATTCAGCTTGCCTTGCCCGTACGCAACGCCTATCTACTACTAATGTAGGCCCGTTCCTATACCCAAATTTTCTACGAATGCAATGAGCACTACAACTACCTAATAAATAAACCTTTTTCGTACTCGTCACAATAATTTTCCCCGAAATATTTGCCTGCAAGTCAATCAAGTCAAAATTCTCCAGCCTACCATTGTTAAGTCCATTTTTTTTTTGTCAAAATTCGTTCTTTTTATTGAACACATTCCCCTTCAAGGGTGACTGATTATAGCAACCGTTCAACTTTTTGATAACATATTTGTAGCACGATTTTTCCTTTTCTTTAAAATATCCCACAGTTTCGACAAGCACCGAACATTATTTTGATATCTTAAGAAAAAAATAGTTGCTGGGTTCAGATCCGGAGAATAAGCTGAATTTGAAAGTAATACGAAACCAAATTCTAAATTTTTGTTCTTGTTTTCACTGACTTGTGACACAGTGCATTGTATTCGAGAAACTACACTTTCTTTTTCTTCAAATGCAGCTTTATTCGGTAATTTCGTCTTTCAAGCAGTCCAGTAACACTATGTAATAATCGCTGTTGATAGTCGTGCCCTTCTTAAAGTCAGCCGCATGTTACGTTTTTTCACCAAAGTCATCAGCTCATCGTTATTTTTGGTCAAAAGTGAGTTCGCACGGCGCCCACTTTGGCCAGAACTTTCTCTTCCCCAATGATATACAGTACTCATTCAGTTGATACAGTGCCTGCTATCTGGAACAACTTAATTTTACGGTCATCCAAAACTATTTTGATGTGTTCTTCAGTAACAATCTCTTTTCGGCGTCCACAGCATTCAACGTCCTTGGTACTAATTTCACCACTTCTGAACTTAGCATGCCAATCCTTGATAGCTGATTTACTTGGAAACTCGTCATGTAGCAACTTTTTTGCTTCAACTATATTTTAACATTCTATCAACAAGTGAAATTCCTTTTAATTCATTTTCTTTATAATAATATAAATTACTTCACTCAAAATGTTATAATTCAAAAACTAATTGTTCGACTGCTTTCAAATTTATACATGCGCATTATGAAGGTTGAGGTTAAGGTTAACTGAAATTAAAATGAATTTAGTACTTTTTCACATTTAATTTAAATACGTTCTTTGCTTTTTTTTTTTGTTCTGCAGATAATTTTGGAGCGGTGCTGCATTTCGTCTGGAATTTCAGCTATTGTGTGCGAATTGATTGGCGTATTATATAAGGTTAGGTTAGCTTAATCTGGTAGGCCAATAAGCCACGCGTAGACCATTTTGGTCATTTACGATACCAGATGGAGTTCAGGTACTAGGTTCATGAGATGTAAACTTTCGTTAGGATGCCTGCCCTTGATGTGAATTTTAACAGACCCTGTGGGCTCACCATCAATACCTCCTCCAGTGGATCATATCTTGGGGACCAATTATGCTCACAGCGTAGTGTTGCCAATGCCAGAAAAGTGCCCAAAAGATACTTCATTGTTTCTCTAGTGCCCTGACCTAGGCATTTCCGGCAGTTTTCTGGATCTGTCAGCCTCATCTTGCGGGCGTGTATCACTGTCTAGTGGTGTCTGTCAATTAGTATTCCCATCATGCTTCCACAGTGCAAATAGGAATGATGTGTACTTCCGATCTACCGTTTTGGAAATGACTCTTGCAGTTTTGCACCTTGGTAGCTCGTACCATCTGGTTTTGATTTTCTTTCCCATGCTTTTGTCGCCAAAGCACTTTTTTGAAGAACACAAGTTAACAAAAAAATGATTATAAATTATAAGCTTTTTTTAATTGCTGGCAAAGGAATTACAATTATCCTCAATTGAGGCAATTTTACACTTCAATTGTGGCAGTAAATTAATTTTAAAGAAAAAAAAGTTGTGAATTTATGATTTACAGCAGCTGATATTTTTAATAATTATTATAATCACTGCATTTATGGCATTTTTGTTTTTGGAAGCTCGCTTATTACTTATACGCCCTGTATAACTTTTTACAGGCTTTGCTTGCGAATTTTTAAATTAAAGTAAATATTGTCTCTAAATCTACAAATACAACAACTAAAAAGTTTTAACAAAAATTAACAGCAACATACCATAATTTTTATAGTTTTCCAACATGTTGCCACAGAGCATAATGATTTTTTCACCTAACGATTGTTCATATTACTTAAAACTCATCGGGGTAAATAGAGACTTATGTACATATAAACGATCAGAATGACGAAACGAGTTGAAATTCGGATGTATGTGTGTCCTTCCATACATCTGTACAAGCTGTAACTTGAGTAAAAATTGAGATATCGTAATAAATCTCTGTTCAGGTGTTTTTTGACAAAAAAAAGGGAATACCAGCACATAGATGGGCGTAATCGGATACTACCACGCCACAAAAGCCAATAATAAAGGATAAAATAAATATATTCGAACTTCCGATTCACTTCGAAAGCTTAATAACAATCAGAAGGAATATCTTTCTAATAACATCATAGAAGCCAAAGTGTAGAGCTTTAGTGCGCTAAACCTAACCTTCTTCTCTTCTTCTTCTTTACTGGCGTAGACACCGCTTACGCGATTATAGCCGAGTCAACAACAGCAACCTAACCTTCTCCCACCGGTTAAGTATTACTTTGTGGGAGAGTATTAGATTTTAAGTTTACTGTATTGTGCGGACTGACGGACACCTAATCTATTGACAGATTTCGGTTTTGTCAATATGAAAGTTCACGCTTCGCGGAGGGTTCTCCATTTCTCAGTGGGCTGACACACGGGTGTCGGCAAATGTTACATTCATCGAATATGGTTTTTAGTTTTTCCTTTGTATTTAAAATGCGAGGATAATTAAGGCTTGCAACTGATCTTGTTTCTCTAAATCAGTAAATTCGGTAAACTGTGATGATTGATCTTGCATAGAATTATATATTTTCTTTAATTATATTTAGTATATACATATAGTTTATATATATATTAGGATTATTCAAAGTTTTTTTTTCGATTGGTACTTCGAAAAATAGGTTCCTAGACACCTCTAAGAAAGCCTCTCCAAATATGAGTTTTTAATTGTAACGGGAAGGTCCTCCCCCATACAGTTTCCTATTTTTTCTTATTATAAGTTAGAAAAATTTATATCTCGCTTCCAACTACTTGAAAAAATATCTTGTTCCTTAGATTTTGTAGGAAATTGAATACCCTAAAAAAAAGTCTCATATGATTTTTTCGTAAACCCAACCGTTTAAAAGATATTAATAGTTAATTTTGATTATTTTTGGGAAAATTTTTTATTTATTACTCAATGAAAAAAATCATTATGAATGATGAAATAGTTTTGTAGGAAATTTACTGCTCTATAAAAATGGTTTCTTATGATTTTTTTATTAAGTTAAGCGTTTACGAGATATTCATCCTCAAACATCAATGCATGTTATAGTGGATTAAAAAAAAATTCTTTTTTTTCGTTTGATACTCTGAAAAATAGGTTCCTAGACACCTCCAAGAAAGCCTCTCCAAAAACCTATGAGTTTCATCATTCATAATGATTAAAAAAAAACTGAAATAATAATAATCTAGCACTCCCAAATAAAGAAGGAGTTTCTTGTGGCTTTTCAAACGCTTCTCGTTTTTCGTTAAATCCACCTTGACTACCCTATAGACGACGTCTAACTAAGTTATAGAGCTTTCTCAGAATAGCAATTTCTTCATTCCACCAATATACTGACCGCCGCTTTTTCTAATATTTTGTATTTCGTAGTTCCTTTTGCACTGTCTGGTGCCTTTGATTCACTCTAGGCTACCTCAAACTACTGTTGTTTTCAACTTCGCTTTCGAGAAGTGTTTATACTTAAGCTGTTATTGCTTGACACCGTCCACTTAATGTGCTGCTAAGCCAGTCGTTTGGGAACATAATGCCAATTGTGACCTTTAATTTCCATTTTGGTAAGTGCAAAATGATATAAGTTTAACTGCAGTTTTCTCTTTTTCTTAGTGATTCTTCTATTTCAAGATACCTATGACAAGTCGTTCTAAATACTGAGTATCCCTTTCCAGAGCTCGCAGCTCGAAGCGTTGGTGTATGGCTAAGTGTCCTGTGGTTCCACAACGTGTGCAAAGCGAAGACCTACGAGGTTTGACAATTAAGTAATGAGACTGATTTTATTTTCACGCTTGTGTTAAACCTGTGATCTTGAAGTTCTCTGTTTCTTTTCCCGGCATTCCTCAACTCTCCATTGATATATTTACCATTGCTCTAGCTTATTTAGTTCGCCTGCTGCGTCAAGTTGAGTAGACGTGTTTGTAGTGCTCGTCGCGAAAATGAAAAAACGAAATCAAGAGCAACTCGTCGCGATAAAATTTTGCGCCAGATTGGGCGAAACAACTTCGGAAACGTACGCTTAAATTGTAAGAGTGTATGGCGATAGTGCTCTTAGTCGTGCCCAGGTGTTTCGTATAGCTTTTTGTTTGTGATTATATATAAGAAATATAATAATCTCTACTTTTAATTAAAATATATATAAAAATCCCATATATCACTATATTTGAGGAAGTATGAAATGTTCAGTTACACCTGAACTTAGCTTTTCCCTACTTCTTTTAAAATAAAAATTATCTCAGTTATACTATAATACATTAAAATTAAAATTTTTTCGCTACAATTGAATATGTGTTTTCCTCTTTTCAGCTCCCGATCACAGTAACTATCGCAGTGATGGGAAATCTACAACGAACAAACACGATGCGGACTCACTGACCGATGATGTCATCCATGGTGCAGCGTGTACAATGGGAAATGCGCATGCGCTGCTGCGTTATGCAAGTGTGGCGATATTTGTACTACTTTGTGGGCGCGTGTAGCAGATAAAAAGTTGATTTTAGTTGCTTAAGCAAGAATAAATGCTCTAAACTCTAAGCCAGCTGCAGAAGAGAGAGCGCTGTAAATTAGTTTTTAATTTAAATTAAAGTGAAATAAAAAATATTAATGGAGATAGCTAGCAGTGTAATACAAAAATAAAAAAAATGTCAATAAAATTGATATGTTATTAAATAATAAACGCTTAGAAATTTAGGCAATGCTTTTGTAATAATATAATAGAAAGTAGTGCTAGCCGAAGCAGTATAAATAATCTAAGCGAGCTTATGCTTTGCAAATCGATTTCGTTACTTAATTTAGTACTTAAATTATGCAACGTAATTTTATAATAATTAAATAAAAATTAATTTTTAATAGGTTTAATTAAAAGTGTGTATCAAATATTTGTCTATAAAAGCAAAGGAACAAAAAAATCAGTGCAGTACTACTGTGGGCAAAAAAAAGTAAGACATTTTAAATTAAATTAAATTCCACGCAAGAATCCATTCGTCGAAATACTTTTTTCTAGGTTGATATGGCAGCTATGTATTGATATCTATGCCAAAAGTCGTATCAAAGTTAGCATTAATTTTAGTAAACGCTTATCTTTCTGAAGAAAATATATCGAGAACGCATTGACGACGAACCACGTCCAGGATCCGTCCATCCACATCAACTGATGGTCAACACGCTCGAAAAATAAAGTAAATGATGCTTGATAATTGACGATTAACAGTTAGAAATCTAACTTGAACCATTGTAATATCAGAAGAATTAGTAAAAATCATTTTGAAAAATCATTTGCCGTAAGAAAAGTGAAAGCACGATGCTTCCAAAATCACCAAATTTTTTTTTGAAGAAAACAGGCTCGTGTTAACATCTATGAAACAATGTTTTCCGAATACCAGGATAACATGAAACGTATTATTACTGGCGATGAGTCTTGGATCTATGCTTACAACCCGAAAACAGACGATCAATCGGCCGAATATCATGGCAATGTTGAGCCGAAGCCGAAGAAACCACGTCGAAACAGGTAAAAAAATTGAGGTCAGTTTACTTCGATTATCCAAGTGTGGTATTTTCCGAATTCTTTCCGACCAACCAAATTGTCGACGAGGAATTCTATTTGAGTGTTTTGCGTTCTTTGTGCGAGGCTATTCGTGAAAAGAGGCCGGAATTATGGACCGACAACTATTGGTTTTTGCATCACAAAAATGCATCATCGAATACTGCTTTAATTCTTCGAGAGTTTTTCGCCAAATTTTCAAGCAGTATCGTGCCCCAACAATCGTATTTGCCTGATTTAGCTCTGCGTGACTCCTGGCTATTCAGCGAACTCAAACGACCGCTCCGAGGAAATCGTTTTGAGTCAATTGAAGACATTAAACGTGAGTCGCTACGAGCATTGAGGGGCATTCCGCAAATTGCCTTAAACAACTGTTTCGAAGATTGGAAAAAACGTTGGCACAGGTGTATTGGGGCCAAGTGGGATTTATTTGAAGGAGATGACATAGAATTAAGAATTTTAAAATTATGAAGAAATCTTGCTATCTTGGGCTCATGGTGGTATATTGTACTTAGTTGTAGGCTTTTTAAACGAACGCAAGCAGACAAGCCAATAAATATTAATATTAAAATGCATTTGTATTTTATAAATATATATATAGTATATATATATATATATAGAGTATATGTATATGATTATTGCATTTTGTATGTAGTTGTTGCTGTGCTGTGTTTCTCCGGGAAAATAACATAAAACATAATTGTTGCTGCTATGGCTGAGTTTATTGACAAAAAATATAAAAAAAAAATTAAAAAAAAAAAATTTTAAAAAAATTAAAAAAAAAAAAATTAAAATAAAAATAAAGAAAAAATTTAAAAAAATTAAGAAAATTTAGAAAGTGCATTAGAAATAGTTTAAGGTAAGCTAATGCTTAAGCTAAGCTCCGTTTATGAGAAAAGCAGTCTGATCAAATATGACCCGGACTGGATAATTTTCACTGCGCATGCAAAGGCGTCAATACTAAAAGCGAGGCTCAGGTTTATGAATATGTTCTCGAAACTATCAAAACATTAACACAAATGTGTAGCGAATGGTAGCACAAAACTGGGTTGAAGTGGAAACACCAATGTTTTCTAAAAGTTAAAGTAACGACATCCCAGTCGATTTATATAATAAGTACATGGAAAATTAAATTAAGCTCTCGAAATATTGTATTGGTTGAGGAGCTTATCTTTATGTTGATAATAAAGATTTGTATTAAAGTACGTAGAATATGTAGTCCGGTTCAAATTTGATCAGCAGTTATATTAAAAATTACATATAATATAAGCTAGAATATGTCTGAATAGAAGTCAAAAATATTATATTAAGCATATAATATATGTGACTTGTAAGGTTGTCCACTAAGGTTAAAGAAATTGTTTCTTAAGCTAATAACAAAATAAATAATATAACTGTCCAGCGACAAATCGCCAGAAGACTTGTAATTAGCACACAAATATGCCTATTCAATACATTCAGTTAATAATTCATGCATTTTGATATATTCAAATAAGTATGATTTATCAAAACGTCGAGTAGTTTCGAATCGTTTTTTAAAAAGATCAGTTGGACATTGTTTGATTCTACATGAGAGAGGCGCGAGAGGCATCGCAAACATCCACTTGACAATTGTACTTTAACTTCAAAGTAATGTTGTCTAGTAAACTAGGAACAATTTTTTCCTTTGTCAACACGATTGCGAATTTCATAATTCAAAAGATTTGGATTTAAAATTAAAGTTTAATTTTTTACTCCCGATCTTGGGTTTAAAAATTAAATTTAAAAATTTAACGATAAAGATAAATGCGAAGAAATTTTTATTCTAAAATAATTTTTACATTTAAATTCATAATTATCTGAATTTTGAAATCGAAAAGACCCGACCCACAATATATGTAGCAAAACAATTTTTTTTTGCCAAAATTAATTTTTTCTATTTAACAAAGTTCTTTTCAAGGGCTATAAGTACACTGATAATAGCAATCCTCCAATTTTTATTTGCAATTTTTGCAGCACGATCTGTTCTTTATTTCCAAATAAGCCTCAACTTGGACGATCGCACTGGCATTCGGCGAAAATATCTTCCAAACAAGCATTATTTTGAGATATGAAAATTGGAAATAGTCGCTGCAGGCCAGACCTGGTGAACATGGTGAAGGCGGAAGCAATTAGAAACCCATTTTATGGAGTTTTGTCATAGTTTTCAATGACTTTTGACACGGTGCATTACCTTTTTTTTTCTTGAAAAGCGGCAGCTTTTCGGCAATTTCGTACTTGAAGGATGGTTCAATATCAGTATGTCGTCGCTGTTGTTAGTCCTTCTCTTTCAAGGATGCCAATAAAAATTATTCCATTCCAAATATTCCGAAATACAGGCGCTTTAGAGCAGGTTCATCCTATATAGTTCACTCGGATGGCTGTCGATTCGACTTTGGAGTGAAATTATGAAACCATGTATCGCCCATTGTCTCACATCGAATCAAAAACTCTTATTAAGTACGTTTGAGGATCTTCAAATAATGCTCCGAATCGTCAAATCGTCATCGTTTTGTCACACATCAACGCAAAAACTCGGGTTTATTATTACTTAAAACAGTTTTTGCTTGAACTGCATTTTTTTTTTTTCAAATTTCAAGAGTCAATATTTTTTCAAAACGCGAAATTCCTTTTTAGCCATTTTTCCACAATAACAAAAGTTGTTGTTTTTTTTCAAAATTACATAATTCACAAACTAATGATACAGCAGCTGTCAAATTTAATCACGCGCCTTTTTAATACCATGTTCAGACCGACACTTAATCACACGATTTCGGCTGTTGAGTGGTTTATCCCACTAATCATATAAATTTATCAAGATTTCGCCATACAAAAATTACAGTTCAAAATCACTTCATCAAAGTGATTTGAAACTGACCCGCGCTAAATCTCTGTGTGCGGCTCTGATTTTCCACCGTCTACTTGTCAGCATTGGAAATACATATATTACGTTATCACAGCTGATTTAGACACTACAAAGAGAGAAAATGTAAGCAAACAATTTTTTTTTTAAGTAATGAGTTTAATTTCACCTGAAAATCGATTACCCAAATGAAAATATGTATGTGTCCAATATTTCCATTATATGGAAAACATTTAAAAGAAGACGGCTTTTATTTCAAAACACTATATGACAATGTTTTCTTTGATAAATATTAAGCGATGTCAATTCTTGAAGGGTAAAATCAGCTGTTTTTTCATACTTCCAACGGCAGTGCGAACGGGTTGATTAGTGAAGGGCTTAAAAGTCATCTAATCACTTCATATTTTAGGTCTGAACATGGTATAAGGTTAGGACTAACAAATCGTGATTTTTCAGTCAGTTTTAATTCAAATAGCGCCATCTTTGTGTCAGGCCGCAGATTATTCGCCCTTGACCTGTTATTCTTGAGATAAAAATTTTCATTTTTTACTTTTCAGAGCTTCAGAGGAGGAGAAACATCTGACTTTGTTTTCAGAAATATTGTCTTATTTATTACTTTTTGGTTTTAGGTGGTTAGACCAGCATTAAACAGAAAAATATTAAATACTGTGAGATCTGCCATAAGTGAACACTGGCAGGACGAGACTTTCTGATCGATTCACAGAGTTGTCCACTAAATGATTGTCCTTAAAAAACTTAAAAAATATCAAATAATGTTGATACCTGTCAATGTGCTTGGTTAATGGAGATTCCGCTTAATAGAACGTCCGTTTAAAAGAAATTTTATTGTATATAAAAACAAATTTAAAAAAGCTATAAAATTAAAATATCAATACAAAAAAATAACTATCGAAATAAAATATAAAAAAATTAAATCAAAAAGTTTAGTGTAAATAACATGTGCTAATTTGATACATTATATTTATTTGATTAACAACTTTTACAATAAGCAGACACTGCTTCGCCTGCGCAGCGCATTTCGCCAAAGATACCGTAAGTTTTTGAATACAACGAGAAAAATAATGAAAACACATGTAAAAATACTAGAATAAGTATAAATAAGTGTTGGGTTAATAATTTTAAGTAAAAATTTAGAGACACATAAAAAAAATATAAAATAAATACAATATAAAAATCAACTTAAAAATTGCGAATAAACAAAGTATGCTAAAGCAATTTGTTATGCAAGGACAAAGTGACAAAATGATGTTCCAAGGTACACTAGCTTCTTCTCCACCTGATCTCACAAACGGAATGGAGGTCTTCCGCTTCCTCTGTTTCCACTGGCGGGTAGTGAATCAAAAACCATAAAAGCTGGAGTGTTCTCTTCCATCCGGACAACCAATGCACCCATAGTCTCTTGACTTGCCGTTTTACCGCCTGTGGTATTCGCCATTGCCAAGTCCATAAATATCCACAAAACATTTCTCCCGAAAACTCGTAACTTCGACTCATCTGATGATGCCATTTTCCATGCTTTAACACCATATAGAAGGGCGAGAATGAAGAGAGATTTTTAGAGTTTGATTTTCGTTCCTTAGGAGAGGACTTTACTCCTCGATTGCTTACTTATGTAGTTCGAAGTGGCACCCGTTGGCAAGAGTTATTCTGCGCTGCATTTCGAGGTTGACATTATGTTTGGTGTTGATGCTGGTTCCAAGATAGACGAAATTATCTAAGGCTTCATTGTTATGACCTTCAACAGTGACGTAAGAGCCAAGTCGCGATTGTGATGACTGGTTTTTTGATGATAGGAGATATTTCGTCTTGTTCTCGTTCACAGCCAGACTTTGCTTCCTTATCTGGCGAAAACAAAACTAACTATTGGCTTTTGGGATCAATGATATCTACATATATCATAGGCATACGCCAGCAGCTGTACATGGTTCTTATGGGGGTATTCTAGTCTAGAAGCATGAATTTCAGGTAATTTTTAAAGTGTCGTAAAAAAAGGCAATTAATATTTTTACTATCCA
This sequence comes from Bactrocera correcta, assembly GCA_027475135.1. Classification (NCBI taxonomy): domain Eukaryota; kingdom Metazoa; phylum Arthropoda; class Insecta; order Diptera; family Tephritidae; genus Bactrocera; species Bactrocera correcta. The sequence goes on from CM050323.1 coordinate 132,296,494, forward strand.
TTTTTTATTAGATATTTGTTAATTTTAGAAGAGTAGAGAAAAATATTAAAAAATAAAAAAAAAGTAAAAAATTTCAAAAATTATGAGCTGACGAAGTGGTGGCTCTCTAAAAATTTCCACGTGACCATGCCCATGATTTCAACCCTTCTACTTATCTGAAACCAAAAAGAAAAAAATTATTAATCTAGAATAAGGTCTCAGTGGTCGGAACTACGGAAAAGTGGGAAAGATTTTTTTCACAAAATGGCGACTGCCTGAAAAAAAATTGATCTGATCACTTTTTCTGACTATTTCAAATTTTTTAAAAATAATAAAAATAAAAAACTTTGGGATGGGGCTAGTTCCAACCATAGACAAGCCTATAAAGAAGACTCTATAAAAATTTCAAGTAAATCAGTCCAGTAGAACCTGTGAAATCGTGGGTAAGACAATTTTAAGAAAAACGCGTTTGAAGTTTCGCGTTCCGGCCGAACCAGTTTGAATGGCGGCTCAGAAAAATGGCTATATCTCCGAAAACAATTTGAATTTTGAAAAATCCTCTTGTACACATATTCTTGAATAGTTAAACTTTGAAAATAAAAAAAATCGATTCTTTTAAATTTCTAGACTGGAATACCCCCTTATGGAACCTACTATTATTATTATTATTTTCACCAGCAATAAACTAATGAATTCATATGACAGGGAGTCTTCTTGTCTGAAACCTCACTTGGTATTGAACGGCTCAGAGAGGTCTTTCCCAATCCTGACAGAGCCGTATAACCTTTGCAAAGGATACCAAGTTCAGACAAAGCGACATAGAGGCAGTTCCTTATCGCGTTGTCGAAGTCGACTTTGAATGCGATGTTTTTGCAAGAATTGTCGCATGATGAAAATCTGGTCGAAAGTAGATTTTCCAGTTCTAAAGCCACACTGATAAGGTTCAATCAACATATTGACGGTGGAACTCTGTCTCTCTTCCTCACTTAACTCTTCTCTTTCGCACCACTTACAAATTATAGTTGGCTAACGTAAAGCTCATACTCAAGACAATGAAGTTTGCTGGAAAATCTGTGAAAATTATTCGGATTTTGCTTACTATTTTGTTCCCTTTCAACGATCTTATTTATTGCGAGACCTTGAAAAATTCAAAAAAAAAAATGTTATCAATACTGAAGAGTTGACGCCGAGATTGAAGCTTTTCCTGAAAACAAAGAAGTACTAAAAATTGGTAAAAAAAGTTCAATATTATCGATGCACCGCTCGGTTGAAAAAAAGTAGTATTTTGTTCAAAAATTTTGTGCAAAAAACAGGGTTATTTTTCAATCGGTAAATGAAATTTAAATAGACCAAATACCTTTTTAAAGGTTATTTTCATTTTTTTCATTTATTTATTTTTTCCGAACAAACAATTGCTTCTAGCATGCATTTGCTTGTGTTATGATTTGCAATAGCTTGGTGTTACATATACAGAAAATAAGCCAGCCCTGTAAAATAGGAGTACATATGTATACGTATATACTAAACACCGCTTATTTTATAAACAAACAATAAGTTTTAATTATGATAAGCTAAACGGCATATAAAACCAAAAACAACTACAAACATATGTAAATGCCGGCAAAAGATATATTACCTACACAAATACTCGTCTTTTTCAGCTAAGCAGCTGAGAGATAGCTAAAAATCTAAATAAAAAATCAACAGAATGTAAATAGTAGAAATGTTGAGCTGATAAATAGTTAAATAAGAGAATAAAAAGAAATTAAATTTGCGCGCAAAAAAACTTGTGTGTACTTATAGTTGTTGATGAAAGTGTAAAATAATAATGAAAATAAATTTACATTATATTATGAGATAAATGGAATATATAGTATATGTAGTTATGTAATTATTTTCTTAGATGAAAAAGCTTACAGGTATGTAAAAAAAGATATTCACACCATACATTGACTTTTAGCGGGTGTAACGGCTCTTCGTGGGTTACACGTGCATTTTCAGTGCCCCAGAAGCGTAAATTTTGCTTATTTACGTACCCGCTAAGATGGAAATGATGGGACTCATCACTCATAATTTTTCTGGTGGTGATTATGGATGGCTTGAGCGTATGTTAGACGCGATTGGACTTTATACGGAAACATCTTCAAATCTTGTACCAAAATTCGCTGTAAACACCGTCGACTGATACCCATTTGCATGACACGTCGTCTGGTCGATGTCCTCGGCACTTCCATGACATCCTCTGCAACAGTAGCAATATTCTCTGTAGAACGGCTACTCCGGGGTCTGCCACGGCTGGCAGCATCTCGTGTTGTGCCAGTCTCTTCGAGGCGAGCGGCTAAACGTTGCAGTGTTTCACCAGTACATATTGGAAGTAGGGTGCATCGCTAGTCACAAATTTTTCCATCTCTCTGGCTTAGCTCGAACACCATTAAGGAAAAAATTTTGATCTTGTGGTACTATCCAAGAATCAAGCCTTTTCGTTTCACTTGGGGCAGTTTGCAATATGTTTTAGCCGCCAATTTTTTTGCTTTGCCTGAAAGAAGGTAATCAACATTCCCCGCAAATGTCGATTATTTTTCACACAGTTTCTTTTTCAAATTTCGAAGTTAAAATCGTTCGTATCTTTTTTAATTAGTTTGTAACTTAAAAGATGTTACTCGTCAATATTAACATGTTTCACAACGAAAGGTATAATATCTTCCTCAGTGAAAGAGTTCTTAAAGGCAGACAAAGGAGTCCATTTCTTGGATATGATGACATCGAGACATAATTATCATTAACGCCAACAACAGTTGAACCAGCTGGATATTTTTTGTTCCAAGTGCTCACTGTTAATTTCAAAGTATTATTAGCCTTAGTTGAAGTTGAAAAGTTCGGATTAACAGAATCAACCACGGTATCATCAAAGGCAGCAGATTGAGCAACATTAACAGCGTTCTGACTGAACAGCAACAAGTTGATTGTTTTTGACACTGGCTTTCGAGTGAGCATTGATATTCCTAACAACGGCCTCATCAATTGTACATATTAACATTATTAGTAGAGGCTGCAGGTATAGCAACGGTAACGCAAAATAATGCACACTCATATTATCAACAGAAGCAGAAACAGCCACGTTCCAAGGAGAAGTATTTGTACCAACATCAGTGGCAGCAGTGAGAGTGGAGTTGGCAGGAGATGGAGTGGCAGAAAAAGCTTTCTTTACTGATGCAGAGAATTGCAGATCTCTGATTTCATTTCGTTAAGATTTACGAACAAGGAATTTCGATCATCAAATTATTGTTGGAGTAATGAGAGGGCCTCAGTGAAGTAACTTCAGCAACGCCAGAATTTAGCAACAACTTTACCTTATTAAAGTAATGATACTCCAACAAAGCTTCCGTAGATTTCCGTTGTGATGGAATTATATTAAAAGTTAATCTATTTTAGTCGTTGGCTCAGCTGCTCGGATTCGGGTGAGTCGCAACGGGAACGGGCTCTACCACCAGCTGGTTATCCCGGAGAACACATAAGAAGGAACTGAGCGGTGCCAGTTTAAATTAGTACAGGTCACCATGCATGCATTTTCTTTCAGGCTCATTACAAATCACGAGGGAAGGATTCCGACTGAACTATAGATTATGAAACGATTACTGATAACAGACAAAGTGAAAGGTTGCTGGTTCATGAGGAAGACAATCACTCCTGCGTTAGTATGGTCAACCGGACTGCTACTTCTGAGGCCATGGCGGCTGTCAATAAGAAAATAGGTAAACCTGCACCACACAGCGTCAGCCTCGGCGTCATAAACAGGGCATCTTGCTGATACCGGAATCATAGGTCCACAAATGGGGAGGTCAAGGACTTCAAAACGAATGCAAATAAGGTAATCTGGGGTTAGTGAAATACATAATCTGTTGAAAGTAATAAGACTGAGTCGATTTAAAAAAATTTATTGAACCACTTCTTTAAAAACTTTCAAAATAGGCTCTTTCTGCGTCGTTGCTGCTCTGATAGCGCGCATCGAGAGACGAGGTGCATGCTGCTTGGATCCTCTCTGTCGTTCCAAAATATTTGCCTTTCATTGGCCTTTTCAGGAAAGGAAACAAAGACCGGGGGGACATATCTGGGCTGTGAGGCGACTGCTGAAGTTTGGGATGCCGGCCATGATTAGGTAGTTGTCCATAAGAAAGGCGGTGTGAGCTGGATTGTTGGCGTGGTGCAACTTCCAATCATCTGCGATATCTTGTCGGACCCGATTGACTCTTCGTTTGAGTCTTTTGTGGCGTTGATGGTTTCTCCAGGAGGAGATCGGTGTTTGTCGAAGTCACAGATCTCCCAGGACGGTCAGCACTTTTTGCTAAAGCAACATCTGGGTAAGTCGGCTTGATCATATCAAACGTCTCTGTCGCAGATTTACCGAATTTCATGCAGAATTTAAAGGCGTACCTCTGCTCTAACGAACGTTGCACTTTCGCTTTGCACCACTCGCAGGAATATGTCGCGCGAAAATGTTTAGTCAGGACAGTTGCTCGGAGATAACTGACTAGCCGCTCGTTCGTTAGCTAGGAACGTCCTACACCGCATCCAGTCGGTGCGCACACGCTCCGAAGTACAGTGGCACCAAAAGAAAGTCTGTTCTATTACTTTACGTAGTTAAGGTAAGCCAGCTCGTGTCTAAAAATTTACGAACTATTTGCTTCAGCATTGTGAGTCACTCGCCTAGCCATTTCATAATGACTACCTGCCTTGGGATTGATTCACAAACAAGAAAATTAGGTTCCTTATGACCTCAATATCAGAAGAGGCGTGATGCTGCTGCATGGCAACGTTTGGCCTCATGTTGTCTAATTCGTTAAAAACTATTTGGAAACGCTTAAATTTGAAGTTCCACTCCACACACTGTATTCGGTTATTATTTGCTGCATTCATTGACATGTGGCGTGGCTCAGAAGCAGTTCTACTTACTAGAAAACACTGTCAAATGGTTTGGTTCTTAGATAGCATCATACGATCAACAGTTTTACCGTAATGGTATTCGATCTTGGCCAAAAAGATAGATAGTATTATTTGAGGTAATGCTCCGCGACCTAGGGTCTATTGTGCCCTTAATTCTGGCCAAAAAGATAGGAAAAAAGTAGTGAATAGCGATAGGCAATATTTTGAATAATTCCTTTAAAGCCGCCTCCTTGTCATAAAATTGCATTTTTAATAAAAAAGACGGTCAGAATTTAGCTCCGCATATAATATTAAAAACAAAAAAAAAAAAAAAACAAATAACAATTCCACGCTGCTCAGAATTTTGCGACAGTATAACGTAAATTAAAACAAGCAACTTAAAATGCATGAATTTATTAAGTTAAGCCACTTTTATTTATTTTATTTTAATAATACTTAATTACGGTCAATTTAGAGCGAATGCTTGAATACTTTTTTCTTTCACAATAACATGAATTTATAAACGCTTTCAGCAGTTTTTTTGCTTTATAAAAACATCTGCAGGTGGCAACCTGCAATTCCGACTTTTAAGCCAATCTGTTGAAAGAAATAAATAATTGGTTTTTAGAGAATTAATTTGAAAAAAAAAATTGTAATTGAGCAGCGTTAGCAGCTGAAATTATGAGTTAAGATATCATGGAATTTATAAATAATTCCTAACATTTTACGCAAAAACGGTGCACAAATATGTTTTAATTGCAACATTGTCACATTGTTGAACAATTCAAATTAACTACACGCAAAAAAATATATTTTTTAATACAGACATGTGTTTGCTCGTAATACATTTCTATGTATGTAGTAAACTAACTATATGTGAACTGCGTTTAAAATTATTCTAAAGCAATTTAAAATGTGTTTTATTTCATAAAATCGCACTAAAATATATTTAAGTTAATTAGCTATTCATTAGGTAATTGGAATAAATAAGAAGCATTTAATTATGAGCACTTAATTATTTTAAATATTGATAATGGTTATCGTAAGTTTCATATCGTATGTAATATTACTTATACGCCCTATAGAGCTAAATATAAGCATATATGTACTTATGCTCGTTATGGTGGAGCGATTTTATTAAATTTTGATTTCTCTTTCGGTATACCTGTAGAAAGTTTCTGTTTCAGGTAAATATTAAACACAAAAAAACAAAAAAAAGTAATCTCATGCTATGTTTAGAGGTGCCCCCAACGACTCGAAGTTTTTTAAATTTATACCAAATACTCATAAATTCGCAAACATTTTATAAACATTATTTGATGTTCTAAGCGATTCTATGTTTGAGTAAAATAGGAATAAATGATATTAAAACATATTATATATCACTCTCTAATCTTATTATAATAATATAGCTCGTTCCGCACTTTAATTCACATTCCTTATTCCACACTCCAAAACTTCCCACATTCCATATGTTATGCCAATTTTCCCAGGTACTCACTTTACACAATCCCAGGCCAATAATATAAAAATAACGGTAGATTTAAGTAAGCAACTTACCGCAATCTGTCAATTCTGTATAGTCTTAAATTTGAAGTATAGTAAAGCGGCTTGATTTAAAAAAAAAAAAATTAAGTTGATACCTATATTCTTTTGTTCGCCATTTATTTGGTTATTACATCAAATTTTATAGCTGGAATCGGAATATTTACTGTAAGTAGTACTTTTCATGTATATTTGATGCTTGTAGCTTAGCTTATAACTCTAATTAGAACTTGTCTTGATTGTAGAAATATGTCTCATGCTAAAACACGACAAACGACGAGGTGTCCAGTCCTTGGTTGGCCGGAGAAGTTACCTCTTTCTCAATTACCTACGTATAACGATCTGATGAAATGTTATCTGTTCATAAAACATGAATTGAAGCCCCATAAAACAACAAAGGAGCCAACAGTTCTTCAAATATCTGAAAAATTAGTGGGTGAAGTTCTAAAAATATGGCAAAAATCTTCATTGCCAACTGTAAGTGTAAAAAGAATTTTATAATTGATTCGTTCCTACCACGACAAATACAGGAGCTTAATGAAACCATATCAAGGCCGTCAAACTAACATAAAATACCAAGAAAAGATTAGAACATTTACAACAGAGAAGACGATATCTGCAGTTGTAAGAGGAAAGATATCAGAAATTGTAGCTGTTTAAAAGGGTGTCGTGTTGCCAAGGAGAAAGTAAGTTACGTACTCGACCAAAAATCAACCAGAAAAATGATGACAGGCGCTGTCGATATAGTTTCAACTGAGAAAAAAAAACACAAGATAAAAAAGGAAAAAGTTTATCGCGTAACACAGGGGCACACTACTTTGCCAAACTGTGTTGTTCTAGTTCTTTGGCAGATGATTTTTCAATTGAAAGCAGCAGCTCATGTGATAGTTTTTTGTGCAATCTAGTCCTAATCAAAAAGACACACAACGGGGCAAGGGAAAATTATCACTAAATCTGAAAAATAAGAGATTAAATTTGCCGTCATTAGCCCTTGCATGTGATTGTACTGCAGCCTCCGACAGAGCTGCTGCAATTATAGCTTCTTTTATCTTAAAAGACGTTTATATTATTTCGTCGAACGATTCAAGTTACGTTATTGATTGTTCAGAGTTGCGCCTTGAAAGACCTAAGGTCAGAACAACTTTACAAGAAGCGGACTGCAATAAACCACTTCGTGGTTTATATTTTGATGGAAGGAAGGATAAGACTTTGGTTCGTATTGATAAAGAAGGGAACGACAGATAGAAGATTATTATGTGATTTTATCGGAACTAGGAAGCAACTATTTTGGTCATATCTCCTGTGAGTTGGAGACTGCCAAAAATTTTTAAAGACACTAAATTATTATATTTGAAATCCAAGTCAGTAAACATGAGTGAATTAGCTGTTGCTGGATGCGATGGAACTGTAGTGAATACAGGTTTCAAAGGTGGTGTTATTCGTCTGATGGAGGAGGAATTCAATAGGCCATTATAGTGGTTTATCTGTCAATTGCATTTAAACTACGTCATATTTTATTACATTTAGATGGAAAAACTATAGGACCTAAAAGCTTTTCAGGCGCCATCGGATCCCAATTAAAAACTTGTCAAACAATGCCGATAGTCGAATTTACTGTTATACCTACAATATTACCTGAAATAACTAGGGAAGAGCTTAGTACCGACCAAAAGTATTTATACGACATGATGACCGCGAACAGTACCGCTATATTTTCATCTGATTTAGCTAATTTAACCATTCCAGATGGCTAACAACAGCTAATTGAACTCTAAGATTGTTTGCCACTTAAACTGACCCAGAAGAAAAGCTAGTTGTATTAGCCATGTACGTTATGAAAGTTTATGGACCAATGAGATTAGAATAAAATGTAATTCTTCATGCATTAACGGAGCCAAAAACATATGGCAAGCCATTAACCTAAGTCGATATTTGAATTCCGATATGAAAGCAATCGGTCTCCCAGAAAATCTTCTCATTGCCGTGCTTGGTGCTGACAGAGAGATTATAAGAGCTCTTGCATATCGAAGATTTGTAAAGCAAGATCAGAGAATGCTCGAAGACTTCGAACGTTTAAAGTACCGACATTCAACTTCGATGCCAAAGATTACACTGAGATTATTATGTGGCAAGACTGTGACATAACTGAGCCACCTTTAACTTTAAATATGTCTGATGAAACTTTGAAAGACATTGTCAGAAACGATCTTGGTGCATATCAAAATATTACAAATTTTCTATGCCACACCCAAGCCTGCATCAAGTTAACATAAGCATCGAGTGCAGTTTGTGGGGAAAATAAACGAGATGGTTTCAAAAAAAAAAAAAAAAAACAAAAATACAGTTTTATGTTTACATAGTATTTTAAGTAATGTAAGAGAATATTTTTCGTAATAAATGCTTAGAATGCCATTTTTTTTTGGTTTTATTTACATGTTTAACTGTACTAGGGCACCTCAAAACATTAAACCAGCTGTTTGATATTTTGCATGTTTTTTCTATATAACAAAAAGCAACTTTTCATAGCTTTGCCGTTAAAAAAAAAAAAAAAAATCTCCATACATTATCGCTCCACCTTAATGTACATACTGTGAGCATAAAACAGTAAAATTTTTTAATTTTAATATTTTTTTTTTCTAAGTTTATATGACTATCAGTGACATCAATGCCAAATGTTACATCGAAATAATCATTACTGTTTAGTATACGCTTGTCTTTCTGAAGTACATAAAGTGTATACGGTGATTTTTATGGTAAGTGAAAATATTCAACAAAGAAGTTCCATTAAATTTTATGCGCAGAATCATATTTTCCGCAATGTTCAGAATGTTGAAAAATGCCTTCGGTATCAATGTCGCGAGCAAGTATCTTTGACTGGTAAAACTTACTCAAAGAAGGTCGAGAACGCGTCTAAGAACAACGTCAAAAACCTTTCTCAACATTAACTGATGATCAACATGTCAATAAAATAAAAGAATAGGTGCTTGAAAAACGACAACAAAGAGTCAGACATCTTACTGGCAACTTAAGAATATCGGAAGGATCAGTGAAAACGACTTTGAAAGATCATTTGGACTTAAGAAAAGTGAAAGTACTATTGGTTCCAAACATATTGAAGAACACAATTTTCATAATAATCTTGGCCAATTTCCGAGCATTGTACCAAATAGAAACCTGACATGATGAAATGACAAACTTTACTGAATACACTGACAATTCCTTGCTTTACCTTACTTATTCGTAAACAGAGATGGTCGCAACGTACATATTGGTAAACGCTGTTAATTTTCATCACAATTTTGATATTTTTCCTTTATACCCTAAAGCCAAAGCACTTTTTTCCAAGAACACAAGTCAACAAAAAACTAATTATAAATTATGAGCGTTTTTTAATTGCTGACAATAATTTAAAACAGTTGAAAAGAAATTGCAGTTATCCTCAATTGAGGCAATTTTATACGTCAATTGTGGGATTAAATTAATTTTAAAGAAAAAAAGTTGTGAATTTATGATTTACAGCAGCTGATATTTTTAATAATTATTATAATCACTGCTATTATGGCATTTTTGTTTTTTGGAAGCTCGCTTATCACTCATACGCCCTGCTGAACTTTTTACACGTTTTTCTTGTCAATAATTAAACTAAAGTAAATATTGTCTCTAAAACCGAAACAAAGTTTGCACAGTTTTAACAAAAATTAATTGCAACATAAGCTAATTTTGAAACTCATGCAACATGTTGCTATAGCGTATAATAGTTTTGGTCAGCTAACGATTGTAAAGGGTGATTTTTTTGAGGTTAGGATTTTCATGCAGTAGTATTTGACAGATCACGTGGGATGTCAGACATGGTGTCAAAGAGAAAGATGCTCAGTATGCTTTGACATTTCATCATGAATAGACTTACTAACGAGCAACGCTTGCAAATCATTGAATTTTATTACCAAAATCAGTGTTCGGTTCGAAATGTGTTTCGCGTCCGTGTCCGATGAGCGATGAGGCTCATTTCTGGTTGAATGGCTACGTAAATAAGCAAAATTGCCGCATTTGGGGTGAAGAGCAACCAGAAGCCGTTCAAGAACTGCCCATGCATCCCGAAAAATGCACTGTTTGGTGTGGTTTGTACGCTGGTGGAATCATTGGACCGTATTTTTTCAAAGATGCTGTTGGACGCAACGTTACGGTGAATGGCGATCGCTATCGTTCGATGCTAACAAACTTTTTGTTGCCAAAAATGGAAGAACTGAACTTGGTTGACATGTGGTTTCAACAAGATGGCGCTACATGCCACACAGCTCGCGATTCTATTGCCATTTTGAGGGAAAACTTCGGACAACAATTCATCTCAAGAAATGGACCCGTAAGTTGGCCACCAAGATCATGCGATTTAACGCCTTTAGACTATTTTTTGTGGGGCTACGTCAAGTCTAAAGTCTACAGAAATAAGCCAGCAACTATTCCAGCTTTGGAAGACAACATTTCCGAAGAAATTCGGGCTATTCCGGCCGAAATGCTCGAAAAAGTTGCCCAAAATTGGACTTTCCGAATGGACCACCTAAGACGTAGCCGCGGTCAACATTTAAATGAAATTATCTTCAAAAAGTAAATGTCATGAACCAATCTAACGTTTCAAATAAAGAACCGATGAGATTTTGCAAATTTTATGCGTTTTTTTTTTTAAAAAAGTTATCAAGCTCTTAAAAAATCACCCGTTATGTATATTATCGCTTAGAACTAAGCGAGAGAGATATGTACATATATATATATATAAGCGAGATATAATAGTATTATGTATATATGTATAAATGATCAGAATAAAGTGACGAGTTGAAATCCGAGTCGAAATATGGGTAACAGTTTGTCTGTCAGTCCGTCCGTCCGTTCATGCAAAGTGTATTTGAAGTAAAGTGAGATGCCTTGATGGAACTTGGTATGCGCATTCCTTAGTAAAAAAAAGTACGAGGTATAAAAGGTATAAAACTCTAATTTGGCGTAGTGGGTCGCAGTAGCAAAGGGGAAGTGTGGAAAAAAAAATTGAAAAAGTCGAAGTGGCCTCGCCCTCTAATAAGCTTAATGTATATATATCCTTAACCAAAATTTTTTCCTAATAATATGAAGCGGGTATTCTAGTCTAGAAATTAAATAAAAACCGATTTTTTTTATATTTTCAAAGTTTAACTATTCAAGAATATGTGTACAAGAGGATATTTCAAAATTCGAATTATTTTCGGAGATATAGGTATTTTTCTGACCCGGCATCTAAACTGGTTCGGCCGGAACTAATCCAACAAAAGACATTAAGGAAACTTTAAACGCGTTTTTCTCAAAACTGAATTTTTCGGAACGATGCCCACGATTTCTCAGGTTCTACTGGCCGATTTACTTGAAAGTCTTCGATATAGGCTTGTCTATGGTTGGAACAAGCCTCATCCCAAAATTTTTATTTTTAGTATTTTTAAAAAATTTGAAATAGTCAGAAAAAGTGATATAAAAAAAAAAAAAAATTATTTCATGCAGTCGCTACTTTGTGAAAAAAAAATGTTTTCACTTTTCCGTAGTTCCGACCATTGCGACATTATTCTAGATAAATAATCTTTTTTTTTTGGTTTCAGATAACTAGGAGGCTTGAAATCATGGTCACGTGGAAATTTTTAGAGACCCCCCACTTCGTCAGCTCATAATATTTAAAATTTTTTACTTTTTTTTAGTTTTTAATTTTTTTCTCTACTTTCCTAAAATTAATGAATAACTAATTAAAAAATTTATATTAAAAATACTAATTGCCTTTTTTTACGACACTTTAAAAATTACCTGAAATTCATGCTTCTAGACTAGAATACCCGCTTAACCCTGTGTATAAAAAATTGGTTAAATTGGGTCTATACTTCTCCGCGCCCTCATATATAGTACTTAGTATAACGTTTGCGAAATTCCAGCTGATTTTTCTCCAATTATTTGGTGATTATATGTGTGTGAGGTACCTTTTTGACACTGAGAGAACAATTTTTGAGTATGTGGCATGATAATAGTTATCGATACCACTCCAGCTCACATATACACGATTATTTCCAAAGTAAACAGGGCTTAAAAAAGACAAAATAAATGGTGTTTTCAGCAAAATTAATTTACTTTATTCAAAATAGTTACCTCCTGCTTCAATACAGCCTTTTGCACGGTCCAAAAACATGTCGAACGAGGGTTTTAGCTCGTTGGCCGGTATGGCCGCCAGTATGCCGGTGCAAGCCTTTTGAATGCGGCCTCTACGTCTGCATAACGATTTCCTTTCATGAGCAAATGCATTTTTCCGAAAAGGAAGAAGTCACCCAGTGTCATATCAGGTGAATACGTGGAGTGATTAATGGTTAAAATGTGATTTTTGCTCAAATAATCGTCCTTCGAATGTTGGATTCTGAGCAATTTTTGGTCGTCAGTCAATTTGTGCGGAACAAACTGTGCAAACACCTTTCGTAAGCCCCAATGTTTGGTCAAAATGCGATAAATCGATGTTTTGGAGATGTTCAATCCCTTTTCCATGAATTTCAATGATGATTTCGGCTGATTTTGGTTGAATTTACGCACAGTTTTGATGGAATTTCCGTTGATCACTGATTTTGATTGTCCCACATGTTGATCGTCATTTATGTTCTCACGACGACTTTGAAAACGTTGAAATAGTCCAGTCATTATAGTTAGTTCACCTCGGAGCTCGATCATCGATTGTTTCATCAATTGAAATGTTTCGGTAAAAGTTTTTAAACAAAATTTAATGTTGGCTCTTTGACACTTGAAACGCTATAACTTCACTTCCAATCAATGAAATGTCATGAAATGCTCTCTCTGGACAATCGATAAAGATAACAGATTCAAACGCACCAGTCGACATGTAGATGGCGCCACCAGTGCGCGCTAGATTCAAGATTCCTGTTTGCTTTGTAATGCACCTACGTGGATACGTCGGACTTCGATCTTCTGGTTGACGTTTTACACCTTGAGGTATTTCGCTGGCCTTGACTCCTGCAAGTTACAAAAGTGTGAAGTGTTCGGTTCCACTCGAACTTAGGTCTTCTTTACTTGTTATCATTTCACATTGTTTACCATAATTAACTAAAACAGCATGCATTTACATAATAAGGCGCATATTAACTGTGTGCTTAACAAATGTTTGCGGTCAGAAAACAATATTTTAAAATTATTTTTTTCTAATTGTGTTTCCAGTAAATAATTTATAATATCACCGATATATTCGGCATAAGTTGTGGAAAAATAACGAAAATCATTTTGTGTAGTGTAATATAATTTCATGTTCTATCTCCGACATAATATAGGGTAATACATTTTGAGGTTCTCTACTTCAGAAACTGCGAACTTAATAGGAAAAGTTTATTATCATACAAAAGAAAATTTTTTTTTAAATTATATCTTTAAAATGTTGAGTCTAATTTTCGATGACTAGTTCGAGCATTTCATTATTTGATAGACGGAAGACACGTCTCCAGTGTTTTAGATCTGCGTACGCTCCGAGTTCATAACACCAACGCGAACCACTATCTTGTTGCAGCAAAGATTCCCACTCGTCTATGTGCAGCAACACGTCGAGATGGGATAGATACCGATATTTGTTCTCTCCTCAATGCGTTTGCAGACAAAAAAGACAGAGGCCGAAATGCGTGAATACGAAGAGCTTGATAAGCTGGCCGACAAGGGTAATGCTCGAAAAGTCTATGAAAAGATGCGGCGACTAACAGAAGGTTTCAAGACCGGCGGATGCTCTTCCAAAACACTCAGATGTGATCTAGTGACTGGCGCAGTCCCCCCGGTGGAAGCAGAGGAAGAGGAAGACCTCCACTCCATTGGAGTGACCAGATGGAGAAGGAGCTGGCTTCGCTTGGAATCTCCAATTGGCGCCACGTAGCGAAGAGAAGAAACGACTGGCGCGCTGTTGTTGTAAAGTAAATTTATATTTAATTATTTTTAAGCACTTAGTTCTCTTAAAACAAAAGAAATTTTCAAAGTTCATTAATATTATATATTCATTACTGCGATTAAATTGCTATGCATTGCCAGCAACTTGAAATGCACCTCCTTTTGCGAAAATTTATTGTTATCGAAAAAAATCGCAGCCACTTTCTATATATATGTATGTACTCGTATGCATCTACATTTGACTTTGCTTTCATTTCTAAGTGTGTGCCACAAAACCACAAGGGAAAAGTGGCAAGCCAAATATAACAGCTGCAAACAGCGGCTAAAACGCCAGCTTTTGCAGCAATTACTGTGGGATGTGCTGCACTTACTCCTACACTATCACACACACACAAGCAGGAAAAGGAAGTGGGAAGAAGTAGGCATTCATGCATGCGCCAATTTGCTTGCCATCCAACCAAAGTGAATTTTCGACTCCCTTTATGTACTCGCTTTTTGGCTGGACGCGCAAAGTTTGAGTGAACTCTTTGTTTTCTATATTTGAGTCCAGCTTTTTCATTGTGTTTCTGTGGGATTTTCCTACTTTTTTTCAAGAGGTTTTTACGTAGTTGCACATGCATAGAGTGCATAGTGCTGTGGTTTTACTCATGCCCATGGCAAACAAATATTGAAAGCCACCGCAAATGTTTGGTTAAACGGCAGTTTCTTTGGTGGCCACATTGCGGTGGAGTATAAAAACAGTGAGCATTTTGAATATTAACTAGTGGGAGTGAAGGCTTACGCTGCACTCCTTATGGTTTTGGTCACATGCTGGAGGCAGAATATATAAAAACACTTATTTCACGCAAAATGTTAGTTTTGAATTAATATACATTGTGACAAAAAAGCAACCGGAAATTGTAATTAAATTCCGCGTGTAAATGATATTTCGAAAAAATTTTAACATTTTATAAAAGTACCGTTCAAAGAATTTGTATTTCTAACCAAATTTCGTGTGCAGAATCAATGTCAGTTTTATCAAAAGCAGAAGCCTAAGAATAGTTCAAAGCCTTCAAAGACGGGCGAGAGATCGTTGAAGACATGCCTCGTTCTGCACGACTTCAACAGATGAAAATATTAAAAAAGTTAAACATATCGCGCTTTAAAATCATCAGGCAAATGTTAGATAGATGATAAGAAAGCTCCACATCTCCCTTTCGAGTCCCTTCGAATGGTTTTGGTGAATACTTTTGGTATGAAACGCGTTCTTACTCTACTCGTCTTGATACAACTAAATTTTTTTCAAAAATAGTACTGTAAACAGATCTCTTAGGACATGCTTGATCGTGCTGATACCGATCCCACAATCTTGGAGAGCACTATAACTGCCGATAAGACATTGGTTTATGCGTTTGACTTCCAAACAAGTGTACAGTCATCAGGATGAAAGCCGTTTTCCGTCGATCGAAGCGATAAAACAAATTTCACTGAGGGAGTTGAAGGCCATCCCTAAAAGTGCATATGAAAATTGTTTCGAGCACTGGAAAAGTCGTTGGCGTCAGTGTATTACATTTTGTGGCGATTACGAACAAGATGAGTTAATTTAGCCAAATCTCCCTACTTTTTTGGGCATTTTATTTGTGAAGATTATCTCTTTTAAATATTGGTCACGGATATTGGCCATGGAGTCCAATTTTTTTCGAGAATTTCGCATGGTAACTGGCCAATAATACGACTCCAAAACGCTAAGCGAAGCGAGATTAGCCGCATAGACTTCAGACTTTACACATTATCACAAAACAAAGCCTAACGGTTTGATATCACACGATCTTAGCAGCCAATCGATCTGCCCAAAATATGAACTTATCTGCTCACTGAAGTGTTCACTCTATAAATCCATTGATCATTGCGATATGTGGGTAATGACGCCAACTTGTTGAAACCAAATGTCGCTGAGATGACGAGCTTCAATTTAAAGGATCAAGTTTATGGCGCGATAACGGTCGTCAATGGCGGTTATCTTCTCACCGTCATCATTTTTTGAAGACATATGAACCGATGATTACACCAACTTGTTGTTTTTTCTGGATGAAACGGCAGCTCTTGAATCTCCTCAGGTTGCTCTTTCTGGATGAAATGGCAGCTCTAGAATCTCTTCAGGTTGCTCTTCGTCCCAAATGCGGTAATTTTTATTATTTACAAACCCATTGAGCCAGACATAGGCCTGATCGCTGAACAAAGTTTGGCTCGAAAACGTCAGATCTTCTAGGAACTTTTTAAGAGCCCACAAAGCAAAGCGATGTCGCTTGGAATGATCGAATGGCTTCGGTTCTTGCACAGGTGAGAACTTTCACAATAATAATATAATAACCTAAAAATACTTCTCCATAACTATGGAATAATTGTTTACAATAATTGTAGGCATTTTTCCAACACTCGACCAAAGGCCGCATCTCATCTTGTGCCCATTCCCCTACTTATGTACCTCTACCGCAATTGTCGTCAATGCATGTATCGCGACTCTGTTGTTTTTGCTTTAGCAATAAAAACATATTTATTTTAGAAAGTCTTTTATTTTTTTCCACTTCAGTGAAATAGCCAGCTAATTTTAAATGCATTTCTGTGAGTATTTTCTGCATTTTGCATTTCTACCTCTTCAGAAAAATTTCTTATTACGCTCCACTGCATGCGTCAGCGCAACTCATCTCACGCTCATATGATAATTAAGTGGCCACAATATACCTACCCCTACTCGTACCTTTGCAATTGCACATGGCATGCCTAGCCAACATATGCCCTCTACAACTGCTGGCACATATGACACTTGAAGAATATAGCCATGTGTCCTTTTATCCACTCAGAAAATGTCGCTCTGCTACAAACGTAGCTTCTTATAAGTGCACGCTTCGCTTGATGCACAACGCTTTGTGGCACCATTTGCACTTCTACTTTATGTGTCGCGTGTAATTTCTAATTTTATACCCATGTCTTATTTTATATGGTACTAATTACTGTTGAGAATTAAGTTTGAGATTGAGTGAAATTGAAATAAAAAAGTTGTAGGAGATTGTTTCTGTGAGTGAAATCATTACATAGAATTCCGCTCTGCTCGATTTGGTTAAGTTGGGTTAGATTAGGTTATGTCGTAGAGTTGATCAAAAATCGATGAATTTCACTTGTACTGATATCTGCCTTTTGTATTACCCATAAATTCCTTAAAGAGAAGCCCACAAATGAATCCCAGACAATTCACTAGGTTCACTGAAGACATGTCTACCGAGATATTTGAATCTCAGTCTGAAAAAAGCTGGGTAGTAGGTAGAATATGACAATAAGATACCACCTCGCCTTCCTCCACACAGCTTTGACAAAGAGCGTCCGACAAAATATTTAGCCGCACTGCTTGTGCATCTATTGGACAGTGCTCAGTCCAGTCAGCAACTGGTTCGGAGGATATCACACGATTCACTCTAGGCCAGAAAAATCATGTAGTCACATAAGTTCTGTTCGTTGACCAGCGTTTGCCGACCGCAATGGATATCCATATGCCCAGTTGTAGAACAGATGAGGATATCCAAAAACCGACTCGCTTCAAATCGATTGAAATTAGGGTAATGGTGTCCCCGCATCATCTTTTAAGTTTCCGTCAATTCTATTATGACCGGGCACCCACACAAGTTTAATATGGAAGAAGCTTGAAGCTGCCTATTTCTAAAGATATTATGCACCTCATGACTAGTTTGGAGCGCACAGTCAACGCAGCAGCCACTTTCGCTCGAAAGACGCTACGGTGTTCTGGTAGCTGAAAACTGGAACAGACGGAGAGCTCCCGACAGAAGACTCCACATCCTAAACTCCCTCTTAACTTTTAACCATCCTTGAGAAACTCACCTGACCTCTTCTCCAACAGTTTCGCATCGGCCACAAATTCCCTGTGTGAGTCGAGAAGGAAACTGACCGGAGGAGGTTTTGCGATGCGGTGATCCAGATTGTAAAATGCAATCGAAGTAGTTAATAATTTCAGTGTGTTCCTGTTCGGTAATCTTCGTATACTCAGCTTTCTTAAGTCTAATAACAGCCTTGGCTGCCAAGCTGGTACTACCAGTTACGTCTGGAGTTCTCCTTTGCTTCATTAAGATATATCCGAAACTTGAGTTTACATCGAATTTCACTTCTTAACCTAAAAACCAATTTCATCTCGCTCCAAAATGAGTCCATCAGACTTTAAGCCGTCCTTACTCGTTTGTATTTCACCCATTTGCAGACTTGATTTCGGTCAAAAGAAATATACACACATATATAATTCTAAGTATGCATTTTAATCTCATAATATACAATATTTTAAAAAGCTACTTTAACGAAATGGAATAAAAATATGTTATACAAACAACTTCGTTGAGTACACTCTCACCTGCACTCTCACTCGTCATCGTGAACAGCGTTTCTCTTTCTCTAAATATTTTTATTTAATTTTTTTTACATTTATGGTCACATTAATGACACTTCTATGGCCACTTGTAAGTTTTTTGTTTAGCTCGTCGTTTTCACTTCAAAGTATATACACACATACGAGCGCGGTCCGATAAGCATATAGCTTACGAAAGACAAAAAAAAATTTGCAGAAGTGTCAATTTATTGCACAAACTATAATTTTCGGAGGATTTTGGAGACCTCTGTGCGACATATAACTGCTAAGTCGACTCAGGTTTATGCACAGCGAGAGACTTTATCGAATTTTGATAGAAAAAGAAGTCACGTGGTATCAAATCTTGAGAATATGGTGCATAGGATAGCTGCTCATAGTCTATTTCGAACAAATGTGGTGATGGCGAGGATGTGGATCAGTTCACTGTCTTGATGGAAGAACGTTTGTGTTCTGTCAAGTGGTCCGGATTTTCTGCAATTTGACTTTGAATCGGTCTAATAGCTCAGCATCATAGAGCCTTGTGACCTTTCTGTTCTTCACCAAATTGTCGAAGCTTGTAGATAACAGCTTCTGAAATCCAGAACACAATTATCATAACCTTTCCGACAAATTTGATAGTCTTTGGTCTCTTTGAATTAGCTTCGAGGGCCAAAAAGACGGTCTTTTCCTTCTTTGCATCACTTTGACCCCACTGAACCACTTGAGCCCCACTGTTTCGACTTCTGGTCTCTGGTGTATATTTACAAGTCCACAATTCAACAGTGATCCCTAAACGATGCTGAAACTCCATCACATTGCCCTCAAACTAAACGAAAGCTGGCTTGCAAGGCGTTCAAAACAGAATTATAAGCTTGATACGTTGAACTGCGTGATAGTAAAAATTTCTTTTGTTCACACCGCATTCTTACAATGAGGCTAAGTACATAAAGGACCACCCTCGTACATATTTATTTTTTTGTAATTTTCAAACGTTTGTGCCAGCAAAGCAAACCGCCTGGGCTCTTAAGTCCAGAGGCTCGTGGTTTGCCATTCTAAAGTGTACGCATATGGGGCTTGGGTAATATTTGCATTATACTTTACCTAGTTAACGTCCAAAGGGCTCTCACAAAGAGTGCAGCAGGTAAGCAGACGTTTATTGTGGATACAAAAATTTTATAAATTAAGGTTTCATTAGCTAAAATAGTAGCTGAGGTAATTTTAAAAAGTGAAGTCTGTACTTTTTCAGACAATATTTCGTTAAAGGTCCACAATAGCGTGAGGAAGTAAAGCAATAACGGTGACGGTTTCGATGCTTATTGTTAAATGAACATCGCGCAATCCAAGCAAAGAGTACTTAAATTTTAGTACCAGCAATGCTTTATAAGCGTGTAAGCAGATGCTCGGCACAACCTGCGGGTTCTCTACCTCTCTCATGCGCTGGTGCAACACAGCTGTAGTTAGACCAATGCTGCTCTAGGGTGTAGTAGGATGGTGGACAAGCGTACGAAAATTCACCTACCAGAAGCCAATAGAAAGGGTTCAGACGTTCACTGTGATGTGCATAACGGAAGTTTTAAGAACAATTCCAACGGTGGCCCTTGAACTGGCAATAAAATGCCACCTATAGACTTTTTCGCTGAAAACTGCACAGCAAAATCGAGGGAACGACTACTGGCTGCCGGAGAATTTACATATAGAACCATCAGGTATAGCGCAGCAAACACCGACTACATGAACCCACTTTTCAACTGTGAAAGAAAGTTCAAAGGTTTAAAAATGGACAATGGAGTTGGTGCGGAAATATAATGCCTAGAGTTACGCATAAGACAAACGTTTAAGTTGCTGTACCACTGCAGGATACTTCAAGCTGAGTCTTTGTTATTGCGAAAGCAGCGGAGCTGGCCTTCAATGCACCTGCAGGCAATTCCATCGACGTGGAAAGTCAAGCAGCAACCTCGTATCGCATATCGGCCAGGAGTGTCTTGGGAAGCAGGACGGCAGCGGAAAGTGTTGCCAGAAGCAAGCAACTTCATTTCTACTGGGTGCCAGGACAGAAAGACATCAAGGGCAATGAAATATTAGACGAGACTGGCAAGAATGTTTTACGACTAACATTCGAAAACGTGACAAACATTGGAAAGCTCACGCATTGTCTATGCGAAATCTCGACAGAAGTACGGTAAAAACAAAAAAAAAAAAATCCGATGGCACGAGCTACCTGGGTGCAAAACTGTAAGAGTCATGTGCAAAACAGTAAATCGGAAATACACAAAATTCCTATTGGCATTCGATAGAAGATACTGTAGGAAAATGATTGGAATATTAACTGGTCACTCACTGTCTGGTGGCGGCATACGTCCGCAGAATGGACTGACAGATCGAAAAGACTGCAGGAAATGTTTATATCACCAAGGAAATAATAGAGCATCTCTTGTGCACTTGTCGCGCATTGGCAAGACTACGCTGTAGCATATGGGGTTTCCACGGTATGTTGGACTGGAGAGGTATCGACAGTGGAGCCGCAGAACCTGTTTAAATTCGGGTCAAACGCAGCCATTTTTAAGCATGACTACTCAATCTAGTTTCGCAAAGGATCAAAATGGTCTGTGCCTGGCTTATTGGCCCAACGAATTAACTTAACCTAACCTACTATGTGCCAAAGGTATAATAAGGAGATTAGCTCAGTCATGGAGGATTACTTGCAAATTTAATTTCCGAAAAGTTCAAATAGTTGAAGCACTATTCCGAAATTTTTTTTTTTCGCTTGTTGATAAAATACTTACACTTATTAATGCTCTCGTATTCAATGGAACTACAACGATCGTCGCAAAGAATTTCTGGCATAAAAAAGTTATAGAACTTTCTTTTAGATGTACTTGTATTTATAGCTATAATACGCAGTTATATGCAAGTTAACAAGAGCGCGCCAGTCGTTCTTAATTTTCGCTCTTTGGCGGCTATTGAAGATTCCAAGCGTAGTCAGACCTTTCACCACTTGGTATTTCCAACAGAGTGATGATTTTCACCTTCTTCTGCTTCCATAGACGAGTTTGATCTTTTTTCGTCAAGAGAGAACTTTAAATCTCAATTGTCTAATCAGTCGAAGGTAACACCGATTGGCAAGAGTTATTTGAGGTAGGATCTCGAGGCTGACGTTGTGGTTGATATTAATGCTGGTTCCAAGATAGACAAAACTATGCACGACTTCGAAGTTATGACTATCAACAGTGACGTGGGAGCCAAGTCGTGGGTGCGACTACTGTTTGTGTGATGACAGGAGGTATTAAGTCTTGCCCTCGTTCACATCCAAACTAATAAGCTACGCTTTATTATCCAGCATTCAAAAAGCAGAACTAACAACGTGATTGTTGAGGCCAATGATATTAATATCATCGACGTACGCCACTCATCTGCAATATTGTGACTTGTCGATTATTTTCTCCAGCAGCAGTTTGAAAAAGTCGCAAGATAGGGTGTCGCTTTCTCTGAAACTTCGTATGGAACGGCTCGTAAAGGTCTTTCCCGATCGTGATGGAGATTTTGGTATTGCTCAACGTCAACTTACACAGACTTATTAGTTTTGCGGAGATAACAAATTCAGACACCGCGGCATAAAGGCAGCTCCCTTTCATGCAGTCGAAAGCAACTTTCAAATCGAAGAAAAGGCGGTGAGTGTCGATCATCTTTTCACTTATATAGTTATAATAACTTTTAAAAATACAAAAGATTCCTTACTAGAACTTGATTTTGAGCGATCAGTTAGGCTGAATGCTGTATGCTATAGTAACTCAATATAAAAAATCCTCATGCTGATCATTGCTATATATACCACAAAAGGTTAGGGTCTCCAACGTTTTTTTGCTGGGTGCAAAAAATTTTCAGCAAATAAAAAAGATTATTTAGAGTATAGAAATGCTACACAAACATAATAAATTGATGCCAACGAAAAAAATATATAATAAACAAAACCACACACTCGTACACGATATGAACCCCGAGAACGAAAAAAAAAGAATAATTATGTCTGCAGTCCGTTGAAATTGAATTTTGTGGCTACACGAGTTTCACGTTATTTGTATATGGAATATATAAATAATTTTTTTTTTTTAATCAGGTAACTAATTATATGTCCTCACTTAACTGTCTTTATAAAATGAAAGTCAGCAAAACAAATAATTACACAAAAACTTTATATAATCGATACTGTAAAATGCAGATAACCCTTAGTGTACTTTATGGCCCTTATCAATATGACTACCATATACAGCAGTCGTTGCTTTTCATATAAATGTAAAATATTTAAAAAAAACTAAATGATAGTGATTACTTAAACGCCAACCGGGGCGAAGCTTACAACAACGGACGCGTTGAATTCAACTTCACTGAAACGTATAGTCGAAACGAAATTCTTCAAAATCAATAAAGAGTTTAGACGCGCCAACTAATTTTATATACAAAATGGTTTTGTTGTTTGTTGTCTGTTCCACGCTTTTTTTGTTAATCATCAGCTATCTACGCCATAAATATCAATATTGGGAGCTACGTGGTGTACCTCAGCTGAAAATGAATTTCCTCTATGGAAACTTCTTCCGCATTAAAACCATACATAAAACAGAAATCTTTCACGAAGTCTATAAAAATTTTCGTGGTAAAGCAAAATTAGTCGGTACATACGTTTATACCAAACCTATAGCCGTTGTGCTGGACTTGGACTTGGTGAAGTCCATATTAATTAAAGATTTCAATAAAATCACCGATCGTTTCGAACAACGTACGAGCAGTGAGGGCATTCTCCATCGTCACCTGCTTCGTCTGGATGGCAAAAGGTGGCGTCCAATGCGCGCGAAACTCACACCGACCTTCACATCGGCGAAAATGAAATTTATGTTTCCCACGCTGTTGACGGTGGCACAACAATTGGAGGAGGCTTTCAGCAAACAGTTGACCGAAACATCGAGTGGTGATGTTGAACTACACGATTTAATGGGTCGCTATACAACCGATGTGATTGGTCGTTGTGCCTTCGGTGTTGAGTGCAATAGCTTGAAGGACCCGAATGTGATATTTCGCAGCATGGGTCATCGCATTTTTTATCCAAAATATTTATCCATACGTCTACATACATTTATGACTACATATCCCGATCTCTTTAAATATCTGAAATTTTTCAATATCACGGAACATTCAAAAGATGTTGAAGATTTTATGGTGCAACTTGTAGGTGATACACTCCGGTTGCGCGAGGAACAAAACATACAGCGTAACGATTTCATAGATTTGTTAATTGAGTTGAAAAATGCCAAAGATACGAAAGGTATGCCTCAAATGGGTATTGAAGCGATTGTTGCACAGGTTTATATTTTCTTTGCTGCGGGCTATGAGACCAGTTCTAGTAACTTGAGTTATGGGCTATATGAATTGGCGAAGAATCCACACGTACAGGAGAAGCTGATAGCGGAAATTAAAAGCGTTCTTGAGAAACATAATGGCGTATTGACATACGAAGCCATGATGGAGATGACATATTTAGATCAAGTTATAACAGGTAAGCTGACCGGTTCAAATATTGGCTATGCAAGTATGCATGGTCTTAAACACAACTTTCTCAAAAACAAAAAAAAAAAAAAAAAACAACATATAGTGCAGACTATAAGTTAAAGTAAACCTTTTTGGTAATATTAAAAACATGCTTATGTGTTTCCCTTACAGAGACTCTACGTATGTATCCAGCCATTGGCGCTCTCACCCGTGTCTCCACTGACGACTACAAAATACCCGATACGGATATCACACTTGAAAAGGGCACACATATCTACATACCCGTGAAAGAGATACATTATGATCCGGATATTTATGATAATCCAAATGAGTTCCGCCCGGAACGCTTCCACCCGGATGAAGTGCAAAAACGTCACCCTCAGGCTTTCCTCGGTTTCGGTGACGGACCTCGTTATTGTATTGGTCTTCGCTTTGGGCGCATGCAAGTGCGCATTGGCTTGATAACTCTGCTCAAATCGTATCGCTTCAGCTTAACGGAGAAGACACCAACAGAACTGGAGATTTCTAAAAATCACCTCGTGCTCGTGCCTTGTAGCAAAGTGTGGTTGAAGGCAGAAAAAATATAAAGCCAGGCAATTATTGTATTTAGAAATAGTATATTTTACTTTTTATGTTTGTGGATTAGTTTAATTTATTTTAAGTAGCCTTCAACTCAGAGAATTGAGATTAAGCAGTAAATGTATATTGAACTATTGTCTGTCTAATATAACAAGTATTTTTCAGGGATCCTATTCGATATCATTTCAGTTTGCAGTAGTTGATGAATGATCTGTGTAATATATAGCTCTAACTAAAATTGTTAAATATATTCTGTTCTGTGTAAAATTTTTAATAATTTTGTATGTGTTAATTTTGTGTAATAATGCATATAGTAAATAAACTCTTCTCCAAAGTTTTGTGGAGTATTCGACATGCCAAGTTCTCGATCTCTGACCACCAACTATAGTCTAATGAATTAAAATCTGTATTGCCAGCTATGATACGAAGAATATTGCTATTAAGTCATTACTGGGTAGTTTTTGCTTTGTGTGCTGAAGAAGAAATTGGCTGGATGAACCAATGTTCTCCATTAAAGAGCCCTACTTGTACACTGTTGCCTCAATCTGAACCCTTTTTTTCATAGAAGTGAAAAAGAAAAGAAAGAGAGGCAGAAAGACGGAAGTGCGAATTGCTTTGAGATGCTGACTAGCAGGAGTTCAGTCGGAAAATGTTTTCACAAGGTAAAGCAGCAAACAAAAGCTTTCAAGCTCGGGGCCGGCCTATGTAGGGATAGAATTTCGGAAAGAAGAGTGCACGAAACTGCTAAATAACGAAAGCAGTGCTTCGTCGGGAATAAAAGAATCCGCACCAACATTCTAAAGTGACAGCTTTGTCGTTCCGTCTCTCCACAAAGACGAAGTGAGAGCGACTCTAAGGCGTCTTAAGAATAACAAAACAACAGGAGCCGATGGATTACTGGCTGAACTGTTTATAGCCAGCGGTAAGTGGAATATGAGTGTACACTGGCTTCTCTGGTTTATACACAAGAAGAGAGATCTCGTCATTATTGTGTAGAACACTTAAGCTCATTGTCAACAAACTAATTTGAGCTTATTACTGTGGCCTTAGACCTGATAAATCTGCCGTAGATCAGATTTTCACAACATGTCAATCCCTGGAGAAGAAAATAAAACAGACCGACACCAATCGCCTTTTTGTCGATTTCAAAGACGCCTTCGACATCACTTACGTGAGCTGCCTATTCGACGCCAAGTTTAAATTTGCGAAAGTCATACGACTATGCAGAATGCCGTTGAGCACAATTATCAGCTCCGTTAAATTCGGGAAGGCTCTTTCCGAGCCGTCCTGTGATTTCCTCTCATGCGTAGCTAAATAAACCCCCGCGGGACGGTCCATTTTCAAAATAAAATGCAATTGTGGTGCGCAGATGACACTGACATCGTAAGCCTTAACAACAGCCGTCAGTGAAGTTTTCTCCAGCTTTAAAAAAAAAAACAAAAAGTTGGTTTTGTGCTAAACTACTTGCTGGCCAAACACAAAAATTCTTCACGCCTGGGGAACTACGTCACTGCTTGGAAGCTATAAATTTGAAAAAATTAGGAACTTTGCATATCTGGGAATCAGCATAAATTTCATCTTTAATCGAAGCCTGCAGATCAAGTGCAGAATAAATTTGGCTAGCAGCTGCTACATAAATCTGTCATTATTCCCGTACTATTATACGGAGCCGAAACATGTGTCACGACGATGGCAATTCGCATGGACAACTCCAGCAAAAATCTTTTTCAATTCTTGGACACCGGTAGCAAACACATCCAATGGAAGGGTCAAGTGTATAGGGATCTAACTGCGCTTGAGATGTACAACAGCCATAACTTCGCAAAGTATAGAGGCAACTAGCGAAGTTCCGTGTTTTCTGCTCTGACCGACTCACGATTTTTGTGCCAAAGGAATAGAAGAATTGGAGTAACGCTTTTACAGTACACTCAACATTAACTATTACAGCAGCTGGACGATGGTCACGTTGAATCTTTGGAATAAAATTGGAAGCTTTTACTTAGATTTTGTTTTTTTGCTTATTAAGAACTTCATCAATTGCCATTAACTCAAAATTTGTTCTAGAAAATTTTAAAAAAGATGATCTAAACTGCTTGGTGGAGCAAGCGGGAACGTTAAAATTAATATCAGATAAGACAGATGGGCTACAGACTGACCCATTCACGAGTTTTACAAGAAATATTATAACAAGCATCTCCCTACGACTAGCGAGTGTCTGGAGATTTATAAGTTTTAAACGGTTAGTGTAAGGGGGAAGATTTAAACTGGAATCCCAATGCAAATAATTTAAGGCAAAAAGTAAAAATTATTTTTGAACGGACTCTAACTTATCCGAATGGACTTGGTAACTAAGGTTCCAAACCACAGATGCATACTCTAATATAGGCCTCACCAGAGAAGTAAAAAGAATTTTTGTGATAAGCGGATCTCTAAATTCTTTAGACCAAAGTTTAAAAAAACTAAGAGCGCTCTTAGCTTTAAAAACCGTGAAAGATGCGTAAAGATTAAAAATGAGTTTGGGCTCCATAGTTACTCCCAGATCAACAAAACTGCATACTTGCTCCAACCTATAGTTTTGTATTGCGTATGAAGTAGGGTCTACAGACCTAAGTGAAAAGCACATCGTTTTAAATTTTGTTAAGGTTCAATGACATGTCGTTTCTATCACACCAAGAAACTAGGTTGTTTAAGTCTGTTTGCAACTGACATCTTTCGATGTTTGAACTTAACAACAGATGATATGTCATTAAGGGGGTATTCTAGTCGTAAAAAAGGCAATTAATATTTTTACCATCAATTTTTTCATTAGTTATTTTTGAAGAGTACAGAAAAAAAACTAAAGAGTAAAAAATTTCAAAAATTGTGAGCTGACAAAATGTGGAGTCTCTAAAAATTTGCTCGTGACCATACTCATGATTTCAGCCCTCCTAGTTATCTGAAACCAAAAACAAAAAGATTATTAATCTAGAATAATGTCGCAATGGTCGGTACTACGGAAAAGTGGGAAATATTTTTTTTTTTACAAAAAAAAAATTGTCTGACTATTTTTTACTAGGACTTAGTTTACTATATTTTTTAAAAATAACAAAAGTAAAAATTCTGGGATGGGGCTAGTTCCAACCATACACAAGCCTATAAAAAAGACTCTATAAAACTTTCAAGTAAATCGCTTCAGTAGAACCTGAGAAATCGTGGGTATCGTTCCGAAAAAGTCAGTTTTGAGAAAAACCTGTTTAAAGTTTCGCGTTCCGGCCGAACCAGCTTGGATGCCGGGTCAGAAAAATGCCTAAATCTCCGAAAATAATTTGAATTTTGAAAAATCCTCTTGTACACATATTCTTGAGTATTTAAACTTTGAAAATATAAAAAATAATTTAGATTTTTTTTTTAAATTTCTAGGCTAGAATACCCCCTTAAGAGCAAAAATATAGTTGAGGCAAAAACTTAGATTGATGACGCGTCACCGGACACTGTCTCAGGAAGTTTCGACGCTGTAAAATGAGCACCGAAGAAGGTAAACATAGGACATAACATGTCAGAAAAAGTATCGTTGAATATGACTTGTTGAATCCTATTACTAAGATAAGAAGCAACCCATTTTAGATATATTGGTTGAAAACTAAGAAGATCAAGTTTATTCAAAAGAATTGAATGGGACACTTTATCAAAAGCTTTACTAAAATCTGTGTGATAACATCAGTATTCTTACTCTCCCTAAAGCCCGTTGATACATGTGATACAAATTCAAGCAAATTGGTTATTGTAGATTTCCCTTTACGAAAACTGTGCTGAGAACAAGAAATTAGTGGAGAGATCCGGAGGGTTATGTCGTCTGTTATAATTGCTTCAAAAAGTTTAGGTAGTGCAGACAACTTTGCTGTTGCCCTATAGTTTTCAATTGATGACCTAAATCCACTCTTATGCAAAGAAATTATAAATGACTTTTTCCATATAGATGGAAATAAGCCTATAATAATAATAAGAATTAAATAGTTTTGTTAGGGGTTAATATATATATTTGGCACATTTCTTAAGAAAGCATGAGGGAATCATATCTGGGTCATAATTGTATGATTGTTCTAACATATTTAACTGACATAAGACGTTTGCTTCGGAAATGGTAGGTGCATTAATGACAGAAATCGGACATAACTTGTGCGGAACATTTTTTGGAGATTTTGGAGAGTAATTGTATTTGAAGAAGTCAGCGAACATATTAGAAATGTTGTGATTGTCACTAGACTTATATATCATAGCGGATGGAAAATTAGAAATCTAGCGTTTGGGTTTGACGAAACCATAGAACATTTTTGGATTACGTATAATATTATTTTTTACTTTTTTATATAATTATTATAACATATTTTGTTAAGTTCAGCAAATTTTCGACGCAATTTTGAATATTTTGAATAGTCAGCAACTAAAAAAGTTTTTGAAGTTATATTTCTTATACGAGTTCGTAAAAAGTTGCGTTAAGTGCATAGTTGCGCAACCTTGTCTGCGAAGATCTTCGAGCAGCGAGGGAAGCGGTGACAATCGGCGATTGTTTGTTAGTTTCTTTCGGCACAGCTCGGATTTTCTACCAGCAACACAATGTTGCCAAGCTTATGCTATTGTTTTTTTTTTTGTAGAACAATGTTTCAATTTTTGGTTGGTGACATATTTACATTTGTGCGCATATGTATGTTTGTATGCTTGTGCATTATTTCGTTCGCTGGTGTTTCTTTTCTGCGAATTCTCAACTATTTTGTGTGACTTTTGGTTGAAATACTCTGGGTTGGCCTTTGAAAAGTTAAGACTATACTTCACAAGTCGCAAGAAGGAACTTTCAATGAAATTGTTTACTATTAATATTATCTCAACAGTTACTTTATGTCGCACTGTCAAAAGCTGTTGCCATTAAAGGAGTTTATATTATCCCAGTCAACAAACAGAAAAAAATATATCATGGCATTGGAAGCAATGACAGTTGATGTCCCGAGATGAAATGATAAAATTACGTCAAAATCCAATTATCACCTTAGAAAAAGAATTATTCGAGTTTCTTAGCACAAGAAAATGTTTATCAATAATATCATTCAATTGTCGAAGTCTTCGTGCTCATGTTGATGATTTCTCAGATAGAGTGTTTAAACAGTCAAACATCTTGATGTTATCAGAGACATTTATGAACGACAACGAGCCTTACCAAATTTTGATTTCGTTGTAAGAGTTCAATGAATAATATAATCCAATATATCAGTCCAGCACAAAGCCAGCAAGAAATAAAGCGTTCCGACTCGCCTTTCACAGAGCAGTTCGGAAAGTTACAAGTTATAATGAAAAAAAAAAAACAAAATTAAAAAAAAATATAAAAAATATAAAAAAATGTTAAATAATAAAAGTGAAAAGAGCAATGACAAAAATATTTATAAAAAATGAATGCAATAAAAGTAGTTGGTTATCAAAGATAACAACCAATGAAGCGAGCAGTTTGAGACGCACTGTAACGCACGAAAAGTAAGAGAATCGCGAACAGCTGTAGACACAGATGGAAACTAATAAAAACAACAAAGAAATTTAACACTAACAATTGCACTATTTGAAAATGTAGCAACAAAAACAAATTGAAAATGACTCGGCGCAATAAATTAAAATTAGCCAACACACAATTAAAGTAAATATCAATTGTTTCAATATCACAATATAACACTGGTACTTAA